>CAJVRN010000015.1:1042500-1777500 GCA_911728415.1 Lagocephalus sceleratus | reverse complement strand
GGATCAGCGGAGGCCTTTTTGTCTTTCTGTCTCTTCTTCGGTGGAACTCTGAGGGTCGACGATGTTTAACGACGTTGAACGACCGACCCCGCCTCTCTAACGGTCGCCCGAGGACGTCCTCCGATCGCCCTTACGCCATCGACGCGATTGCTCTGAAATCCCAGCGGCGTTCCGAGGACGCAAACCGCGCGAGAATCCGTTCTTTCGGGGCGCGCCGGTGAGACCCTCGCCCGCTCCAGACGTGGGCGCGGGCCCGGGCGCGTCCCCTTCCCGCCTCTTCTCACGTGCTGTCTCTGTCGCTCTGCAGGAGCTGTGCCAGTGTCGCCCGTCCGATGGGAACTGCTCCTGCTGTAAGGAGTGCATGTTGTGTCTGGGGAACCTCTGGGAGGAGTGCTGCGACTGCGTGGGTGAGTCCAACAGCACCGCCATCGGGGGGGGCGGGCCCTCCGCCCCTCGGCGCTTCCCGTCGTCGGTGTGGGGCGTCGAGTCGGTCCGTTTACGCGACTGATCGTCGCCTCGGTCCGACTGTAGCTGGGCAGCTAAACGTAACTATGGCAACCGGGCGATGCGACTGGGAATCGGGTTTTCTCCGGCACGTGCGAGGCCCTGAATGGAGTTGAACCGGGCGACACGCGCGATCCACGACCGCGCTGGCGGAGGATCCCGGAAGAAAGTCGCCGAAGAGGAAGACGGTCCCAGTAGGAGAGCCCTCCGGGAACGTGAGAGACGAACCGCGATCCAACTTCTGCCTCTCCGCCGCCCGACGCCGTCATCCAGGAGGGTCGACCCGTCGAGAAGGCGCCCGTCGCCCCCCCCCCCGAGGTCGTGGAGGACGGGGGCCGGATGGACGACACCGGCGTCGAATTCCGAGCGCAGATCGACCAAACGTTCCCGCGGGCGTCACAGAGGACCGTGTCCAGTGCCACCAGGGCAGGTCCAGCACCACCCTGGATCTCGGGACAAAAGCACGGCGAGCGCTCCCCCGGCGGTGGCGTATCCTGTCTGGGCGTGGGGGAGGCCTGATAGGGGGGGTGTGAGGAGAGGGACGCCAGACGGGGAAGGCGCCTGCGGCCAGAGTCACAGACGGGGTCCGGGGTGAGAGGAGGACGGGAAACGAGAGGGCGATGTCAACCGCCGCACGTGTGAGGGGACGGGGGGGGGCGGAGCCTGCTGGATGACCTTTGACCTGCGCCTCAGGACAAAACCGACGCGTGTTGGCGCCGCCGCTCCTCACCTCGTTTTATTTCTCGTCTGAGGCTCCAAATTGCAGGTCCTAAAAATAAAAGGGGGTCAGGCCTGGTCCTGTGAACGCCACGTGACTCCGGGGGGTGACCAGGCGCCGCTCGCCCCGCGGAAGCGTCCGTCGCTGCAGCGCGACCCAGGCGCGCGGCGCGTCTGCGTCCCCCGCGTCCTCCACGTCCTCCACGCCCCCGCGCCCCCCGCCCTCCACGCCCCCCGCGTCCCCCGCGCCCCCACGCCCCCGCATCCCCCACGTCCCCCACGTCCCCCGCATCCCCCACGCCCTCCACGCCCCCGCATCCCCCACGCCCCCACGTCCCCCGCATCCCCCACGTCCCCGCGTCCCCGCGCCCCGCGCCCCCACGTCCCCCGCGTCCCCCACGTCCCCCGCGTCCCCCGCGTCCCCCGCGTCCCCCGCGTCCCCCACGTCCCCGACGTCCCCCACGTCCCCCCGCGTCCCCCACGTCCCCCGCGTCCCCCACGTCCCCCGCGTCCCCACGCCCCCACGTCCCCCACGTCCCCGCGTCCCCCCACGTCCCCCGCGTCCCCCACGTCCTCCACGTCCGCGCTGGCAGACGTGAGCAAGGGCAGCAGCGGCCTCTGGACGCGCCTCGTGTCACTAAGCGGTCGAGCTCAGCTCAACCGCGTTTCCACTGAAAGTATCTGGGGAAAAAACTTTCCCTGGAAAAGTACCGAGCCAGCGGGGAGCGCTTTCCAGACCGAAAGGGGGGGGGCGGGGCTTAGTGCCCGAACAGCTGTGATTGGTGGAGCTCGCGGCGTCCCGTCATCCCGTATGTTTTTTTTTTTTTCTTTATGTTTCTGTTTCTGCTTTAGCCGCTCTGTTAAGCAGGGCCTCTGCCCCCCCCCACGGGGGTGATGCTTAGCGGAGGAGTGTGTTCGCCGTGACAGACAGATATTGCAGCGCGTGCTGACAAGGAGGCTTCATTAAAGAGCCTTCCCGCGGAACACAAGACCCCACAAGACTCGTGTGTGGTGCTGCACACATGCCACGGCGAGTCCCAGAGCGGATCGTTTTACAGACGTTCTCTCCCCCCCCCCCCCCTTCCCCGCCGTCGGTCAGAAAGAGCCTGTTGACATGAAGCGAGCGGAGGATGAAACGATCCCCGGGGGGCAAAGAGTTCCAGACGACAGCGGCGTCATTTCATTATGTTCACAGCGACAGAAGAGGGAAAAGGTCGATTTCGCCCGTTCTCCCGCAAACGTCCTCGTCTGTCAAGACTCCCGAGGTCGTCTCGTTCAGATGTTCGCCGTCTCCGTCGGGCTGGGAGGTGCCGTCCTCTCGATGCTCCCAGAGTCTCGTGGACTCGTGTCCTCCCCTCGACTCCTCGTGTTCCCCGCTCCACATTCTGACCCCCCCACACACACACACACACACACACACACACTCACACACACACACACACACACACCCACACACACCCACACACACCTTCGCTCACTCTGACCTCATCGGTCCCCAGAACTCGCTTCCCGAGCCCGCGTCGGGCCTGTGCGGATGTTCTTGTGCAGACTTCCGATGCCGTGGCTCAGCGGCGAGGGCTCCGTCTGACGACTCAATCGATCGGTCGTCTTCACCGTCAGAGCGCCGCTGATAAAACAAACGCCTCTGCGGCGAGACCCGAACATGCCGGGCTTCTTTGAAGTTTGTGTTTGCGAGTGAAGGGAGGGGAGTAGGCCTTGTAGTCGAGAGCAAGAGAGGAGGAGGAGGAGGAGGAGGATGAGGAGGAGGGACCCATGTGCTCGCTTTATCTAAACCAGCTGCTCTGGCTCAGCTTTTAGCCTCGGTTTGTAATTCAATTCCTCCGTCAATCTGCACTCCCCATTAAATGATTTACAAATTACCTATAATTCAGTTGGAGACGTCTAAACGGTGGAGAAGATCATATCTGAGAACGTGTGGACGTCTTCAAGTGATTACTACCGTGTTTTAAGATTAAATGAGGCGCTGAGACGAGATAACTCGGTGGCTGCTGGGGTCTATAAAGGCAGAAAATCTCCTGAACAAGTCTAGAATTGGCCTTTTCTGGGGTGCAGTCCTTTAAATGATATTATTTATGAACACAGAACGATGGAATGTCCACTTAATGAATGCTGTCTTTTACTTATTATGGAAGATATTTCACCGTGGTCTGTGACTGACCCTGTCGGGGGCCGCAGTATACATTTAAAGCTGCTTCTGGGTCCCCTCAGAACAACACTATGAACACGGTAAACATCACGGCACGACAAGTGATTTGTAATAGAACTCCATGCAAAGCGCCGTCCTCACTTGCATATATTTGTTGGTTATTCCCACTTAAATCTGCTGGATATGACTCTTCTTCGTCTCGGCCCTTTAACATCTTCTTGTTTTTTTTTAATTCCAGGGATGTGTAATCCCAAGAACTACAGCGACTCTCCGGCCACGTCGAGGAGCACCGTGGAGGAGCTGCACCGCCCCATCCCCTCGCTGTTCCGCGCGCTCACCGAAGGCGACTCGCCGATCAACATGATGGTGGTGTCCTTCCCCGTCGCCGAGGAGCTGTCGCACCACGAGAACCTGGTGTCCTTCCTGGAGTCCCTGGACAGCCCGCACCAGAACGTGTCCGTGCCCGGGAACAGCATTCACACCAGCTACGACACCCAAGGTGGGGCTGGAAGCGACCCGCTCGCTCCTCTCGACCTCCAGACCCCCGCGTTTAAGTCCCCTTCCAGCCCTAAGCCCCCCCGCCCCGGCATTCAAATAAACCTCGTACGTGCTCGATCGTCTCCTCCCGTCGGCTCTTGTGACATTTTTCGCTCCGTATTTACGGACCCTCGCTGTGACCCGAGGTCATAAAAATCAGAACCAAAGCAAACAGCAGCTCAGAGCGGGCTGGGCTCGCTCTGCGTGCCGGAGGAGGAAAAAAAAAAAAAAAAAACCCCAAAAAAACATTTTTCCCCTCGCTCAGAAAGAACTCGTCCTGGCAGACGCAGCCGGGCTGGAAAGGTTGCTCGCTGACTCTTGTTTTCGGTTTGTCTCCCTCCAGAGAACATGTGCACGGTGGTGTACTTCGACGACTGCGTGTCCATCCGCCAGTGCAAACTCTACTGCGAGTCCATGGGGGGGTCCAAGTACCGCTGGTTTCACAACGCCTGCTGCCAGTGCATCGGACCCGAGTGCGTGGACTACGGCAGCAAGGCGGTGAAGTGCATGAACTGTCTCTTCTGACGCGTGGACACATATTGGTACCAAATGTTTGGACCATAACCGAGGACTGAGGGCAGAGGAAACTATGACTGTTATGTGTTAGCATTCCTCAGTTACCTTGTAAAATATCCCCCGCATCGCTCCGCCTATCCCCGCAAAACTCTTTTTATTCTGCTGTTATATTTCACTGTATATTTTTAGAAATGTTTCCAATAGTTTTTTTTTTGTTTGTTTTGGTTTTTTTTTAAACTAGAGGTGTATATGAATAATGTATTTTTACTATGGTATGCTAAAATCCCACTTTTGTGCCAAATAAAGAAGAGTTTGGTGACGCGGCGCCGTGTGAGTCGCAGACTTGTGGTTTTGGCGCGTTCGCCGTGTTTACCTTCAAACGTTTGTGAAAGGTGTGTCGCACGAGCGGACAGCCGTGTTTGTTTTTCCATTCGGCCTGTCCCCGGCTCTAATGTCGGCCCCGCGTTGCCCGAGTCAGGAAACGCATCATTTCCTTGGAAACAAGGTGGTCATTATGCTGCTCCGGCCCACAGGTGTTCCGCCGCTCGCTGACCATCGCATGCAATTGGAGGAGGAAAAGGGAACGTTTGCTGATGCCAACTACACCCCCCCCCCCTCCTCCTCCTACTCAACAGAGATAAATGTTCTTTGTAATGCAATTTTCCAAAGCCAGCAGGGCGCCTAATCACTGAATCTGTTCCTAAGTGCCATGAAACGGTTTGCCCGGCTCGGCGTACCGGAGGCACAATGGGAACTTGTTTGTCTTTGATGCTGAATCACGACCTCATTTTACCGCTGCAGCTGTGGGCTGGGATCGGCCTGTGCCAGGGAAGATCAGAGGACTAATGTGATTCATATGCCAGGCTGACCACCAGTCTGCTGGGCCGACCGCACACTTGGGGAAAGGGAATGCGATCCACAACAGTGGTTTGACTCTGTTTATGTCGCCGTGGCCTTTTAAAACGGGTTTTGACAGTTCTGCTCGTATAACAGCGTCGCTGCGGTAAAGTCTGTAACTCCACCGCAGCATTAACGAACTTTATTAATTCCAGATCGCCCTCTGACGGGAAACCTACAGGCAGAGTTCTGAAGCAGCCCCGGAGGACTCCATCACCCAGGGTGCACCGCGGCTCCCGCGCATGCGCAGACGCGTTTATTTGGTACAACTTCATATCCGGAAGCTCCACTCTGAAATTCGCCAAACGGGACCGGACTTGGTAAAGTTTTGCGGCTTTTGCGTTTTCCGCGTCCGACGACATAGCGGCTGTTTCCGAACCGAGCTCACGTTTCTCCCCGACAGCCTCGGCCTCGCTGGTCCGGCCTCGTCGGCGGCGGTGAGGGTGATTAGGCGGCTAGCTTAGCGGTGGTCGGAGTGAGGTCCTGCGGGCCTCCAGCTCCTCCACCGGAGCTCTGCAGCCTCCAGCAGAGGTCTAAAGCCTCCAGCTCCTCCACCGGAGCTCTAGCAGAGCTCCTCCAGGTCCATCGTCAGAGCTCTGCAGCCTCCAGCTCCATCAGAGGTCCGGTGGAGGACCTGGAGGCTGCAGAGCTCTGATGGAGCTGGAGGAGCTCTGCAGCCTCCAGGTCCATCAGAGCTCTGCAGCCTCCAGGTCCATCAGAGCTCTGCAGCCTCCAGGTCCATCAGAGCTCTGCAGCCTCCAGGTCCATCAGAGCTCTGCAGCCTCCAGGTCCATCAGAGGTCTGCAGCCTCCAGCCGTGTCAGTAGTCTGGCTGGCTGACAGGGAAGCTGCTGTTGGCTCCGAGCATCCACACGAGTGGCAGATGCATGTCGGGAGAAGTTGAACCTAAAGAACCTGATGCTTTTAGAATCTGCTTCCACAAATGTGTCCAACCTGTGTCGATGGGGGACTTTAGGATTAGACAGCGTCACATATATTTATGGTTAAACCATTAGGTGTGTTTACTCTTGGTCCCCAGGACCGGCTCTGTTGTCATGTTGGAGGATTCACACAGCAGAGCCCTATCTGAACCCACATCATTGTTACCATGGTGACCTGGTGACAGGGATCACTGTTACCATGGTGACCTGGTGACAGTGATCACTGAAATCAGGAAGTTTTATTCTACGTTGAATGTTTGGAGCACCAGTTGATGTTAGTCAGCTTTACACACTGATTCAAAAGTGGCCGGTACACCTGAGTAACCTGTTCATTGTGTCATGGCTTCAGTTTGCTTTATTGACTCTTGACCAATCCATCGCTTTCAGCACTACAGCCGTTAAATCTCTCTGAAACGGGCAAATCTGTGCAACCTTTATTGTTTGACATGCTGTGTTTGCTCTTGTCGTTCACACTGCTACTCTGTATAATGAAATAGTTTTACGCTGTTCCTGAGCAATTGATTTGCTTTGGTAAATTACTTTATGTTCTTAAGTTACTTTATGTTCTTAAATTACTTTATGTTCTTAAGTTACTTTATGTTCTTAAGTTACTTTATGTTCTTAAGTTACTTTATGTTCTTAAGTTACTTTATGTTCTCAAGTAGTCTTCTGCACTCTGAAGTGACCAGATGGTTTTAAATGTATCTAAGTTGTTCTATGGGGGAGGGCACAAAAAAAATTAACTACATCCTTAAGGGTTTGATTGAAACCCAGTTTTTCTCGTCTCTTGCTAAAACTACCCAACATGTCGCCCGTACAGATGTGATGGAGAGGTGAGCGTCAAGGCTACAGCAGCCATGACCGAGTGCTTCCTGCCCCCCAGCAGCAGCCCCGCTGAGCAGCGCAGGGCTGAGCACCCCGGCGGCGTGGCTCGCACCCCCAGCTCCGAGGAGATCAGCCCCACCAAGTTCCCCGGGTTGTACCGCACCGGGGAGCCTTCGCCTCCTCATGACGGCCATCACCACGAGGCACCGGACGCCTACGTGTCAGACGATGACAAGGAGCACAGCAAGAAGAAGAACAAGTTCAAGAAGAAGGAGAAAAGAAGTAAGAGTGAATAATGTCGGATAACCTTCAATAGTGAAACTGTCATTACCGGATACTCATTTGGTTGTTTTGTGACGCATTCTTTTGTCCTCAACCTAAAGAATAAATGAACTAATCCTCCCAAGTTCTTCCAGGAGTTTCTGTCGGAGCTGCTGGTGGAAGCTGGTGGAATTTGGGAGGGGGGCGACAGCTCAGCCTCAGGAACCGTCCCACCCCATCTTCTAGCTTTAGTTAAATAGAGCTTCCATTTGCTGTGATGACATGATTTCCCTCTCTCTGGTCGTCAGCTTCGGTCCTTCGACTCATTTTTCCATGACTGCCTTTAGGCGCCACGCAGGTCGTGGGAGGAAGGAGCAGACGGGCAGTTGGGGCGCACGCCCCCCGTAGAGCTCTGGAGACGTGATAAAAAGGCTTTGTTGGGTTAAAACACACATTTCTTCTGTGCCGAAGCGCGGATGCCCCTCCCCTCCCCTCCCCTCCCGTCCCCCCGCCGGGCAAACTGTGGGTTCTGGCACCCCCCCCCCCCAATTACATCAATCGACACGCGTGTGTTAAATCCCGCAACTGAAGGTGTTCCTGTACGTCTGCAGTGGCGCAGCTCACCCCACGACGACGGCCCGCCTTCTAAAAAAATCCCAGGTTCATCGATCACGCTGGGTGGAGATCCCACCCCGGGGGTTCGTACCTCATGGCTTTGTTTCGCGTGGTCGTTGAGGTAACGAGCTCGCGCACGTGTGGGAACCAGCGCGCCGTAACCAAGCGCATCTCTTCCAGCCGCGGGGGGGGGGGCGGGGGCGGGTCGCACTCACCAAATCAAATCCAGGCTTTAGGGGTAATGTGGGCACGGTTGAGCGCGCCCTTAACTGAGTTTGACAGCCGTTCGAGTGGAGGACAAATATTTTAACTGCGCTTCTTCTTGAGCGGAAAGGTGGAGAGAGCTACACTAAATATGTGGATGACCTCTTTTCTAAGTCCCCCCCCTCCTGCTCCGTCTCCGCGCTCTCGCGTCTCTTCCTGTGTCTGTTTCACTGCCATAGCGGCTCAGGCTGTAGGAGGAGGTTAGGAACGCAGGGGAGCTCTTCCCTCACGTCTCACCCCGTCTCTGCATCCTCCTTTACTCCTGCAGCGGAGGGCTATGCTGCCTTCCAGGAGGACAGCTCGGCCGACGAAGCAGAGAGCCCGTCAAAGATGAAGCGCTCCAAAGGCATCCACGTGTTCAAGAAGCCCAGCTTCTCCAAGAAGAAGGAGAAGGACTTTAAGGTGAAGGAGAAAGGCCCCAAGGAGGACAAAGCGAAAGACAAGAAGTCAAAGGACATGACGGCGGCGGACGTGGTCAAACAGTGGAAGGAGAAGAAGAAGAAGAAGAAGCCCGCGGGAGAAGCGGAGCCGGCCCCGGTGGAGGTGCCAACCTTCAGACCCATCTTTGGGGCTCCTCTAGCTGAAGCTGTCAGAAGGACTGCTCTGTACGACGGCATCCAGCTGCCGGCCATCTTCAGGGAATGTCTGGACTACATCGAGAGTTATGGCATGAAGTGTGAAGGCATCTACCGCGTGTCAGGTACACGCGTCTTCTGTTTGATGTAGGTTTTGAATATAACGATGTTTTTATGTTGGGAATTTTGATTTTCTTATCTCCTCCTCAGGGATGAAGTCGAAGGTGGATGAACTGAAAGCGGCGTACGACCGTGAGGAGTGTCCCTGTCTGGAGGAGTACGACCCCCACACCGTGGCCAGCCTCCTGAAGCAGTACCTGCGCGAACTCCCCGAGAACCTGCTGGGCCGGGAGCTGGCCCAGCGCTTCGAGGACGCGTGCGGGCGGCCGGAGGAGGCCGAGAAGGTGTCCGAGTTCCAGAGGCTGCTGGCGGAGGTGGTGCCGGAGAGCCGGCTCATCCTCTCCTGGCTCATCACCCACATGGAGCACGTCATCCTGAGGGAGGCGGAAACCAAGATGAACATTCAGAACATCTCCATTGTCCTCAACCCAACCATACAGGTCAGAGAGGCGCCAGAAACGCTCCCCTGAGTTCAAAAATAAGAACGAAAGGAGTCAGATCAGGAGGGAGATGCTTCAGGCGGCAGAATTGTAACAAAACAAAAATCCACTTAAATAGGGAAACAGACCTTGGGCTCCTCCTCTTGGCTTCCATTAGATCAAAGGGCTCATGTTTAAAACCCTGGCCCAGTTTAGGGAAGCTAATTTAATCCCACAGGAAATGTGCTCGGGGATGCTCTACTTCATCAATAAAGACACCATGGTGCCTTTAATGACACTATTTAATGAATAAAGCTGAAACTAAGAGTGCAGAAATGTTTCATAGAAAGGTGCTGGGGGTGTTGTTTAGATTCTTTTAGGTATTCCTAATCTCATGTTTGTTTTGTCGTGTTTAGATTGGGAACCGGGTCCTTTACGTGTTTTTCACGCACGTGAAGGAGCTCTTCGGGGACGTCGTCCTGAAGCCAGTGGTGCGTCCTCTGCGCTGGTCGAACATGGCCACGATGCCGGCCTTGCCCGAGACTCAGGAGAGCATCAAAGAGGAGATCCGGCGTCAGGTCTGTGAAATCTGTCGTGAGCCCATCAGAGATACTTCTGTATTCATGGGACCTCATTGCTGCCCCCCTTTCATAAATCTCCAAACTCAATCTTTAAATATTCCTGACATTTATTTGTGGAATCTTGTTATGATGTGAACAGGGAACATCTCCATCTTTATAAATTAGAACAAGTTTATCTTTACTGTATTTATTTAGCCCAGCTCACTGAAGCTTATGTAGTTTATTGAGTGAGAAACCACATTAGTGAAACATGAACACACAGATAATAGCCTTAATATAAATAGCTTCATCGATTTCATTCTATTTCATGCTGGGACGAGCATTAATACATATTCACTTAATGTCTTTTATATCATCTGAGAGTTTGGTGATAATGTCTTTCAGGAGTTCTTGCTGAACTGCCTGCACAGAGACCTGCAGGCAGGGGTGAAGAATCTATCCAAAGAGGAGCGACTGTGGGAGGTTCAGCGAATCCTCACAGCGCTGAAGCGCAAGCTGAGGGAAGCCAAGCGTCAGGTATGGCCGCGTGTTCCTTTCATCGGGGGAGCGTGGCCGCTGCGTGGTTTTTCTAATGGAACCTTTGGGCGTACTCGTTGAGGGGCGCTACCAGATCGTATAGAAATGCAGCGCAGGGTTCGGCTCCTTTGACCTTTTCCTTCATTTTATTTTATTTTTTCTTTCCCTGCTCGCCGTGGTAGGAGTGTGAGAGTAAGATAGCCCAGGAGATAGCCAGCCTCTCAAAGGAAGATGTGTCCAAAGAGGAAATGACCGAGAACGAGGAGGAAGTCATCAACCTCCTCTTAGCTCAGGTGACACATCCACATTGAATTTGCATAAACCAGCAAGGCTCTTATACAAGGAAGGTATTCTTACTGATGGCCGTGAGGTCAGTGCTTGGTTTAGTGAGGCCATTCGTTTGCAGGAAAACGAGATCCTGACGGAGCAGGAGGAGCTGATCTCGCTGGAGCAGATGCTGCGGCGGCAGATCGCCACCGAGAAGGAAGAGATCGAAAGGCTGCGGGCGGAGATCGCCGACATACAGAGGTGAGGCTGGACTTGTTCCAGGGCCGTGGCCGGGCTCCTGCCCGCCGCGCGTGGTCTCAACGCCCGTGTTGTGCCCCATTCAGTCGGCAGCAGGGGCGCAGCGAGACGGAGGAGTATTCGTCAGACAGCGAGAGCGAGAGCGAGGACGAAGAGGAGCTGCAGATGATCCTCGAAGACCTGCAGAAGCAAAACGAGGAACTGGAGGTGAGGAGAGCAATCGCCATTATTCCCTTTAGGAGCTTATTGATGTCTCGCATCGCCGTGTGTGCGAATACTGAATTTGATGGTGGACGTTGCCCGTGTTACGCAACATTTAAATCGCGCGCTTTCGCAACAACCTTAACCTACCACGTTTGTTGCGTCTCAGAACAAAAACACCCACCTGAACCAGGCCATCCACGAAGAGCAGGAGGCCATCTTAGAGCTTCGCGTCCAGCTCCGCCTCCTGCAGAGCCACAAGCTCCAGCAGGAAACGACTGTCCAGCCGCTGGCCGAGCAGGCCCCGCCCCCGCAGCCCAGCCCGGAGCCCCGCAGTGAAGAGCAGACCAAACGCACCGCCGCGGCGCCGGCCCCCGGCGCGGACGCGGCCGCCACTGCCGCCGCCGCCTCCTCCTCCTCCTCCAACGGCAAAACAGCCAAAGACCCTCCGAAGCCTTCGCCCAGCAAAGACAGGAGAGATTCCAACATGTGAGGTCGCTCCAGAGGGGAGTCTGGCGGACGGGTGCTGCCGTGTGTCTGCCTCTGGTCGGGCCCCCCCCAGTTTCTCTTTGCTTCATTAATCGTCTCCACGTCACGCAGGAATCACATGCCTTGCCTCCTTTGTTTCTACCGTAAAAAGACTACAACTGAGAACCAGAGTGTTTCCAGCCCAGAGCAGCGGCTGCTGAGACACTCGCTGGGCCGTAGTTGAAATTCCCAGCATCAAGCCTGTATGAAAAAGCATTTCCTAAGGTGAGGGTCAAGACACGAACATAGAGCAGATATAATCAGCCCCCTGTTAAACTTATGTCCCAACGCAGATCTGAATGTAAAGATGGAGACCGGTGCCGCATTAAAAAAATGTCCGACTGGATCCGTTCACTCTGAGAACCACTGATCAAGAAGCTCTTTGAAGGATGAGGGGAACATGATTGGTCTATATGTTATATATATTTATGAGGTATTTTGAAGAATTCAGATTACTATTGAAGAAAGACAAAATTTTTGCAAATTTCCTTTTAGTAATATATGTATAAATATATTGTTTATTTTCTGTTCCAATAGAAGTTTCAAAACGTGCACATGAACACAACGGTGTTGCTCACAATTGTTCAGTAGGTGAAAGAAAACGGAGGAACGCTCTACGGATTGATCATCACTACTGCAGGCAACGGTAGATAAACAGTTATGTAGTGCAATCAACTCTTCCTCAGGTGCATAAGCATGAAAATATCAGCTGAATGTGAGAAAATCAGATTGCAAATGAGAATTCCACGACTGATCCATGACTATTATGGAGTACCATGGTGATATAAAGTAGTGATATTTAAAGGCTTGGTCTGATTATTTTTGTGTATATTGTAAAATCACAAACATACTGTATTTTAAGCTCTTATTTTTTTCAGTTTTTTTTTATCATCCATGAGGTGTTTGAAGTCTGTTAACGGAAATGTCTCCTTTGTGTCAATGTGCACACGGATGCAGTCTGACCTGAACTCCTTATTAATCCTGAGACTGAAACGATGCTCGATCATTGGGATCATTGTTTTTTTCTTTGTCTTTTTTTTTCATATTCAATGAATTTGTAGCTCATTGTTGCAAAAATAACACTGTGAAAAATAAAGTGTCTGAGATATTTATCTGAATGTTTCTTTGACAAACGTTACTCAACCATCTTGGCTGGAAAGTTGCTGTTTTGTCTGCTTTTTCACTTTCCTGCTCTTCTCAATGAGGGTAGTTTGCGTCCAGTCTGAGGAAGTGGTGTTGTTATAACCAAGATATCAGCTGATTTGAACTTTTCGAGGTCACGTGTTAAAAGCATGACCAGATCCGTGTTTTTAAGCGGGGCTTTTACTCTGAAAAGCCCGTCCGGAAGTTCTGGGTGTCGTTTCCGGTGGTGGGTGCTCGCAGATGCTCCTCAGGGGCTGGGTCTTCTCTCTTTTACAGAAAAGCCAAAAATGTCATCTATGGCAGGAAAACACGGCGAGTAAGCACAGGTGAAGTCGTCTAGGGACCCCCAGAGTTGAAGATGGCCATCAGGGAGCTTAAAGTCTGCCTTTTGGGGGTAAGTGGCAGATGTCGATCTGTTCCTCCTGAAAATTCCTTCTGTTTGCCGCTAATGTGACAAATCGACCACAAGTTGACGTTTACAGACGATGTCCCCGACAATGGCGCATGTTTTTGAGGAAAAGAGCATCGAGGCTGGGAGTGTTATCCGCCTCTGCTGTCGGTCGGCCGACCTGAACTTTTCACCCGTCTTGATGGATGTTGAACCAAAGCCGGCTGATCGTCGGCCCCGTCGTCCTTTCTCGTCCTTTCTCTGTCAGATACCCCCCGGAATCCATGTGTTTTTCTTTTGCTCTTGCTTCTCATTTTTCCGACCATTCCCTGCGTTTGTGGCCCATGACGTCATCGCCAGACCAGCCCGTTAGGTTTTCTGCTGAGTTTGCGTTTTAGAGCCACCAGAGTTTACAGAGAAAGACTGAGAATCAGGTCAGCTGGAGCCACATCTGAGCACGTCTGAGGACATCTGAGGACATATCATGACATCTAATAACAACTGAGGACATCTCAAGACATTTAATAACATCTGAGGACTACTACTAACATGTGAGCACATCTGAGGATATCTTAAGACATCTGAGGACATAATTACTTCTAATAACATCTAATAACCTGTTGTAATCACTCACTCTCAGGAGCTCACACACTTTTATCCATTCAGGGTTTTATCAGTGTTATTTCGGGTGCAGACAACGTTGACTACAGTGTTGATGATGTTGCGTTTCTTGACTGCGTTTAAAGAGTTTTGATTTCCTTTTTTCTACTCATGACAAAATGAATCAGTTGTGAAACAACTAATGCACACGTCTGATGCTGATGTGGGACCAGATGTTGCACAAGGGCCCATATGAATCAGTTCTTTTCATGTGTGTTTGTCAGGATACTGGCGTGGGGAAGTCCAGCATCGTTTGCAGATTCGTCCAGGATCATTTTGACCACAACATCAGTCCCACAATAGGGTAAGTGCAGAGCAGCAACAGAGACACCGTCGATCTTTTACTGTTATTTAACACAAAACAACAGTCACAGAGTTACACCATGCGGAGTTTTCATCAAAGAACTAAAAAAGTCATCTAACCTGTAGCATTTAAAGTGCTCAGGAGCACGGTTCATGTCATAAGAAATGTGAAGTTCAGGTAGAATTAGGCAAATGAAATCATCTTTCTGCTCATTTAGCCTCAAAATGTTGATTTCTATGTATGTTTAAGAGTAGTAGTTCTTTTCCCAGGTGGGAAATTTCCACCTGAAATGATAAATAAGCATCTACACATCAGCTAAAACGTGCTCATGACGGGTGGGTCGTGAATATTAACGATGGCCTGCAAGACGAACACGACAGACACCCTCAGATCACTAGCTGGTTCTTATCTTTGAAGTTTTCCTTTATTTTGTTTGAATTGTTTCACGTCCGTATCGTTTATCCTCTCGTCTGTTCTTCTCACATCAGTTCAAAACAGAATTGTCTCCTGACACTAGAATGACTCCTTATACATAAAAGACCTCAATAGTTAGATTTGCCCTTCCTCTCTCCGCTCATTGAATTCATGTCGCTGGCGCTTATTCCTCAAAACTCATTGAGTCTGATTCTGTCATACGCGCAGGGCGTCGTTCCTGACCAAAACTGTGCCGTGTGGAAACGAGCTGCACAAGTTTCTGATCTGGGACACAGCGGGCCAGGAAAGGGTGAGTTCAAGCTGTTTAACCAGAACATCTCAGCTGCTGCGAGCTGCCCCCGGCTCCTGTGGCCCCCTTGCGAGGCACGAAGTAGGACCAGTTCAAAGGTCAAAACATGAAGTGAATTTTGTGCGGAGCGTGTGCGTGTGCGTGTGTGTGTGTGTTGTGTCTTGAATCACATGCTGACCACATGCACACGAGTCCAGCGGTATTTAAGGGACCTTCAAACCTGTCCTTGTTACATTGTATCACAGCTGAGGACTCAGATGAACTCAACACGAGTCGCCGTTTTCGCACGCGCGTTTGCCACATTTCAGACTTCCTGATCTGAAACACACACTTATCAGCACGAGAACAAACGCAGGAAGCCGCAGAGAGACTGTCCTCGGATGCTTCGGGACCAACGCGTGCCGGACGCTTGGTCCCGACTCATCCGAGAATGACTCCCTGTACGGTACCGTGGCGGCGCAGCCCGGTCGTCCTGGAGCGCCCGCGTTGAGCGCCTTGGTTTTTCTACAGAAGTGTTGGCGCGGTGCCCTTTTCCACCACTGGCTGATGTGAAAGTCTCCTTTCCTGTTTCAGTTCCACTCGTTGGCTCCGATGTACTACAGAGGATCAGCTGCTGCAGTCATCGTCTATGACATCACAAAACTGGTGAGATGAACCCACACACACACACACACACACACACACATTTAAGTTAATTCAGAGTCTTTTGGTGTTAGTCTCTGGCTCTGGGTGGTGACATGGTCAGTGTTGTCAGAGCCAGGTTGAGGCTACAGTTTGAGACTGGTGTAACATTCACTGACTTTTCCAACACTCTTGGAATAAAATGCCATTCCTTCCCGGTCTGCTCATGGAAACTTTTCTGACCGACACGCTGTAAAGCAATGAGTGTGAGACAGGAGAAGACATCTTTTTTTTATATATGCACGGCGCCTTTCCCACAGCTGACTGATGCTTCCTGTCGCTCAGGACTCTTTCCAGACGCTGAAAAAGTGGGTGAAGGAGCTGAAGGAACACGGCCCGGAGGACATCGTCGTAGCCATCGCAGGAAACAAGAATGATTTAGGAGACATCAGGTGAGGTCACCGCGTCGTCTCCTGAACCTCCGGACGTTCCCTTCTGTTCCTGCCGGTCGCGGCGAGAGCTAAAATAAACTCCTTTCATGTATTTCAGCGATTAAGGATTCTGTGTTTTTTCGAGCGGACGAGACGCTCGTTAACTGTGTCCTCCTCTGCCCCAGGGAAGTTCCCATGAAGGAAGCCAAGGAATTCGCTGAATCGATTGCAGCTATTTTTATTGAGACCAGTGCCAGGAACGCTGTCAATATCGAGGAGCTCTTTCAGAAAATAAGTACGTTTCCCGTCTCCGCTGTTGGCCGAGCTCCGGTATTTGCGGCTGCCTGTTTATTGTTTTGGAAGGTTTCAAGGAAACTCGAGGGCGGTTCATCCTCTCAGTAGTGCTGTGCCATTTTTACTTTAACAGACTGTACTGCAACATGCATTTGGATACGCGATGAGCGTTTCCTCTAATAATCAGATTTGCCGTCTAAAAGCGCCCTTTGCTGCGTGTTTAGGTAAGCAGATTCCCCCGCTGGAAAACCCTGAGGTGGAGAGCACCGAGTCCTTCAAGCTCACCAGAGCGCCTGCTCCGTCCACCAGGAGGTGCTGCTGAGTCCGGACCGCGTCTGAGGAGGCTTCTGCAGGGGGCGGGGGGGCTCTGCGGACCCCAGCTGGGCGCCACATGCCGGTCCAGAGTCAGTCTCGCTCCTGCTCAAGTCAACGCGGCGGAGACAACCCAGGCCGGGAGCACTAGCGAACAACCACGCCGACAAAAGGAAAAGCCGCGCAGCAGTAACGTTTGTCTCTTTGCTCGTATTCCGCCGCTGCTGGAGGGGGTCTGGACTCTGCTGGTGGGGGGGGTTGTGGGGGTGGGGTAGAGGGGGGGTCAAGTTGTCTTCGGTTTGTCGCCCCCAGGCGGCGCTTTACTGAATTGCATGCTGATTTGTGACGAGGTCCCTACCAGTGAGACAGTGTCCCACGGGGACGTTCGTCCACATGAATAACAACATTTAACAGTTAACTAAGTTGTAGCGTCACCAGTCAGCTCTCCCGTTGCAGCTGTTGAATTGCACATAAAAATGGAACTTTTTAGGACGAGCTTTTGTACACACTCGTGCCTTTTGTATAGAATTAATTCAGACATTTTCAAAACACTTGAACATGTCGCAACAGTAAACCTAGAATATGGGGGCTGTACATTTTTTTTTTTTTTATATTTTTTTGTGTAAAGATAAACTTTTATGCTGCATAAACAGCTTTGTGGCCTAAATCATTGTTGGAGAAAGTTACCCCATGTATAAACACTGGGACCAATTTAAGAACTGTTTACATATAGATTTGTTATTTTACATGCTGATGTACGTTACTCCAGGGAATGATTTTTCTATCGCTGCCAAACCTGAGGTTTATATCCATTTGGATTACATTTATATTGAGGAGAATAAAACGCTCTGCATGTATTTTAGTCTTGGTTCAAATGTCAAAGCTGTTTATAGACCAACTAAACATCCAAACTGTGGGGAAACTAATTAATTTTAGCATTAAAAAGAAAAATGAAAAAGGGCAACAGGGCACGTTGTTCTGACGAGCCTGGATTGGACCACTTGAGAAATGCAACAGCACTTTTTTATTTTTGCATCCATCTGACACAGCATCATTTAGACTTTTACTTGTGTGAAATCAAAGCAAAACAGAGTTTGACCTGCCGCAGTATTAAGTTTTAGACGTCGCAGCATTAAGTCATTAATAGATGTACTACTTTGACATTAAAGATCATCTCATGGTTGAAGGTCAGAGCTGATCAGTAGACACATGAAGCAGATGAATATGTTGTGAAACGTGTTTTCAATGACTCTCCAGGATGTTACCTCGCATTACCATGTATTGTTCAAGGAGGAGTCTCAGTGTTAATAATGTTTTATTCTGTTCAATATCACTAAAGTGCCTTCTTAGGTGTATGTATGTTATGGCTAAAAACATCTTTTGACAGTACAGACCATTTATGCATCAATAATGAAAGTGTCTGCAGCCACGTTTAACTGAACTAGGGTCAGTGATGGTTCCTCTGTAGGCCACCATAACTTTGTATATTAATATGTGTAATAAACATGTGACGATCACCTCCACTTTGGTTCCTCTGCTGCTTCGTGAGGACAAAAGGGCCACAGACGTCCTTCACTTTTCCGGATATTAACGTGAAGAGCCTGTCATCGACATCTGTTCAGGCTTGGCGATTGTCCCCATAACCAGTCCGACTACAATCTTTAGTCCGACCACAATCTGTCGTCTAATCTGGGAATGAACCTGCAGCTTCACCTGGTGAGGCGTGAAGGCGTGAACAGAGCATCATTGTTCACGGTTCAGGAATGTCATGTGTTCACGTCCTGAACAGCCTCGCAATAAGCCAGAGGGCACATATTCCACGCTCAAGTTTAATCAGTGTTTAATTCCATGACACTCTACAAAGGAGAGACCAAAGGTCTTTAGACCTGAGAGATAAACCGAGATAACCCACCGGGCGTGAACGCAACACCTCACCTGCACGCAACATTCTAAAAAAAAAAAGTACACTCCAGGAAAAAAAAAAATATCCCGGTGTTTTAAAACCCACCGCGATCCCCTAACCCCGACTTTAGCAGCAAGCACGTCGTGTTTCAGCCCTGTCCACCACTTTCGAGCCGCCTAATTCGTTTAATTACGGCGCGTCGGGAGCGCGCAGCGTGCCTGTGCTCGCCCCCGCCGCGCAGGCAGCTAGCTTCGGGCAGGAACCTCCACAGTTGTCAGCCTCTCCCGGCGCTCGCCTCGCCTCCGACGAAATGTCAAAGTTAGACCAAGTTCTCGTCCTCGACCCTCCCTCCGACCTCAAATTCAAAGGTAGGTCCCCCCGCGCTGCCCGCGGACTTGTGTCGGATAAGTAGCTCCGGTCCCCCCCCCCACAGAGCGGCTAACAGCGAGCTAGCGCCCACCGCCATTTTAAGTAGGCTAGGGAAGAGCCGGGCCGCGGCCGCAGCCTCGCGCTCGCGTGGCGGGGTTACCCGGGCCACCGCGCGCCTTCCGCGGACGCCGCTCCCGCAGCGCCCCGGCCCCCGGGCCCCGGGGGTGGGAGCGGGCGAGGCTGTCAGTCAGCGGGGGGGTGTGGAGGGGTGGAGGGGGGGAGGAGAGGAGGGGGGAGGAGGAGGTGGCGGGGGGGGGTGTCACAGGGTCCGAGTTTGGCATCAGCCCGAGTTGTTGGTGTTGTGATTTCGCTACTTGTGCTAGCTGCGGCAAACTGTTGTGGGGGGAGGAGTGGGGGAGAGGGGGGAGTCTGTCCACGTCCCCGGGTAAAACACTGATCCTGACCGCAGCGGGGGAATAAAGAGCAACTTTTGAGAGGCGGACGTGGCCTTGATGGTGACCCACCCCCCGCCCCAGGGGGGGGTGGTGAAGTTTGTGGTGCATCTGCAGATGTGGCATCGATGAACTTGAGAGTTGATGGGCTGCAGACCCTCCTCGGTGTGTGTTCACTCTCACTGCACATGGACGGAGGTGGGGGGGGGCAGTGATGTGTCAGTGCCTCCTGATCACTGGGCTGGTGGGGAAGAGTTCACAGGCGGGTGGTTTTAAGATCCCCCACTTCTCTGTTGTTTTAGATCTGTTGCTCTCGTTTTGCTGGGAGTGGAGGCTCGGCTCGGGCTGACTTCAGGTCTTGATCAGCAGGTCTGCACAGGTCTCCAGGTTACAGCAGCAGCAGCAGCTTAATCGTGTGTCTCGTTTTGCCCCAGCTCCCCTTTGCAGCTTTTGTCAGTGACACGACTGTTTTTCTCTTGGATATACATCCTGAGAGAACAAAGAAGGCCTCTTCATTGTCTGGCTGAGTTTAAGAGTCCTGTTGTTGGTTAGGAAGGGGGGGGTAAATGCCTTTTGTAACCTGGGCTTGACAGGGTTGTTGGAAAGGCCACAGGTGTGTCTGGGAGTGGGTGACTTTAAGTTGAGGTAACGCCAAATTTTGCAAAATACCTTTTCATTTGATCTGTGGATCATTGTTCTCTCTGTTGCTGAAGTTGTAGTTTGGTCACATTGTAAGTCTCAGATTATTTTTCTGTTCAGCCCAGTTTGTTTGGAGTCCATAATGGTTTCAGTTACGGGTTCATGGATGAATTTGGTCATTCGTGTGAGACAACCTGCAGTCAGTATCTGAATTTAGTGACATTACCCATCTTAATCTGATCACGGATCCTTAATTTACTTTATTTATCTTCCATCCTCTGGTCTGGGGCTCTACTTAAAGCTCCTCACCCTACGGCTGGACTCCACTTCCACCTGCTTGTATTCACCGTCTTGTCCTGTTGCTTGTGATCCGCCTATCAATCTCCCCAATCCCTTCTTCCCTCACCTCTGAACAACAAGCAGGGATACTCGGCTCCTTCACTTAGGGCAGTAGATCCTCTCTGACCTGGACCAGGCAGTCCAACCTTTTCAGCCTGAGCATTTCCAGGAGCTGATCTTCACCCCAGCCTGCTTCCTACTCTGCTGCGGACCCTCCCAGCGAGAGCTGGAGGGCGGTCAATGAGTCCAAAAGGACAAGATCCACAGACGACAGAGAAGGAAACCTCAGGCAGCACTAGAAAACAGGGCCCAGTAATAAGGGCGGCTCAGCCTCCTCAGTTTACCTGATTTAGAATTTCAAATCTGATTTGACTTTCGATCAGTGACTTCCGATTTGATTTCCGATGAGTGGGACTTCACTGATCAGTGAAATTCCAGACAATTTGGTTCACCCCCCAGCAGCTGAATGAGGTAACACATGCATGAATTTAGTGGTTTTCTCCCCCAGCTTGGTGAGAATTAGATCTCCAGGGAACATCCAGGTTTTTAGAAGCATTCAGAAGGTGATGGTCCTGTTCTGAGTTTGGGGAGAAACCTGAGTAGACGGAAGATGACCACAGCTCCTTTGCCGTCACGGAGGCGAGGCTAAATCTGTCCGCCCGTATCCGAGCGGCCGGTCCACTGCGGAGCGTCTGCTGGGATTCCTCCAGCAGGTTGGAGGGGGGCAGCCCTCCTTTCCACGCTGATTATTTTTAGAATAGGACGGAGTGGCCTCGGGGACCCCGACTCGGCGCACACACACACACACGCAGCGGGAAAAGAGATGGCGCTAACGCTGTTGGAGCAACAGGCTGCATGGGCGTGGGCGTGTGCGTGGACTTGATGCTACCTTTCATCCGTCTTCTTGTCTCGCTCTGAAGCGTGGCGGCGCCATACCGGGGCCCGAGCCTGGTGAGCTGCGCTTGTGACACCTCTCTGATAAATCACCAGAATAATCAGCAGCTCATTGCGCAAACCGCACTGGGTTCAGGTTGTAGATTCATACAACAACGATAGCACTCTTTAGGTTTTTCAGGTTTTTAAGAATGTTTTGTGACTCACCTGTGTCATAAAAACCGCGAACAAGCCTCCATGTTGGCTGTGGGAGGGTGGAGTCGCTCCAATCTGGTCACGCATGGCTTCTTATCTCGCTGAGCGCTTGTGCAGAAAGCCTGAACGTACGCTGTGAGCTCCAGCTTTGTCAGGACTTCAGGGGAGATTTTTATTGGACCCAAAGCTTTGTTGTCTTGTTTTATAGGAGATGCAGTACGCTCCACACACTCATTTTTTCTTTATTCTGGATGCGGAATATTCTGGCCTGTGGTTAACAGCAGTTGACTGAGGTTAAAGGGGCAGTGGGAGACCTTCCTCCTGATCACATGAGGTTCTGTGTTGGGGCATCGTTGGGCTTGTGAGGGCCTCTGAAGAACCCTGTTTAGAACGGTGCTGCCCATCAAAGGCCAACGACTGTGGTTAAGGGCCTGATCTGAAGTCGGATGTTTAATGAGATGAAAAACCAACTGTTGATCTTCTACATGACACAACATTGCATCTTTAATTGACTCGTCTTTGTTAATGAGCAGTTTGGGGAAACATCTCAGTTGTGCATTTGCGAATATTCAGACACCCCACAGACCCTTTTACCCTTAAAATGTATTAAATATTTTAAGGAATGGTTTCAGTTTTGCAAGAGGCTAGAGAAGGATTCGTTCCCAGTACCGAGTGCTTAATATTGCCATTACGCTTCTCAGATTCTCAGTAAATGTGGTTTATTTCCGAATGTTCTGTCTTGTTTTCTACTGACATTTAATAAATTCACCTTCCAGGAGTTGTTTGTGGTCAGTGTTTCTTGGTACCCATTGGTTTGTTTTCCAGTGCAGTGTTGTCTCCCTACTGGTCTGGCTGCCTGATGCTGGTCTTGCTCCCAGCTCAGGCTTACTCGTGTATGGATGGATGATTCTGGGCTGCTGCCTTCCTGTTATAACATCAGAGATATGTTTACAGGCCCCTGTGTTAAAGACTTGAGCATTTTTTATATCCTTGAAACAGCATTAGAATATTTATATCGTTTCTGAGTTATTGTAACTCTCTTCTGCTATTTAACTTCAGTCCAACGCCATTATTCGGTTAGATTTGAGAAACTGAAACTCTTTTTGAAGTCCTTGATAGAATTTGACATCAAACCAGGAGCCCAGTTTTCTCGCGTGTCTCTGCAGGACTCCTGTAAACACGTGAAATACTGGAATTATTTGTTGTTTTCCATAAATCTGTTTAAACCAAAAGCACATGAGGATCAGGTGGACGTTGTGGGAAACTAAACATATGTACATTGATCACTCCTGGGGAGGGAATCTGGTCATCTACAGGCCCGTGCTGCAGATCACCCGGTGGTCTCCTGGTGATGTGCTGGGGCAGCAGCATGGGGACAGCTGGTCCCAGACTGGTCCCAGCCTGGTTCCATAGCCTCCTCTCAGTCACTGGATTCCTGCTGCAGCTCCTGCTGCCACCATTAAACCACAAACTCTTTGATAGACCCACCGTTCCCTTTGTTTGTGTAACTGTGACAAATATTCAATGTTAATCTGTTAAAGTTCCCAGTGATCTTTGGTTCTTCATACATGGGACTTTATTGGGGAGCCTCTCCATAACTGCCTGTTCCCACGTAGCGCTTAGCCTCATTAAACATTCCAAAGAAAACAGATTTGTGGTCTCATAACCGAACCCACGTGTGCAACCTGTAAACTACAGAACGTAAACTGTGTGTTGGTTCCCCAGGTCCCTTCACAGATGTAGTCACCACCAACCTTAAACTGAAGAACCCATCTGACAAAAAAGTATGTTTCAAAGTGAAAACCACCGCCCCTAGAAGGTACTGCGTCCGACCAAACAGCGGCGTGATCGATCCCGGAGCAACTGTTGTTATTTCTGGTAAGTACGCCTGCCGACTTCACCGTTCAAGACCGTACGATTAAATGGACACGCGTGTAAATGTGCCTCGCTCTTTGTACAGTTATGCTACAGCCCTTCGACTATGACCCCAACGAGAAAAACAAACACAAATTCATGGTACAGACGATTTTCGCCCCACCAAATACTTCTGACATGGAATCATTGGTAAGTGTCTTTTTTTGTTTGTTTGTTTTTTTACTTACTATTTAATTGGTTATTACAGCCTGCATCAACACATAAATGCTGATTTCTCGGTTACAAACCTTTTTGTGGACTGACCTCGAAGATGCACAATCTTTTGTGATTTTCTGGTGGAACTGAGTGTTATTTTTAAGAAAGCAGAACGTTAACAAGGATGGGTGATGAGTCCTCTGTCGTCCAGCAGAGGGCAGCAAAGACGTGGTCAAATTTAAAGAGGCGCATCCTGCAGGCCTGTGCGCTGTTTTCGATAAGAAACAGGAAGAAACAAATGGAAACAAAGCTGATTGGTTTAGAGTAGACGTAATCTCCTGAGCTTCACGCTGGAGAAGTGTTTGTTTTTTTTCACACTTTATTATTACCTAGCCATCCAGAGCACCGTTAGGATTCCCTTATTGTATTTACATTTTCAAAATTAGATGAAGAAGGCTGAAATTACAAATGTTTGTGAGTCCGTCTGTGCCTGAAATGTTGTTAATAAATGCTAGTCTGGATTGAATTGTGTCGTTTAAAGTGCGTATACGTGTGTGGATTGACTCCAGCTGCTGGCAGTGTGAGCTGATGAATAACATGCCATATTTTTCCTCCTTCATCAGTGGAAAGATGCAAAGCCTGATGATCTCATGGATTCCAAGCTGAGATGTGTCTTCGAGCTGCCCTCTGAAAATGATAAAGTGGTAAGACTCACTGCTGCACACTAGTTCATAACTATGTTTGGGGAGAAAAAAAGTCCTGTTATAGTTTAAAAAAAACAACATCTTCTTTAAAAATAACTCGTTCTCGCGCCTGAACTTTAATGTGTCAGTGTCTCAGGACTTTTAGTTCTTATGATCTTCCAGGCCTCCGTGATGGTGGAAAAGAGAGCGATCACCCTGATAGGAACTGAGTTCTGGAGTATTGAAAAACCATTACTTGGCCCATCAGATAACATTTCCAGTATGTTCATTTCTTCCAGTGAAGCTTCTTTGAACCGACTCCACTTAAAAGTCCAAACCGTGCATCAATTGAACGCGCAACCACATTCAAAAGTACCGTGTCGGCGGTCCTGACTGTTACGACAGCGGTCGGTTCAGAGTTGATGAGGTCGCACAGGAGCAGGGAAAGAAAGAGCACGGTTAGGCAGGGCAGGGCTGCGTTCCTCCAGCGGGGGGGTGGACTCCGGTGGGGATGTCCGGGGTTTCACACGGTGGGTTTGTTCTCCTCTGTCGAGCAGAACGACGTGGAGGCCACCAAAGCAGCGGCGTTGCACTCTTCACCCATGAACTCCACAAAGTCGGACTCCTCGGCGGCCCTGGCGCCGGCCCCCGCCTCGCTGGACGACACGGAGCTGAAGAAGGTGCTGGAGAAGTGCAAGAGGCAGCAAGCCGAAATGGACAAGCTGTCCGAGGAAAACCGACACTTAAAGGTCAGGTGTGCTTTGGGGTCCCCCCTCGCGCGCGTGGCGGTGTTCCGTGTCACTTACCTTGGGCCCCCCCCCATCGTCTTTGACAGGAGGAGACCATCAGAATGAGGAAGGCTCCCCGCTCAGACCACATGACAACAAACTCAACCAGCCTCCTGGGCCGAGAAGCAAGCTCCGCCTCCCTGCCCTCCCTCCTCGTCGTCATAGCAGCCATCTTCATCGGATTCTTCCTAGGGAAGTTCATCTTGTAGACTGGGAGATGCATGCCAGTTGCGCCCCCCCCCCCCCACCCTGACTCCAGAATGAAACAGGCCTGGAACAACCTCGAAGTCTCTGCGTGGACTTTGCCATATCATCGGTAGTGTGGCCTCCAGTGAACACATCTGTACAGCATCATTTGAAGGCGTCACCTTTTTACGATCTCACAGTTAATACACACGGTCCGAGAGAAACGAAGAAATGATAAAAGTAACGGTTCCCTCTTTCGATTTCTGTATCTTGATGGCTGGATTGTACACAAAATGTGCCAGAACAATGAAAGTTCTGTACCATGAGTCATCATGGACGGTGCAAACATGGTGCAGTCAAAGGCTTAGTCTCTCTCTCTCTCTCTCTCTCTCCTCTGTCTTATTTTCTCTCTCTCTCTCTCTCTCTCTCTCTCTCGTTTTTATTTGGGATGGGATGTTAGGTGTCGTGTAAATGTCGTTTTAAATCCTTTAAAAACAAAGAAAGGAAACCCCCCTATGGACAGAAAGACGCGCTCCCGTTGCTGGAACACCTCTGAATTCGAGTTTGTAATTTCGACCGCTCGTCTTGGAATGTTCAGATCCAGCTGAGGATTTAGGTGCCTCCTTCTTGTACATTTCTATCCTTTCCTTTTCTTCACATCATCAATGCAGATATTATATTATTATTATAATATTATTATTCAAGTGGTATCATCATTCTGTGGCAAATATTGACTGAAATAAGTTCTCCATTCTTAAGATCCTGTTCCATGGTATTGAACATTAAAAAAGAGAAAACGGTCTGTTCTTTCATAGCTCTTCTTTCCTCCGTCTCTTTTATTTGTTTGGTTTATTCGCGGCCTTCGCTCGTGACTGGAATAATCGAGCGGTTTCCCCCGACGTGTCCGTGGCTCTCGAGTGACGTCGGGGAGCGTTCGGCCTGGAAAGCGCCGCGTGTCGCCTAATGTCTTTTCCGAGGTCGCGGCCGCTACGCTTTTAGCGCATCACGACGCTCCGCGTGGCGGCGGCCGCAGTCGTCGCCGGGTCCCGGAGCTGCAGCGCGACGGCTGCCACACAAAAACCTCCTTCACAAGATGCTCATTTTCCCCAAACGCGAAACCTGCAATCATTTTATTTTGGTGTGAAGGAACATGATTCACTGGCTGCTGGTGGACGGGGAAGTGTGGGAAAACTCCAGCGGAGTTTGTTTTGCTCTCTTGCTTGGCACTGGACGGACGGAGGGAGGGAGGGAGGGACGCTGGCGAGCGCTGGCGAGCGCCGCTCGACTATATGGAGACGCGGTTGTAAAAACGAGGCCCCGCCAGAGCAGCGAATGACCTCACAGCTGCCAGCTCCTTCTGAGCAGGACGAGGCTTCAGATTCCAGCCTGTTGGGGCCTGTCGGTCGACAGAAAACCGCAGAAATGGATACATTTATTTTTAAGCTTTGCATCTCGACACAAAAAAAGAGAGCGTACGTTGATTTGTTACGCTTCTGCTCGTACGTCACTGCCACGGTCGATAAGACTTTCACCTCAGCCGGTCCGTGATTCAGCCGGGTTTTCCTTCCTACCAGGTGCACAAGGCTTTCACCTGGGATCCACCCCTCCTTTATGAGCCCGGTTGGACAGAAAACCCGGCTGGATCGAGGCCCTCCAGGACTGGATCTGGAAACGCCTGGCTCGGCTCATTTGAACAAACAGCGTGTCCGGTGACGTCATTCTCATAGAAAATTATTTCTTTAATAAAACTTTCATGAAATATGTGCACCACCCGCGCACCACTTTAAGACCCTCTGGATCCAGTAGAACCTTGAGAAAAACTAAAAGGATTCAAAATGTGGTTTCCTGAAACGACAAAAAAAACCCATCTCAGTTTGAGGATTATTGCCAGCTGTGAGGTTTATTGTATCCAGAGTAACATGGTTTAATGTGAAAGAGACGACAGATACCTGCTGGTGAGTTCACTTCACAAGTCGTTATCTACAGAAAACGCTTTAACGCCAACTAACTACTAAAATTCAGCGACCCCCCCACCCCCACCGCGTTGAGCTCATCAGGGACCAAGAGTTCGGAAAACTCCAAAAAAAAAAAAAAAGCCTGACTTGGGTGTGAGCTGGGAGAAACGTCCGGAAGCGCCGGCGGAGGTGGACAGGACGGTCTTTGGTTCCGCTCTAAAGTGCAGTTTCTGTGGTGCAACAGTGTTGAGTCCTTTGGTAGCCGTGGCGACTGTTCGGGGCGCCGACCTCCGGCCCCGCTCCTCCGCTCTAGTCCTGGAGTGGAACACTCGTCCACGCGGGTCCCCTAGCTCTGCCGGCAGGTGAGCAGGACCGTCGCCAGGGCGACCAGGGCCGCCGCGGACGTGCGCGGGCGCCGCCCGGGGCAGCCGTTGTGCCCCGGCAGGGACGCGTCGGCGTCCTCCGCTCTGCTGTGGGACGACTGGTGGCTGCTCACCGAGCACTGGACCAGCGGCATCTGGTAGGAGGTGGCCCGCCTCTCGGGCTGGTCCGGGCTGGAGCCGTCGCTGGGCCTCTGGCCGTTGTAGAGCAGGTAGCGCCCGTGGGCGTCCTGCTCCATGCGGAAGAGCTCGTACTCCGTGTGGGGGAGCCGGATCCCCAGGGCCACGCAGCCGTTGGTGACGGTGACGTCCTGCTCCACGCCCACCTGCCAGGAGCCCTGCACGCCGCACTCGTTGCTGTTGAAGACGTTGAGGAGCGACGTGGTGGCCACGTCCATGGGCGTCACCCTCATGTGGTTCACTGGGAGAGGAGACGGCGCATGGGTTAAGACGTGCTCAGGGCCTAAACGCGCTCAGGAGGCTGGACCAGGTCCAGTTAGAAGGTTTCTTTCTTTCACGGGTCGGAGGCGCGGCGGCGTAGGGGAACGGCTCAGTGGCGCCACCTGCAGGCGGGACCTGGTGGGGTCGTGAAACCAGGCGTCTCCTGGTGCCAGGATCGACTCCAGCAGGAGGTTTGACTTTCAAACTCTTAATTTTTCTGAGACGTTAGATCAGACTGTCTTCCTATTTGACCTGGAGGAGCTGGAGACTTCTAAACCGTGAAGCTCTTCACTTCTCACGGTGACTGACACGATTCATAGAGTTGGTCAGGTTGTCTTAAATCAGGCTGTGTGTTGGTCTGTTTCTCGGAGTTAACATATGAACATTGCAATATTCAATTACACTCGTTTAAAACCTGATTCGCCTGAGTTTTAGGGTCTGATCAGCTGTGGTGAGCACGGATTTTTGTCCCTTGACCTGCAGTCGTTGATGGGATAGACCCGATCGATGATGGCTGTGGGTTTCATTCTCTAAATCTGGGGTTAAAAACTGCTCCAGTTTCAATGATCTCCACATCTCACTGATGTGAACAGACAACTAGAGTCTGAACGGGATCATGGATGCACTTAGACAAAAGAATTAAAAGTATTATTTCTTTGCCTCCTTAATGATTAAACGGCGTTTTACCTTTGAAGACGAACTCCGTGCCCCCCATCACGCGGGTGGAGTGGAGGCCCCTGCTGTAGCGCCCGCGGGCGTAGATGGTGAAGGTGGGGTGTTTGCAGACGGGGTCGGAGTAGTGATAGTAGAAGCCCTCCCACGTGTGGTTGTTGTCGTGGAAGATGAAGTGGCGCGTGAGGAAGAGGACCTCGGGGCGCACCTCGCAGCGCTGGCTCACCCACTGGCCGTAGAGGCCCACGGTCAGGTCGGCCCGCGGGGGCAGGATGGGGGGGTGGAGCTCATCGGAGCGGTAGATGATGCGGCAGACGATGCACCCGTGGTCGTGATTCTGGAGGGGAACGCACCAATTTAGAAACCGAAATAAATAAATAAATAAATAAATAGAAATGATTGACTTTCAAAACTTTAGTCACTATAGTAACAGGAGCTGTAGGGAATAATAACAACAACAATAATAATGGAAAGGAAACTACCAGAGTGACAGCAGTGAAGCCTACACCTTATTTCAAATTGACACAATGATAATAAGTTTACATATTATCAGATTTCTTAAGTTATTTGACTAAGAGCTGCGGGCAGTAGTTTCAAATCTTAAGTCTCCTGTGAGCCTGGTTTTAGCTGAGGGAGATCATGAGGCTGATTATAACGGGTCAGGAGGAGTGATCATCTCAGGCCTCCAGATGACAGGAGGCTGTGAATGTGTTCTCTTTATCAAATCTCTCACGCCATTAAAATGGAGCAGCTGTCCAGCTGTGAAGGCCATCACGCCACCAGCCCATCTGTCTGGTGAGCGAGAGCGCTTCTGATTCAACACCCCTCCGCCGTAGCTTCAGAGCCCCCCCCCGGTCCGGTTCCAGTCTGGACGCCTGGAAGACGGACAAGGCTCTGGCATTTCCTCAGGGCGATCGCATCATCTGACCGCAGAACCCAGATGTCAGGTCGAATAAAAGTGACCCGCTGGCTGGACGTTTATGTTAACAACAACAGCTGGATGAGAACTTTTGAGGTGGAAGCTTTAGATGTCCCACAAAAGAAAAAAAGAAACCCCAGTCATTTTCCCCCCAGTCTTTTTTTCCCATTACGGAGTCTCACTCCATCGGGATGAGCTCATCCCAGTGGAGCCCCAGAACCACCTCGGGGGTCAGAGGTCAGCGAGCAGCGTGTCCAACACCAGAGCGCAAACAACCGCGCTCTCCAGAAATCCACAAGAGGGAAGGGGAAGAAAATGCCCTCATACTTTAACATGGGAAAACACGGGGATATGTGACAGGGAGCGGAAGGTGGGCGGGCGTGGGGGGGGAGGGGTTACATCACAGGTGCAGAAAACATGTTCCAGACCTGCCGTAAAAGGGGGGCGACTGTGGAAGCCTTCGTGTGGACGTCGTCCTTCCCACGTCAGACACGTTTACCCTCTCCGTCTCCCATCCATCGGCTACTGGTGACGGCGCTCCGATCCCAGTAAGGAATGGAGCCACACACTGTCCTGCAGCTGTGACTCCACTTATTTTTCATTTGAGGATGAGTTCCAGTGAAGATAATTAGCAGCAGGAACTCCTTGAATGGTCCTTTATTATTTATCCAGAGTGGAATCAGTGGAAGGAAACAAAAAAAAAAAAAAGGAGCTTTTAATAATTACAGCTGTGCTCGATCTTAAATCAGGACAATTACAGGCCCATCTTTGTGGCCCCAAGATTTTAAAAGCAAACAGTTTCCCAAAGGAATGTGACATTATAATAAATGAGACACACTTCTGGTGATATCAACACACTGAGGCCTTGTTTTCCTACCCCGGCCCCGCCATCCGCTGAGCTTCACCCGCATCGTTCCAGTATTCTGACATAAGAATCCTGTCCTGCACAAAGCCGCTTTGTTGCTCGGCTTTTAAATTCTGTGGTGTTTCTAACCGCTGAAAAGTTAAAAAAAAAAAAAAAAGAAGAAAAAAAAGAAAAATCATCTTGTTCGCTGCAGCGAGTGAGGTGAACTTTTAATTAGAATCTGCTGCTTCGCTCCCCGGATCCACCCAGTCCAACCACAAACGATCTCAGTGGCACCAGCAATCGCTCTGCTCCCAAACCAGTGCGACGGTCAGCGTCCCCAAAAGCGACCGTTCCGACCTCGGTGGGGGGGGGCGCTCCCGTTCAGCGCTTGGAGTCGGAAGAAATGACTCCCGCTCTCGCTCGCTCGTCCTCCGGGGGCCCGAAGCTGACCCGAGCATCTGGCCGATGAGGCAACGCGTTCGAACCTCTTCCAGTCCGAGCTTCTAGAAACGGAACCGTGGAGCTGTCGCCATGAAAGAGAATGCTCCCCCTCTTATCTCAGCAGGTCGGACAAAAGCTTTGACCTGATTTCAACCTGAAGCGTGAAGCTGATGTCCCTGACAGGAAGCTGCTGGGGGCAGGTGGACGGTTCCTGCTGCAGCTGCACACATCTGGCTACAGTCTACACAGAGGGTTAGCATGCTCCTTTGCTTTTCAGGTCAAGGTGATGTTTCCTGTTGCCTACAGCAGGATGCAGGACGGTACCGCTGGAGCTGTGGCCTCCTGGTTCCTCAGACCTCCGTCCACCGACATGGTGGACTGATGGTCACAGGAACCTCAGCGTTCGTGCATCTCCGGTCTGCTTAACCTGCGAGTCGCCCCCACCGAGAGCTCCTCTTCTTCTCTCAACAGCAGGACTTCGGAGGAGCGAGAGAACAACAACGCGTGTGGTTGTTGGAAGCGCTCCTGACCTGGTGCTGATCTCCCCTTCAAAGAGGGGGCCGGCGCTTTCACGTCGCCCCTCTGTGGGATCGGGGAGCGGCCCTGGTCCGATCGCACGCCCCCCCCCCCCCCCACCGTCACCGCGGAGACGCCCCGCTCATTCAGACGGGAGGGCCCGAGCGGGAACCTCTGCAGAGTGCGACAGTGAAAACACCCCCCCGGGGCGACGCTCGGCAGTGTAAACAGAGAAATCAGAGCCTGTGCAGAGAGAGGGAGGGGTGGGGGGTGGGGGTGGGGGGGCCCAGAAAAAGATGCTTTCTCGAGGGTGGACGAGCCGGACCAGCGTCGGGGTTCAGCACACAAGGGCCCGACTGTGAGCGGGCTGTTTGTCTTGGATGGCCGGGTGTTGCGGGTCGTATCAAAAGTTGGCAGGGACCTCCCGTTCGCGGATTTTGCGCAAGTTCGGGATCCGCCGATGGATCGCCCTCGCGCCTCTTTAATCAAGAGCGCGAGCTTTCCCCGGGCGACCCCCGCAGCTGCGCTGGGCCGTGCCGCGGGGGGAAAAGGGAGCAGCCCCCCCCCGCCCCAGAAAGGTCGGGCGGACTCTGGCGTGTGTGGTCCGCGCGGAACGCGGAGCGCCGGCGCGGCGGGAGACGAGTTCAGCGGAGGGTGTGCGCTCAGCTGGCGTGTTCGGGGGGGGCTCCACCTCCGGCCTGGATGAACGTTCCAGCGGAGACGAAACAAAGCGTCCAGTGAGCAGAAGATCCAGCCTCCGCTACGCTCCCACAGATAAGATCTCCCCCAGAAAACAACATTTGCTCAAGGCCTCGATGCATGAGACGTTTCAAGATGCTATTATTCATAAATACGACCCCTGCCTGGAGATGAGAAGCTCAGGAGACAGATGGATTCGGTTTTTAGACCTTCACAGGGAGGCCAAAAGATGTCACGTGGAGCAGCTTCACGAGGCTGTTTGAGGGTCGCCAGAGGTCACGCGTGGCTCAGGTGTGCCTCCGCACCTCTGCCCACGGCTGCTCCCTTGTGACCCACGCATCTGCCTTCAACTGCGACTGGAGGTCTCACGTGAATCAAGCACCATGTGGATGTTCAGCTCAAAGAGCTTAGAGTGGCTGCTTTTGTTGAGGGACCACCCTGAATGTCTCAAAAGGGGGGAGAGAAGGCGTGTCCACTTTCAGAAGTGAGGGACGGCCCGAATCCAGGCCAAGAGCGCGCCATCCCAATCCAAAGGTCACCCAGGGCCTCAGACCCTCAGAGTAAAACTTACCAGTACCGGTACCTAAGTTGTGGCCCTAAAGGGCCACACTGAAGTGTTGGGTTTAGATCAGGGGTCTCCAGCCTCTTCCCCAAAGGGCCGTGAGGCTGCAGGTTCTTGTTCAACCCAGCAGCATCACACCAGACTGGACTCACTTCATCAACTCATCTGAGTCTTCAGAGAGCTGACTGGTCAAACTGGGTGTGCTGGACTGGTTGGAACCAGAACCTGCATCCCCACGGCCCTTTGGGGAGGAGGTTGGAGACCCCTGGTTCAGAGTGACAGACACCCAGGACCCACCTTAGCGTTCTGCAGAGCCATCTGGTAGCTGGAGGGTTTGTAGTAGAGCCTCTGGGAGGGCTCTGTGTGGACGTCTCCCAGGAACAGCTCCTCCACCAGGTGGTCCAGGTTGTGCTGCAGATGCTGCTTCTCCACCCTCAGCAGCTGCAGCTCGTGCATGGCGAAGTTGAGCTCCCTGGAGCAGTCGAAGCCGTCCTCCTCGCTCCGCAGCTCGTACACGCTGCCCGCCTCCCACGGGCCCTTCACGGCCCCTTTGCAGCTGCGGTTGAACCTCTGGCTGAGCTCCTTGGCCACGGCCGCCGTGTGACAGACCATCTGAACGCGGTGGAGGTGGTACTCCGCCTCCGTGCCCCCGCGGACGATCCAGGAGGCCTGGCGGAGCCGCAGGCGACCCCGGACCACCAGCGTGTAGGTGGGCTTGGTGCAGTGGTTGTCCTCATAGTAGAACTGGTGCGCCTGGAAGCTGTTGTTGGCGTAGAAGCTGTAGGAGCGCGTGAGGAACTCCGGACCCGGCCTCACCTCGCAGCTGCAACAGAAAGTGGACGAGAACGGACTCCGTTAAAGAGAAAGAGTCGGACTTCTGCTACGTGGACCCGTGCCCGACTGAGGGGGGGGGGGGCAAAAGGGTCCGGGCGGTCGCGGCAGCAGCTGCGAGATGCTGCGGGCAGCTGGTGGTGCTGCTCCGCTGCTTCCTGGCAGCCGCGGAGCAGGAGGTGGAGCGCCGCCCGACGGGCGCGACTCATCTCCAGCCACGACGGCGAGGAACAGCAGCGATCTACCGTCTTTTATTAGAAACAATAAAACTGACCGACCCTCCTGATGACCTCAGCAGAGGACTGTTTTTTTTGGGGTTTTTTCCTTATCGATGCAGATTACTAATGAAGATAATCTGATGAAAATAATCTGATTTACAAACAAACCTCTGCTGAGGCCACCAGTAACCAGAGAAAAGCCTCTCTTGGGCGATCAAACAATGCTGGAAAATCTGATAGAAATGGCTAAAAATGCAGGTTTGCCCTCTTGGCGTGATCCCGTTTGAACGTTTAGGAGCGTCACGCTGAAGCAGGCTCCAGCGGGCCGTTTACCTGGTGGACACCCAGTGGCCCTCCACCACAGGAGGCATCTGCACCGTGATCCGGGCCCCATTGTGGAGGTGTTTCAGCATGTGCTGGCACTGGGAGTCTTTGAGGAGCGGGCCCACGTTGTTCTCCAGGGAGAGTCGAGCGGAGCGGCCGTCTGAGTAATGATGAAAGGAAGCTCCGGCCCAGCCTGTGGAGACGGCAGTCAGTAATGTTTAGCCAGTCGCTCTGCTCCTCACATATCCGTACTTAAATCATCTTAGTCCAGGGGCCTAATGCTAAAATAACAGAACCATTATTTCTTATATTTCCTGTATAACAGACACTAATCATTTTTACAGCAAAAGAATGTCGTTTCATCCACACTTAATTAAAGCTGCGCCCCCGGTGGAGGAATAATAATAAAAAAGGTGTTAATGTCTTTCATACGTCTTTCACATTTTTCATTTGCTGTGTGGGACAGACCGGACCCTCAGGTGGGCCGGACCACGAGTGTGACCCCCCTGGACTCTAAATAGGTGACGTGAAAGGAAAGCAACGTGTAGATGTCCCATTTCAGGAACATGGTTTTACATCCTTTACTGAGATATAACAGCCTCAAACGGTGACTCTGGGAACACGTTTACTTCTCATAATACTGGAAACCATCACCTCAGACATACACTGCAACGTGTATTTATTGGATCTTTGAAGTGTCTTCTTTGTACTGGACCCAGTGGGCCCTTTACAACGTTTAACACTGGAATGCACGTGCGGTCGCCTCTGTGCTATAAACGTAAAACTAAAAACATAACAGGGGCAGGAAAAAAAAAGAGTGTAATTAAAAGAAGAAAGCTCCAGAAAAGGGCAGGACAAAGCTCGGTTTAGTTATTTTAACACCCGGCGAGGCCGTAATATGTGAGCTGAGGCTTGAGGCTGAATCACCACATCAGAGCGTCCCTCAGAGGGACAGTGGACAGTGAGACACCCACTGGCTCCGCTGGCAGCAGTTGTGTCAGGATCAGATCAGAGGAGAGACTTCACAGTTGCTGTGCCTGTGTGTGTGTGTGTGTGTGTGTGTGTGTGTGTGTGTGCGCTACAAAGTGAGAACAACAGGACATTTTTGGAAAATGAGGACATTCGGGGCCCCCCCGACTTCAAAGGGCTGCTGGAGGGTTCAGACTGGGCTTTACTGGTGAAGTTAGTGTTGGACTGGTTCTGGCTCTGGTTCCTCGTGGTGGACGATGTGAGGTGGTCTCTGCACGGTCCCAGCTGGGGTGAAGGTCAAACATGGAAGCAGCCCCCCCCCCCTTCCCTCCCTTTGGGAGAAAGACAATCTGTCGCCACGGCGACGGCACGAGGTTTGCAGGAGTCCACCCTGGATTCCCCGAGAGGTTCCAGGACACGTCTGTACGTCGGGAGGGTCTTCCCAGGCGGGGGAGCCAGCATCCGTTCATCCCGTTATCGGTGACCTTGCCCCCGAGGCGCGCCTCCAGCCGTCCCAGAAGACAGACGAGCGGACTTGTTCGACAGCGGATAATAAAAAATAATGACGACAAAGCAAACATGCGCGCCGCGGCCGTGACGGTATGGCGTCCCCAACACTGTATTTTCCACAGTTGATCGCTTCTCCAGCAGCGTTAAACCAAATATAGGGCTTGAGGACTTTGTCACCGTGGCAACGGCCAAGGAAACAAATGTTTCACGAACAGACCGGAGCGAACAATCTTCTTTTGCATTCGTTATTTGATCCTTCGTGATGTGCATATTCATCACCTTCTCCGGGTAATTAAATCATTAACTGTGCCGAGCGTACGAGGGAGTTCAGTCCTGCGTCACATCGGCGCTCTCGTAACAGTAACCATCAGTGTGGCTGGAAGCCTCAGCGCTCTGTTCCCAAATCAAAGTGCCCACTACACTCCCAGAACCCTAGACCACAGAGAACACTTCCAGTTGGCCCAGTCCCACTGGTGAGGTAAGAGCACTGGGACCCCTGACAGGCTGAGTGAGTGCACATGGCTGAGAGGGGGGAAGGCAGCGCGGATGCACAAAAGGGGCCCGCTGGTGTCATCAGTGGGCGACGACCTTGTTCCAAACGAACCAGGGAGGAGAGCTGAAGAGGGCGTGTGAGCGCCACGCTCCCCGGAACGTAAACCCGACTCCGCGCAGTCCATCGGCGCATCCGTGTATCGATTCGATCCTTGGCCGCGCGCACAACTTCAGAGCGGCGCGGGGTTCGCACATTCCGCGGCAGCGTGAGGTGTGTCTCATCACAAGTGCGAGCGTCTCCCCCCACACTGTACTGTTTTCTTAAAGTGGCGTTGGGGTCAAATTCCAGAGAACTCCAACAGATGTGCAGATGAAGACAGTAATGCGACTCGCAGCCACGTTCCAACGCTGATTTACTGCGACTTTTATTCATTCTTTTATAAATGGAATCACGTTAAACGCTTAGTTGAATATTCAAATATGCCCTTAAGGCATTTCTTTGAAAACCAAGACTTAGTCAGCAAGTTAATACGGGGTCACCAAAATGACGGCCCTGCCGGGGTGTGAGTGTGTGAATAAAAGTTTTTTTTCCATAAAGGAGAGACCCGAGCCTCTAATGGCCGTCCTCCTGGAACGATGAATGCTGACACAGTCGCAGGTGCACTTTGAAGATTTAAACACACTTCACTCTGGCGCGCATGAACACGCTGTTGTAGTCATCCAATACCAGTTAACCTCAGAGCTGCAGCCCAAACACACCTACATACAGCAACACACAAAAAAAAAACACACACCAACATATATCAACACACAGAAACACACACCAAAAACACACCTACATACAGCAACACACAAAAAAAAACACACACACCGACATACATCAACACACAGAAACACACACCGAAATACATCAACACACAGAAACACACACCAAAACCACACCAACATACAGCAACACACAAAAAAAACACACACCGACATACATCAACACACAGAAACACACACCGACATACATCAACACATAGAAACGCACACTGACATACATCAACACACAGAAACACACACCAAAAACACACCAACAACAGCTCATCCTGGCTGGTGCGTTTGCTCTGACGTGGTGAGGAGCGTCCTGTGGCTCCACGCCCTGAGGATGGGAAACACTCCTGCCCTGATCACACTGGTCGTGATGTCATATAAAGCCTCACTGACTTTACAGTTTGGTTTCTCTGGAAAAATGTTCCCGAACTCTACACGCTCCTCATTTCCCTGCCTTGTCTTTGATTTTATCCTCGTCGCCCCCCCCATCTCTCCTTGTTCTCTGTGTGACATCCTGTGTCAGGCTGAGTCGGTCATGATCGTTCATGGGAAAACTGGGTGCTGCAAACACTCACATGTGATGTTTTGGTTACTCAAGGACGTGTTTCTGCTCCATTTTCTGCCCCATTTGACTCTGGCGAGTCCTCCACAGGGCAGCGTTTCCATACGTACACGCTGATCTGTTCAAACTGCTTTGATTTGCATCAAACTTGGAAATAATTTCTTTTTTTTAAAAAAACAAAAACAAAAAACAACTGAGCCAGAAAAACGGTGTTCTCGTTGAAACACCGGCAGCATCACCCACACACGGAACGCTCGCTGCCGTGCATCTTTAAAAACCCTAATTAAACCCCAGCGTATCCAAACTCTGCTGCCCCCCTCCTCACCCCTCTAATGCCCCCCCCCTCTAATGCCCCCCCTCTCTGTTTGCTCCTGGTTATCTCTCCTAACCTTCAGAATAAGCCTCCCACCTCCCCGACCAGCCTCTGTTCCCCTGTGGCTGCCACACTGAGCTTTTTGTGTCCTTCCACCCACTTTTAAGGCAACATTTAACGTGTAGCCCTTTTCAAAGTTAATGTCATCACAACTTGATCACCCAACACTTTTTCTTTTTCGATGAAAAGCACAAATATCAGGGTTCTATCTTCGACACCATCATGAGTATTCGTGCGTGTGTACCCCCCCAGTATGTGTGTTTGTGTGTTTCTGGGCAGCACCACGGCCTGTGTTGTTTCATAAATTCCCCCTCTGTGACTCAGTAAATCGACAGTAAATCACACACGTCTGGCCCGATTGTTCCTTCATCGCCACTATGAAAGGCTGCAGTTACCCAACGCCTAATTACGTCCACTCAAACACACTTGAGGATAAGTGGAAAATATCTTTCATCTCAACCGGGTCATTTGAAGTCACAGCCAAACGTTGCCTTCCAATGTCACTGGCAGCAGATGGATCAGGTCAGCTGCCGGCCCATAATCCTCTGCTGCTCAGATGGGCTTTTTTCATCAGGAATGGACCCTTTAAGTGGCTCTTAACTCGCCTACAGTGCTTTCATCTGCCCAGCAGCCTCGGGAAGTTTTTCTTACCGCTTTCAAGCATTGTTTATCATTAAAAAGGATTTTTAACCCCCCTCCACCAACCCCAAAAATGCATTATTGAGCACTAGTAAGTGCCTGAGCTTTAACAGGTGTGCTGGGGGGGAAAGACCCTCTACCCAAGTCCGCACTTAAACTGTGATCAGAGTTGGAGCGACTGTTTGCGCACATGGACGCAAACAACTCACGTTTGTCGCGCTGCAGGCATCAAGCCTTGTCAGAGTCTCTTACCCAGCAAAGCTGCGAGGAGCAGCGCGGATGACGGCTCCATTCCGCACCCAAACGAGCCTTCACGCCGGGAAGTTCGGTGGGGGGGGGGGGGGTTCTTTACGCAGCGTCCTCGGTTATTCCGACACAAATCCGCACAGTGTGTATCCAGGGGGTGGAAGACACACTCCTGTGATCTCCGAGCATCATAGGAAAGGCTCTTGAGCTTCAAAAGGGAAGAATGAGCCCCTCGCTGTGGTCGGGTCTTGGTATGAAGTCCAGCCGCTTCGACTGTGCGCCGCTCGCAGGGAGACGTTCAAACTCCGTCGGTAATTGTAGACGCGAAGCAACTTTTACGCACGCCCTCCATGCGCCCTGCAGCCCGGAGGAGTGCTTTTACGAGACTGGATTCAAGACCTCCCGCCTCTGGAGGAGATTTTATGGGCGTGGAACACCGTCCCGAGGTTTTCTCTGGTTTGGGAGCACACTGCAAGAACTCGCTCATCCCGCTGGATCTGAAAACAATGAATGGATCCCGGGAAACGTTTTTGTCAGCATTCCAAATGACTTTATTCCCTCCACCTTATTTATATAGCACAGCAATAAATTTAACTCTTAAATCCAAACCAGAGGGATATATAAAACTATCTAAAATTAAAAACGAATGATTGATGAATGATCCAGAAAGGCTGGAAGGAGACGAAATTAAGAAATGACAGCAAACAGGATCAGTGGAGGTGACGGCTGCACTGATAGGAGCTTCATGGAGGAGTCGACAGGAGGAAAGCTCTCATTCCTCCCCATGAAAGCCAGCAACAGGGGTCTGTTGCTTCTAGACAATATGCGTTTTGGAGAGAAGTTCTGTGGAGGGTAGAAGTGAGCTGCAGCGAGCAAAGGTGTGTTTGGGGGACACCTGTCCTGCTGGTGAACAGGGGGGTGGGAAAAGAGGCTTCCACAAGGCCAGCATGATCATAAATGCGTGATGGATGTATATTATTCTCCACTTTCTGTCCTCCCCTCTGCCCTAGCTCTCCTCCTCCTCCTCCTTACCCAGCCCACCATCATCAGGAGGGTCCCCCCATGGTCCTGCTCAAGGTTTCTTCCTGTTAAAGGACAGTTGTTTTTTTCTTGCAGCTGGTGTTCGTTTGGGGGTCTGGCCCTGGGTTTCTGTAGTTACAATTCTGGATTTATTGGAATTGAACTGAGCAGTGTGTGTGTGTCTGTGTGTGTGTGTCTGTGTGTGTGTGTGTGTGTGTGTGTGTGTGTGTGTGTGTGTGTGTGTGTGTGTGTGTGCGTGCCTGTAGCTGTCGTCTCCCCGGCCTGCTGACCCTCAGGTGAGGCTCCCTCCTGACAATGAGGGGGCTGTCTTCGGTATCGTACCGATCACATCTGTCAGATGAGCCACATCAGGACACGCCGACGTTGACAGAGCGCCGGCTTCAGTCTGAGAGCCGTAGAGGTGAACACACACACACACGTGTTTGGACTCACGCACGTTTTGACCCTTACCCATCAACATTAGACTCCATGAAGCTCCCGCGTTCCCTCCGTGTCGCAGACAGGACTCGGCCCTGACGCATTCATGGTTTGTTTTGAGGCAGTTTTCTTTTTTTTTTTGTGGACTTTTTTTTACAGCGTAAAGTCGCCGTCTGCATTTTCCTACAGACAAAAGTGCCGTACACACTTTCATGTGCTGATCCAATAATCCTTCAGTCCGTATTCAGTAAAGCAGGCCTTCACTGAGGGAGTCCAAATTAATTTCTATTGTGCGCCGTCTTAGCCGTCATGGCTGCCTCCTTCTGTGTGCTCCGGGGTATTTGCTCTCTTCCCACTAATCCTGGATCCATGCTCCGGGAGACCCGCTCTCTCTCTTACTTCCCTCCATTCACATCCGGAAAAGCCGCAGAGCGGGATCCGGACAAATAGTACGAAGGGATTTGCAAGAAGGCCGGAAGGGGCTCAGAATAAGAGGCCTGTGTGGAGGCCAAACTGGGAGGTTTGTTCTGGTGTCCTGATCCCGCCATTGTCCCCTGCGCTTCATCAAAGCCTCGCTGCACCCTTTCTGTGCCGCCGGCCTATCGCAAGGTGCAAAGAAAGGGGGAGCGGGCCCGTGAAACCAGTCAGAACCCCCACCCCCACCCCCCCCAACCACCACCGGTCCTACGTGCAGCTCACAGCATCCCCTCCCGTAACGACGTGTGGATACCGGAGCTTGTTGTTCTCCATCTCAACCCCTCGCTTTTCCAACATGCTTTTCACATTAAGTGTTTATCATCAGTGTCTCTAACATGTCAAAGTAGATAAATGTGAGCTGGGACATTTCAGAGCTGCTGCCTCTGGTTCTGATTACGGCTGTGTTCTGATGAGCCGGGTCACCGTGCTGTTTTCTGTTTGCCTCTTTTTTTTTTCCCGTCTCCCTGAGGACGCGTGTGTCATTTCTACAGATGGCTCTTAATGACGGAATGTGAAGGAACCGGGGGGGTGTTTGAGCTCATCGGGATTCAAGGGACATTAAGAGCTGCGTTTGGGTCCTTGCTCCTGTAAATCAGGGCCGATCTGCTCTCATACAGTCGGATCAAAGTGGGATCAGTGGCGCTGACGCCACAAATCCCCCCCCTCCCCCCCACACTTCCCGAAGAGGCCAGGCGGTCCTTAGACGCGTTGGTTGGAAGATGGGCCTGAAGAAACTGGACGTTTCCATTAATGCCAGGAAGTGTGGAGATTTCGACATCCTGCGGTTCGTTAAGTTGGCAGCGCTTGTGAGCGCTTTCGCGCTGATGCAACCAAACCTGGCAGTTGTTCAGTCGCACATCCTGCAGCGTCTGATGGAAATATCCGTCTGTTGGGCCGGACAGATAAACGGTTTGGGGCTGGTAGCCTGCGCTCTAGTATTCCAATAGGGATAAGAGACTGAGGAATGACAAGAATGAGCCTCAAAAACAATAAGAAAGTTCACATTTTCTTCTCAGAAAAGTCCATTATTCTAGTTTTGTTGGGCCCCTGACTGATTGAAAGTCTCCTTTGGAGTCTCAATATTCACCGTTAATGAACTTAAGATAAAGATGGACAAAGGCTCCATTTCCTGTGTTTGTGGATCTCATCAGACAGGACAACGCCTGATGAGGAGCGTTTTTCTCCACGGCTTCAACGTATGAAACAACATACAACTGTATCCCGTCGAGGGTACGGATGTTTGACGTAATTGGATGCAATCAAGATCGTCTCAGAGAGAAACCTCAAGCTGGAGCAGGATGGTGTTTAAGGGGAGCCAACATGAGGCTGGCGGAGGAGGCGGGGGGGGGGCGGTGGAGAGAAGAGCAGGAACGGTTGGGGGTGATGCTAGTTTATAGATATATAAAGAAACTCAATATCAATATGGTCAACATGTGTTGCTGTTGCAGAGAATATTGAAAGAGAGCCTCTAAATAAATCCAGACACACAAGTAGGAAAGAGGGATCAGAGGGATTCTTTCTGCTTTGGGGCAGGGACACATCGCACTGTGTTAAACAACTACTGAGGTCAATGCCCCCCCCCCCAAAAAAAAAAAAAAAGAAAATAAAATTATAACAAATGCAGAAACAATTAACAAGAACGTTCTGGGTATTATAAACAATAAAACAACTCCCCGGCCTGTTAATCTTTCTCTCTGTTCCTTTATCGGGGCTGCAGCTGTTCGACAGTCTCGATGTGTCCGGGAATCAAAATGCCGGAGCGCCGCAGTGGAAACGCGCCGCTCCGACGGGAGGTCTTGTTTTGTGCCATGGATTGTTTACTGTCGGTGATTTCCAGGACCGCTGAGGTTGCGGACAGCGAAATTGCTCCTTCTGACGGAAGAAAAACAGCGCAGCGATAAAAATGGAAAGCAGAGGAGACGTTTAATTACTGGCGGACAAAAAAGATCAAACCCGTAGATTCACCGAAATCCGTGATTCAGCACAACACTTTCTGCGTCTGCCCGGACTTAAAAGAGGGGCCTGCCATCGCTCCGCCATGTCCAGTCCAGATTCTTGTGGCTTTGTGTGTGTGTGTGTGTGTGTTTGCCGTCGTCAGACCCTGTTCGTGTGCCAGCAGGACGCACGGACGCGCCGGACAGAGCGAGGCCGCTCGGGGCCAGCAGCGTGAGCGGGGCCGCAAACACCGGGGAGGACGTCTGCAAGCATCATAGGTGCTGCTGAGGAGAGAGAGAGCCAAGAGCCCAAAACACCCCCCCCATCCAAAAATAATAAAAAAGCCTCTAATGCTGACGCGAGGCTCCTTTCAGAGGATTATGAGTTTAGAAGTCACGTTTGTTGACGTCATTTCAGAATTACCGACGTGTGATTAGCCCCGATTACAGCAACAGTGCAGCATTATAAAGCGGTTCCAAAGGTCCCAAATGTTCTTGTTGATATGTGTTTGCGCCTCGTTCTAAAAGGAAAAGTCTCAACCCTACCTCCAACGCCATGGAAACCAGTTTTACACCACCCTGGTGTATAGCTGGATACAGCCTGACGCTGGCTTGTTTGAAGACTCATCTTAGAAATGTGCTTTTGAAGGGGGAGGAAGAAAAAAAAAAGCTATTTTTCCTCGTTGTTTGTTTTTGTTTTGTTTTTTTCCCATCATCGTCCCGGTTATTGCGCTGCTGCAGGACAATTACGCGGACGGCGTCGGAGTCAAAGAGATGGAAAATCGCGCTCACAGGCCGCCTCCATCCGACTGTGGCCCTCGGTGGGCCGAGGCGAGTACGGAGGCGACAGAACTCAGGCACCAAGCAAACAAACAAGAGGCCTTTAGGAGAGAGGGGAGAGTGTCTGGATCTGGTATGAAACATGGAAGTTCAAAGGATTCCTCAACAGGGTGTGATGGCTGAGATCCGCCCGTGATTATTTTTTAACCCTTTATAGTTATCGTCATATTAACGCAATGGTGAGACGTGATTGGGACGTTGGGAGCACAATTTTTCGTGCTTTTGGCTTGTGAACAAATCGCGAAATGAAGACTAACAGTTGCGCTGAAGGGTGTGCACGGAGTCAGAGTCGGGGATTTCATTTTCTTTCTGTCCAAGCGGTTTTCCCCTGGGGTGTAAACAGGCAGCTGCCTGCATCAAAGAGTGAGGAGGAGGAACAGAGATGCTTCCTGAGCATCCAGCTGCTCGGAAGGTTCTGACGGGGGAAGTACAAGAACACAGGAAAACACATTTATTATCACTCTTTGAAGTCGCACGAGTCCCTTCCCCATCACTGGACCTTTAGTTCAACTCATTTGGCTGTTTCAGCTGATCAATGAAGGGGTTTCTCTCTCTCTCCTGCCGTGAAACCTGATTAGAGAAGGTTTTTAATCATGGGATGACACAGAATCCCACATTAGTGTTGGTAAAGCTGAATTAAGCCAAGTCCCCGCGGGGGCCGTTGATGGAACCCAGCAGTGATGCGTAGAATGAATTTGCATTTTAGCGTTTTGGATCCCGCTGCTTGAAAAAGAAACGTGGATCAAAAATGAGAGAGTCCAGATTAAAATTCATGGAAAAGGATGCAAAAGTAGAGCAAACACACCCACGTGTGCGCAAATATATTATTATAGCTCTTCTGTCACTAAAGCTGATCTATATAGCCCCCCACACACACACACACACACACAGACGCTCAGGTGGACTGGACCTGTGCTCCCAGTTTCTCTTGCTGGTTCAGGTTATGACCTTTCACCTTCTGACTGAGGAGGTCACACTTGTGTGTCCAGGCTCTGCAGCAGCTTGGTGTCTTGTCCCTGGGGGGGGCTGCAGCTTCTGTTCTGTCCAGACACCCTCCTGGGGGGGGCTCAGCCCATGTCCAGGAGGATGAAAGAGGACCCTGCAAAAACAGGAATGCAAATTTGGCTACTTTGAATGTAAAAATGACCAAAAACATTTGAATCATGGAGAAAATCCCTTTTGGATCTTTCATTCTCATTCCTTTATTTTCCACAATGAATCCCACCTGTCTGCCCGACCCCCCCCCCCCCTCCCCAGCGTTGTTGCTACACCGCTGAGCTCACCTGATTGGTTCATTTTCAACACACTTTATGTGCTCAAGAGTTAAAAAGCGAACACATAGGCAAGCCTAGAAGTACAGAAAGTGCCACAAATTACACTTGTTAGGGAGAAAATCATCCATCGCAGCAGCTGTTAGAAAGTCATCAGATATGTTGGCCCCAGAACATTAGGAGGCTCCAGGGAGCCCGTAATCCCTCTGCACTTATAGACTTTTCTGAGAGGTCCTCTGTAATTAGTAAATCTGCATCTACCACATTTCCATCCCAACACGTTCCCTGCAGGATATTTCGCTCTTGAATGGCCGTTCAAGGCCAGATGAAATATTCTGCAGCAGCAGGTCAGGTGCCCCCGGCTTTCAAGGTTGTAAGAAAAAACAACTCATCCAGGTGCATTAACAAATTATAGCCCTATATCTAACCTTCCCTGTGTCTCCAGAATTCTGAAGAAGGTGGTGGTGACTCAATTACTTGACCACCTACAGAGGAACAGTCTGTATGAAATGTTTCAGTCAGGTTTTGGAGTTAACCACAGCAAAGAAACAGTACTTGTTAGAGATACAAATGATGTTCTCATGGCTTCATTGATCCTACTGTCCTGTTTCAGAGACTGGATCATGTCATTGGGGTTAAAGAGACAGCGCTAGTTAGATAGGTTAGTTTAGATTATATAGATCAGATAGATTCCAGGTTGTTCATGATATTCTCTCTTCATGTAGAAGGGCTAGTATGTGGAGTTCCACAGGGGTCGGTACTTGGACCCACCCTTTTCCCTTTGACCAGCTTCGCTAAAGAAATATGATTCAGGAGCATAGAGAAGGTGTCATTGATATGCTGATGACACTCTTATTTATGTTAACCTGAGGCTTGTTTTAAAAATGTAAAGTTTGGATGACCGCAGATTTCCTTCTTAAGAAGGAACTCAGGCTATTGCATTTGATTCTCAGAAATAGGTTAGCTGATTACATTATTCATCTATATGGCTTTTCCTTTGCCTTTGGAATGTGAAGAATCTTGGAGTAATCTTTGATCAAGGTCTGATGTATTTTTTTCATTTGTGTGACATTGCCAAAATCAAGAAGCACCTGGCTCAGAAAGAAAAACTTGCATTTGTTACTCCTGGGGTGGACTATGTAATGATTCTCTGAGAATCTCCCAGCTGATCCAGAAAGATTTAATTATACATCTCCTGAACTCCAAGGTCCTTGGAGGCCAAGCTCCATCATATCTGGTGAAGGTAATAGCACCATATCACCCCAATGGACCGCTCCACTCTGAGTGCTGGTCTACTTGTGGTTCCCAGAACCTTTAATAGTAGAACAGATGGTCTACCATTTAGGTATCAGACCCTTCTGCTGTGGAACCATTTCTCTGTCCAGGTACATGAGGCTGATGTCCTCTCTGAGACTGAGCTGAACCCTCCTGTCTGAGAGAGATTAGAGTCAGTAGATCTACAGCTACAGTCACGATTCAGGTCCTGATAAGACCCAGAGTTAAAACAGACATAGATAATACACACTTACATAAATACAAACTTAGACTTTGTTTCCTCCTCTCCTCTCCCCTCCTCTCCTCTCCTCTCCCCTCCTCTCCTCCTCCCCTCTCCTCTCCCCTCCTCTCCTCCTCCCCTCTCCTCCTCCCCTCTACTCTCCCCTCCTCTCCTCTTCCCCTCCTCTCCTCTACTCTTCTCTCCTCCTCCTCCCCTCTACTCTCCCCTCCTCTCCCCTTCTCTCCTCTCCTCTCCTCTCCTATACTCCCCCCTCCTCTACTCTCCCCTCCTCTCCCCTTCTCTCCTCTCCTCTCCTATACTCCCCCTCCTCTACTCTCCCCTCCTCTCCCCTTCTCTCCTCTCCCTATCTCCCCCTCCTCTCCTCTCCTCTCCCCCCTCCTCCCCTCTACTCCCCCCTCCTCTCCTCTCCTCTCCCCCCCTCCTCTCCTCTCCTCCCTCTCCTCTCCTCTCCTCTCCTCCCCTCCTCTCCTCTCCTCTCCTCTCCTCTCTCCCCTCCTCTCCTCTCCCCTCCCTCCTCTCCTCTCCTCTCCTCTCCTCTCCCCCTCCTCTCCTCTCCTCTCCTCTCCTCCTCTCCCTCCCTCTCCTCTCCTCTCCTCTCCCTCTCCTCTCCTCTCCTCCTCCCCCCTCCTCTCCCTCTCCTCTCCTCTCCTCTCCCCTCCCTCCTCTCCTCTCCCCTCCCCTCTTCTCCTCTCCTCTCCCCTCCTCTCCTCTCCTCTCCCCTCCTCTCCTCTCCTCATCAGGATTCTTTCTGGGATTTAAAGACGGGACATGGTTGGCATGGTTCTACATTTTTGGAGGTTGCTCTGGCCGAGCTCAGCTGCAGGATTTTACAGCATTAGTCAGAGGTTCAGTCCTTAATCGCCGCCTGAACTCGTCTCTTCAGTTGCCATGCAGATTTCCCCGTAGATGAACCGAAAGGCTTCAGTCTCCTTTTCCGAAATGCAAATGGGGTGATCGTCCAATTAAGAAATGAGCAATAAAGTACCAGTGCTCTCCCGACGGCGCTCCTCTTTAGGGAAGCTACAATGAGAAAATTCCAGGGATTGTCAGACTACTGTGTCATTTCTGGGGTCTGCGTGGAGCGGAGGCTTTGGTGGACGGCTTGAATGCCCGTCTGTGTTGGTACAAGCACATCATATTCTTTCCACCACCAGTCAGTCTTTCTAACCAACGCTCCACCCTCCCGGCCCACAGGACTTCACAGGACTTCTGCGGGTCATTAATTTAGAAGCTGCGGACCGGAGACAAAATGCAGCTCAGGCATAATTCACGACAGCCGTCCAAACATGTCCGTGCAGAGCGAAAATTGCTCTCCGGGCTCCTCAAAGCCGCTGCAGGTACCCTCACACCGTGTTTTGTTGACTGTGAGTGACGGGAAAATTGCCAGGAGGTCCCAGCCCCTCTCAACATTTGATCCTGGTGTGTGTGTGTGCGTGCCCGAGCCTGAAGCCCGGAGGAGCCCTTTCAAAGGAGCCCACCCTTTTCACAGCGATGGAGAGCGCGCCGAAAGAAGGAGAGGCCGCGCAATCGATCTCTGACATCGCTTGACGGAGCCCCGCGTAGCAAAGAAACGCGAAGTTCGGCAGACGCGTCTCCGGAGCCTCGGCGTGGAGCGTGGGAGCTCCAGCGTCAGGCGGATCTGCCCGAGCGAAGCGGTCGGGGCTGCGGAGATTGATGGATTCTCAATGCAGCGCCGCAGATGTGTGTTGCAAGTTTTCCATGAGCGGAGACAGATTTGTGGTGTGTGTGTGAAAAAGAATTTGTCCCAGATTTTCTCTCTTCTTCTTCTTCTTCTTCTTCTTCCGTCCTCTTTTTTTTTTTTTTTTTTTTGCAGCGGGCTGGATGGAGGGAGCTTTGATGTGGCAGTCTCAGTGTTGCGACCGCACACCCAAGAGGAACCAGATGCTCTTTGGACTCGCTTGTGGCGTGGAGGTCTAAAAGTATAAATAAAGAAAAGAGGAGATGTGCATGGGGGTATGGGGGGGGCTGCCCCCGCACTCCCTGGAAATTCTGCTGAATCAAAGCGGAAGGGTGCGCTGGAGGAGACGAGCGGGAACACGTTAATTGACATCCGGTGCCTGAGCCTCAGATTCAGACATTTAAAGCCGGCGGTGGAGTGTTGCATTCACTGCCTCCCTGATCCAAACCGAAAGGTGAACCTCTCCCTCGCAATATTCCCGGGAACGCCGATGGGAGGTCATTTCCGTGCCCTGCCGTACACTCGCGCAAGACCGACGGCCTTAAGCCAGAATAGCCGCCCGCGCTCGTCTCCCGTCCGCCTCCGCCGAAACTCGTCATTATCCGAACCTCCGGCTCTTCTCCGGTCCTCCGGGTCGCTCTTCCCTCCTCCCTTCTATTTATGAAGTTTGCCTCCAGACAGAGTTCAACCAGGAGAGACTGTTGAGCAACCAGAGTGAAAATAAAACCCGTCCCTTAAATGCCAAAAACCTTCTGAGCCGAACCTCTGACTGACTCCGGGTCACGTCCCGGGTGCCGTCCTCTCCCTCCGGTCAGGCGACAGCAGTCTTTTATTTTTGCTTCATTATTTACTTCGCTATTCAAATCCACGGACCCAAACTGGAGCGCCGAGCGTTCACGCTCGGGCGGTTTTAAAGGGAAAGAAAAATGCCTGGGAAAAGTCCGAAAACGGAATTCTGTGCGTTTGCTGAGAGGAGCTCAGTGGAGGCCGCACATGCGAGGTTCCTCTGGCCTCCATCTGCGTCGGCTTCCTCCTCCCTCCCCGAGGCACGCACCGCGGGAAGTGTTTATCTGGCCTGTCAGGGGGCTGTTTACGCTGCAAACCGCCGCGACGGCCGGTGCTAGCTGCTAACTACACGGGAATGTTTTGTCCGGTGACAGCTGAGGCCGGCGCGGAACAAACAGAGATGGCCGAGCCTTGATTTTGTTTAGTGAAGACAATGACAAGTACCAAAGGCGGGTTTTTATGAGTGACATGTTGGAGCTGCCCGAGGGGGAACTTTTGGGGAGATTTTGCACGAGCTTGAGGAAGAGCGTCCTGTTGACCGTCGTGCGGTGGCTTGCACAGAATTCTGAAGGGCAGGGGCACAAAAAAACAAAAAAGGGTTAGGGTTAGTCAAGTGTGTTTTCCAGCCAAGAGTGCACTTTACACATTTTGGGGTCCTAAGAGAACACTTTAACACTCATTTTGTGTCCTAAGGGGGCACTTTAACACTAATTTTGTGTCCTAAGGGGGCACTTTAACACTCATTTTGTTTCCTAAGGGGGCACTTTAACACTCATTTTGTGTCCTAAGGGGGCACTTTAACACTCATTTTGTTTCCTAAGGGGGCACTTTAACACTCATTTTGTGTCCTAAGAGGGCACTTTAACACTCATTTTGTGTCCTAAGGGGGCACTTTAACACTCATTTTGTGTCCTAAGAGAACACTTTAACACTCATTTTGTGTCCTAAGGGGGCACTTTAACACTCATTTTGTGTCCTAAGAGGACACTTTGACACTCATTTTGTGTCCTAAGGGGGCACTTTAACACTCATTTTGGGTCCTAAGGGGGCACTTTGACACACATTTTGGGTCCTAAGAGGGCACTTTAACACTAATTTTTCGTCCTAAGAGGGCACTTTAACACTCATTTTTCAGCCTAAGAGGGCACTTTAACACTCATTTTTCATCCTAAGAGGGCACTTTAACACTCATTTTTTGTCCTAAGAGGGCACTTTAACACTAATTTTTCATCCTAAGAGGGCACTTTAGTGTGTTTTTCAACATTTGCGCTGCACACCCCACTGCTGTCATGTGCATTAAACACGGCAGACAAAAGCATCTGGACACAACCAAACAGTTTATGAATTCTGACCTTTGTGATGTGAATTTTGTCTCTGGAGAAATGTCTCTGTAGACGTGTAGTACAACAAAAATACACAATGATAATGAAAGCATGAAGATGATTTTGGATATCGCTGTGAACACACAGAGGTTCAGACCGTCTCCTGACGAAAGAGAGCAAAGAGACCGTTATTGTTTAAAAAGGGTTTTTATTGTGGGCTGTTGCTGGCTGGATTCTAGATGAAAGAATGAGGGTTGGTGTCTGTGTGTTGAAACGTGGCGCAATCTAACAGATCTTCTTTGGTTACCCTCTTAGACATCAAAGGACCTGTGGAGCGCTGCCGTCTCCACGACAACACAGGAAGGAAGCCTGTTCTTCTTTCACGGGCGCTTGTCATCGACAATACGCTCACTCTTCCTCTGGTCACAGTCTATGTGCATGTGTGTGTGTTTGCCTTTCTGGATGAGTGAGTGTGTAGTTGTATCTCTCTATCTCCCTTTCAGTGTGTGTGTGTGTACTTGTACTTGCTACATATTAAATAGCAATACCCTCATTTTACCAGCAAAGTGAGGACATTTTGGCTGATTCTCACAACTTCAAAGGTTTGAGGGTCAAGACCTGGTTTAAGGTTGAAGTTAGGATTGAGTTTAGTTTAGTTTTGGGTCGGGGTTAGAGGGTTAGTTGGGATGGTTAGGGTTAGGGTAAAGAGCTAGCTAATATGTTATGTCTATGAAAGTCCTCTCAAAGATAGGAGTACAAGGATGTGTTTGTGTGTTTAAGAGAGAAATGTGTTTTCAGTGCATCAATGACAGAAAACATCATTAAATCCTGAGTTCTGGGCTCACTGGAGCCTCCTGACATCATGATTACACACTAAAACGTTGCCTGCGTCTCCCGTTATCGTTATTATTTATATGTCAGCATTTGTTTGATGGCATTCTTGCATAAAACCTTCAACTTTTATAGATTCTCGACGCCCATTTATTGAAAATGGCTGAAACGCGCGGCCTTCGGTCCTCACATGAATAGTTCTTGTCAAGTGTGTCTAAACGCAGTTTAAAGCAGAGGTGCTCGTCCGGCCAAAAAGCTTCCTATGACAGGAGAAACACCCGAAATCACCCTGGAAGGAGACCTGGACCAGTCGAGGGGAGCACTCGTGTTACAAAAATGTTGGTTTTGGCCCGGCGCGGCCTCAACCATGTGCGTAATAACATTAATTACGCATGAGGATTTGTGAGATTGTTCTGCTCGTTTATTAAGGATTTCACGGGGGATTTGTGAAACGTGTTCCTGAAGCAAAAGTGTGATCGGGAGTAGGTGAGCGTCACTGGATTGTTGTTTTACAGGGGAAAAAAATCACTGATTCAGTGGGACGACACCAGTATTTTTCTTTCTGGGTCATTTGGGTTTTTCTAACCTCCTTGTGGGGTTTGAACATATATCACACTCACGTCTCTGATCTAATAGCCGGACGTGATTTTAGGGCTCTTATAACTTGGCTTTTTCAGTTTCTGCTGTAAATCTTCAGGCGCATCAGATAAAACTGAATTAAATGATCATAAAAATCCTCCCTTCGGTTCCTGAAGCCTCCCAGCGCCGAACGCACGGACGAGCTTTTTATTTACTTCAGGTCGGAGGACAGAGGAGCGTGAGACGTGTAGTTGGACAGCGGCCGCTTTCACTTTCACTTCTAGTTCCTATCAGGGACCACAGACTGCCTGGTTGGAACCAACAGAATTTTCGCCCGGTTCATTCTCCGCGCGTTAACGCGTGAAACGCACGAACGCGTGACTCGGATCCACGCAATCAGCTGGTTTGACCCAGATGTTTACGATCAACAGCCTTCTCAAGGTTGTCATGGAGATTGGTGCCTGGAGAGATTTGATCGACTTCAGAGTACCTTTCAACTCCGGCGCATCCACAGAAACGTGTGGGCGGAGAGCTGAAGAGTGTGTGACGGCCTGTGGAGCAGATTCACATGTTTCCTCTCCGGTTTAACTGGGCCACATTTCACCACAGTATTTTTAAAAAAAATATATATTTCCGCAACTGCAAAAGGTTTTGCCTGTATATAGACCAAAAGGTCAACAACAGCAGCATCACGGATCGTTTTTTTTTTTTTCTCCACCTGATCCCGACGTTTACGCGTCACCCGCTGCTGCTCCGTCTCGACCGTTCGCGTCAGCGTCGATCTCTTTCTGATCCCGGCGGCTTTCCTTCCACCGAGGAGTTCCTCTCCTGCTCCAGCCTGGTGTGCAGCACATGGCCCCAGTGTTGGATGTTCCCCACCCCTGCCGTAAAGGCTCAGACTTTCCGGTCTTTATGTTCCATATGCTGGGAGAATCCTTCATGTGCGCGTAAAGAGATGCTGCGACCCCCCCCCCTATGATGTGGGTTTGACTTTTTTTTTTTTTTTTAACTATTTAAGTTTTTTGGGGGGCTCCAGAATCATTTTAGAATCAACCAGTAAACACACGGAGAAACATCAACAGCGATCGAAGCTAAACGGTGTCCAGATAATCCAGATTTCTGTTGCGCGGGGAGGCCTTCTTACCCCACATCAAAGAGAAATCAAAGACAGAAAAATGAAAACAAATGTCCCCAGCTCCTCGCCGCTGACATGAACCAGCGGGCCCGCAACAACAATGTGCAAATGATCAGCAGACTGCGCGCCTGATGAGAACAGCGTGCGTGTTTATGTCCCCGACTCTTGTCGTCTTTCTCAGCGCTTCAGACTCGACGTGAACGCTGATGCCTGCGGGCCCGCGCAGACATGTGGTGTCTGTGTTCCATTAAGATCCTGTTATAGTTCCGTGATTGAAGGATGGAACGAGGCGGTGAAAGCTGGGGGGACCAGCTGCAGAACATTAGGACTTTTTGATTTGATTTTTTTTTTTTTTTTTGGGGGGGGATTCCAGAATGCCCAAATAAAAGTTTTTTTTTCTTCCTTTCGCTTCATCGTTATTTAATGTTTGGATATCAATGGCTGCCCAATATAAAATAAACTTGAAAATAAAGATCGCAGTCGTGACACGGTGGTTGGATCGCACCGTCGGATTCACCAACAGCGCAGAAGGGAAATAAATCAATGAAATCATACGACAACAGTTTAACGTTGACTTTAACTGAAAATAACACGCAAGAGGGAGAAGATAACCCCATAAACACGGACGCGTAATCCACAATCACAAGTGATTCCCCTTTTCAGATGAGCTGATGCTTCATTGTGCGTTAATGCCGCTGTGGAGGATTTGGCAACATCTGGTGGTGAAAGAAGAGACAGCGAGACCTGCCACCAAACACCCGCACTGTTCCTCCAGAGGTATCCAGAGGGTTTGGTGAAGGTTCTGGGCTTTAGCTCATCTCCCTGATGTTGAGGTTGTTCCTCTTCAACCGCAGTGAAATGCACTTCAGAATGAACTCTTTCACAGAGGAGCAGCAGCTCCCCTCTGACGGCTCTCCAACCTACTGTGTAACGAGTTACAGTACTCTGATTACTTTTGGTTTCACAAGTTAAGTAATCAGTTAATTTGTTAATTTTGAAACAAGTAATCAGTTACTTTAAGAATTTCTGCAGATGAATGAATGAATGAATGAATGAAAGAAAGCTGTTTGTACATATACAAACATACTATATATAGTATATATAGTTGTTTAATGAGCCTTGAAAATGGATGAACACATTACTAACACTAACATATTACTAACTCTACTGATGTGCACAGATCACAGGAACAACATGGAGGACTGGAGTGAGAGTCCTGACAGGCTTGAACCAGCTCAGTCCCCCTCCTCCCCCTCCTCCCCCTCCTCCTCCCTCCTCTGCAGTTTCAAACACGTTGTTACTGATGACTTGTGAGGTTATGGATCTCCAAACATGTCACCGACTCCCTCCCTTGGCAGGGCCCTTTATCCCGGTCCCCTCCAACAGGACACGGATGGGAGGCGTGATGGGACAAGACCTCGTCCAGTTTGTAATCTCCCCTCAAACACTTTCCTCATCGTCGGACTGACCTCCGCGCTCACACCCCTCCACCTCATCTCGATATTTCGCACCGCTCCACTCGCACAGCGTCACTGAACATGAAAACAAAGCTTCTCCTTCCGTCTCCACCCGTCTCCGTCCAGGCTGCCAGTGCTTTGGCTGCTGTTAATTGAATTTGCTGCCTCCGTGTTCTCTGTTTCACTGTTGACATTGTTAACATTTGGTTCCAGTTTGATTATAATGCATCAAATACACAAAAAGGACAAAAGATACAACAACATTTACTAACAGTGAAGCTCTGGTGTATCTAAACCCTTTCTCCTTTTTAGCTTTTTGTAAATAGAGCTGCGTCTTTTTCAAATTGAACGATCTATTTATATGACCTAAATGAAGCCTGGATGTGCGCAGATGAACAACGGGAGTCCAGGACCTCAGCCTTCTTCCAGAGACACAATCAGAAACACCCGTGTGTGAGTTCATCCTCTCCTCCAGACGTTCAGCCAATGAGGCTCAAAGTGGAGCTGCTCCTCCGTCTGCACGAGAAGTAACCGGGACCGGGACAAAAAGGCACCTTTGGGAGAAGGAAGAGCCTGCTGGTGCTGACCAGACCGTCTTCAGATTCATGGAACTCTTAAAGCTCTTAAAGCTTTTATTAGCATTCGGTCAAATATTTCAACGTTTCACTGCTTTATTATAAACCAGTCAGCACATAATCACAGGCGTCAGCGCCCACGAGGGCCGAGCTGAGCCTGATCCCAGTTTGATGTCGTATACACATATAGGTATAAATGCATATACATACACACACATAAATATATGTGAATATACAGTAAACACAGACGAGCGCAGCTCCGCCACAGCTTTTATTTATTTACTGCTGTAAATTCCTGACTGACACTTTAATTGGACTCATGATGCGTTTGTTGAAGCGCCAAAGCAACGTGGCGTTTATGGTGCGGCGAACTAAAACGTCCTTTGCGACGTTTGGGCCCCCCCCCACCACCCCCACCCCCCACCCCCCAGGCTCGCGAGGGTCCGGGTTCAAAGGCGGACTCTCCCCGCATTCCTCGTCCTGGAGCAGACCACCCAAAAAGACCCCCCGATGCCTCCTCAGCTGCCCCCCCCCCCCCCCCCCCCCCCCGTGCTGTCTTGGGTTACAGGGTACCGTCGGTCTGAGAAGGAAAATGTCCCAAAAAAAAAAAAAAAGGGGGGGGGGGGACTTGAACTTCAAGGGGCCGTTGATGTGAAGTAGTCCGAGTTAATCGCCTTCATCTGTTCCTCGGCTCCTGGCCGCAGCACCGGCGACTAAAATTGACCCCCCCCCCCCCTCCCCCCCCCTCCCCCCCCCCCGAGCTGTCGTGTGTTCGCGGGTAACTCTGGCGTCATGGCGTCGTTCTCGTAGTTGCGCCGTGATGCGACGACATCTGTCCCGGTGCCTCCGCCAAAACGCTCGGGGGACTCCCTCAACGGGGGCCGCCGCCGCCGCGAGAGTCGCCGCGTTGTCGGCTTTTCCGAAGGCGGGAGGGATGATGGGGGGGGGGACGGCGCGGAGCAGGCCAAGAGAGATTTGTCCTCCGACCTCCAACCGATTTGTCGGCCTCCTCCGCTGGACCGGCGCTCCCTCGTTCCCGGCGCCACCTCCTCCCAGCAGATAACATGTGGCTCGCTCTTGAAGCCCGCCCAAAACCACATGTCGCCCCATTAGACGGCGGCCTTGATGTGAACCAGCAAACGGAGCGCACATGGAGGGGGGGCTTTTGTTTGTGTGTTTTTTTTTTTAAATCTAATCCTCATTGTTTCAGTGTGTCAGCATTCCTGGAAACACAACACAGGGCGAAGCGTGGACGGGATTTAGAGCAGCCGCGACCGGACGTCCTCCAGGCTCCGCGCGAAATGCCGTGAAGTCGAGGAAGAGGTTGGGCCTGAGGACGTCCGTTGTCTTCACTGGGAGGTCAGAGGTCAAAAAATAAAAGGTGAACCGAGCCGGGTCAGGGTAGGCGACTACGATCAGCTTCCCCGTGGGTAGCGTAGAGTTCGGGAGGGAGCTCATCACCTCGGGCGTCGCGCATCAGCTCAGCGGTCGACACGTTCCCGGTGATGATGGAGAGGTGGTGACTCAGTGTGTCGCAGGTCTTGGACGATGACGTGGATCCTGGACGTAGAACCCACACGGCCCACCAGGAACCACTCCTCTTTAAACACATCGATCCTCTCCTCTGCTCTGGAACACCGTTTTCCGACTACAGGAAGTAGTAAAGAGATCCTAAATAACCCCCATCATTCATCACCCCCCCCTTAACCCTGTGATGGATGGGAAACACCCGAGATCACGTGTTTCTGCTCAAAGCGTGGCAGATGTTAAGACGCGCTGCGCCGCACCTCGGCACATCTGCGTGGGCGCGTCCTTGTGTGTGAAAGGCAGAGGTGACGGGGAGCAGGAAGTCCAGCTGACCCCCCCCCCAAACACACACACACACACACACCCCTTTATCAACATTATTGACCTGGTGAATCATTCGCCCGGAGCCTTTTCAAGTCCTCCCAGTTTGTTTAACCTTCAGGTAACGGCGTCTCAGGTGTGTGTACCCCCCATACACACACACACACACACACACGCATACACACCATTACGGTTGGTAACTACAAGTCAAACAGCGGCTCCCTTTAATTTTAGTCTGTTCCCTCATCTGCAGTTCTTCCATGATCAGAGGCAGGACGAGGCACCTCTCCTCATCAGACCAAACATCACAGCCGCCATTTTGTGCTGAAGCAGCAACTGTCGGACTCGGGGAGTAAAGGGATCCCTCCGATGGCGCCACCCCCCCCCCACCCGCCATACGAGGTGTTTATGGCAGCAGGTTGGATTTTAGGCACTTGAGCTATGTGACCCTCCCTGATCCCACACTCAGATGTTAAAAACAGCCCCGTCGGCCCGGCAGCCGGGGCCCCTCAGCCGCCGCTAAGCCCGGCTCTGAAATCTTAGAATGTGGGAATACGGCGGAGAAATGCCCCCCCCCTCCTCCTTCCCCTCCCCCTCAGGTTCTTAAGTGAAAAGAATCACTGATGATAAATAAGGCTTCAGGTGATTTCAGAGGGGGCTCTTAGCTGTAACAACAGCAACGCGCTCACGATCTCTTAATCTAGTTTGTGAGGTTACAACAAGCTCGTAGCGCCGGGCGAGGGGGGCGGGACCTTCCCGTCTGAAACGTTTGATGGGAGACGTCTTTGGTCTCCTTTTCTTTGGCCTCAGATCTTAAATGAAGATCCCAAGGTCGTCGGCTCTGACCTTGACCCACCCACCTCCAGCTGTTTGACGAGGCTTTTCCCGCGTCGGCAGCAGCCTTTCGCCGAGACTCGCAACGACTAAAGTTATTTTCTGAAAACACGGGCGTTTGTTTGTGTTCACTGCATCACGAAGTGGGTCAGCTGCTACTTTTAGATGCAAAATAAACTAGTTAGCTGTTACAGGAAGGTCCCAGGACGTCACCGGCAGAGCTGAGAGAGTGACTCTGGCCCGTCATAAAGACAGAGAAGACGGGGGGGGGGCTGGGTTTTGTTGTCGGAAAAGATCCCGTTTCCCCACAATACGAGCAGAACAATGGGGTTCGCTCCTGGATTATTTATTACATTTAATTTGATGACGTAATCGACGACATCAGTAGAAATAGTAACTCTTCAACAACAACATTGTGTGAAGCAGTTCTTAAAAAATAGTAAGTGTAGCAACAAAAGAAGGGCTCTAGGACACGTGGGAGGGGGGAAAGCTGATCCATGCACAACATAAAACCTTAACCTGCCTCCAGCTGACACGAATAACTGACACGGCCTTTCTCTCAGACGTTGGCCAGCAGACCGCAGAAGAGCGGGTTGGTTTAGTCACAGTAAAGCCCGACTTTATTGAATGTTTCATACAAACAGCCATCCAGCAAATGCCACAATATTCATGGTTGCTTAGTAACTACAGGCCGAAGCTCCCTTTCACCTTTCCCAGTAATATTTCATTCATGTAGAAAGTCACGTAAATAGACGTGACATTTTCTATAGTGGATCTTCTGTAGGCCTTAGAGGAGGGTTTTATATCTATGTCAAATCTCCTCAGTCTATGACTGGTCAGTAGCTCAATTTAAAGACGTTATTTAACAATATAGCAATCTTGCTCTCAAAAATGGTGCATTTTTAGCTTTGTATTTACATTCTATGTATTTAGTGGCCTGGAAACTCTAAATGCCAGCACTTTTTGGTGTCTAAAGGTGGCCATAGTAAAATTAGCGCCACCTGCTGGACGCACCCTGACAAAGACAGTTGTGACAGCAGCCCAGCGCCCTGCTGTCACATCTGCTGTCCCTCTTTAGGGGACACGCCCCTCAGTTTTAAAACCACTGGTTTAAACAATGTTGAAATGCACAATTGTGATCCAGCAGAATTTTAAGGTTAAAGGCTGAAAAAAAAAAAAAAAAACAGAATACATGTTTAACATGACCAGAATGTAAAAATGTTTTAAGTTTTAAAGCACTGCCATCTAAATGCTGTTTAGGGGGGATGGGAAGGGGGGAGATGAAGGGTGAGATGAAGGGTTGAGATGAAGGGGTGAGAAGAAGGGGTGAGATGAAGGGTGAGATGAAGGGGTGAGATGAAGGGGGAGATGAAGGGTGAGATGAATGGGGTGAAGGGTGAGATGAAGGGTAAGATGAAGAGGTGAGATGAAGGGGGAGATGAAGAGGTGAGATGAAGGGGTAAGATGAAGGGTGAGATAAAGGGATGAGATGAAGGGGAGACGAAGGGGGGAGATGAAGGGGGAGATGAAGAGGTGAGATGAAGGGGTAAGATGAAGGGTGCGATAAAGGAGTGAGATGAAGGGGAGACGAAGGGGGGAGATGAAGAGGTGAGATAAAGGGTGAGATGAAGGGTGAGATGAAGAGGTGAGATGAAGGGTGAGATGAAGGGGAGATAAAGGGTGAGATGAAGGGTGAGATGAGGTGAGATGAAGGGTGAGATGAAGGGTGAGATGAAGGGGTGAGATAAAGGGTGAGATGAGGTGAGATGAAGGGTGAGATGAAGGGTGAGATGAAGAGGTGAGATAAAGGGGGAGATGAAGAGGTGAGATGAAGGGGGAAATGAAGGGGGGAGATGAAGGGTGAGATGAAGGGGTAAGATGAAGAGTGAGGTGATGTTTGTGGTAAATATTTTGAAACACGACATGACATACACATGTATATTATTGTTATTATTCACAACATGACCACGTCAACTATGTATCTCAGTTGCAGATTGGATATCTTTTATTTTAGAAAGAATTATATTAAACTATGTTACTATAAACTATATTATATATATTATAACTATATTTTCTATAGTGGATGGTAGAGAACTGTGTTATAGATGAATCTTCTGAGTCTGTACGCTGCTCATGGAGGCTCCTGATGAAGGTCAAAGGTCATCTCACAGAGAGCAGACTCAGAGCTGTCAGAAAACACCCTTCGTCACGGCCCCCCCCTCAGTGGGGTTATCATCGGATTAAACAACAAAACAGACAAACGGTCTCCGTCTGACCTCTGACGGGCCCCCGCGATCACGTCACTGAGGCCCCAGGCCCACACGTCTGAATATTCCCACAGGGGTTAACACGGCGACGGGCCATCCAATGATGGCGTCCGCCGAACAAGACTGGGACGAAGGTTGTACTGTCAGAGGACGAAGGACAGCTCTGTGGGCGGAGCCAAAACACGTACACTGTCAGTAACGCAGCAGTGTGGTTTTATCAATGTAATAATATACATCCTTACGTTAACTGTAGCAGCCAAGACCAACCTAACTGAGTTCTTGATCAACTTGTTAAACTAGTGGAAGTTATTGGGAGAAATCAGAGGCTAAATCAAACACTGAAATGGACCAATGAGCTGAGGGGTGTCTGAGTAAGGACGTGTGAGTGATGTGTGACATGAACCAGGTCCCACGAAGTCTCACCCAGGTGAACCCACACAAGGGGTCAGAGGACAAAGCCGTCTAAGTGAGTCTTCCTTCCAGCACGAGGCGGATCGTCTGAGGCTACAAGCCTGGGAGGGCCGACCCAAACTAAACATTTATTCTTTAGACCGCTCTCGCTGCGTCTTCCACGCTTCCACTATAAGAAGAACTCAGTCATTATGGCTGACGCGGAAGAAACGCTGGAGAAACATTAAGCTCTTCAGAAGTCGCACAAGTCCAAATTTGACCTGTTTGGATTCCAAAACATTTGTTTTGGTGAAAACCGCCAAAAGGAGCTTCTCCCAGCAGAAGCATGGTGGGAGGAATGTCAAGCTCTGAGATTGATTTTCATCCTCAGGACCTGGAGAACTGGGCCGAGTCAGAATGAATGAATTCTGGGGGATCTTGTAACAGCCTGAAGCCGTCCGTTGTTAAGTCAAAGCTCGGCAGAAGATGAATCCTGCGCCACGATAACGATCCAGTCCAGTCAAAGCACATACCAGACACCCAACCAGCATCCCCAACTGGATCGGCTCTGCGGGGAGGAGCGGGCAAAAATGTTAAATCATCAGTTAACGGCCCGGATTAAAACAGAAAAATCACTTCAGGTTCTGGAAGCGTGATAAAAAACATAATCTGAGATTAAGTGTGGCCTGAGATTTAAACTGGGTCTCACAATATGGTTTATAGATTAAACCATAATCTCAGATCTTATTCTTTCAGGGTGCCTTTCTTTATATTTAAATTAAAATCAATCAGAAAACGTGTTTTTCTTCATCATCTCTCAACTCTTGATGTATCGCGGTATGTGGGACACATCAGCGCTCTTTACGCACCCATGAGAGATAAATAATAGATCTGTGTAGAGGTCTGAAAGCAATCACAGACACACACACGCACACACATATATCATCATTATTCAACCTAAAAATTATTTATATTTGAAATAAAAAGCCTCATGTAACAATACAAGTACATGAATTAACATCTGTTTATGCATTCATGAAAAATAGATAATAAATTATGTTACTGTAGTAGTAAAGTAGTTCCAGAATAATGCTACGACAACCAACATAATTCAACTCCAAAGATGTTTTTTAAGGTGTCACATGACTTAAGAACATGGAGGAAGGGTGACAAACCACTATCCCTGCTGGTAGTTGAGACATAGGTTTGTTGTTTCCTTTATTTTCTACAGTCTATCACAACATCTCTGATCCGAGATAACCTCAGACGCAGAAGAGGGAAGCTCACATGACCGCAGGTGGCTGTTGTGTCCACAGCCTTCACCGACAGGTGGGGGCCGCTAGGGGCGCTGTTGCGGGGGCGTTCACGACAACCATGCCCTCATCTCCTCCACTGATGTGGCCTCCAAAGACTGACCTCAGATCTCTGGTTGGGGTCATTAGAGAGGTTCACTAGAGTCAGGCCTGATGGGAGGAGGAGGAGGAGGAGGAGGAGGAGGAGGAGGAGGAGGAGGTGGTGACCCAAGACGGCACCAAACTGATGCACCAACAACTTCTCTTAGTGGAATCACTGTAAACATTCTCAGAAGTACAAATACAAAAAAAAAGCTGATAGAGAAAGAATGAAGAGGCATTAAAAAATACATCTGGAGAGAAATGTTGTTGAAGGGAAGCTGGAGGCAGCTGGAAGGAGAAATAATAAACAGGACTTTTAATAAATCTGTGTGGGAGAAGATGAGAACTGTCGGAATGGAAGAGGAGCAGAGGGCAGAGATGAGAACAGGTGAAGAAAGGATGGGGAGGAGAGGAGGGGGGGAGGAGAGGGGGGGGGGGGGGCACAGAGGAGCAGTAGACGGCCGAGGAGTGATGCGATGGTCATCGCTCAGCTGCTCCAGCCTCGGAAACAACGACTCCTGCAGGGCAGATGGTAGCGGAAGATGACCCCCCCCGCCTCCTCCTCCTCCTCCTCCTCCCCCCCCGGACACAAAGACGGCCCCTGTGCGCGGCAGAGAGGGAGGACGGGAGGGAGGGGGCGCTCCAGGTGAAGACGCTCGGACGCAACAAAGACGCAGGCGCAACACGTGAGACAGGAAACATCAAAGCGGCCTCCTTGATGAGGCTCAGAACGTGTTCAGGATCAAAGACGCAACACAGCCGGGGAAGAAAACACACATTATCTGAAATAAAGTCCCCGAAGAGTGAGATACGGCGGAGCTGAAAGTGCCCCATCAAACTGCAGATGAGGGCCGAACGGAGAGCGGGCCAAGGCCCCCCCCGGGCCAAGGGCCCCCCCCGGGCCCCCCCCCCCGGGGCCCCCGACTGTCAGCGGCCCTGATTAAAAGCCAGCGCGGCCCTGAGAACAGTCGCGCTGCCTTTTGTCTCTCACGCTCGTTTATCATCAGAACTGTTTGTTTGCAGTTGTTTCATCCGCTGGGAGCGCGCATGTGTTTGCGTTTGCGTGCGTGAGTGCGCGTGAGAAAGATGAGATGAATGTAATTAGAGTTTTTTTTTTCTTTTTTGTTTTAATTAGACGCTGCTCTTTTCTGGGAAGCCTGCGGCGGCGCTGGGTGGAGCCTGAGTGGAGACAGGAGGTTTGTGGTCGGGCTGGAGGAACCAGGCCGGTCCGGGGTAATGGAAACCGGGTGCTCGTTCACAGCACGCACACACACACACAGACGCTCGCACGAGCGCAAGGACACACTCTCAGCCACACGCAAAGGGGGAATAAACACACAGGGAGCCACATGACCCCCCCCCTCGTCCTAATACAGGAAATAGACCTACATAAACGCATACATCCACCCACGTGACCGCTTCCAGCACGCTACCATTTAAATCCTCTGATGGCGTGATCGCGCGTGTCCGTGCGCACGCATGCGTGCATACATTAAAACTTGTCAGGACACGCACACCCGGGCCCCGGCCCGCCACTCTCACGCATGTGCGTGCGCACAGATCTCATTACGGGTGCATATGGCGCGCGCCAAAACCTCCGGAGTTATTACGCATGCATGAACACGCACACATGCGTGCGCAGACATTAATGCGCCCGAGGCACATGCTTGAGCACACACCAGCCCCAGCGCACGGCCGAGCCCCCCCCCCGCACGCACACACACACGGTCGCACGCACGCGAACAGGCCGACGCGCCTCAGGAGATCGATGAATCCGCGGCGCGTCCGCGAACACGCACGGATGAGGGCCCCGAACGGCACGGCCAGATGTGTGGAAACATGTGGGGGGAGTGTGGGGGGGGGGGGCACCGGTGCGATTGCGCGCGTTTCTGAACGTCAGCCCGGGCTCCGGAGCGACCCCCCCCCGCCCGCGCGCTCTTGGGCGGCTTTGTTGGACCGCGGCAGGAGCGTGCGCGACGACCCGGGCCCGGACGGGGCGACGGAGCAGCCCGCAACAGGTCTGATCCCCGAGAACAGGGCACCATCTAGTGTTGCTCGGGGAGTATGAGAGGCGCGGGGAGAGGGCCCCGGTGCGTGAGGACGGGCCGCGGGGGATCCGACCAGGCCCCGGAGCTGCAGAGGGAAGGGTGGGGGGGATTAACCACTGGGCAGATGTGGACCCCAGTCAGACCCAAGAACAACACACACACACCTGCTGGTGTAACAACGACAGAGTTCAGTAATCAGCCCGGGCTCTTTAAAACAATAAAACAATCCCATCTCTTTTGTCGCCCAATCAGCACAAAAACCCGGCGAAAAGCGATAAAACACGGCAAATGGTGTTTATTGTCAAAGTGTAGGAGTAGGACAATGTTATATGTGCATAATTCAATATTGTGTACTCTAGTTGTGCAACAAACTAAGCTACAGTATATACAGACATAGATCATTACCTGTCCATCGCTGGGTGACAGTTATACTGTATAACAGTAAATCTAGTTGGCCGGCTGCTTGGGCGGGACGGCCGTCAGAGGCCACCCCCCGGGGGCCCAAGACTTTGGTATCATCTGCATCGAATGCAAAAAACGGTGACTCTTACAGTGTAATATCAATCAGTACAACTAAACACAGCCATTAAAACATCCACATGAATATACTTGATGCAACAAATGTTATGCAGAAACCCCCCCCTCCCTCCCCGCACCCCCCCACCCTCTCTTTTTTCAATAAAAACCCATGAAAAGGTTAAACAAACATTTAAATGTTATAGATCCCGTGGAAACAAAAGAATGTTATGAGGAACCCCCCCCACCCCAACCACCCCCCCCAGCACTAGTCGGCAAAGACGCTCTGTGAAAAATATACGTATCGTCGGGTGAACTAAACATTTACATGGTTTTACAGACCCAAAAGAAAACAAAAAATAAAAATAAAAGAACAAACAAAAACCATCTTTTGACATAACTCTTAATAATAATACAGCCCTACAGTCTCACGGACGCCCCCCCTCCCACCCCCACCCCACCCCACCCCCCACCCCCCCAAGCCCGACTTCAGCAGTCCCCCGAGTTGTGCGAGTGGGGCCCGGCCTCCATTTTCCAGTCTCTCTGGTCGCTGACGTCGGCCTGGCCGTGCTGGGAGGTGGCGGGGGACAGGGACATGTGTCTGCGGGGGTTGCCGCTGTGCATGGTGTTCCAGTGGCGCTTCAGATCCGACGCCTTGATGAAGGCCTTGTCGCACGAGCCGCAGTTGAACGGCCGCTCGCCCCGGTGCTGCCGCTCGTGGTCCTTCAGGTGGGACTTGTGCTTGAAGGCCTTTTCGCACAGCTGGCAGGCGAAGGGCCGCTCGTTGCTGTGGACCCGCTCGTGCCTCTTCAGGTCGGGCCCCCGGATGAAGGCCTTGCCGCACACCACGCAGCGGTGCGGCTTGAAGCCCGAGTGGATCTTCAGGTGCTCCTTGAGGTGGGCGGCGGTGGTGAAGGCCTTGGGGCAGTGCTCGCAGCCGTAGGGGCGGTTGGCGGTGAGCAGGCGCTCCTTCCTGGCGTTGTGGTCCATGGGCTTGGGGCCGGCGCCCTGGCAGGAGGCCTGGTCCCGGTGGCCGTAGAGCAGGTACTCCAGCTTCATGTCGGTGGAGGAGGTGGAGCCCCAGCTGTGGCCGTGGGGGTCCTTGTTCATGTTGGCGTTGTAATTGTGCGGCTGGGACACGTGGGAGGCCCCGGGGCCCATGCCATCCATGCCCTGATCGTAGAAGCTGTTCTTCCTCACCTCCTCCATGGCCAGCTCCTTCAGGATGGCGTCCTGAGCGCGCATCCCGTGATCGCCGGGCGCCTGGTTCTCCCTCGTCTTCATGTTGGTCAGCTCCCGTTTCTGCGTGCACAGATTATCCAGGAAGTTGATCCCCAAAATCTGACCGGACGACATCATCATATTGATGTCCTTCTTCCGCACGGCGAGCCGGGCTGTGTACATGTAATTCAGTACCTCCTCGAAGATATCGGAGCGGATGAAGTCCAGCTCCACGATGGAGTTGTCCTCGTCGCTCTGCTTCTTGAAAAGCTTTTTGAAATAGTTGCTGCAGGCCGCCAAGACACAGCGGTGAGCCCTGAACTCAATGTTTTCCACGACCACCACCACGTCACAGTGCTCGCCCTCCAATCTCTGCTGGTTGAGCATCTTCAGAAAGGTCGCTTTGTGGTCATAGTCGATATATCTCAATAGATCAGACATGTTGCAGGAAAAATAGGGGCTACCTGCAAGGGGGGGGAGAGAAGATGGTACACATGAGCAGGGGGGTCGCCAAATGCAACTAGTTCAACACCACCCTCGGGTGGAGGTGGCCTGCACGGCTTTACCTGCGATTTCCTATTCGCGGCGCCGATAAGCGCTGCAGAGTAAAGCGGTACACGCACGCTCGGGGGGGGGCGCCTTTGTTGCAGAAAACCGAGCTCGACTCCGACTTAATGCGAGCGGTTCAAAATCAATCATGCAGAGGTGCTTTTTTTTCTGGCGGAGCGGGGGGGGGGACACCACAGGCCCCGGCAGCTTCGACGCGCAGCGATATCGTCGCTAAAAGAGGCGCCGGCCGCAGCAACGCACGCGAAAGAGCTCTCCGAGGCTTTCTACCCGCGACGGGGGCCGCTGCGTGCGGGGGGGGGCGCGCCCGAGCGAGGGGGCTTCACATCTGACTGCGTCCAGCCATTTTGGTCAAGCCAGCCTCCATTGGCATGTTCCTGGAGCCGCACAGGCGTCTACCCGCGGCGCAGCGCACCGGCGGGGGGGGGGCGGCAGGGCGCACCGGGGCCCCCCCCGGCGGCGCCCGAAGCGACGGAAGGACCAAGGTAAAAGTGTTAAATACCCGAAGCCTGAACCCAGTCCCTGTGGTGTCACGCACGGCGGTCGACGACGATCCAGAGCTGTCGTTTTTCCTCTTCCTCCTCTTGTTGTGAACGCTCGCGCTCCGCAGGAAGCGCGGCCCTCGTCCCAGCGCCGCCCCGCGGCCCGGCGCCGCCACTGCGCCCGAGATCCTCCGCGGCCCGGCGGGAGCGCTCACTCCGGGCCCGGCTCGGGGGCCCGTGGCGGGGGCCCCGGGGGGGGTTGAGCACGGAGGGGCCGGCGGGGTCTCTCCGGGGCCCGCCCACACGTGCCTGGCCCGAAGAGCCCCTCGTGGAGCCGCCGCCACGCACGCGGACCGCGTCGTGTTCGACCGCCGGCGACCGAGGCCGCTCGGCTCCCCGCGCGGGTCGCGAGCGCAGGCCCGCGGCGCGCTTTGGTCCTTTGATCCTCAGGCGAAGTGAGACTTCTGTCGTCGCTTTTCGCTCACCCGACGTCCGTTATAAGCGCGCGCACCGGGGGGGGCGGGGCCACGGCCGCCTCTGATCCCCCAGCGGACCAATGAGGAGCCGGAACAGGCGAGCGGACGCTTTTGTAGTTTCACGTTTGTTGGTGACGAGCGTCGTTTAGAGACTTTGAACAGGAGGATGTTAGAGTGAGTAACTTAGTCCTCAGTCCAGTTTGAGCTCCACGGTCAACAATTTATTATGAGGGGGGGGAAAAAACAGCAAATTTAAAAAAAAAAAAAAAAAAAAAAAAAAAAAAAAGACTTTACCACATTTATTATACCATTTCAAGGAAAACATGGAGGTACACGGTTATTGAGATACAGCTGAACACATGAGCGGGTACATACAGCTGACGTGGAGGGTGGCAGCAGCGGGTCTGACAGAGCTTGTGTCACCACCCGTCATCCACCCTGCAGAGGAGGCCAGGGTGTGTGAGCGTGTGTGTGTGTGTCCAAAGCCAGCGCAAGCACATTAAAATATTGATTCCTTTCATCTGAACAGTCTTCTGTCAATGCCAGTGGGTGGGGATGGGGGGGGGATGGGGGGGTGATCGAGATGATAGAAACAATAAAATGATCTTTAAAAAACAAATACCAAGCCGACGGGACAAAAATCAACGGTGAGAGGTCATTGATATATTCTCCTTTAAAAGCTTTCTTTGTACATCTTCCGCGGCGATGTACCTGAAATCAGTGGAGTGGGTGAGGCGAGGCCCGCTGGCGACAAAGACATGGTTGGCACTTCTACAGCAAGCTTCCTCCCTAACACAGACAGCCTACAGCGGTTTAAGTTTCTGGAGTGATGGCTTCTAGGTCATAAATAAGACAATGCTGCGAGAATTATTCCGGATAATCGTAAAAATGTACCAAAGGCCGTAAAAGCGACAGCTCTGCCTGCTGGGGACTCAGCGTGGAGGAGGGGTAGAGTACAGCTGATGCTAGTGTACAGTCAAAAATCATCCTGCCGTTTTTGAGTTTGGTGAAGCGACAATATCTTCCTTCTCATGCACGTCGCGTTATTTGTTTATTGCTGCTGATGGCTGCGAGTACTGAGGAGCTGCAGCGTTGGGAGAGCATTTGTAGCCTTGACGGTCTGGGAGTAATGTGGAGATTTGGACTCTGGGTTGGTGAAAGAGAGGTCAGGCCTCGGCTGTCAGTCCTGGAAGAAGGAGGAAACCAACGTCAGTGCAAAGGGAAGTCATTCAGACCAAAGGGATGAAGCCGATGGAAACTTCATAGAGGGATAAACTGAGGGTCTGCAGATACACACAGTCGTCCTGACGGAGGAATGTGACAAAGGTCCTCTCTCAGCTTAGACTCATGAATCACAACTCCTGATTTCAGATCCAGGTGATTTAACCATCGTGTTGTAAATGCGTCAATCCGGAAAGGAGAGATCTGAAGAAGCCTTTCAGATGAGAAGGGAAACACCTACGAGCGAGAAAACACAAGTCCAGCTGCCCTAGATTGAAGCACGCATCTACGCTGAGCAGGAGGATTGAGCACTTACACCAGGACACCGTGAGCTCTTCACCAAGTCCACATTTAAGTTTTGAATCAGGAGTTTTGGGTTCAGCTCATAAAATTGTCATGATTTTTCTGTGAGCGTCACCTGAACTGGATCTAATGTTTCACATTTTGCTCTACAGTTCTCAAAAGTGATTTTAAGAACACCGAGCGTAGAGGTGAGGCCGGACACCATCGCTGACAGCAGATGATGTCACAGATCTACAGTGGCAGCAGTTATTTATTTTTATCATCACATTAAGATTTGTGTCACAGTTTGTGAGACCATTAGTCAGCGGCTCACTTGATTGTGATCACTAAAAAGATATTTAATAATAAAAAACATGGAGTGCTTTAGAGAACAATAATTAACACTAATGAACTTCTGACAATCTGTGTGTATCTACAATGCATCCAAAAATGAGAGAAATCAAAGCAAACAAAAACATGTAGTCATATGTTAGTTGCGTTACTGAGCCTACTGAGATTTCACACACCCTCACACACACACACACACACACCCCCCACACACACAGGGCATGGAAAGAAAGGCTGCAAACTTCTCCAACCGCAAAGTCACGCAAGTACACACATGCAAAACCTGCACGGTGGGATTGCTCAAAGTTCAGTGAAACAACGCTTTGAGTTTGTGAACCGGGAATCTGCCTGATCTGCGCTGCGTAGGTAGGGAAGAGAGAACCCAGGGGTTGTGATGAGGCTACAGCGCCACAGACCAGGGGGGGTTGTCCTGATGCAGCTACATGTTTGATGTCAGGAGACAAGCTGGAACAAAAGGGAACGCTCGCAGAAACTGCTGAGCTTTTGTCCATCAGATAGAAGTAAAAAGGTCATAATGACTACTCCTATTGTCATCCAATCGAATACTGTTCTCAACAACACATTTTAAATCTTCTTTAAAAAAAATATCTGCATATATATCAAGTTATATGTAGTATTTTGCCGGAAATCGGACTCTTTGGCACACAGTGTGCATAACTTAGGTTGTTTATTTAAATGTATTGTGTTGTTAGAGGGCTACTCTGTCCTTGCTTCAGATCAGATTCCAGTAACTCATTCCTGTTGGGCTGGTCTTTAATCATTCCTGCCACCCTTTGTCACGCTGCTCAATGTAGACAAAACATGGTGCAGACAAGGTGTTCTCAGGACGCCACGCTGATACAGATATTTGTACGTCTTTATGAAGCCGGATATCTTTTAGTTTTTGAGATTAAAAAATGGCGATAAAAGATAACGTCTGTGCACATGTGGACGCCTCGCCGAGCCCCTCATGAGTCGTCCAGCAGGGGGCAGTGTTGCAGTACAATTATACATTACATGACAGAAGCGATACTGTAGTTTTTACAGCCCTGCTGCTAAGACTTGTCCTACGAGAGCCTTTCTGCTTACGTACTTACTTTACCTTCTCTCTGCAGTGTGTGTGTGTGAGTGTGTGTGAAACGTTGCTTTCAAGAGCTGCAGAGGAAGGGCTGTCTAGTAGAGAGGAGTGGCGATGGGAAAAGCAGCATGCCCCAAAACAGTCTAGTTAAAGACAACAGTGAGACCAAACCAAAGCCAGGACCAGGACCAGGACCAGGACCTCACTGTCTTACCTGGGTCAGTCCTCCCCCTCTTCTGGCGTGATCTCTGTCTCTTTATGTACCACTACTTTGGTCACTGACATGTCAGGATGCTGTTCTTTAGCCTCTTTTATGGCCTGAGCCAGGGCCTGCATGTGGAAGTGCAGTGCCAGGAGGAACCGACAGGGGGAGAAAGACAATAGGGAAGACGGGGAGGGAGCGGGAGGATGTCGGATTTTCAGTTAACATGTCAACAGGGAGGGAACCCATCATTAGTTATACTTTTCACAGTATTTCAGCTCTCTCTCTCACACACACGCACACACACACACACAACTCTTATCATGTGGTTAAAAGGCTGAGGGCCAAACAGTTCACCAACATTTAACTGTCTTCATGGTCAATGCTCAAATCCACTTTCTGAAATCACATGCAAGAATGATGAGGAGAAACGCTAAAAGAAGACAGAAGCTGTAAGAGACCTGATCGTGATCGATGTCTGCATCTCCTGAGATGACGATCCTTTTCTCGATTCTCGTTTCTGAAATTCCTCCTTTCACCGTCTGATGCCGGAGGGCGTAAAACCACCATACACACAGAAACATATGGCAAGAAGGCTTAGATTCAGCAGAGGAAGCCCATCAGAGAAAATACCTCCATCCATTGCAGAGGGTGCAAAGAAATAAAACTCCATGAAGGTTTCAGAAAGAAGAGGAGTGCTTTCTGCAGACCAGATGCTCCGGCTGGTTGAACTGACCTTTGTGATGTGTGTGGTGGTGGTGGTGCTGGTAGTTTCTGAAGTGATGGTCTGAGCACTCAGGAGGACGCCAGGGTCAAAGTCACCGTTGGTGTCAACCTGTGCGAGGACACAATCGCTGTTTATTTTGTACACTTGAACCCAAGTGGCACAACAAAACATCCCCAAAAGGCAACATTTCTATTTATTAATTATTTCTGCTAGTCTTGTCATATATCATATTCAGTCTTGTCTGAATATGGGAACAACTTTTAGAGTGGCTCCAAGTGTAGGGTGGAGGTCACGTGTTTCTGTACCTCTGCAGACTCGTAGGTGATAGTTTTCGTCTCCGTGTGGATCACTGGCACCTCTTTGGTTCCTGCATCAGCGGCATCAAGACTCTAACGGAAAAAAGGGTGAAAAAGAGGGTGAGAACAGCCGCACAAACAACCTCTGGTAGCTGCAAAGACCTGAAGTCTGAGGTTAACTGTCTGTTCTTAAAATACTTCCAGTTATTTAATTGACTCAAATTAATGATGCATGCTTAAATACCAAACCAAAGGCTATGATGACTAAATGAACATGCAGTCATGCGTTAGTAAGTCCAGTCCAGTTAAAGAGGCCATATTAGAAAACACAAATCACAAGGTTTCCATCATGAGCGTTCATCTCATCGTATTAAAGGTCACCTGAATCCTCCAGTAATGAACCTAAGTGTTCCTGTCTCCTCCACTTCTGATGGCAAACCATCTTATTATTCCAACACCGTCCTCGCCTTTCCCGTTATTTCATTCTACTTTGCAACCTTGCATGTTTTCACTTAACCTGCTGAGCCCCCATTATGGAAATAGTAGCATGAAAACAGTCTAGCTCTCAGGAGAGGCTGCCCATGTGCTGCTGAGCAATAATCAGCAATACAATCTTCACCCTTCCCACCAAAGTGTGCTCTTGAATGACAGCCTCTTCTGCACTACGCTCTGTGAGTCTTTCCTATTCTCTGCTACCAGACAAGCGCTCTTCCAACCCTGCTTTGAATGTAATATCAGCAACACCTTCACAGACACGCACAGCAAAAAACTAACTTTCTGGTGTTTTCCCTGAAAACCCCCTGCACATATCCTCGCAACACAGGTGAATAATGTAGGTGCCGTTCTGAGGATGCTGGCTCAGCCGCTGCAGCCTCTGCATATTTACCACTGGGCCTGCTGACTTGGCCACTGCAGCCTCCGTCTCTGTGGCAACCGCTGCTTTCTCCTTGGGTTCAGCTTGTGTCTGTAGATGTAAATTGTACTATTAGATCAGGTTTGTCCACACCAGATCATTACTGTCCTTGAAAATAATCAATTTACGTTAAAGAGGCAGAGAAAACCCATTGTTATAGAGCAGGTACTTATATTTATGAAGCATTGTGTCTTATGAGGTCAGAATAAAGAAAGGTGTGGTCACCTTTTGAAAGGAGGAAACTGATCCTAGAGACTAAAGGACAAAAAGAAAAGAAAGGAGAGTCAAAGTTGACATCAACAGCAGACAAAGGACAAAAGGAAAGATGGTGGAAAATGAAAAGAGGAGTAAGTATTACACGGATTGTATGGAACACCATTAATCATTACATTAAATCAACCGGCCAGCCGCAAATTCAACTAATCTGCTTTTGAAAACTGTTGAGTTGAGCAAAATCACTTGCTGGTAGACCCATACAATTGTTTTCCTGACATCGGAGTCAGTGGGGGGATTTGGAGGATGAAGCAGTGAAAGCTGCAGGGGTGGCACTGAGCCAGTTTATGAAGTCACTGCTTCCAGGGGACTGATAACGGAGCTCTCAGAAAGGAAAGGCGCAGCGGAGCAATGTGGTAGGAGAGGAAGAAAAAAAAAAAAAAACAGAAAGCAAGAGCTCTGGTTTCGTTCCTTATCAGCTGTAGGAGCTCGCTGCTAAGGCAGAGGCGAGTGGTCTGCGCTGTCAAGAAAATACAAATGAACCCAAAAGAGATATGTCAGAAAAAGAAGCAGCAGGTTTGACCGCAACTGAAAACAGCAGTTTGGGGAGTGTGGGAGCATAAACAGGGGGGTGTTAGGGGACTGTTAGCCATGCTCAAGTCTCAATTACACTGTGGTTAGACTGGTTTGGTTGCTGCTTAATGGAAGGCAATGGGGCAGGCTGAGGGTGGTGGTGGAGATGTGGAGGGGGCAGCCGAACCCAGCTGGTCTTAGTATTCATACTGTACCACAGCAAAAGAAGCTGAAGATTCAGAAGCTGTGATCTGAGTCGGGCTGGACTTTGACTGCTCCTCTTCAAAGTTGAAGATGTCTGCCGCTTTCTGCAGAGCTTCATCGCTCTCTATCTTTTTTGCTTCCTTTGTGGTCACGGTCTTCACCTCTTCAGAGATCCACGACACCATGGCCTTTTTAGGCGAGTCGCTACCATTGATCTGTAGCACGTCGTTACTTTTTGTGTCCATCTTCAGCCTCGGCTTCATGATTTCCTTTGCAACAGAAGCCACAGCATCAGCGGCGTCTTCCTGAGCTGCCTCCTTCTCTCCTGATGGAGATGACTCCTTCTCTGCACCTTCAGCCTCTTTGTCCTCTTTAGCTTCAGCCTCCTTCAAGATAATAAGCCTTCCCTTGTTGTCACTGATGGCCTGGGACACTTCCTGCGTGACAGCTCCGGGGCTGACCTTCACCACTGACCTCTCTGACACATCCTCCTGGGAGTCAGAAGTTCTCTCTTCTGCCTCCCTGAGGGTACCGTCCATGAACACGTCATCATCCATAGTGGTTGACAGACTAATCCCATGTGGCCCAGAGGAGGTGGCCAAATCTGTTCCGATGCTATCCATCGTGAATTTCATCAGATATCCTGCGGCCTGGGGAGACACCCAGCTTATTTGAAATGACTGTTGAGGTTAGCAGACAAGAGGGCATCACGCAGCCAAGACATGAAGGATACGCTTAAGATCATTTCAAATTTCTCTGAAGTAGTTTTTAAACCGGTTGAAGAAAATAAAGTTCTCTACTGGAACTGTTTGAAGGACAGTCGACTGCTCTGTTCTGGTGCTTTTGAACTTCTATCAAATTGATTTCTTGTCAAATGCCATAGTTTAATATACTTTGATGGTAAAAAGGTGTTTCATGCTTCCAAGAGAGAGAGAGAGAAAAAAAGGGACAGAGATGAAAGATAAAAATGTAAGTGTTAACACATCAGAAGAGTACGTTCAGAACTGGAGCGAGTCACACAGAGGCCCAGATATGACAACATACTCAAAATGCAGATGGTTTGATTTGTGGAGGGAGCAGTATACCTCAGAGATTTTTGTTTCCATCGCTTTTGTGTCCTCTCCCTCAGGCTGCTCGTCCTCAATCTAGAGAGAGAGAAAAACAAAGGTTCAATTCCACAACGTTTAAAAAGGGATTCGGCGTCTGACGTCAGCGATTCATCTTCAAGAGCTTCATTTAGCGCTTCACAGTTGCCGTGCCTGAATCGTTCTGATTAAACGGGAACGTCGAGGCAGTGATAAAACACACACTCGAATCAGACAGAACACAACAGTCATAGTGCTGATTAATGTCTCCATCCATTACAAAGACTGATGATGAGATACACTTAAGACGTGGCGGTAGCTCTACGACTTTGCAGATTCAACTCTTTAACGGAGCTCCATATCTTTTGATTTGAATCCTCCCACCATTGGAACTACCAAAACACCAGACTCTGTATGCATTGAACACATCTCTGACCTTGCGCAAGATTCCCTTAACACTATTGTTCAAGGAACAACGCCCACACTCATGCTATCATTCAGTCCTAGCTTACATCCTGCAGCTCCAGGGGCTCTATCATGGGTGCCTCGTCAAATCTGGGTGAGCACATGGGAGACGAGGACAGCCTCTTCTCCCATTCGGTTGGGCCTTGCATGCCGTCACCCGTCTCCAGGAAGGAGCGCTTCAGTTCGCTGATGTTGGTGTGGTGTCTGACCACCTCAGCTGGGGACGTGTCCTACAGTAGTCGGTCAACCATATTACAAGGATGAGGCCACGGGGCAGAGGGAGGGGAACGGGGGGGGGGGCATGCTTGCTCTACTAATGTTAGCTTGCATATCCAATGAGTTGCCAAAAAAAGCACTTCCAATGCAGTCAGTCATTAAAACCTGACTGAACTGCATCATATGTAATTAATCCCGATTTAGAGTTGACAAGCGACGGGCTAGTTGCGCAGCAACTTGCAAAAACAACATAAATCTCCATCCAAATGACAACTGAAACTTAAAGAAGGGTGCAGCTTGTACTTATAATAGAAATAATTTCATGCATAAAATTGGGCATTATGGGTTTTAATTAAGCACATTTCCAAATCTCATTAAAACGAAGCACATGTGCAAATACCAATTTAGTTTAACTGTCAATTCATTCTCACGAAAACAAATTTGGCTGCTCACAGCAAAAATCTGTTAGACTAGAAAGAATGTTCAACACTCGAGTTTAGATCACATTAATGAGAACTTGCCACAAAAGCACCTGCATGCATCTTTGACTCATGCGATAGTTTCTTACCAACCTCTAGCATCAGATTAATATGTCTGACAAAAATGTTTTCCCCTTTAACTCGTCTTATGCAACTAAACTGTAAGACAAAAGAGGGGAGATAAATGATAATTAAAGGTGCTTTCTTTGCTATTTTTCATATTTTAACAGACACTGTGAGCTTATTTTCTATTTTAGAGCTGTTCATGGTGTAACTGCACTGGCCGCCTCGAGGCTGGAAGACATCAAACTCTGAAGATGTCTTCACTGTTTGCAATCGGAGACGTTTAAGAAATGAGCTGCGATGTTGTACAACACGGTGTGCAGTCGACCCAGGCACGAGGGAGCGGTCGCTCTGAGAATGGTGCGACGGCATGCGTGGCAACAGAAACAGTAAGCCAAGGTGGAGAGACAGCACAGAGGGACTGATGGCAGATGGCGAACGGCTCGGTGCATCCTGTGGCGATGTCGGGGATTTGATGCACTGAGCGGGAGCCGATCGAAAAGTGAGCCCGGCGTACCTGAGTCCGCATTTCAGATTCTTCATCTGCTTCTGACTGACAGCCAAAGAGGGCAGGAGAAGAGAAGCAGGAGGAGGAGGAGGAGAAGGAGGCAAGAGAATTTAGACAAAGAAACCAGAACGTGAAGAGGGCGACATGTAGCAGTGAACAAAGATAACTGACGGCAGAGACGGTGCCTGAATTAAGAAATGTAAGAGCAGTTCCCACAACTTTCCCTCAAACAGATCAGTTCACACAGGTCTGCTGCTTTAACCTGCTCTGCTTCTATTAGTACATGTATCTCATCAGACTATTTCAAGTAAAGTAAAATAGCTTGTAATATAACTATTATTCACAGGGATTACACACGGGTCAGAATCTTGCTTTGCTTATATGTTTCTGAATATAGTGTACTTTTAATAGTGTTGTATGAATCATATCTTGCTTTTGAGGGTAGTTTTCATGCTTTATGAATAAATATACAGTGTACAAACCTCTGTCGCAGTCATCTCTCCATCAACGGCAAAGTCAGTCTGTTCGCTGTCGGTCTGCTTTTACAATCAGACCAAAACCAATCCCAAATAATAGGAAACAAACAAAAAAACAAAAAAGAGCCCAACATGTAATATGTACTTAAAAGTGCATTTGCAGGTTTTTGCACCTCAACTTTAAAAAAATTGTATATGTAATACATTTGTTTCATCTTTAAGATACACAACATTAGTAGACAACACTAATGACTAGACCATTACTAAATAATAATAATACGAAATAAAAGAACAGATTAAAATAAAAGCAAGCCAGACAGATTCAGAGGAAGTTTAAGCCTTAAGTCAGTCAGATGTTTATTAATATCTCTTTACTTATTAATTTCAAATGCTGCTCTGTTCTTCTCCAAATATAGAATTTCACATTGTATATAAAAAAGATTTTGAGAGTAAACTGACTTTCAGGCCCTCCCTCCTCTCCATGCAGTGACACCAGGGGTGATCAGAAATTATTCACATTCATTCATTCATTCTTTCATTCATCCATCCACAGAAGTTCACAGTCTCTCTGTAGTTACTATTGTGATGCTCCATTACATGAAAAAGTCACAATTTGTTTGGGGAAAATTCCAACTTAAATGTAGTCTTGCTTTATTTGTTCTGCATTTCTGAACTTGAAAGCGACGCAGAGAGACTGATTGAACACATACATATGTCAGTGTTTCAATGCAGCTGGTGTCATGCACTCTAAAAAATGGATGTGGATAACACTGAGACGGGTTAGGCACAAAAGCAGACACTAAAGGAAATCATTATCTGTTATCAGCCCCTCAAAATAATAATGAAAATGACCAGTTATTTTTAGTGATCTGGAGTCACTGGTGCTGTTACAAGATGAATGTCTAACACATTCTGCAGTATCACAGGGACTTTACATGCTGCAGTGAGAGAATCCGCAAACAACAGAGAACCACCAGCAGTCAAATGCTTGGCTGATGTGAGCGAAAGGCAGCAGGTATATTCATGTCTAACCCTCTCAACAAGGAGAAACACAAGAAAAACACAAGAACACAAGAAAACATATGACGGCACGGTGACTCTGAGATTCATCTCGGTGCACATGTTGAGTGATGAGAATGTTGATGAAAGAATGAGCATGTGACCACGAAGAGATGAGGAGTAGAACTGAAAGACACTGGGACAGACTGTCCTCAGGTCAGCTCTGAAGTGGGCAAACAGCAGAGCCAAGGGACAAGACAGAATCAAGGGTTACAATATATAATCAACCTTTACTCTAACACACACACCTCCTCTTCTTCTGAACTGTCATGGTCATGGTAGCCCTGGGTTATGGAGGCAGTCAGGGAGGCTCCCTTGGGCTCCAGGTAGCAGAGGCACAGCGCCAGGGGGAAGGAGAGGGTCAGAGCATATGGGACAGAGAAGGAGGTGGACAGAAGGAAGAAGAAGATGAAGAGGAAGCAAGGGATGAGCGATGGTGACTTGATGGGCAGAAAGTTCTGCGCACACTCGGGGAGGAAGCGCATTTTGGACAGATCGGGGAAGGTGATGTAACCGTCTTCATCCAAGATAGAGGACAGGTCGGGCAGGTGCAGGGAGAAGGAGAAGAGTGTGCCACCGTGATTCCTGCCCTGCTCCAGTCTCTGCTTTCGTGCCATGAGCAGCAAGGCTTGCTCATCTAGCAGCGCGGCCTTGCGATCGGCAAGGGCCTGGCGGCGGCACCGCCCAGTGTTGCTCTTGCCTGGACTGACCGAGGAGGCTCGCTTATGTGCGCTCTCCCGGCGCCTCCGCCGCACTTTCGTGAATGAAACGGGAGATGAGGGGAGAGAGAGCTCAGAGCGGAGGGGGTCGTCTGTGTATGCACAAGGGGGGCGCTGATTGAGCAAAACATCAATGAAAAAGTGAGTTCATATGTGTGTGATGAGTGGGAATGGAAGGGGAGTGGAGTTGTTTTTGCATGAGCACACAGACATAAGTATAATGTGGGGTCAAAGGAAGGACAAAAAAAAAAAGAAAAGCTAATTAGTAAAGCGCACAAAAGATGGAAAGCATTTATGCCTCATCTACAGTGTCTGTAAAGGTATTCACCACCCTTGGATGTTTTCCTTTTTTGTTGCTTGAATACATGAAAGTGCATCATTTGCCAGAAAACTACTGACAATTATTACAAAATATAGTGTAAAATAAGTATTTTGCATCAATATCCACCCCCCTTCTGGTCAGTATTGAGTAAATATTCGTTTGGCAGCACTGCGTCTCTGTGGATGTGACTCACCAACATCTGGCACATCTGGTGACTGTGATTGTTCTTCACACTCTCGGGCTGCTTGGGGATCAAACGTGAACAGCTATTTTCAAGTCCAGCCGCAACCTTTACCTCTCCAGGCCTCCCGGGGCCTCCCCTGAGTGTGACGCGGCCCCCGCCAGGCCTCACGGCGCAGTTAGTGTGTTTGTGCTGATTCACAGCCAAACGCATGGTCTAGTCTGCTGGCCATCAATCTCAGTTGGTGTCTGGTTGGACCAAAAACCTTACAAATGACCTTTAAGTCTCCTACGTGACTTTTGGTGATTTCCATGTGATAAACCCAACATATATTATAACATACCCTTTTCCACTTTCCTGTACAGTCTGAGGTTATTTATCTGTACATGTAAGCTCAGTGATGAGCTGGCTGGCCTGAAGCCAGCTGGGATATGTAGAAAATCTTCATGTATAAAAGCGACAAAAGGGGAAAACATTCGGGGGTGAATACTTTTTATAGACATTGCACTACAGAGGTCTAAGCTGAGAGCAATTCAGCCATTAATGTTAAGACAGAAAACAAACTCTAAACGGGGAGTAAAAAAAAAGCTGTTGCAGCAGCTTTAAAGACACAGTCTGGTGGAATATTTGACAGTACTTGTGCCTGCAGTGACCCTGTTGACTGAGGGTTACCTTAGCTTCTTGGTGGAGAGGGGTTGAAGCAGCAGCATCTGGCTGGTCTGCCGCATCAGGCTGAGCATCCGTCTGCTCTCCGTTCTCTTCTTCTGCTTTCCTCTCTGGAGTTACCGTGGTGATGATGTTTCCCTTGACTCGAGCCACTCCATCAGCCGAGCTGTCTTTCATAAGAGTCTCGTGGTTCTCCATAATTGGGGCTGGAAGGCGGGAACACGGAGATGAATGTGACAATCTGGGCTCAATGTGGCTTTCTGAATACCACTAATCTGTGTGAGCAGTGGCATGAAGACTTTAATTTACTCCTGCACATCAATCTTTAGTTACTCATTGTGGCTTTGTTGCTGCACTAGGAGTAAAATAACAAACACATGTTTTTTATTTTTTTTAGAATGGAGACAGTCATAATTTCTAGATATTTGTACATCCCATTTTTGAAATAAGGTGGTATTGCTTTACAACTTGCATCACCACTTCTCTAAACATCACGCAGTGGTTGGGATCTAATGCTGCTTCAACTGTCTTGAACTGTGTAAAAGTGATGTTTTCCAGTTGCTTTAAAATGTCCAAAATGTCCATGTTCAGAACACATAAATGAAAATCAACTCATACCTCCATCCAAGCTACGGGACATGTTGTAGCGTTTGCTGGAGGAACGCTCAAAGAACGGAGCAGGTCTAATGATCTGAGAGCTGGCCCTTCGGGTCTGGGCCTGCGTTCTGCCACTGTAGCGGAACTTGGAGCCGAGGCTCAGGAACTTCTTTGGTGGTGCCTCAGGGGACACTAGCCTGTTACAAGTTACAAACACGTTCATCACTTCAGGGTCAAAAGGAAAAAAACATTTGAAGCTGTGCACTGTTACACAGCTTCGTATCACTTTAAATATTCTCCAGAGATTTACACCCTGAGAACTATTTACAGTGAAGTGACTGAGGACTACAGGTTGATCAACACATTAACACCATATTAAAATGAAGAAAGTAACCATGGCTATGAGCCCAGCTCGCCCTCCGTGAGAACTTGCCTGAAGAAGGTGTGGTGCTCGACACAGACCTTCCAGAGCCGTTTGGCAGCACGATGATTTGGGAGCTTGAAACCGATTGTGCTCTCAAACTGCTCAAACTGAAATAAGGAAGAGACGCGTGAGCTTAAATATCAAAGTGCTCTTAATCCGTGCGAATGCCTTTGTTGTCACCTCGCCGGGTCGGATTTTGATGTAGAAGTTATTCCTCTTGTAAGAAATCTTGAGTATTTTGGGCCAAGCGAACCTGTTGATCCGCAGCCTGTCTCTGTAGATGAGCAGGCCACTGGCACAAACTCCCAACATGATCTCTACTCCCTCAGAGTCCTGGACACAACACACACCAACAACAAAAGCTTGTCAGAGGTTGGTGCACAAACAAGTAAATAACCTAATGATTCTAATGTATAAAACACAAATTCTTTGCAATATCAGGATAAAGCAGGCAGGTGGAGAATGAAATCAGGCATATTCTATGCTAAACTTTGCTACGGAGGTCAAGGGTACCAGCTGGCTAAAGCAACAGTGATATCTTGCGAGATGATGGATGAAGCACAAAATGATTCTTTTCACAAAGCAAGAGAGGAGCAGGTGGAACCAATAATGGTCTTTTTAGAGGGAAGCGCTGGTTGAAAACAAACAAGACCACTTGGTTTTAACTAAGTAATGGCTGAAACAAGTAACCATGCATAAGTAGAAACCTCACACACACTCACTCACACGCACGCATACACACACACACGCCTCTTACCTCTCCCTCAGTTGGAGCCAAGCATTCATAGAGATGCCCTACCAACTTTGCATTTAATGAGAAAGGAGAAAAGACACATTTTTTTTCTTGTGTATCAAAACTTATAGCACTGAGCAGCCTGCTCAGTTTGATCAAGGCCAAGTTCAAACCCTGAAACCTTCTGACTGCTACCATCTAGACTAGAGTCACTGTGACTTTCAAAATACTTTAATTATTTAATCAACATCAGGAGTGATGGCAGTGGCCTAGTGGCTAAAACTCTGCTCCCCCTTTGCTATAGCTGTGCTCTAATGACTTGACTGATCTCATGTGGCCAACAGATTATAAACGGCTGAAACTCCACCAAATCCAGCAGAAGCAGTGACATAAATTAAGTAAATCGACAGAGCAGCAGTGGCATGTTACACTGAGGCATTTCTGCAGCAGCCATGATGTGTCAGAAGCAGCGGTGTAGCGATGGCAGGCATCACTGCTATGAGTGGAATGTGTTACTAATTATGTTCTTTAAAAGATACATTACACACATTGTAAAAGCGGTACGCTAATTCACTGAACCACTAAAAGGAACAGTCTTTTGGAGTGCTGTGTTTGTTTGTAAAGCAATGTGGAATTGTGAAAATGATTAAAGCTATTCAGCTACTTACTATTCAGCTGTGGTAAGAAGGCTTTGCTCCATTTGCATCAAACATATTTTGATGAAGACAATAAAACTTGGTTTATATCCGACATATGGTGCACAAAGCTTGAAGTCACTCATTACCTTAGCGTGGTGGAGATCTACACCATACATGGACAGCTTCTTGGCATTTTCCAGAAAGTGCATCTCTGCTTCACCAGGCGTCATCCCCCTGACAGAACAAATAAAAACAAGAAGAACAAATGAGACATTAAATGAGTCTGATGCTTAAGATATAAAAGGTTTCAAAAACAAAACAAAAATGCAACAGCAGTAAACAGCAATGATCTTTTAAATCATGAAAGTTTCTTTATTTTTCTTCTATTATAGCATCAGTAAGCCAAGAAGGTTAAAGGGTTGTCATTATAAAGCAAGCTTTGGAAATGAGGTTGAAACTAACTTGTAGCTCTTGTGAAGCTCCATGACCTTCTCCTCAAGCTCTTTGGTCTGGTTGGGTGCAAGGCGCAGCTCACTGAGGTAGTCGCTGCCCAGTTCCTCAGGGTCATAGTCTCCCAGTTCAGACTGCACCGTGTAGGAGCCTAGAACTGTGTGGGTGGCAAAAGAGCAGGGCAGACGGCCTGAAACCACGTCATCTCTCAGCTGCAGACACAAGTAGTACCTGAGAGAGGAGGTGGAGGCAAAAAGCCAAAGCATTAAAAGTCAACATCTGTACAAACAATTAGTGCATTAGGCTGCGCAATTTAAACTGCATTTAGTCCAAAACTATATTAAAAATGCCTAAAACTTGAATTGCATTATATTTCACGCATTACGTGTATGGAAAACACAAGCTGCTGCTTACCTTGTGATGTCCTCAGCCAGCTGGACGGGATCTGGAGGGTAAAACTTGACATTGAAGGCAAAGTTCCAGGGACCAGCTGAGAAATGAAAAGAATATTAAGATGTGTTGCTTCATACGGCCATTCGATTTATTATTAAAACACTTACTCCGGATTTGCTTTTTCAACTCCTTACAAGGATCTAGCCAGTTCTGCAAAGAATAGAGAGAAAAAAAACATTGGTGACTTCACACGTTTCCACCGTCAATTTCAATCTGTCTCACTTCTATTTGATTAATTAAAAGCATTATAATAACAAAACACATTTGTATCTTTACCTTCTGATTCTCAACGTCTCTATATGTGATGCCAAAGTAGTCCTTCTCAAGTAAATTTAGATGTTCACATACTTTATCAAAGAGCATTTGGCCCCTGGCTCCTTTCTGTGAGGGAATATTAAATAAACAACACAGAGTAGATTAAACATTCTATGACAAATTCTGTTTCTTACAGAGTGTCATCCATTACATGAATTAAATTATATGTTTTGATTTTGTTGATTTATTGTTGTTTAATGTTGTTAGAATTTTACAGTTTCTAAATGGGCAAAGTTAATAATTCACAAAATTATTTTCACAATATCAATGTCTGCATATGAATTACACCAAATCTAGTCCGTCAAATTATGTTGAGATAATTCAGCAGAATTATCGTGTCTCCTCTGTGGGTCGGGACTTTCTGAGCCACATGAAGGCAGGAGGGTCCACCAGCAGGAAGATCTGGGTCAATATCATTCTTAACCGTTAGAGCCACAGTGAGACCAGGTTGAACCCCTTCAAATGACCAATGTCAGCACATATGGTACATTTATATAAGGATAATAACGAAACCATCAGCTGCCGTGAAAACATCGGAGCATGAAGAGCAGAGCTGCAATGAATAATTACTTTCTTTAGACCCTTAATCAGATCAATATCCAGTGCTTAAACTATATCACATGGCTCAGCAGTTTATAGATTCCTTTAATCAATATCTGTTTGTTACACATTACAGAAAGTACCATATTTTAATATCCGTGTTTATGGAAATTGTGCAAGTCAGTGCCGAGAAGAACACATTAAATACTGCAGACGCATTCAGACACATTTAGTATTTGAGGCGTCCTAATAAATTTAGGACCACGTGGACCAGCTTAGCCATGACAAAGAGGAACAGTCATTTATTCAAAGTTGCATAAAGTTTTGCTTAAATCTCTTTGAGATTCTTTCAACTGAGGAAAGATGAAGTGGAAAAAAAAACCCAACTGGGTCAAGGAGGTTAAAAATGCCAGAACTTGACATAACAGACATTTTTAAATGGAACTAAAGTGTACTTAAGTCATTTATCTGCCAGTCTTCTGACCTCATTGTGTCCAAAGCTTAAATATTTCAGTGTGAGAGCATTACTCAGGTCGTTCCAGTCACCATTTCCATTGGGCATAATGGAGCCCTCTTGGTTATGATAATTCAACCAAAACATCGATAATTATAATTATTGATCTCTGAATTATCATAACCAACCACTTAGTTTTTCTTTTCTCCCAACTTCTTAGGACAGGATGATTTTCTACATGTAAATGCTTGAAATATAAATGTTAGTTATCTGTTATGGTGATAAAAGTTATTCAGTCCTTTCCCATTGCATCCATAAGCACATCTTAATTTTATTCTGCTGCTGAAAATAAATGAATCTCAACCCATTACAACAGGGCAATGGAGCTGTACACGTGTTTGCATATATTTACGTATTTTTTACCTATACATGTGTTTGCATATATTTACAAGCAAACGGTCAAAGTAGTGAAAACAGGTCTAGTACTGGTGTCCAGTACTAGTACTGGTGTTAGACTGTGTCCATGCCTTTAGAACTTTCTACATTTCCTCACCTCCACATCAATTGTGTAGTCGGAGTTGTCCAGCAAGGTGACTTTACACTGCATTATCTTTACTTTCTTGACTCCTTTCAGGGGAGATTTGGACAGACGGCTGCTGGACGACCTGCGGGATACCTGGTCCTCTTCCAGAGAATCCTGAAGGAACAATCACCCGATGAATAATTCATACATATCAGCACATATGTGGCCTGAAACACTTTGAGGTCAAAGGAGTTCACAGATGAACTCATAATCCCTTTCTCTCTAAATGTCAGTCTCTCACTGAGGTCATCTTTGACAACATCACCTGTTCCTCCACATGTCCTCAACCTAAAGATGGAGACTGGGCTTCCTGAATGAACCTGGTCCTACTGTGAACGTCCTACTGCCATTTTGTCTTAATACAGAGAAAATCCAATTTTCTACTTGACTGAAAACAAAGCCCTTCCTGGCTGACTTCATGTGAAAATACTGCTCTCTGGCTTACACAGTTTCCATTCTTAATTACATAGAGACTGACTTTCACGCTCCTTACATTTTTACACTGAAATGTTCTTATCTTGTTCCTCAGGCTAAACAGCATGCATTGTGATGCACCTACCTAATGGAGCTCAGGCTGATTTTTCCCTGCGGATCTTTTACATCGTTGCTATTAACTATACAAGTCAATTACCTTCACCTTTCCTTCAGCACAAAGGCTGGAGGTGAATGTGCTTTCATTTCTAGAAACACTGAAGAGTACGTTCTTTTAGTTTGAGAATGATTTGTGACTGACAGAAATAAGCAAAAAAAAGTGTGTCAAATCCCAGATGTGGGACAGAAACTGGGGCCAAACAATGGATTTCAGCACGTACGTCACTAGAAAGGACTGACCGTGGACGTAGAAGTCTGCTTTTATTTAACGCACAGAAACCCACTTGAATTTGTTAGAAACACAGAATTCTGTCGTGACTTTCTCTTCTCAGGCGAGCATGAAAGGAATCTGTTCACCTGCTGTTTTCTGAAACATGAACCGTAAATAGCGTGCGGCTGGATGTGACAAATCTGACCTGTTGTTTCCTTGCGGGGGTGCTGTGTCCTGCAGCGGCAGGAAGCTGCACGGGCTGGTTCTGAGGCGAAGCCGGTTCGGCTGCTTTGGATTTTCCTTTTTCCGTCTCGTTGTTCTCTTGCGGCTGTTTGGCCTCAGTGTCTGCGCCTGATTCGGTTGTCATGGTAAATCACGCTGAAGAAGCGAAAGTGGAGGGGGAAGGGAGACATTAGGTGAGTCATCTGACCAGTTATGAACCAATCTGCCCTGTTTGGCTCTGGTGCTGATGTGTATTTGGACAAGTAGTAAAAAGAAAACTCAAATTTATGGAAGTGCCTTATGTGCTCTTGGAATTGTAATGGAATTTCTTCTTCTGCTGGGCCTCAAATTTAACAATTTATACAATTATTTGGAAATAGAACAATTAAGATAAGACATTAAAATAATACATTTGATCCTAATATATAGTTTCCGGCAGTGATTAACAAAAGGAAATGAATAATCAATTGCACCAATCTATATAAAATTTACTTACAGCAAAGGAGAACACATTTTCTGCTAATTTTATGTGACACAGCACTACGTTAAAAATGGGACAGGATGCTATAAATGATTTAAAACCGTTTCTTCCAATGCTGAGGTCATAACCTCCATAAATTAATGAAATGAGCTGTTAAAAATGTTCTGTTGCATCCTTCCAGCTGCATATAAAAGAGCTAATGGGATTGTCAACTAGGCCACAAATCAAAAAAGGAGTCTACGTAATGGTAGCAATAAAGCAAAAATATTGATCTCCAGCCTTCAGTGGAAACAGCAGGCGCATCTGCACATGGTCCTGACGATTGCCTATCAAACGTAGGTGAAATACTCTGCTTGAGGGGGAAAGCTTTTCATTAAAGAAAAGCATTTTTTCCTGTCAGTCGACTAATTGAAACAACTTCAGAGATCCGGTAAAGGTTAAGCTGGCATGACAACATTTCTTTATTGCTGCTTACTTTCTCTGCAGCCAAATGTATTTCTGACAGCCAACAATGTCCTGATACGGCGTTCATAGGATGACCTTCTTCCCCCGGGAATAAAAGCAAATCAGAGACAGACAGGTCCCCACAGGCACAGGAGTGGTATTAAGAGAAACCGTTTAGTGCCTGCCTTTGCAAAGGATAAGGAATGGAAAGATAGCAAATGGAACAGGGCAGTAATGAGGGCTCCTGTTTTAACCACACCCAAAAGCTCCGACATGGAGATGTGGGGATTTAGAGGGCATGTGTGCAGGGCAGCCAGAGTGCTCCTCTGCTACAGAGCCTGGGGTTTATAGTACAGATGCCTGTCATAGTGCAGGCGGCCTGTATCTCCCTTGGCTCTAATTATAGACGCGTGTTTACTCCGGCATGGCTTTCATTCACGACTGGGGACCGGAGCCACTGTTCAACACACACAAAACACTGCAGAGGTGATCCCCTAAACCTAAAGGATTTCCTGCCAACATTATTGAGTTGTGACAATATCTTAAATCTTTGAAAAAAAAGCAGAAAGTAACCTCTGCTTAATAGTTCTGTTAGCCTTCTCTTTTACTGTGGGCGTGAGCAGCAAAGGTCACTGAACTCCACATGCTGACTTATCTCTTTTGAATGTTCAATGTTCAATCACTTCAGTGGTTATTAACGGATTACTAAATCTGGAAAATGGTAATACAACAAAACAGCACCACAGCACTGAAGACGCGAGTCTAATTCTGGCTTTTGAAAGCCAAACAAAGAGCAAGATCTTGTCAAAACCCCAGGGTCAGGTCACGTGTTGAGGAGTAATCCGCTGACAGCTGAAAGTAACCTCTGCTTCCCATCTCCTCACAACCAAACAGGAACCATGGAAGGCTCGGAGGAAAGGAACATCTTGGCACCATAGAAACGGAGGGAGAATACATTCAGTCAATGGTGACTGGCACTCCTCTCAGGACTATACAACGGCACACAGTAGCCGTGCGTGTCCTGGCACATACATTATTCATTCAGAAAGCTGTATTCAGAACTCATTAACAGTAAAAAAACAAAAACAAACAGAAAACACTTCATAACAGATCTGTTCGTGTCTGGAGGTAAAATACCCTCAGCAGTTCACCCAGTCCAGTATGACATCTGAAGAGAGGGGAGCACATCTACCGCACATTTCTTGCATCAGTGACTCTGAGGCATTTAAGATTTAAGGAAAGCTTTTTGATTCCACACGACCGACTATATCTGCTTCGAAATTAAATATTGTCATCAATACGGTGATCCTGAACGCAGGTCCCATCAAGCTTGTTTTTCCCAAGAAACAAATTGCCTTCACAACGATGGCTGAACATGCTATAAATCAGTGCAGCCAGCACTTAATCGAACCCGCTTGCCCATAAATCCAAAAACAGTCAAGTCGCACTGACAAAGACTTCTGAGATAGTTATTCACACCCCGCTAACAGCTTTATCAGCATCTATATGAATCATACATTCATCTCTTCCCCGATGTGAAACACCGACTCAACTGTGTCAACACGTGAGGGACAGCCACTTCCTCTGAGTACCATGAACCAATGTACATGGCTGTCACGGCCCACTTCTGGAACCCCTTCCCCCCTGTATTCTGCTGGGAGCTTTATGGAGGTGACAGAAAGGGAAACGGTTGGGCGGGGCCGTTCTATAACGTAACTTCTCCACATGGCTCACGGGCCTGCAGCCACCACACGAACCAGCTACTGTAACTGGAAACCAGCTCGCTGGTGGGATCACTCAAGCCCGACACTTCACGGATCTCCAAAGAGGCCTCCATTCTCCTGACGCTGACGGCACAATAACCATAGCAGTCATCGCTTCATTCCCCCTTTTCCTCTGTTCCATGCTGCACATTTTGTGCGTGAAACCTTCAGTGATTCAGCATGTGGCGGCGTTTCAGAGAGGACTGACTAATTGGTAGACTTTAGAACTAACGTTGTGTGAGTTAAGAACTGTTTCTGTCGCTCCAGCCAGGACATTTGTCAGCTGAACATGACGGCACTCCTTTGCCAAGACAAATTAATATTGCCCAACAATCCATACACAGCCATCAAACACAAGGACACCAGGCTGTTCACTCTGACATTAAAATATCTGGGTTTTCCTGTTTTGGTGCCTGTTTTCTGAGTCTTTTCAACCCTGCCATCATGTCCATTTAAAAATACTTCAGTTGAAATCTTAGACACAGACAGAGGAGACACTCCACAACTCAATAACAATCTGGAAATAGTTGGATCTTTAGCTTGAAGGTGACTCTAAGCTCCGAGCGTATTCTTGCTGAGGAGACCATAAATCCTGGCAGCTTGCTGTATTTACATCCTTGGTCCAACAAGGTTGACATTCAGGGGCACAAAAGATGAATTTGTTGCTGTTGTTTTTCTCTGACTATTTATCTAATGCACAGTCATCACTGTGTCAGTATTAGAATGTGCCTGCCTTAAATGCACGAGTCTGTAAAATAAAATAAAAAAAACCCCCAGAAACACTATCAAAATAAAGTGATAATATCTCAAGTCTGTTAAAGAGCAACGCTGGATTAATGTAAAAGATTTAAAGTAATTCTTAGAAGATTGATGAAGAACTAATAACTATAATGGAGCCGCTAAGACAGGCAAAAATGATTAGGCAATTTATGAGATTAGCTTTGAGTATTCAATAAATCAGTCACGTCTTTACCAGCTAACAGTATCTGGGGAGGGCTGGAACTTGTGTTCTCAACACTCATGCACACGCTACACAATATTTCCAGAAATGACTGACATGTTTTTACAACATGTAATTTGAGCACAAGACTTAAATCTAATTTCTATTAATCACAGTCAGAGTCATAAATTAATCTGATTTATGAGATTATGTGCAGGTCTCAGACTATTGTTGTCATATTTCCAATAAAGGAACTCTCCACATGATACCATCTAAACATGATATTGGCCACTATCAATTACAGGGCCAATTTATGTTAATATTCACTAGACAAATTATTCATTAGATTGTACTATTATTATAAATAAATCATATTTGATTCACGCTGACAAGGTTCTAATCTCCAGTACGACAGTAGAACTGGTAATCTGAATAAATGGTGAGTCCTGAGGACCTATAGCTACATGTTTCAGGTGTGTCTTGGGGGTCCACTGAGCACAGTCCAGGAAATACAACATTACTTCACTAAAATAAAACAATATATTGGTATCTGAAGAATTTACAATGTATTTTGGGCAGCAAAGCAAAATGGGCCTATCAGGTCACGTGACCAGGCTGATGTACTGATGCACTCCTGTAATGCACTCTGGATTTTACAGACGGCCCATTAAGGATTTCTTCTGTCTGGGTCAGAGCAGAACATCAGGGTCCAGCACGAATGGGCTGCTGAGAGAAACCCAAAGAGGTTTCTCTCTTTCGTCTGTCAACAGCTCCGTGGGCTGGTCACCGGAAGGACCTGTGAAATCGACGCTTACAAAAAGTGGCAACCCACACGCGAGCACGGTCATGTGCACATGACTCCAAAAAGGTATCACTTCTGTTTCGCTTCCCCACCCACGAAACAACGCTGCCATCACCAAACCACCAAACAAGCGCTCTCATAAATGCACATCCAACATGCTGGAGCCTCGCTGTTCCTGTGAGCGTCTCCCAAGGACATGTGGTGATCCCAGAACGACCTCAGCTGGGCTGACATGGAGGATGAGGGCCTACAAAGGGCCCCACCCTGGAACCTGTGGAAGAGGTCCGCGGGGTGTGGCTGATGCAGCTCAGGGGGCACGCTCCTGTGAGAGTGAGGATAACCCAGGAACAAGAACAGAGGAGGAGGGTGCACAGTAATCCTGCACAACCCCCCCCCCGCCTGACATTTGTGAACAGATCGTCACACTTGAACTAGAGAGCATCGATCACGACCCCCCACCCCGCTACGACTGCAGCCGCCCGATTTAACCAAATCACCAAGCGCGCTTACGCTCAGCTGGGATTCCAGGAATAAGTCCACTGTGGCGTGGGTGTTGCGGGTTCTTCTGAGACAAACGTGCGGCTTTGGGATCTAAAAATAAGGCTGGTGTTACCTCTGACCCACACAGACGTGGGCCGGGCCGCCGAGCACGCGCAGGACGGGGACTGTCTGTTCCCCCAGCAGGAGACACCCCCCCCCGAGCATCCCTGATCGGACGCCCTCGATCACACTACCTGTGTTCCGAGGATGCGAGGATGGAGCGGAGGACCCGGCGCGTGCCTCTGACCACGCCTACCGCACTGCAGATCAAAGGCGCCGACGGCCGAGCCGCCCCGACGTCGCAGCGCGTGAAAGCCTCCTAAAAGCGACGAGCGGCGAGTCTGCGAACGTGGCCACGGCGTCGACTTCACGTCGGAAAATGACCCCCCCCCCCCCCGCTCGTGTTTATCCGCGTCCGCCCTCGCGCTCACTCCTCCGTGTGATGGAGCCGCCCCGAGCCGCGGCCCGGAGGCTCCGCAGGGCTGTGCCGAGACCTGAGCCTCACCGGGGGGGTCCTCCTGGTCCGACGGGGGGGGGGCGCGAGGAAGCACCGGACGACCCGCGGGGGGGGGGGGGGGGGAAGGGGGGGCATCTCCGGGCGGACGGCGGCGCGGGACGACGCGTCTTACCCGGCGGAGGTGCTCGGTCTGCGGGCTGCCTTCGCTCCGAGACTCCCGTTTCCTGACAGCGGCGCTGCCCCTCGCGCCCCTCCTCGCGCCCACCCTCAGCCTATCACGCGCCAGCCTGCGGCCCACAGCAGGATTCTGGGATATTTCGGTCGCAGGCGCGCGCGCGCACAGCTGTCTCGCGGCCCGTTGTTTTTCCATTCATCTGGCGAAGAGCTCAGGCCACGCCCCCTGGCTTATAATAATAATAATAATAATAATAAGAATAATAATAATAATAATAATGAAATATTAATAATTATTAATAATAATAATAATAATAATAATAATAATAATAATAATAATAATAATAATAATAAACAATGACTCCATCTGTAGAGGGAACCATTAACACGAAGACAAACAGACTGTTTCACATCTGTATTACTGGATAATAAAGGACCATTCTTAGTGTCTGCGGACTGTCGCTGAGGCACAGCTTACTAATAGAGTGCTAATGTTTACGGTGGGGAGGGAGATGGGTTCTGTGCGAGGTGTTTAAGGAGCGCCCTTGAAGTGAATGGTGGCGTCTTAAGCGGCGCGCTTGTGTAACTGCAAAGAGACAAATCCTTAAAATAGGGGCAGGTTTCCAAAAGCTTTCAAAGACCAATCCCGGATGTCCGTGCTTAGTGTCAGTCTCGCTTAACCAAACGATGAAGATGAAACGCGCAGGGAGGGCCTTTGCTTTTGATTGAATCAGTTACATTTTGCTGACTAATTGGGGTAATGGCTTTTCTCCTTTTTTTCAATGAGCAATGATCACACATGACTGGACTGACATAATATTGTAAACACTATCCTGCTTCAGTCATATTCCCCAGAGAGAGAGAGAGAGAGAGAAAAAAAAACACATTTAAACATGCCTGATAAGAGCACACACACGATGACCCACACACGTGTGTGTGTGCACAAATACATATAGCACTTGCATAAAAGCTAGTTTTTAATTAGTCTCTGGGCTGTTCCCTCCGTGGATTTGTGGGTCTCGCCTCCCTGTGGGAACAGGGTCGCACATTTGACTCCTATTTCATGTAATTCCTTTCATGCTCAAGTAAATACCAACATTCGTTATGCGAATACGAACATGCTCCCGCACATTACAGCTCCAGAGGTTTTTATGCTGCAGTTATTTGTGGCGCTCCTCAGTGAAGAACACATGGCCGTCATGTAAATGTGTTCTACTGCAGTGCAGATATACGGCTGCACAGCTAATAAAACAGGCCAAGTGACACTAAAAGCAATTGTTTTACAGTGAAGCATGACTGTACAGCTAATTGCATCACATAATAAGTCGATTCAGCTGGATGGATAATAAAGTTAGAATAGATGCAGACAATAGCCAGCCTGAAAAAAAAGCATCGATTTACATACTGGAAACAGTCCTTGCACTGTCTACTAAAGTGTATGTCACACTAATAACTCTGGTAAAAATAGTAAGAGAAATTTTTATGACTATTTATCACAAATTAAGTCACGATGACCGTTCCCGCTTCCTTTTCAAGGCATGGACGTTCTCGTGGATGATAGACTTTGATCGCTTATATAAACTGACATGTGCCTCAGCAAAGTGCATCTTTCAAAGAATACACTGTGCGATAAGCAGTAATAACTAACTTGAACCTCAGTTCTCTCTAAGCAAGCAACAGTTATCAGACGCAGGTGGAGCCTGAGCATTATCAAAGTGACTCATCTCAGACATCACTCTGCACTGCGCGGTTGGTCAAGCAGAGGATTTGAGTCGCTTTTTCTAAAGAAACTTGTAAATCCTCACCATTTTGTTTCTTCCCTGGTCTTTCTTGAGTCTTGAGTCAGGCCACATGGCGCCACAGCCATTTACACGCAGAGCATTCATTTAAAAAACTGCCTTTGAGAGAGTGACATGCTGACATTTGAGTTTAACTGGGCGTTAAACTCAAAGTAGTTTAATATCGGCATTATGGTGGCACGATATATCGGCATTATAGTGGCAAAAGACCAAATGGTGAATTTTAGCCAATGTGCAATAAAATGTGTGCTTACTGTGTGTGTGGTTAGTGCAGTGCAGATAAGTATGAGTAAGCAGGCCTTGGTCAGCAGAATGATTAAAAACCATGCAAGAGAGACATGTGATCTCTGGACTCCACTCTGTGGTTCTTTAAACGGCCTTTCCCCGTGTGTGTAGACGCTTCCTGTAGTAGCTCAGCAACTGCAGCCTTGAACTCAGATACCCTTGAACTACTACGAAATATGCTTTTTTTTTCTCTCTGTGCAATCTCAAAAGCAGAATTTAGGGCTGTCTCTTCATTATTGTGCACTAGTTTGAGCTAAAGAGATTTAATACCGTCATAACTAGCTTACCACGGAGCAACGGGGCGTCATATTTTAATCATGAACGTGTCAACGTGTTCGTGCCAATACTAAAGTTACTTTTTTGCAGAGCTGCGGCCAGCGCGAGCAGCCTGGCACCTCGTCAACGCACGGTGATAATGAAGCATGAAAAATCACCCACGTGCTCCGTCTAAAAAAGAAGTTCAGACTGATGTTCTCTGCCCCCGTCGGAGGGGGGTGTCAAAAGGTCTCGCTCCCCAAACATCAAAGCCCATTTCTGTGCTCGCCCTCGGCCTTTCTCACACGGCGAACGGCGGAGCGAACGGACTCCACCGGAGAGGTGATCGCGACCGGGAAGGCACATCTTATCTTTGGGAATAATAAAAATCTGCATATTTTTTTAACCTTTGGAAAACCAAGGACAAGTCGCCACGTCTCTCGAGTGCGCGCAGGTGACGCCTGTTCAGAGCCTCCGTCAAACCTCAAGAGCTACTCCCAAACATCAGAGCTGCGACATACTGCGTCTTTTTTTAGCATCACGTGGGTCCGGAATGTCCTTTTAACTTTATTTTTCAGCAGATTCAATTGAAGAGGTGAATTCAACTTAGTCCAGCTCCACGGGCGGGATTAGGACCCTCAGGCTCAAGGTTCCATCCCTGCAGCTCGACAGGGTAGACAACTCCGGATGGCTCAATCAGGCTCGAGCGCAGGAAGCGAGCGGGATCAGCACCGCGCTTATCTCTGCTCTCAGTAACACTCTGTCATAACTGTCACCCGTGTTCACAACACCCCAGATGGCCGTGAACTTCCTACGCCTTAGAGGAATCGGGATTACTACGTTTCACACGTCCGATGAGACGCCATAACAAGATCATAACATGTTATTACTTGATGAATAATGTGCTGGCCTCAGGTTTAAACTGGATTTTTTTGGAAATTCCCTTCCGCCCATCCATAATTACAACTTTCCTGCGTTCGAAATGGCCCCGCTTGGAGGAAAAAAATAAAAAACTGGCAAAAAACCGGGTCAACCTCAACATTTATGCGCTTTCCATGTCACAGCTGGTATATGTCATGAAGCCTAAACTGTCCCCCCTCCTCCTAAGCGTCTCTCTGTCCGGCTTTAACTTCACATTCATTCTTAGCACAGGAAACAGGCACACTTGCACTACAGGAAGTGCTGTGAGATTCTCAAAAACTAAACTAAAAAGTGACAGATTGTGCACAGATTCAAATGCGCTGGGCTCAGAAAGAATCCCTTGTTTTCTCTCAGGAAGCAAACATATCGATGTGTGTCTTGGAATTTGAAGATATCATTGATTACAGAAGTCAGAAAATGTTCACTAAGGTTTCCCCATGCTGATCTCCTGCAATGGATAATGACGACAGTTTATCGTCTTCTATTTCTGACACTTAGTAATCCCAAATATTCTACAAGTATACAGTGTATTTTATCCATGAAAAGCAACATCAGAGCCTGGTTTAAACGAATGAAGCCTCACGCTGTCACATTCCACCCAGAAATGACTGTGTGAAAATGTAATTATCATGCGAGACTCAGTAACAGCTGCGGCATAAAAATCACCATGAAACAAAGTTAAAGCATATCTGGGTCTGCGGAGGAGAAGACCAACACAAACCCTCTTCCCTGCACTGATACGTGCACATTTCTATTTAGGGGAGAGTGTAAGCAGAAACACACACTGGGAGGACTTCCTATTTCTGAACCAGCTGTGCCCAGAAAACCTTTGATCAGGTGTGGAAGCGCGCTTGCTCAGCAGTTATGGATTCCAAAAAAAAAAAAAAAAAGAAGAAAAAAAGTGGAGGAACTGGACGAGAAAATCGCTGATACGCGTCTGATGTGAGAGAAGACCCAACACAATCAGCACATTGAGAGGAACCAAGACAAGAGTCACAGAGGGTTTGGAAAGCTGAGATTTGAGTCAGCAGAGGGATAGTGGCTGCTTCCTCTGGTGGTCTTTAACCTTTAAAAGTGCAATATGAAACTGAAAGTGCAGAGAAAACTGATATTCTACGAGGCAGTTGTTGCTCGTGTGCTGGTGTTGTTCTCCTTATTCTGATCATTATTCTGATTCCTGACCCGTCAGTGGGATACTGTACTCTGTGAATGGACTCTTGGTTACTCACCATTTCGGTCGGCGTCGCCGTCGTCGCAGGTCAGAAAACCCCGGAATTAAAAGAAAAGAGACAGAAAAAAAAGCAGAAACAAAAACGAGAGAAAGTCACACACAACACCAGGCTGCACATGTTCAGTAGTGACAGTTTAAGGTCAGCGATCCGGAAGCTCGTCAAAGTAGCACCAAAACCTCGTGTGCTATTAATGTGTTGTAAGTTATATAAGCGGTGGAACAAAACACCCGAGGGTCCGTACCTGGCTCTGCTGTCTGACGGCACAAACTCGGGGGATGACACGGCCGGTGGCAGCCGGCAGCCGGGATCCAGAGGGCTGGAAAAGGTCGGGACACCTGTACGCGCTCACTTTGGGAAGAAGCATTCCCGGACACGGCCGAGCAAGGCACCGCCCCCCGCCTCCAACCACGCCCCGCGGCCCACAAACCACGCCTCTCGTCTCAAACCACGCCCCGCCCCCCGCCGGAGGCAGGAGCTCGGGAGCCGCCTGGCGGCAGCTGGTGGAGGTGCAGCGGCGCGCCCCGGCCGCCGGGCGGCGCTGTCGCCCTGCTCACGTCCAGCGGGTGTTCTGACAAAGGCTGCGGCTCAATTAATGAGGTCTGGAGCTGTTTTTCTCCCCTCATAACGAATGCAATACCTAGAGGGATTTACAAAAATAAATAGGAGTGCAAATAAACAACCGTGATGTCGCAGGGTGGCTCCAACAGGCCTGCGTTGTTGTTGTTGTTGGTACATAAACTGATCAATTAGCAGAGCATCTGGATCTGATGTCAAATACACAGCCATCCACGCTGTATTTTAATAACATGAACTGCATCATATCATACCTCACACAATTAATATCACGGTGCTTTTGCAGCTTCCCAGCCGTAGGCTCTGTTAAGAACTGGAATCCGCATGTGTTTGCAATACATAAATACTTGGAAGACAGCGGGAAATAGATGAACAATGGGGCAAAACTGTCATATTTTGCCTCACAGCAGTACTAACCCTGACCCGAATGCTTTAAAAAGCCCAAAGCATAACGATATTGGTTTAGGCCCAGACCAAATGAAGGATAGCTCCTCAGGTCTGTGACGCCTGCTGTGTTCCAGCTACACTGGAGCCATAAAAAGGGCTGACGTGAGCAGAGGACGTGTTGAACACTTTTACAATATTTCACCTCTATTAATTTACCTAACTACACCGTAAATATTGACGTAAATATAGATCGTAAAGGTCCTTTATAGGTTATTATTCTCATTTCATTTAGCTCTGATAATGTCAATGACGATCAATACACTGCAGCTGTTTCCACTAATGGGAAGTGTTGCTCATGCCCAGGAGGAAAAAAAAAAAAATCGATATCATCTGTATGTTAACCGCACAATCAGTGCTTTTGCCTCCAGGGCTGAACAAGAACGTTTGTGCGTTTAACCCAGACTCGCACAGCGACACCTACTAGACCTGACAGGAGGTGTTACAGTCAAAGTTTATTCAATCTTGAAATGTTTCATATGAACAAGTGTGCACAGAGGGAAGACCTTGTCCTCAAGATCCTCAGCCTAATCCAGATGTCTACCTGAGATTCAGTTCTGTCCACCTTGTCACACGGCATTCACATAACAGAGAAGTGGAGAAAGGGTTCTAGTCTACCAGTCTTCTGTGGCATATGCTGATGCTACAGTACAACTCGTCAGACAGTTTCCAGTGACAGTTTGGGCAATTTTACAAGCTACATTGCCTCACTGTTAAACAAAAGACAGTTTAAACTCTGAAGATTCTACGTTTTTTTTATTTTTTAGAAATCTTTACTAAATACTCTCATATCTCTTTAATATTGCTCTTGCTACATTGAAAAAAATATAAAAAAATCACATCTGAATACCGAGCAGTGGATGTGGTGTTCACAAAGCGCCTTGCTCATGAGTCTTCATGGCTATGTTTCAATAGTCCTTATCTGCTTCCTCTCCCCGCGCCCTTCTTCTTATTTTTATGTTATTTATTTATTTATTTTTTTTTGCTCCACATCAGCAAACTGGGAGGAAGGTACAGAGCGGAGAACAAGACATCAAAGGGCGTTCAGAGGCTAGTTCCCTTGGGATTCGGCGGAGACGCTCGGCCCCGCCTCGTCGTCCCCTCCCTGAGCTCCCGGCTCCGCCCCGTCCTCCTCCACCGCCGCCGTCGCCCCGCCTTCGGGCTCCGCTTCCCGCCCCGCCTCCTCCGTCGGGGGAGGGTCGGCGTCGGGCGCTTCGAAGGACTCCCCGCCCAGGTCGGCCAGTTTGATGTAGCCCTTGCTGTTGGTCTGCTCCAGGCGGGGGCAGCTGAAGCGCCTCGCCCTGTCGCCCTGACGCCCCGCGCTCGCCGACAGGCTGCAGCGCCGCGCCGGCCTCGGCTGCTCCGTCAGCGAGTTGAGCGAGAGCCTCGACCCCGCGGCCCTGGCGGCGGGGGGCGACGGCGGGAAGAGCTGGGTCCAGCGCTCCCGAGGCTGGGCCCGCCCCTCCCCCGCCGCCTCCTCGGGAGGGGGCGGGGCCGGGGCGGGCTCCTCCTCCCGGACGTCTCCCTCCGCCGCCTGGGCGCCCCCGCCCGCCCCGCCCTCAGGGGCAGCCTCGATGACGACCCCTCCCTCCGGACGCCCCTCCGCCTCGGGCCTCTCGGACCCCTCCATGTCGCAGTTGTTGAGTTTGATCACGGGGAGCGTGAAGGCGTTGACGGAGGAGGTGACGATGGAGGTGGTCTCCCAGCGCCGCGGCTGGGGCGCCTGCTCGCCGCCGTGGCTGTAGTCCTTGTAAATGCTGTAGACGGTGTCCGTGAAGGTCTGGACGTCCCTGGACCAGCTGTCCGCGGTCAGCGACGGGCGCCTGAACGCCTCGTCGCCGCCCGACTCCCCCTGGAAACCGACTACCGCCGACGGCCAGGAGCTGCGAGCCAGCATCCTGCTGGCCGGGAAGGAGCCGGCGGGAACTTCGGGATTCCTGGACTGAGTGTAGTTCACCATCCCGTTCAGGGGCGAGTACTCCTTGGACCGAATGTGGTGTAGATCGATGACGGTGGAGTATATATCCCGCAGGTTGATGATTTTGGTCTTCTTGTCTCTGTTCTCGTGAAGGACCGCGTTGGCGCAGATGAAGAGGAAAATTCCGATGCCCATCACCAGCGGCCCGAAGACCTTTAAGTTGTCCGAGTACAGGTAGTTATCCAGGAAGGTGCAGAGAAAGCCACAGTGATGGGGGGGGCCGCTGCCGTTGGGGTGACTCTGGTTGGCGTTGGGGCGCCCCGACCGGGCGTTCTCCTGGGTGGAGTTAGAAGGGCCCGCCGGAACTTTGGAGTAGCTCATCCTGTTGTAGTACACTCCGGTTCGCCGGCGCTCCTGGTACTCCTGCTGGTTGGGACTGGGCCAGTAGCCCAGTACGGCCATGGAGATCCCCACCACGAGGATGACCACCCCGACGCCGGCCACCACACCGGCCGGGGAGCACAGGTTGAGCTTGCCCTTCACCACCACCACGTCGTTCTTCTTCTTCTTCTTGGATTTTCGCTTGCGCTTGTTTTCCGCCCTGTTCTTGGAGCGGAGCGAATCCTGGCGCCGGTTCATGCGCAGCAGGCCGCCGGTGGCGATCATGGTGGCGGCCGGACAGCAGGCTTCTCGTTTAACCTGAAAGGTCCCAAAAACGAAGAGAAAGTTTTAACACCGAAAGCCCTGGGAGGGTTCACCCACACTTATTCCCCTAAATGATTACACGTGTAATCTCTGATCTGCTGGAAAGCAGGATTACGGACTAGATGGACGCCCCGGTAATCCTTCGGGGAATGCAGAAGTCCCAGCTTCACGCTGAATGATTTATGTCCTTATATAACACCCCCGTCCACATTGTGCTATCATTTATGAAGGTCACCAAGGTGCTTTGAACAGGCCCGAAACCAGCAAATCCTCCGTGCTGGGGATTGGATCGATTAGTTAAAGCTGCTCTGGCACGTAGACGCTCACCGGCTGGAACTTTTTTCCCCGATCAAACACCTTCACGACGCTGGCGTGTTGGTTTATCTCTCTCTCTCTTTTTCTTTTTTCTTTTTGTTTTGGTCTCACCAGCTGATTAATGTGACATCGCCGGATGAACGGGCCGCCGCTCTCTCCCAAACAAGGCAGATGCGTTATTAGTCACAAGATTGCAACAAAGCCGACAAAATCCCCCCCCCCCAACAAACACACACACACCCCATCTGCCGCCGGATCTATAAATACAGTGTTGAGCGAAAACGCAGACAAATACGCGAGATGACAGCGGAGAGCGGGGCAGCGGCGTGGATCTCCGCTTGGCCGTGCCGCCGCCGTATCGGCATGGTTGAGGATGATGTGTCCAGACAGTGGGGGGGGGGCGCTGGTGGGCATGTTTTCTCCACCTCGCTCCCCTTTTTTCGCCCCTCCTGACTCCCGGCGTCTGACCTGACGCCTCGGCCTCGTGCTCCCCCTCGGGGCCCGCCTCTCTCGTCAAGTGGCGGGAACCGAGGAGGCGCCGTCGCCGTCCACCAGAAAAGACGCTCGGACGCTCGCGGCCTTGACTGCAGACGCCACCGAGCTCCTTCCACATGTGGTAATAATAGGTTTGCGCTTAGCGAGTCTTCCAAACCTCTTCCTTGGTGGTGAGAGCTAAATATTCTAATTATAATCACAGCTCTGGTGCATAAATAAGCACAGATAATAAGCTACACTAATCCCTTGATGAGACCAGTTATTACAGAGGGGGACCTGAATGGGTGTAGAACACGGAGCCGTGAACCTGAGTCTCTGCAAACAACGCACACCGGTACTCAGCTGCTTTCTCAGTACATCACATCCAATAAGCACTCAAATGTCTCCCGGGCAAGAGCGAGTCAACCCGCACTAAAGCTGATAACGCGTAGGTGGCAGACCTCTATGTTTGGAAAGGATGGCATCACAAGTGTGGACACAGGAGTGGGTGTGGACGATTGTGGTTTTTTTTTTTTTTTTCTCCCCTGTCTGTGGGTCTGAACAGAAACTCGCTCCCCTCCTAGAAGCTGCCCGCCATGCAGAATGGACGTTAGAAGCGCATTCGAGCTGCGGGGGCGCGCAAATTTTTTTTTTTTCCTTCTTCCGCGCATTGTTGCATGAGTAATCGGCTGTTGACATTAGAGCCCATCTGGTTTCCTTCTGTTTGGGGAAAGGAGCCGCGGTGCAAACACGAGCCGCGGCGGTGACTTGGAAATAGCCGGAGACGCGGGGCGGACGCGTCTCGCTCCGGAGACAAAGCCGGAGCGGCGCGCTGCGAGGTGCGGGCGGACGGGGACGCGGACACCTTTACCACCTTCTCTGGTGAACTCCAGGATGTCACACTCGCAGCGGAGCTCGATGCAGTAAAAAAATCACACACCAGCACATCAGTCAAGTGAGCGCGTTCCTCCCCAACTTACTGACATTTCAGACGCAACGTTACAGACGGTCAGAAAAAAGTGGTTTGACACTTTATTTGACTAATCTCACGCCCCTATTAGATTTAAACGAGTCCGCCGAAAATATTGATTACCATTCACAATGGAATGTATATATTACAGTCTGCGCTCTAAGCTCCCTTGAACTATATATTTATATTTAACTATATGTAAATGTGTGTATATATACACACACACACTATCAATATCAATACAGCTTCATGTGAGAAAGAAGGAAAGAAGGAGAAAATACAAAAGAGGCGGAAACAACACGCAGGAGGATCAGATGGTAATGAAATTCTTTTTTTTTTTTTAAGTGCGAAAGGCTCACCTGATGTTGTGGTTTGATGATTAAGCATCTTCAAACGATGCACTCCGTCTTCTGCCGTGCATGTCGTCGTGCGCCACTTCTGTGCCAGGGCAGGGAGAGTGGTTTTCCAGTTGCACGCAGCCTCACAATAGACCGACAGGGGCGGGTTTACTGCTTTTCTATTGGTGGCGATTACTGGGCAACGAGAATGAGCGCTGTTCAGGAAATTGATCGTTTTACCTCAAACGCATACTCCTTTAGTGTCTACATATTAATAGCTCCAGACTGTTCAGCCGCTTTGCGCGCACCCTCGACTGTCAGATTCTTCATACAACCCTAAATCCTCTTTATGCAAACGTGCGTTTCACTTCTCCTCATTGAATCTGACAGATCCCCTGCTGGGGATCATGTTCCTGGAGTCAGACCCAGCAGCTCCTTTCAGGAAGCATCTCGTGCTCACGCACCGGAGAAGGTGCATGAACAGCATGTGCAGAAGGTGCAGACAAAAGTCATGTCTTTCTGCCAAGGTGGTGGTGGTGGGGGGGGGGTCAAAATACACACTGATGTGGGGAAATAATCCAAAGAAGTGAAATGGCTGCCTGTTAATCCCTGATGATAAGCAGTGGTGCGTGGTTGCGGAGCAGCTTTCAGCATAGGTGTAGGCTTATGCTGTATAAGAGGCATCTGACAGGAGCTCACAGTGTGCTATTGCAAACAGACGAAAAACCATATTAAATCAATATGTACATTTCATTCTGGATGTTCTTGATTGGAAAATAGATTAGAAGAAACAGTAATCACCCTGGAATGTAATGGAAAAGTGTGCATTATTCTCTATTATCTATTATAGTCAGGCTGTTATCAGTTTTGTTCATGGTGACTCAGCTGATCTAGATTAAGATAAGATGTTGCTGCGAAATGAGTATAATTCATCTTGCATTAGAATAGCAAAGTCCTCCAGGAGGCCCTTGATTATAAACCTCATCAATAAAAGAAACAGTATCCTGACTAATACTCTGCTGTGAGGGTGACGTGAATTAAGCAGCTGCAGATGCTGGAGATGTTCGCAAAGAAGTGATGTGCTGAGATTCTGAAAGAGAGCAAAGACAGTCCAGTGAAGACTGGGACGCTCAAACGCACCATGCAAGCCAGGAGGAACGTTAAAATCAAAGGTGTTACGTCAGCGGCGGCGGAAGCGTACGGGAGCAAATAGTGAGTCTTTCAAAATGGAGAAACCCAGAGGAGGACAGATCAGTCTGCTTCTGAGAGGCACTGGATCTAAGATCAGGGGAGAGACAGGAAGGCAGGAGATGGGTAGAGAGGGCAAATACATTTCTCATATTGCAATGTATCGACGACTTGTACAGCCGCACCGCTGTTATGATAGCCCAGAAGGTGGAGGATTCATTCGTTTAAAAAAATACAATTTACTGGATTACTTAGATTACAAATGAATAATCCAAGTCTTCGTCACGTCTTCGTTTCTCTTCTGTCTCGACAAGGGTGGAAAAACATTTCACCATTTCTCTTTCTGATAATGTCTTTTGGAAATACAATGAGTTCAGCCAGAAAGCAATAATCAGGCTGAGAACACCGACACGTTTTACGACGTCATTTATATTTTAGTCTAGTTCCAGTCTGAATACAATGTCTGGGCCTCGCTAAGGTTTTTCCTTTAGTCTAATGCACAAATACACATCTGTTAAATGCCCTGCTCTGAGCATTTAAAGCAATATTATAAAGGAAATGAACATTTACACTGTACGGCATGGGTCTGTGGAGCAAGCTTAAGGTTGTCTAGTTCACTGTTGTGTGAAGAACGTATTAAATGACTTGCATGTGAAAGACTGAAGGCTCATAGAAAAAAACAAACAGACATTTGCATTATTCATGCAGACATTCCAAATAGCCTTAATGACTTTATCTTTTTAAACTTAATGACGTCTCCCTCAAATCACCTCGAGCATATGATGGAGTTGGCATTCCAAAGATAGCGAGCACGTGGAAACAAAGAATAAGATGCAGAATGACTGGAGAGAGAGACGCGAAGCTTGTCTAATGTCACAGGCTGTGAGTACAGGGTCTTTCATCATTGGTGGGCACATTTCCATCCACACTGCGGCAGTAATTCAATAATTTAATTTATTTCTCCCGTGATCATATCATGTCTGTCACAGTTATTTGAAACACCACTCTCCTGTCTCGTCTCCCATGCATGATGTGTCTCCTACAGCTCAGTGCAGTCTAAGCCACATGAGATGTGTCTCTATACTCTTTTATTTTTTATAACAAAAAAAAAACAGAAGGTCCTGTGTCACCTAGGGCCTTGAGCAACAATAGAGCTCCTAAATAATGCATTGTCAAAAATTAGTTCCAGTTACGTACTTTGTTGTCCACTCCTTTCCCTTCCTTGTCTCTCTCGGTTGAGTTTATATTAAATATTCTGGTTAACAGCTAAGAGATAAAATAAATCAGAAACAGAATATCTGCAGGGGGTGTATTTCCATTTTTAAGCATGGGCTGTGTTGGCTAATTGGGAATGAGGAAATTCGCAATATGGGCTCTGCGCGAGATCAACGTTGTCGTCATTAAAGCTGCGATTGCTGCAGGAGTCAGAGGGCTTTGTTGCTGTCGAGATAAAAGCTTCCTTCTAAGTGTTAAAAATGAAGATGGAGCACTTGAAAGCTTTTCCGCAGATATGTGGGCGATGACAGATTACAATTAAAAACAGCGGTTCAGAAACAAAAATCATCTTCTGTGGTTAGAGAATGCACATTAACCTCATATTTTTTACATTCAGATTGTCACAAATCCCATTAAAATACCATTAACCAATAAGGCAACAATGTGGGGCACTGCATTGTGATTTCTGTCCTGTCTGCACATATAGCCCCAAGGACAATGGTCCATATCGAACCAATAAATCCTTATAAAAGAACAAGAAATACAGCGTATTAGTGAAATATGAATGGATTTTAGAAAACGAGAGTGGAACCAACAACAACACATTGAGCAGCGGAGAGTAAAAAACTCAAAATCAAATGTCTATGACCAAGTAGATATTGAAAAAACCTATGTTTCAGCAGATTAGGGACTATATTTATAGAGTAAATGCAGTTAAAGTGGTTTCTTTCACTTTATCAACATGAAAGATGAAGGACTGTGCAGAAGTGGAGGGAGTGAACCGTTGGGGGTGAGGATGTGGAGCAGATGAGATAAAGAGGGGCGAGTTTAGAGGAAGGAGGTAGATAGTGAACAGAAGGGGATCAAGCACTGAACCCAGAGGAACACCAGAGGCGAGAGGAATAGTGTGCGATGTTGAAAGTTTGCAGTTGGACTGATAGAGTGAGATCAGATTTAAGCCAGATCCTACGGCCGACGGTTTGTCAATGAGGAGATAGAGACTGCACCGAAGGCGGCGCACAGGTGGAGGATTATGAGGATGGCGAGGAGTCCAGAATCAGTGCGGAAGCTAAGAAAATATGAAAAACCTGTAGGCTGATGCGCACCTCCCTCCCCACAAATGTGAGGCTGGCCTGACGCAGACCGCAGCAGCTGTGATCGGTCCACCTGCACCAGACATTCTAGAGATCACTGCCTCCAAACACTTTTATTTGATTGTCTAGAAATAAAGGTGCCTCCATCAGTAGTGAGTGCAGTTATTGTCATGTTTATGTTTGCCTTCGTTATTGGGTTTTGGGTTTCTTTTTTGTTGTTTCTGGTATTCAAATCAGTCGCCTTTACAAAGCCAGCCAGTTGCGAATGTCACTGATATGGAACAGACCATATGTTGAGTGTAAAATACGTTTATAAAAATGAGTCTGTTACCATGGGTATTATAATTAGTCTTGATCAGGGTGTGAATAAATTGTGTAAGGAAAGCTAATCATCATTTAGGGAAATGTTTCCTGTTGCTTTTCAGGTTTTACTTTCTGTATGGTGTTTACAGCCAGTTCAAAGCACAGGAGAAGAGATGCGGTGTTCTTTATCAGAAAACAGCAACGATACTCCTACAATGCCCTCGTGGAGATATGAATCCGTCTTTCTGCCAGAGGCGGAAGAAATAACACCGAGTAAAGTCAAGTAAACGTGGCGCTTCCTCCTCAAAAAGTGCAAAAGAGAATGAAAAGAAAAGAAAATGAAATAAAGGGTCATCCACCTGTATCAAACTACCCCTTCGTTCATTATCTGGCCCAAAAGCAATTCAGAGGGGACTTGGGAAGCTCTGCATAAATCACACCAGTGAGAGTTCCACCATGACCATCATGTGTGCCGTTGTCAGCTCGGGTAGGGAGAAGGTTTCTCTTGATGAACGACCGCCAGGGTCCAGCTGCAGCTTCTGGTCGTGGCTAATGAGATGTGTGACTGTTTTGCGACTGATAGAGGCCATGGAGACATATGGGCACTTGTGGTCCATTTCTATGTTTGGCAGCCATGCATCTCTGACATCACGCGGCGCGCTGGAACTGGAGCGGGGGGGGTGCCCGGTCGCTGGGTTACGGAGTGGAAGCCATTGGGAGCGCGCAGGGTGAGGGCGTCGAGCAGCAGGCCAACACTTTGTTCTCAGCAGGTGTGGCGTTTTCCCGGGGGCGACCTTTTTCCGAGTTCCACGGTAAATGGTTGATTAATAGGCAATCGAGGACCTGAACAAGAATAGAGGGCAGCATCAGCCCACATATCACCAGCCGGCCACGCTAATGGGTATTCACGGGGAAAGGACGGGGTGAACGTAGCCCCAGATCCTGAACACAGATGCCTCTTGTGAACAAAGTTTGCAAAGAAAGTTCTTTCTCAGAAGATGCTTACGAGGTTGAAAGCAAAGAAGCAACCCATCACTGACCCCCCCACAATGGGGAAAGGTCTGTTTTTACGCACAGGGAGCGTGCGGTTTGACACGACCACGCGGCGAAGGCGCGCACGCGTGGTCGTTAAGGGAGAGGTGTCGGAAATTGCGAGAGTGTGCCTCATCCCTACAGAGGCGCCGTAATTATAATCACTGCCGGCGCCACAAAGCTCCGTTCATCCAAACGACGGGAGCGCCAATTTTTCGGAAAAGGCTGAGCGGCGGCGAGGAAGCTGTCCCCCCCCCCCCCCTCCACGCCGTTTAGTTTCGCGGCCACGGCAGGGCCGTTGCGCAATCGGGGCAGAGTTTCGGCGGCTGTGAAACGCAGGCTTTATGGGATCTGAGCGGAGGAAAAAAAAAAAAAAAAAAAAAAAAAAAACGCCTTCTTTGATCTGCAGCTCGAGATAATATAGGTCATCACTTCAGGGAGGAACAACAAAGACCAAATGAGGCAGAAAATACCACATAACCCACCTCTGGAGCCAGAAGCAAATAGTCCCTCCAGTGACCAAAACAAGCAAGTCGTGCACGCCTCTGGGGCTTGATCTATGGCATGTGTGATACCCCGGTCTGAGAGGAGCACGCAAGCCGAGCCTTTGCCTAAATGTGAAATATTGCTTCTGTCATTGCCTATTCTGCTGCATGTATGTGGAGCCTGTTCAGACCGGGTATCCATGGCAACCGTTTCATAATGCCTCATGAAACACCTTAGAAGAGGTTCCTTTTTATCTGGGCTGGAGGGCTGGGACAGAGTGGTAGTGGAAAATCAAATGAGAGGGCACATGTGAGAGCGGAGAGGCTGCTACTAAATGTTATTTAAACATCGTCTGTGCAAGCGCATTGATTTAAAAAAAATAAATAAAGAAACATTAAAAAAGGCACCCATGGAGAGAGAGAGAGAGAGACAGGACATTGAACATGAACCATTTGTCAGATTTTAGGGATTAAACGTGCAGGGAGAAATGCTTCCCGTTGCGGATTTTCTTTCTTCACTGCTTCGTCGCTGCATGAGAGTGAGAGCGAGAGCGTTTCGGGCACCGACATCGCCTCTACAGTAGCCTGGTCCTACAGGATGAGTCTAGTCATGTGGAATACAGCAGGCGTGAGCACGATGGGAATAGGGGGGGGGGGGGGTGTAGGATGGGGGGGTGTAGGGTGGGGGGTGGAGGGCGCACACATACAGCCAGCTGGGTCTTCTGCAGGGGTGAACTAAAGCCCATGCCAGGAGCTGACAGGACCAATCAAGGTAGAGCTCAGGCCGCATCCATGCATGTTAATCAGGCCGTCAGAGGAGTGGGGTCGGGGGCATCCGTAGGGGTTCGTTGTCATGGATACAGCCGCGTTCACACAACATTACCTGAAAAGGTAAATGAAGTAGAAAGGAATAATAACTTCAGTTACATCACAATCGGTCTGACGATGGGCTGTTTTTTTTTTTTTTTCCTCTGTCGTTTGAGGAGTGATATCATCTCACCCACTTGATGAATAAAGGTTTTTTTTTTTTTGGTCTCTTAAATAAATTATGAAGGGAAACATAAACCCCAGTTCTGCCAATAACAACCACACAGTGGTTAAATGTGTCATGTGGTGAGGTTGTCTCTTTCCCAGGGTCCATCCTACTTTTCTTTTCAGGGTCGGATACATTATGTTTGAATTATGTCTACAATATCTGTGCTGGTGAGAAAAAGGCCCAGAGTGTCAGTTTAAAATAAGTGTGGCTTAAAGCAAATGGAAACCCAAAATTCAGTCTATGAGATTAGAATAAAGTGGGGGAAAGTTCAAATATAAGAGCCTAATGGTGACACACTCTAATTAGCTCATTAATCAAGACCTGGAAAGGTTTTCTGAGTCTTTCTGGGTCTGGTTCAGCTGGCTACGCCATCACGGGGAGGACTGTTGATTTAACAGTTGTCTAAAGGACGATCCCTGACTCCCCGGAGGAGGAGGAGAGTAAGATGCACAAAAAAACAAAAGGTCAGTGCAGAAGAAGCCTCTCGCATTAACGGAACGTCAGACGGAAGGAAAAATGGAGTCAGAGCTTCCAGAGCCACCAGACGCTGACGTATCCAGGACATGCTTGGCGACTGTCACATTGCTCTTGTCAAGGCCACTCTGGGTCCAGGGACAGTGTCAGAGCAGTCCCAGCTGGACTACAGACAAACAGGCCTGGACTCCTGCTCAGTGAAGCAGTCCAGATGAATCCCAACTGCCCGAGGTCAGTGATGGTTCTGGGAGCTGTGTCATCTACTGGCGTTGGTGCACTGTGTTGGCGTCCTCGTGCTTGACTCACTCTCTGACCATGAAGAGGAGGACACCAGGAGGAAGACCCAACACTGCAGTTGAGCTGAAGGCCACTGTCAGAGACACCTGGGCTTCCAGAACACCACCAGCACCACAGACCAGTGGTCTCCATGCTGCGCTGCATTGCACCTGTAATTCAAGCACAAAGAGCTGACTGAGTACTCAGAGCTGTACAAGTTCATATTTCAGTAGTCCAACATTTCAGATTTAAATGAAATTAAACGGAATAACGAACAAAGGGGTTCTCATCAACTGTCTTGGGACCTTTTGAGCATATTGTGTGCACAGGTTTTTTTTGTTTCCATCATTTGTGTGCATTTATCTTTCTGAAATGTAGTTGACAAAACCTTATTACTGTGAGACGGATAGGCGCAATAAACCTATTCCTGACTTCCTAAGTAGCAGCCATAATCAATACATTTGAAGAAATAAGACCTGGGACTGAACCACTTTCAATTTTTAAATTTACTTAGTAAACTAAGTCACCTTTAATGATAATCTATTTTTTCAGATGCAGCTCTAACTCGGGCTCCTCGTTCTCTACAACAACATCTGCAGTTGTGTAGCAACACTAACAATCAAGAGGGCTTCTTTCATTGTGGTTTGACTGCTTTCATCCGGAGCATCTCTGGGGTCATTCATCTTTTCACATGCTAATATTCGACTCAGTATTTCCTGATGAATTTGCCTTTCTAAAGCCTTCCAAAAGCACAGCCTCATTGTGTTATCAGGCAAATTAACCTTTACTGCAGGAGGAGGGATAGTGGGAAATACACCTCTGCAGCGTTAATTATATGAGGTCAGTGATGATCAGTTAGTATCTGATGAGAAAGTCCATCCATCCATCCATCCATCCATCCACCCATCCATCTATACAACCATGCATCCATCCATTGTGTGTAAGGCTCCAGAGGGAAGACAGCCCAGTCTCTTTAGCTGCTGTGCTTAATCGTGTTCACGAGCTTGTTGCCAACCGTGTCCTTCTGTTGTCGGGTGCTTGGATGAGAGAATGCAGACAGTCTGAGATCCGAGGGCTGAAAACAGCTGCCACCCGAATAGGACAGAATCCGCGATAATGAAAGTGTATTTAATTTGAAACGACGAGCTGGGCCGTAGTGACTGTGTTGGCTCCCGATTCGTTAAAGGAATTCTCAGGGAAAAGACTGTGACAAACACCGTAAGATCAGAAAAACTGGGATCCGGTTTAGAATAACCAAAAACACGAGGGAGACAGTAGAAACCCAGGCAGCCCCAGCCATTCCCTAGGACACGTACCTTACTAATTGCATTAATGTCCCACTTCAACATTACTACCTCCAGTTACTCAGTCAGCCTTGCAAAATGCTGTTAATTTAATTTAATTTCAGCCACCTCCTGCACCCGCCCCTCTATTTCCATGGCACTTATTGAAAAAGCAGTTGACATCCTCTTCCTCAAGTCATCTAAATATGTCCTGGTGTTGATAAAACACCACAGAATCTATTTCTAATAAAGACACTTTAATCCAAAGTAAATTGCCAATAATGTAATTACGCTGCTCATTATATCAGTGTTACAGTTAAACTGCCATATGCATCAGAGAAGATAAAACATGTTTAACTGAAAGTATATGGCAGTTTATTGTAGCTGTTGGATTGTGCTCCACATATAATTACACCATAAACCGTAATATTAGTCCATAATCCAAATGTTAGGCTATCATCCAAACTGACACCCAGATATTATGGCCAATACCGCAAATAGAGAAAAGCACACAGCCGATCTTGTGTAAATGTAAGCTTTAAAAACAGACATTTATTAAACAGATGATTTGAATATTAATCCTCCAAGTGAAATGATAGAATTCTGTCCACAAGAGTAAGTGCAGCGTCCAACTTTTGCTCATTAAACCTCCCATCTGTGGAGTGGCTCTGCTGCTGGCAGCAGCGGTCGAGGCCCTTTTGCTCTGATCAGCAGCCTTTAACATTAGGTGGAGACGCAAAACGGACAAACTCTGCCAACGCGCCACAGTGCGGTTGTATTAAACTAATGGTGGATGCTGCCTTTACAAAAGGTAAACAATGACGTTAACGCAAAGATAGTTGCCGAGGGATATTCTGTACATTCAGAAATACCAAAAGCAACATTAAAATTGTTCCAGATACCAACTGTTGTAAAATTATGAAAGTATCTAGATTTAATCTAAGGGCTGCAAAATTAAAATAGTACATCGCTGAGGGAATGAAGACTAATTTCACTTAGTGAGGAAGTAGAAAACAAAAACAAACTCTCATTCCAAGCTAATGAATGTGGTTATTTGTCAAATATTTAGAATTAAAAGGAAAAATTCTCAACAAACAAAGAAAAATAAGATAAATTCATAAATGATTCCCATGAAAAAGATTGAGAGCACCTACAAAACTCCCCCCGTGGTGTGTTCAGGGCTCTTTTCCGCCCGGTCCTGGCCTCCGAGGCCTCCGTGCCTCTGGAGCTCTCTCGGATATTTGAGTCTTCCGACCGACCCAAACTCCCCCCCGGAGGAGTCAGATAATGACGCATTGATCAGATCCCGCCAGAGTGTCAAATAATGACAGGAGTGACGGGCCAGGGTCATTAAAGATGAATGAAAAATCCATCAATATTTTAATAAACGTGTCAGTGGTTGTGGTGAGGCTGGCTCCCTCCTCCTGAGGGGCTGGGGTGAGGATTCGGGGTTAAAGAGCCCATAACTAACACTCATGAACCAGGATGACAACATGAAGTGTCAATGGGAAGCGCCGCCGCTGCCTTATCCTCTAAACCATATTCAAATGTGAGCTCCAGGGCTTGCTGAAGCCAGACAGGAACGGCTCACAATCAAACGGTAATGGAGTTTAATGTAGCAGCTGGAAGTAAACTTGAGCAGGCTGGAACCCGTTTATTGATCTTGAGGAGACAAAACGTCCACGTTATGTTGAAGGGTAGATGATGGACAGCGTGAGGGCCGCGCCTGTTCTGGAGATTAATCCCAGTCAGGGTGCGTAACCGACTGTGTCAATAATGTGGTTAAAACACGAGAGCCCATCTGTCTTTGTCCCGCTACACTCCGCCGCTCTCTAAGTATGTTTCTCTAGAAACTGATGAGCAGGCAGTTTGGTCTCGCGCCAGTCTTCCTTCTGTTGGGTCCCCCCCCCCTCCTCTCTTTCCCGCTCACTTACTCCGTTTCTCTGCGGGCCGTGGATGCTCCTCTGAGGCAGGTGATCATCCCACGATGGTGCGGAGGCTTCCAGGAAGTCCCAAGTACACCTCCCGCTCCAGCGGCGTGAATAATTTATGCCACCTTACTTCCTGTGACCGGAGTTTGCGGTAGCTGGAGTACAAGTGTAGTCGAGCCCAGCCCCCACCCAGGTGGAGGTTTTCGCCGGTTTACGGAGCACCGTGAGCACCGAGTTGATGCTGGTTCACACGTGGACGATGATCCGCATTTCAATTCTTTCAGACGCGGAAGCATCGCGGTGGGCTCCACCTGGTTCAAGTAACATTCAGCCCTACCAGGTCACTGAGGGACTTTTTAAATAATAATATTAAGTAACATTCAGCCCTACCAGGTCACTGAGGGACTTTTTAAATAATAATATTAAGTAACATTCAGCCCTACCAGGTCACTGAGGGACTTTTTAAATAATAATATTAAGTAACATTCAGCCCTACCAGGTCACTGAGGGACTTTTTAAATAATAATATTAAGTAACATTCAGCCCTACCAGGTCACTGAGGGCTGTTTTAAAGCTTTTGCTCTCAGGTCGGTGACACATGAGCGGAATTTAGCGGAAGTCCAGTAATCATAGTCCCTAGTTTACATTTTCTTGTAAGTCGACTTATAGGGAAAAACTCCCCTTTAACAGGAAGAAGCCTTGAGCAGGACCAGGCTCATGTAGGGGGACCCTCCTGATGATGGCCAATGACTCAGTGCACCCCAAATATCAAAAACCAGGAGCTCCTTCCCCAGCTTTGAGCACCCCTATCCCAATCCTGCTTCCATCTCAGAGCCTAAAGATGGACCCCCCCATAACAGCCCCCCCCCACACACACACACACCTCCACTCCCACCTCACTGAGTTATGAACCTGGTCACAGGGGATCTGATTAGAACTCAGCTTATTGACTCTGCTGGAGGAAGCAGGCATTTTTGAAAGAGCAATATCATCTTTTAAAGAAAGACTCCAACCCCCCCCACACACACACACCCCACCCCCCGTGAGGTTATGGCTCTGGTTCTCTTGGTGACGCAGAGCGGAGTTAGAAGTTTTCTTGCGTTCCTGCCACGGCACCCACGCTGCCAGTCTGAACCAAACCCAACCAAACCTTACAGCGCACAGACGTCAACGTGGTGGGGGTTTTGGAAGCTCGCTGCACAGGACGGAGGAGCTCTAGCCCAGCCTGCCCCCCCCCCACACACGTCACCCTGACCCTGACGTTAACCGCTACCGCTCCATCACAATTAACTAACTCGCCGTAGCTCCACCGGCGTTCCTCTGCGGCGCTTGTAGGAGCCTCACGGGTTCTGATGATGGACGGAAATGCCGGGAGATGCAAAAAGCAGCTTCCTGCGCTACAGGGAGGACCTCCTGGGGGGCGGGCGGGGGGGGGCTGAAACAACATGTGTAAGCTGAAACAGAGATCTTGTGCCAGTTCTTTCTCCCCAGTGCTGACAGGATGCTGATGTTTCGATGGGGGGGGGGCTCAAAAACGCAGGGTGGTGCCTCCCTTGGGGGTTACTAATTTCTGCATCAAACATCAAAACTGCAGCTCCGGGGGGGCCGTGGGGGGGGTCAAAAGCGTCTGTGTGAAACAGGGAAGAACCAAGGGTGTGTTAACTCACTTCTGAGAATCCTACTTCTGTGGGGACCAGACCAGACTGCCAGCTCAAGAACAGTCGGGGGGGGCTCAAGATGTGGAGAGGGAGCGTTGCCAACGCCCCGCCCCCAAAATTTTGGAACTTCTAGCTACCCCAACAACCAAAGAAAGTAAAGTAGGCTAACCCGTTTCTTTGGAACGAAGAAGTTGTATTATTAAAATGAGTAGCGTCAAATAAGGTTAAATATGGTTTTGCACCTAAAATAAATTATTTTAAACTGAATTCTTGATCATTTTCGCTTAGGGGGCGGGGACTGTCACCCCCGGGACCAGTAGAAAAGGCAGCTTTCCTGCACAGCTGGTTTAAACCCACCTATCACTTTTTATTACTATTAAACCGTTACAGTATTCAATGAGTTCTACTTGTACAGAGACATAAGTGATCTGAGTTGTTTGGCTGCCTCCTTGAAGCGCAGCTTGGCCTCCCTCACCCGCCCCCCCCCGCGGGCCCACATTTGGATGCTGTGACATCCACAGTGGTGTCTGGCCCAGAGGTGTAAAGTAAACACTTCTGTTTGCTTGCGAAACTGTAATTAATAGTAATGATATCCCCGACGGCGCCTGCGGGGCGGCCCTCGCCTCCGAGGCTCCGCGAGAAGACGGAGATGCTCTCGCCGGCCCGTGCGGCGCCCCGGATGAAGGCGAGGTCGGAAATGAAAGGAACCTCCTGTCCGCGTTTAAGAGACGCCTTTGAGCTCAAGAGCAGGAGAGGGAGACGCTTAATTATGCAGCTCAAGCTGTGTCCTACAAAAACCTCCCATCAAACCAGGGCCGGAGCTCATTTAGGACCGAGTCACAACATCGGTCCTTGCGATGGAGAAACGCTCGATTCAACAAGGATTTTTTTATTTGGGGGGGGGGGGGTGAGCTGTGACGGCTGGATCAGGGCCCCCCTCAGGAGGGCACGGTAACGAGGTCAGGGGTCTGGGGGGGATCGTCAGCATCAACAGCGCCGACAGCGACACTTGAGAGCGACACTCTTCCGAACTAATGAGATGAGGAAGGAGGCTGGGAAAAGAAAAAAAAAGGAGAAGGAAGCAGCAACCTTCCTCACAAGGTGAACAGTTGCATAACGTCTGAACGTTCTGTCCAACACCAATTAAAACAGAGAGGCTCCGGGATCTGGGCTTCATTTACTGGGATCCCACCCAAGAGGCAATGGTTTTTTTTGGGAGGGGGGTGTGGGGGGTGGTGGGGGGGGGGGGGGGGGGGGGTTTGATGTATTTACAGTATCTGCCTCCAAAACAACACAAGAAAGGGAGCTGGGATTTCTTTGTGCGGCTAAAAATAACCACTGACGATGTTCCAGTTCCCCTGCATAATCCCAATAACGCAGTCCCAGGAGGATTTCTTTCTAAAAAGGAGTCTCCAGTATAAAAAAACCAAAAAAAAAAAAAAAACCAGACGAATCCACCGTTTGCGTTCACGCATCTTGAACACTTGTTCTGAAATGCGCGAAGTCGGTCGGCTGGAACGATGCGCCTTGACGGACGCGTCCTTTCAGCGATTCCAGGGACCCCCCCCCCCCCAGACAAACGCGGCCGAGACACACCTGAGCATTGCTCAGCACCCCCCCCCACACACACACACACACACACACATCTCTCTCTCCCCTTTTAGCTCTCCTTTGTCTGCTCGGCGCGTTCCGACCAGCAGGCACGCTCGGCTCGATATTGTGCATCAGGAGATAAAGGAAGCGGCTCCCCGCCGCGCCGGATCCATCCGGAATGCTGTTACGGTGCCATGGCAACAGATGAAGACACACGCAGGCCTCTGGATGAGAGAGGGGGGGGGGTCGTCTTCTGCGAGACTGACTGGCAGCCATGGCAACAGACTGATCATATGCAGAGAGGGGTTGTTGACGGCAACAGCGTCACATGGCCCAGGTTGTCAGACCCCCCCTCGAGGTACAGGAAATTAGATTGAGTCAGATAAAGATTTGACCTGAGAGAGAGAGAGAGAGAGATGGCCAACATCAGATTGCGTGTGCGCACGCCCTGTCCTTGTTTGGCTGACGGGGAATAAAAAGTGATGTAACGCGGCGGCCGTGCGCCAAACGAGGGAGATCTCCTCGCGGCTTGACAGGAAGCCCGCAACTCCTAAAATATGTAGCCTCCAACCACTGAAATATGGATGTCACATCTGCGCCCGGGAACACTCCCGCTCCGCGGGCCCGAGCAGCAGCAGCGGATTTAAAGGGCTGACAACGCGGCCGCGTCACGCTGTCGGGGGACTCAAACAAGCCAGGAGGCCAGACACCTCCTGCCCCCCCCCCGCCTCCATCTGCATGAAAACACTGCGTGCCGGAAGTGGGGGGGGCTTCCTGTCTGCCTACTGGGAGTTGTGACGAAGGTAAATAGTGGGGTTGGGTCCGACAGCAGCCCCCCCCCCACACACACACACTCCCCACCGCCGTTTTCCAAGAGCGCACGGATGTGGTCGGGCGTGCCTCGACAAGCCTCCCAAGACCCCCCCCCCCAAAGATGTTAATTTAGGAGGAATTCAGCTGCGGCCAGAAGTTTTGGAGGAGGAAAACACTCGTTTCCCGCAATGTGCCCTGATGAGGGTGTGTGTGTGTGTGTGTGTGTGTGTGTGTGTGTGGGGGGGGGGTAGACTCCAAAGGGCCGTGAAGAGGGACCCAGTGAGATGCTCTTCTTCACTCTTCTCTCCAGGAACAACACGAGGGACGGGGGCTTGGGGGGGGGTTCTGTGATAAATCCTCTTTCTGATTGTTTGGGGCATCCTGGGAGGGGGGGGGGCTGGAGGGGGAACGGTGAGCTCTACCTTCGGAGATCACACTGGTGGGGGGGGGCTGAGGGGGTGGGTTCTCTCCCTCAGGACGACTAATGTGGTTCAACACATTGAGATTTTGGGTCATGGGTCAGGAACCCCCCCCCCCCCGCCCCCCAACTTAATATTCTTCTACCGAGGACGCGTGGATGGAAACATAAACCCACGTTAAGCGCTGACGGTGCAGAAAGGGGGGGGGGGGGCAGGAGGTGATTGACAGCGTGCCAGGCTGAGCTGCAGAGGTCTGGAGAGGAACAAGAACAAAGCAAACTCACTGATTGCCAATAAAAGTCCGACATTTCGGAAGCGCTCGCTGCTGACGGGAGCTCGTTCACCAACTTTCAGAGCGCGTTGAAGGATGCGGGGACGACTTCACGCACTTTGATGCTCCGCAGACTGAGGTCAGGCTGTTTGATGCCGCCAGCGTTCATCCTGGGCTTTTCTCTTTTTCTTTTTTGGGGGTGTTTTTGTTTTAATATTCGATGCCAAGAAAACATCCGGCCTCGGCCTTGATGCTCGGCTCGTCTCAGAGGAGTCCGGCCTCGTCCTGCTGACAGCTGCCCGAGCTGCAGCCGCACGGATCTTAATTCCTGCGTGCGCGTCGAGCTGCTGCTGCGCTCTCTGCAGAGGCTGAGGGGGACTGCGCCTCCTCTGCTGCTGCTGCTGCGCCACAAATGTGTGGAATCAGCTCATCCTGCACACCAGGCCGGCTGACTCACCTCCTCTGTTTAAAAGCCTCCTAAAAACTCACTTATTTGGCTTTTTTTGGGTTTTTTTTTGACACCACAGAAGAGGCTGCGTTTCACCGTGGGCACATTTTACTGTCTTTTATTCCTGCTGTCAGGTGTTACTGCGCTGCTCTTAAGTATAATTACAACTCGAGGCGCTTTACAACAACGGGATGCACCAAAGTTGTAAAAACACTTCACACACTGGAAACCAGCACACTGACATGTTGCGTGATCTTTGCATCAGTTGCTCACAGTGACATGCGAGATGAGGATCCAACATCCAAATGTACTCTCTTAAACTGTGGTACGTGCACGTGTTCAAGACAAAAAGAGGAAGAAGGGCGAAGACGTGGAAGAGGAGAAACACGAATAAGAGCAACAACGAGATTAAAAAAAAAAATAAATTTGTTCAAAGGTTGTTCACGTTTATTGTCACTGGTCTGTCCAACACCGCCCCCTGCTGGATGTGCGGCGTCACACACTTTTGTATTTGTTGAAGTTATCTTACTCTCTCACACACACACACACACACACACACACACACACACACACACACACACACACACACACACACACACACACACACACAGGCTGTTGCTGTCATTCATTGGTTACTCTAAATGTGGGTTTTTATGGTAATTCCTGTGAAAAAAGGATATAAAATAAAACAAAATGTTGTTTTGATGACTGCAAACGCACGCTGACAGTTCCATATCAATTTATCACACCGGTGTTTCCTTTCAGTGGTTTCTGTCACCCCCCCTCCCCTGTATGTGTCTTTGCAACATCTGCTGGAACTCTCTCCCAGCATCCCCAGTCCCATCTTCAGGGAGGCCCCAGTCGCCTCCATCTGCCGTCTGTCCTCGCTCCAGCGTCTCAGCCTTCCCCGCTGATCTTCACGCGTGAGACGGGGGACAGAACTCAGCAACCGTCCGTCACCGACGTGGGAGGACAAAAAACAGAACAAAAAAACATCCCTGGTTTTCACACCAGCTGGAAGGGGAAGACGGGAAAACACAAAGAAGAGGAGAAGACGCGCCGCCGTCCCCGGTGAACCCAGGACAGTGTGGGGGTCGAGAGGACGCAGAGACGAGGAGATCATCATCTCTGATGACCGTGGGCGCGCTCATGGCGCATGTGTCCATCCTCCTCCTCACCCAGTTGGACATCAGCAAGAGAGGCCCACCCACATGAGCCTGGTCCTGCTCAGGGTTTCTTCCTGGTAAAAGGGAGTTTCTCATCACTGTTGCCCGGGGGGTGGGTGTAGGTGTAGTAGGATGGATACATGGATGTGGGAAGGCCCGGGGGGGTGTAACACTGTGAGACAGAGGAGGACGTGGACGGAGCACAAGCAGGCGTCTGTCGGGGACATGGAAGGGGACAGGACCAGACCCTGGGGGGGGGGCTGTCGGTGGAGCTTGGCTCTGTACACGGGGAACCTGGTATATTGATTAATGTTGAATATTTGAAGTCCTCTGAACCCCCCCCGTTTTTAAATGCTTGTTGCTGATTCTCTTCCAGGCAGCCGTGCTCGTTTCTCCAGTCCTCCGGGGCCGTCCAGGGAGCGACTGCTCCACGGAGCGTTCATCCGGAGGAGCTCCTCCATGAGTGGACTGATGCTTCAGCGTCGTTCCACCAACCGTTGCTCCGACAAGCTCGACGCACTGAAGCTGCGTGCGAAGAGGAGGCTCCAGGACAGCGAGCAGAAGGCCGTCATGTGTCGAGGTCTCGTCTGTCCTCCTGCGTCCTGAAACACATCCACAGGTGACTCACATTCAACCTGCAGCTTCCTAAAGTACAACCTTTCTGGAAAAGATTTTCATATAAATGATGCAATCCTACAATAATGTGATATAATTCTAGGTAAATTAATTTCCTTGTTAAGCAATCTGCCAGGATAAAGAGTAAAATTTGACGTATGATCCCACTTTAAAGCTCAAACGTGATCATTTTGGCTCCAAACCAAAATAGATGACAGCACATTATCACAATACTAGAAGAAGGAAAAGTAGATGTACTGTCTGCCTTTATTTTCATTAGTGGCAAAATATGCCAGAAACCTCAAACTCATTAAAAGAAATCGATATCTTGTCATTCTGAGACAGGAAAATAAAGCTGGGTTGAGGCGTTATCCCTCGTCTGTCCACTAGGGGTCTCCCTAACGCCGTGACTTCCAGCTCCACTCAAAGAAGTCAAATACATAATTCAGCTTTTATAATGTAGATATATTTATACATAACATTTTCTTAACAATGAAACTAAACCTTCACGCAAATGACCAGAAAATAAACAAACAAACAGCCAAAGAAAAGCACACGATACAGTCAATAAATCAAACCTATAGAACCCATGATTGTCACTTAACTGTAAATCACAAAAGGTACATACTGTGAATAAATAATCTACAGTAATATTTACAATATGCACAACGAGACTTCAATGGGAGTGCAAATAAAGCTTTGGATCCCTGTACAGGATATAAGGTAAGCAGATGTAGCCAGCATACTTTACCAAGCAACAGTCATCAAAAAGACAGATTTACAGGACAAGGATAGGAGAAAAAAAACAAACCCAAAAAACTAAACAGCCTCAATAAAATCAATGAAATCATTGTTCTGTACAGTGTATTTCATTACACCGAGTATTTAATGCGTTTTGTCCAGTCGGGAATCAAGGCAAAAAATCACGTGACCACAGCTGAGCGATAAAGAGGGGAGGGGGCGGGGCTCCCCCTGGCGGCCGAGGCGGGTACTGACAAAGAGGCGGCGGTATGGACACTGTACACCTCCTCTGAGGCCTCCTCCTCCTCCTCCTCTGAGGCCTCCTCCTCCTCCTCCTCTGAGGCCTCCTCCTCCTCTGAGACCTCCTCCTCTGAGGCCTCCTCGTCCTTCAGGAAGGCCAGGAGAAGCCGCTGGTCCAGCAAATGTGTGCGCGCGAACCTTCTTGCTGTCGGCTCAATTACACACGCACGGATCACGATGCGCACACACACACACACACACACACGTCAGCTGAGGGTGGTCTGATGGTAGTCCAGTCTTAGAAATTACCCCAAGTTCAAATACTCCAGAGCCACTTCGTAGCAAAACTTGTACTGGTCCTACGGGAGACAAGAGGGGACAAAGAGGATTCTGTTGGGTGTACGAATGGCAAAAAGAAATGGCTGAATTTGTGCTGGAATTTAACTTTATATGCTGTCTTAAAAAGATAATTTTCACATTATTACGGTGTATTTATTTAAGACAAAGCAGCAGCATTCCAGCTGGTTGTTGTGGGCTCACCAGTAGATCCACCATGTTGGGCTTGTTGTTCCTCAGTGTTTTGACGGCGTGGAAGACGTCGACTGAGCGCTGGTGCTGGAGCATCTCACACACGATGCTGATGGCGCAAAAGGTCCCGCTGCGGCCGCCTCCGTTCCTACAGGGGTTCCAGAGGTGTTTGAGGATTAGATGACGAGAGCGGGTGAAGGTCGGCGCTGAAGCCGCAGTGCGCCGCTTCGGCCGCGAGGTGGCGCTGTTTGATTTCTAACGGGGACTTACAGACAGTGGACCACGGTGCGGCCCTCGCCTCCGTCGTACTCCTCCTGCCACTTGTCCACCTGTCGAATGAGCTTGAGGAAGGAGCGCTTGGAGATGGGAGTGTCTCTGTACATGGGCCACCCGAGGAACTGGAACTGCTGCACCATGCGGTAGCCGTCCTGAGGCTGGAGGGGGGGAGGAGGAGGAGGAGGAAGGGGGGGTTAATCGGCATGGCGCGAAGATCCAAGCGGACTGTGAGGCCGAACCGAACGGATACGAGCCCTGATGGATGAGCGCGGTTACCGCCGGAGACGGACGGTTGGGGCCCAATCGACACTAAATCCCGCTCAGACGCGTCGATCAATAGCGGCCCTTGGTGACGGTGTGAGACGGGAGGCGTCAGGCGTGTGCAGACCAGAGTTTGTTAAGGTCTGAAGGTGAGGAGCCGCCTGCAGGTAGCGGCAGCTCTCACTCTGGGGGCAGAGGTGACACCTCGCTCCACGTTTGACACACGTCCAGTGTTCCAGCCTCAGAGCGATCACAAGCTCATTAAATCCCGGGATGTTCCAAGAACTACGCTTTTATGAGCAGTTTGGGGGGCGCGCCCTTTGAGGTGGACCTCCTTTGGGATCAAGGGTCGCTGGGCAGCTCCGGCTTCTGCCGTTGACAACGTTCCTCCAACCGCGGACGGTCACGTGACTCGAGTGGCGAAAACCCAGAGCGAGCGTGCACAGCTTGAATGGACAGGCTGGCCTCTGAGTGGGAGGTGTGAGGTGAGCAGGCGCCGAATAAATTGGATGTTTTGATCGTTGGAATAAAGGAGGAAAAAAAAAAAAGTTCAAGTTGCAAAAAAAAAAAAAAAAAAAAAAGGATAAAAGAAGAGATGCTAAACGCACCACGGCCTGATCAGTGTGGAAAAAGAGTAAATAAAGCAGGCGTACCCGCGCTGCGTTGTAGATCCGGAATATTCTGCTGATGATGTCCTCCTCCAGGTCGGCGGAGACAAACTCCACCTGGATGTGTCCGTGGCGATGGACGCCATTTTCTGGCCAGTACTGTGGACACAGCTAAACAGAAAAGGCAGGTACACACACACACTACGTGGGCATGCACACACCCACACACACGCACACACACACACACATGCGCACACACACACACATGCGCACACACATGTGCGCGCACACACACACACACAGACACACACACACACCCACATGCACACACCCACACACACACCCACATGTGCACACACACACACATGCGCACACACATGTGCGCACACACATACACACACAACCACAAACAGACACAGACACAGACCAGAGAAGACAAAACAAACACAGACTCTTCATTAGTGTCAGCATCTTACTTTTTTAAGATCTTTGATCGATTTAGAGTTTCAGGACATGAAAGATGAAGATGAAGAAGATGAAGAGTTAAAGAAGGTGACAACTGCCAACACTTGTTCTCTATTTTGAGAAGAAGCTCATCTGTTTTTTCCTTTTTTAAAATGTTCCTCGTTCTCCCATTATTGCCTTTTCCTGATCTATTAATTGTATTGAGTTTTACCTCAGAGCCAGAATGTCGTTATTTCCACCTTTCAGCGTGGTCGCCTCTTTTCAGCCGATTAATCGCCGCGGTGAATAACAGGCGCAGATAAATTTATGGTTGCTGTGGCGCCCCCGCGCGAGGCCGGACGGGACATCATCGACACATTATGGCTCTCAAAATTACAATTGATTTATTAAGTTCAGCTCGATGAAACTGATCCGGGTCCGTCTCTTGTTTTACAGCGTCATCGCCCGTTAAATCAAACGGTCGGTGGCGGTATCGACGGGGAGCTGCAGCCGCCGCCGCGCCGAGATAAATAACGGCCATCAGCTGGGGGGGTCCAGTTAAGGCCGATGCAGCTGCAGAGCGAGCTCACAGCCCCACTGGACCTTTTCACACACACACACACACACACACACACACACACACGGGCCAAATCTGCACCAACGAGCGAGTCTACATATTGACTCGTGGACAAACAAGTGGGAAAGGGAGAAAAAAAAAACGAAGGAGAAGAGCGAATAGGAGGGCCGAGCGCGCGAGCGTGCAGATGGACGGACACACGGGTGCTTCCCGTCGTTCCCCAAAAGGCACGCGCGAGCTCGGCCTCACTGGCAGCAGGAAGGCCGTTCTCCGGCGTCCTCCGAGTGTGTGTCAAACCTGACAAATTTAACAGATGCAGAAACAAAGCGGGCGGTGCCGGTGAACCCCCCTCCACCACCCCCCCCCCACCCCACCCGGTCTCCCGGCCTCCCTCTCCGCGTTCCCACCTGTGCTCACTCCGCGGCTGCTTGTCTGGCAGGCTACAGTGAGAATATTGAATGAAAGGTCTTTTCTATCCAGCCAGTCAGTCATCTAGGGAAAGAGGGATTTGGATGGAGAGAGCAGCCTGACTTCAGGCTTTGATCCCCGGGTGTTATGACAGAGCCTCGGGCTGAGAATTCTGGAGAGTCTCTTCCAGAGGCCTGTTTCTCCAGCTGCACGTGTTATCATGGGAAGAACTTCCCAATCAGCAACTTTCAGACTTGCATTCAGATGTGTTTGCTTTAAACACACACACGTGCTTTCTCGTACTTCTACCTTTGTGAGGACCTTCATGTGTTAGCCAGGCTCTTATCCTAACCCAAGTGATCCCAACTAACCCTGATCCTAAACTCATCTTAATTCCAACCTCAACCTTAAAACCAGGTCTTCACCTCAAACAGTCCTTTGAAGTTGGGAGGACCAGCCAAAATGTCCTCGCTTCCTAAAAATATCCTCACGTTGACAATAAAATGAGTACCTTAGTACAGACACACACCCAGACACGCACACGCAGACACACACACACGTAATACTTTTTGTGCAAAAAAAGTAAGTTTCATCAGTTTCATCAGCATTAGTGAAACAAACACCTCCATCTTTTACAAACAAAGGCAGGTGGGTGGGGGGGGTCAGGAAGGTGGAAGTGCTTATGGGACTGTTGTGGAGTAAGTATCAGGTCGGGTTTACCTGGGCTGGATCGACGTCGTTCAGCATCACGATGGAGGTGCAGTGGTAGTCCAGCACCAGCCTCCAGAAATCCTTCACCGTGTTAGGAAGTGGGTGCTGGGTCACGATGAACGCGGACGGCTGCTTGTAGCTCTGCAGGAGAGGGGAAACGGGATAAAGACCTTCATAAGAGATCCAAAGGAATAAACCAGTGACAGCACACACATACACTCTAATGGAAGATCCATGTCTCGAGAAGAAGACACCCAGAAGCTCCAAAAACAGAGTAATGGTGACAGGGGTCTGGTCTAGGTGGTCCGATTTAACGCTTGAAAATCACTCTCCGTCGAATACACAGTTCATTTTCTGTTTCTGCTGCATTTTAGTGGGCGACGGTAATACATTCATATATTAATTCTACATTGAAAGCAATCAGGGACAAACAGTCCTCAGCACAAAATAGAACTATTCTTCCATTTCTTGATGGCCATGTGAAATAATGAAACATCCACGGACAGCTACTGAATGGAGCAACAGGGTCGTGACCTCAGATTCAGTGTCTGGGAATATGACGGTTCATGCTTCAATGTTACCGACATTGACCTTCATAAACACAACCGAGCGAGCTTCTCTTGCTTTAAAGGGCCAGAACAACTTCGTCCGATACAGCACACATTAAAATCTTTTGCATCTAAATACTATGTTCACCACTCACAGTTTTATGCCCCTCACTGTTTCCCATTAAAGGGGAGTCGCCCGCTTTGATGCTGCTGATAACGTTTGACAGGAAAAGCAAGGCGAGCCAGGCAGCTGCAATTTCCTGACTCGTGACTCCGTATCAATTCCCCATTAGAAAATTGCAGGGAATCAATCATCCAATAAAGGTGGAAAGCTCCGCAAATAACCCCAAAATGCTTCCATCCATTTCCTTATCGGCGCCTCTTACGTCCATCAGCGCCGCGTTGATGTAGTTGGAGCTCTCCCCGTCGATGGTGATGAGGAAGGGGAGGCAGCGGTCTGGGGGGAGCACGTCCATGCAGCGGTTCTTCTCGTGGTTCCGCGGCAGCAGGGCGATGCTGCAGTCCTCCACCCGCAGCGTGGGAGTCACCATGTTCAGGGTCTGTGGAGGCGGCGGAGGAATTACGCTCAGTCACGGGCGGATGCGAGGACGTGAGCCGCCCGGGTATCGATATGACTATTACTGACTCGGTCCTTTAGCTACATTAACGGCGGTTCCACCGCTGCAACAGAGATTAAACTTGGGGATCGATACACGGAGCTTATGATGGATTAAAGAGAGACGACATATGTGCTATTGATTGACCCGAGAGCGGGTGCACCGTTCATCAAGTCACGTCTTTGAAGTGGGGATGCTGCGTCACCTCACATGTCAGTGCAGGTGTGTCCAGGGTCACATGTGCACCTCCACACACCCGTTAGGCCCAGAAAATACTTTCACGTCTGCTATGAAAGTCGGGTTGGGGCTTTTTCCTCTGCGGTGTTTCCTGATCTGCACACTTGTGAGTCTGTCGTTTGCACTGAGCTCGCGTGTGATTCAATTGCAGAGCTCGTTTGTCATTTTTAACTGCGCGTGTTTGATTTCGAGCAGCTCAAACGGACAAATACGCATTTAGATGGACTCTGTGGGGGGCATGTGCCCCCTCCCCAGTTCATCCTAGGGCCTATGCCCTGGCCTCACCTCCTGAAGTTTTATATCCAGTTGATAAAACTCAACCTCACGCAGGTGTGTTGTCTTTATTGCCTCAAAATATCATTTTCATTTCACAGGTTCGGAAAAACTAACCAGATCCCTTACATGCAAATATCAATCTAATTATGCCTTTAAGATATATATATATATATATATATATAAAAAAAACTTAACTGAAAAATGTATTTTGATGTGAAAATTCCTAGGAGGCTGTCCACTTTTATGGTTAAGTTTGTTTGATGGGAGACTCACCCTGAACTCCTCTTTGATGGGGCTGGAGTTGGTCTGCGGGTCCAGACGGTTCATGTCATAATAAACAGATCGCAGTTGACTGGCAGGGATGGTGGTGTCACCGCAGAGACAAGCTTCCAGAATGGCATCATGGATGAAGACATACTGCTCCTGCAAAAAACAGCATCCTCATTGCGAATCTGTCAGACGTCTAAGACTCGCGGCTACTGACGAGTGGCGTGGCCCCCTGCTGGAGCAAATGACATCGATTTACAAACGCCCCAGAATGGGAATTTCAATAGTTTCACGAATATGTTCGGGTGCAGTTCTCCAGCTTATTCTCACCCAGTGTGGCGAGGGGGTCAATTGGATCACAACTCTGCCCCACTCCTTCAGCTAGGACTTTTAACTTACTGGTATTTAGACTTGAACCTTCTCTGTGAGTTGGCTTAGGGACCATAAATAGTGGAATACTGCAGCAGGTTGGAGACCAACAGTTTGAGACAGATCGTATTTGAAACAGACTTTCAGGTAGAAGATCTGACTGACTCAGCCATCTCTAGGTGATGGTGAGGGGTGTGCATCTCTCCAGTACATGACGATCTGATACCTAAGGGACGATATGATACGGTACGTGGTATTGGACTGAATCCATTTGCTTCAAGAGGATTTCGATGTGATTCAGTAGAGTGTGAAACAATATGATTTTGTTCATTTTACATGCTGAATTAACACAAGTTACTACAACAAACGTGGTATTGCTGACCTTCAAATAGATTTACAAATACTAGAGAACAAGTATGGTTGTTTTTGATGTGTGAATTCAGAAAGCTGTTTATTAATGGAACTTACTGCACTTTCAGTACTAACAGAGCCTCTCTCGCAACGAAAAGCGGACAGTAGTCAAGGCACAAATTAGAGCCTAAAGCCTTTGGAGACCTGTGTAGCCTCAGATCAGTCGGGCATTTTTCCCTTTCCCTTGCTATCCACCAGGAAGAAACCTTGAGCAGGACCAGACTGATACCCTTAACCCCCCAGGGATTTTGTTCGACTAGCGTTGTTTACATTCAAAGGTCACATTGCATATTTTTGCATGTTTAGTATTTACTTTATTCTGTTGGGACCCTCAAGTTCAGCCAAAAGGCTTTTTTCTTAAAGGGGAGGAGCTCGTTGACCCCATCCAGCCCCGGTGACCTCACCCAGGTTCAGATTCCGCCGCCGCGATCGTTGTCATGATCGATGCGTGACCATCCTTGATGCCTCGCGAAAGCAAAACAAACTCCCCGCAGAGCAAAACTGGAAAAATGGTGACACGTCTCCTCCCTGTCGCATCAGGCAGTCAAGCAGCCAACACGGTGACGCGGCTTCAGGCTTGATGCAAATCTCTTCTGAAGTGACATTTTCAGCTGACACCGGCTTGTCACTTCAGACTGGAATCCGCACACTCGCACAGGGGTCACTGATTTACAGATTCCCAGACATGTGCTGCCATTTGTTAAGTCTGGCTCAGAATGTCAACTGGTGACCCTGGAAGTTGGAGGAACTTGGGTCAGGTCAGCAGCCGCGCTTCCATCTACAGATTAGCGGATCTAATCTGAGCACCGAACCTAAACAACAGCAGCGGCGGCGGCGAGGTTTTTCCCCATTTCCGCGGCCTGAATTACCCGCTGAGGTGTCTGATCATGGGACCGAAGAACAGTGCCAACAATCCCTAAAACACCTGCAAGGCAAAACCCACACACATGTGCACACACACACACACACACACGCACGTAGTTTGAAGGTCACTGAACTTGAGGAGAGTGACTCAGGGTGAACAACATTTGGTCTCCAGTTACTCAAATCCCAATCCGGATGTCAACGATGAAACATTTGCCCATTAAATCCAATGACGCTTGTGATTCAATGGGAATTACGGTGAAATGATGCATTCAGCCGGACTATGGACACCTCCAGATGGCCGGTGTTTGGGAAAATGCAGAGTCCTTCAGTCGTTTTATGCTGACATAAAGCTGGAGGATGATGGAGCCGGGGATGTTTTCATCCATCCGTATGAGCTGGATGGTGTCAATCATGCATTTAGAACCCGCACTTGTGCTTATTAGATTTCTATTTCTACTTTAGTTCTATAAAAATAAAGATTTGAAAGATGTAAAGATCCGTCTCCTCACACACGCTCCTGCAGTGAACAGAGATGTTCTCCGCCTGAAGGCGAAGGTCAAATGTATTTTGAGGTGTTTAAGGATTGTTCGAGTCCTTTCCCAGGCTGGCCTTTTGCTGAGAGTTACCGCAGGTCCTCGCCGGCCCTCGGAGGGGGAGGGGCCAGCGGGGCGGTGGGCGGGCCCGGATTCGCCGTACCTCGGTCTGGACCATGTTGACTCTCCGCGAGCGCAGCTCCCTCACGCAGTTGTAGATGTCCACCACGCCCTCCCGCTCCGCCATGTCCAGCATGATGTCGATGACGATGAAGCAGCCCGTCCGTCCGGCTCCGGCACTGCAAGGAAAACCAGGAAAACCCAGGAGGGCCTGCCTTCATTTGGACTCTTGGCTGTGACATATTATGTTAGGCACTATTTTTCCTTTCATCTACGTGTTAAACAGCCGGGGCCTGTCTGATTTGTAATTTTCAGATTCTGATAGCAAAATTAGAAACAACAACGAAATAATTAAAACATCTTTCAACGTGACAGCAGGGTTACAAAGGCTGAAAATAATAAGGCACTGAGGCAGTAACAGCTCATATTAATAGTAACTCGGTTTGATTAGTCTCAGATAATGAGAGCAGATGAGCTATTTTATCTTTTATACACAGTCTCATTCCCACTTTTTGCACAAAGTCATTGAAAACCTGTGGACGGGGTAAAGAAGCGTGAATGTGTGAGCGACCAGCTCATGCGCGCTGACCTGCAGTGCACCACCATGGGCCCCGCGTTGTTCATGGTCTTGGACTTGACTCTCCTAATAAATCCCAGCAAGCCTGTGGCGTGATAGGGCACGCCGTGGTCGGGCCAGCCCGTGAAGTGAAACTGCCGTATCTCCCGGATCTCGTGAGCCCCTCTCTGAGGAACAGAGCCATCGTGTTAAACACACGCGCGCTCGCATGCACGTGCGCACGCGGCGCGGCGGTGGCGAGACGACTGAGAATACAGAGCGGGCGCTGGGAGAAAGATCCCTCTAAAACAAACACGGCGTTGGATTGAACACAAACATGCACTTCACGGATTTGGGATCAGCGGCGGCTGCGTTTCCATTATCTGACAGCAAACAGTGTTCACGGCTGATGGAGTCTTGGGTTTTTGTCCGGTACTGTAACTCTTATGTCATAACTCTCATGCTGCACCTTGTAATCTGATTATATTAAGAGGTTTATTGCACTTGAATAAATTAACAGAGACTATAAATAGATTTAGAACCTAATGGGCTGTGTGACGATGTTAATTATTATTTCACAGATGTAGCAGCTTCCTTTGGTGGATCTGGTCAACCATGGTGAAATCTGGAGGTCTGTGACTGGGGGCCGCAGACGCTGAGGGAGCGTGGCGTCAGCTGCCTCGGTGGCTAACAGGGGTTAAAACGAGTACCTTCTCGACAGCGAAGGTCCTGATGACGTACTCCGACAGCAGCTCAGTCTCTATCAGCGTCACCTTGACATCCCTGTAGATCTCGGTGTCGTCGGGCCAGTACTTGCAACACTTCACCTGGGAGTGACAAATTGAAGTGTTGAACGACAGCGGAGGCGCCGGGCCGCGCCGCCGAGGAGGACCGGAGCACCTCCGGGTCGCCGCCACCCTCCCCCCCGCCCCCACACGCCCCCCGCCGCCACACGCCCCCCGCCGCCTTCCCGTCCTCCAGCCGAGATGAGATCTGCGCGGTAATGCTTTCGACCTGCCGTCAAGGATCTGCTGTAAATGGGAATCTGATGCGTCGACGGAGAACTCATTCTCACGTTGTTCCATTTTCATTCTCGCGCTCTAATGTGAAAATCTCTCTAAAGGCGGGCTGGAGCTACTGGAGGTGGTGGCAGACGCCGGCTGGATTCTGAGATCTGTCCAACCCAACTATTTAATTACTAAGAAATAGGAAAAAAAAAAAAATCCATTAAAAAACTGTGAACTGTGATGGGATTAGGCGGCGAAATAATGACAATCCACTAATGATACGAAATAATAAACCCTTTACTTTTTAAAGCAGATTTCCCAACAGAAATCTAAAACACCCCGGTGGAAATATTACTTGTATTAGGTATCATAGGAGCGCAAAATTAACCCTCCCTCCTCCTCCTCCCCTGTTCAATTAAACTGTTGATACTGAGGGAGTGCGGCTGAGATTGAGATGGCGGAGGTATATCAGGGAATGATCATTTTTGATGAGGGATAAACGCGACATCAGCCGCAACTAGATTCAATTTTCATCTCTGGAGCCCGTGCGCTGATTAAGAATGAAATGAGATTTCGGTTTGTGGAACGACACGGGCTGAGGGGGACTTTGAGGTCCCTCTCCCCGACACCGCTGATGACTAATCCCCGATGACAATCGCAAATCCGCCGTCCGCTTCCAGCCAGATTAAATTAGGCGAAAGCCATTACCTTATTAGATCGCTCGGAATCGGGAGCCTGGTTTAGGAGGGGTGGTGGTGGTGGTGTGTGTGTGTGTGTGTGTGTGTGGGGGGGGGGGGTCGGTCTTGGTGGTGTGCGCGCAGATGTTCTCTGTGAGCCCCCCCCTCCTCCCCTGCGCTCGCCGCCGTCTCCCGGGGTTCATCGGCGGCCGCGGCCGAGCAGATGGCCCGCTGCGCTCCGGCGGGCTGGTTTTTACGGCGGCCCTCGCCGGGGCCACCTTTCCCGCCAGCCGTTGGACAAGGATCATATAACAGACGGTCGGGGAGGGGGGGAAGCTGCCGCAGCTAAGCAGGTGTGGGGAAGGTAAGGGGAAGGTAGAGGAAAGGCCTAATGAGGCACCAGGAGAGGGGCCCGTGGTTCATCGGTGGTCTGCTGCGTTTGTGCGCGTCAGCAGAATCAAGTTCAAGACTTGGGGGCGGAGGGGGGGCGAGACCCCGTCCTCCCTTTTGGACGATGCCGAGCGTTCTCGTCCCTCTCGTCGATAACCGTCCCCTTTTGTCCAGTAAGGGTGACATTAGGGGATGTGCGTTCTGTGTTTTTTTTTTTTTTTTGCTCGTTAGGAGCTGGCGGCTACAAACGGCCATTATTGAGCCACTCAAATGAAACAGTTGCCTGGAAACCTCGGTGGTAATGAAGGCCATCAATCAGTTTTCTACCGCTTCTGACTAATCAGGTAAACAGAATAAAAGCTGCAGACATGTGGGGCCTGAGAGGGGGGGGGGCAGAGAGAGACAGAAGAGAGAGGGAGAGATAGAGAGAGGGATAGGGGGAGAGAGGGGGAGAGAGAGAGAAGAGGGGGATACCCACCCTGCCGACTTCCACCAGGTTGGTCACCATGACGATGGCTGCCGTGTTCTCCTGCCAGACCATCCTCCAGAAGTCAAAGACGGTTTCCTGCATTGGTCCTGAGGCAAAAACAAATCAATAATTCAAAAAAAAAAAAGATGAGGAGAATCAGAAGGTGCTGAGAAGTGAGGGTGACAGAGGCACTAACCAGAGGTCATAACCTGGTCAGAGGCATTTTAACCAGGGTCATAACCAGGGATCATAACCAGGGTCATAACCAGGGATCACAACCAGGGGTCATAACCAGGGATCATAACCAGGGATCATAACCAGGGATACATAGCCAGGGTCATAACCAGGGGTCATAACCAGGGATCATAACCAGGAATCATAACCAGGGATCATAACCAGGGGTCATAACCAGAGATCATAACCAGGAATCATAACCAGGGATCATAACCAGGGTCATAACCAGGGGTCATAACCAGGGATCATAACCAGGAATCATAACCAGGGATCATAACCAGGGGTCATAACCAGGGGTCATAACCAGGAATCATAACCAGGGATAACCAGGGATCATAACCAGGGGTCATAACCAGGAATCATAACCAGGGATCATAACCAGGGGTCATAACCAGGGATCATAACCAGGAATCATAACCAGGGATCATAACCAGGGGTCATAACCAGAGATCATAACCAGGAATCATAACCAGGGGTCATAACCAGGGGTCATAACCAGGGATCATAACCAGGGGTCATAACCAGGGATCATAACCAGAGATCATAACCAGGGGTCATAACCAGGGATCATAACCAGGGGTCATAACCAGGGATCATAACCAGGGATCATAACCAGGGGTCATAACCAGGGGTCATAACCAGGGATCATAACCAACCAGGGTCATAACCAGGAATCATAACCAGGGGTCATAACCAGGGGTCATAACCAGGGGTCATAACCAGGGATCATAACCAGGAATCATAACCAGGGATCATAACCAGGGGTCATAACCAGGGGTCATAACCAGGGGTCATAACCAGGGGTCATAACCAGGGGTCATAACCAGGACAGTCGAAGACCCAGAACTCAAACGCTCACCACTGGGGGCCCTGTTTAGAGTCAACTCTAACATCTTTACTGACCATCCACATGTCATGTCCACATCTTATTCTTTAACTCAAAAGTGGGAATAAAGATATAAAAAAACCCACAACAATAGAAGAAGAGCTGGATCTCCCCGCTGCCAGGACAAATATACGACTGCTGTAAGAAGGCTTCATCTGAGGCTAATTCCACAACAATGGCCCCTAATATGATGCTGCGTTGCTCCTCTACTGGAGAGATTCTTCTCAGTTTGAAATCCTGCAGGGATTTATCCACATTTAGCCATCGGGACAATAATTGCATTAAGTGCTGCTGTTGAGCGGAGTCGTTGTAACCTTTCAGCTCCGCGCAGCAATAAAGCATCGCACAGGAAGATGAGTGAATCCTAAAATCCTGAGTTTGATTGCAGCAGGCGCACATTTCTACCGCTCCAGTGAATTTATTTTTCAGCTAAACAATATTTTTCTCCCCCCCACCCCCACCCCCACTCCTAGTTGTGTTTGAAGTTCAGATTGCCACCGTGTCTTCAAGACACAATCATCACGTATCATTTACTTTGGCCCGTTCGCATGCTCACCATAGCAACTCTTCCTTTAATCCAAAGTCAAGGCAATAAAGTTTCTGTCTGATTCTCTCAGGGGTGGAGAGAGGGAGACAAATCAACTTTCACACAGGATGAACACGGGAGGGGGGGATTTGGATGAATTACGGCTCTATTGCAACAACGCAGCTTCTGGTGCAATTCCTTGTCAAACGGCTCCGATTCAGCATTGACAAACACGTCAAATCTGATTTATTTATAGACGACCTTACAAAACCATGCTTCAAAAAACACTTACTGTCTAACAGGCGGCTTAAATAACGGATGGGTGTGAATATATCATAGAATTAATGTTGACTCTGTGTGTGTGTTTGTGTGTTGTGTGTGTGTGTAAACAGAGAGTGAGACAGCGTGTTAATTATCTCTGTACCTGATCTCATTCACACCGACCTTTTCGTGGTGCCAGACCAAACTAGCTGACCACAGGAAAAAAAAAAAAACTGAGCCAGGAGCCAGAGAACGCTGGCAATATTTAAAACATCACTGAGCAATGATTATGGATTGACAGGAATTTAATTATTATTACGGTTAATTAAAATTATTAATATCAGTTTTAATCAAGCGCCAAGTGGGGGAGTATTAAAAAAAAAAAAAAAAATCAAATCAGTTCTGACAAATTAATTAGTGAATGCAAATCTCTACAATTCTGCACTCTCCTGTGATGTTTTAAATCACCTGGAGACATGACAAATTATGCAGACATGCACACAAATGAGGCTGGGGGCAGAGTGGCGCTGCAGTTGGGGTTGTGACTGCTGTCCTGATGTGGAGAGAGGAAAATAAGTACACTATATCACAGGACCTAAAAAGGTGACTCGCAGATTCCCAGAGTAGATCGTCTGAATTATTAATCACCATTTAAAAGACCCTCATCATAAAAGTGTGCATAATTACAGTTCTTATATTTTGGGGGGCACCTGGGGCTTCTGTGTACAAGATGAAAGACGGTAAACATCACCAGCTGTTCTCCCTGGAGTACTCTACGTTTTACAGCCTCTAAATGCACCACCACTTTATAGAGGCAAGACAAAAGATGTCTTCAGACACACACAATAAAACCAAGTTTAAAGTTCCGTGAACTTCACCATCCTTGACACAAGATTGAGACAGACTGCGACTACGGGCAACTAAATTAAAGAGGAATGGCCTCGTCCAAACCCACCAACGAGTCCCTCCACGAGGTGGATCATCTCGATATCCTGACTGTGGCTGTAGAACCTCAAGCTTCACTCCCACTCTCGTCCCGCGTTTCCAATAACCACCCAACCTGATTGAGCCACCCACTCCTCTACCTCCTACGCTCGTCCCCGCGGGAGGATACACACTCTTGAGAAGTTTGTTCGAGGAAGCCTGAGAAACAGGACAGCTGGTGAGTAGGACTTCAGTAACACAATAACACTTGGCATTATGCGGTAGTTTGTCCAATGGGACGCTTGAGCCAACCAGTTTGTGGTTTATATGTATGAATTGATGGAGGGAAGGTGTGTGTGTGTGTGTGTGTGTGTGTGTTCTCATTTTCCTACATATCGAATACCAAACAGTACATTCTACTCACAAAGTGAGGATGGTTCTGGGGAGTGAATACTTTTGGTTGGTCCTCACAACATCAGAGACTGTTTGAGTTAAACCTGGTTTTGAGGTTAGGTTTGAGTTTAGGTTAGATCTAGTTGAGATGGTTAGGGTCATGGACTGGGCCATGCATTATGTCTGTGAAAGGCCTCAGAAAGATAGCAGTTCAAGAGTGTGTGTGTGTGTGAGAGAGAGAGAGAGAGAGGGAGGGAGAAGGGGAAAGAGGTGCAGAAGTTGGTGACAGCTAAAAAGAAAGTCGGTGTGGCTGGCGATGATTACATGAATAAATCTGACAGCTTTCAGAGTTTAGCTGAACTTTAGTCTGAGAGACATCTATAAAATAATACGCACGGTGTCACAATATTTCTCCTTAAAATGTGAACTCAGAAATAAAAAAAAAAAAACAAATTCAAACGTGCACATATCGATGCTGAAATACACAGACGGGCGACTGTTGGCACAGAATGTGTACTAAAGTAAGAGCACAGGTCCTGAGCCGCCCAGGTCAGGGTGGTCTCTGAGGGATGGGACTCCTAAAAAGGACCCGCGTCCTCGGCTCCAGCACTTAACACACAACTCACTTTGGAGACACGCCAAGCGACATTTTCCCGACAATAGGGCATCCGTGACATCAAACATGTCCACTGATGGAAGACAGATAAAAATAAAACGAGATTATTCTCAGAGAGACGTCTCCTAAGTGCATTAAGCTGTTTAAAAAAAAACTAAAAATGTTTTGCCTATTTTACTGTTGCTATTGTGACAAGCTGATAACAATTGCATCATTCTGTTCTTTTTTTCTGTCTCCTAACAACAGCTAGCAGCGAGGCGTCCACTTACTCTCTAATGGAAATGTGGAAGCTGACAGGAACGGTGCCAGCCTGACTGGACCCACAGAGGCTCCCCTGGAGGCTGGGAGCCTCAGGAAAGATGTGGTTGTTTAGTAAAAGTGAGTTTATATCAAATAGTGCAATTATCCCTCATGTTACGACTGATTTATGGATTGAATGTACCACATAGATTTTTTGGAGACCGATAATCGTTGAGTTTCTTGACGTACTACTTGCCATCCTATTTCCTTTCTTTTGAATCATCTTGATGGTTTTTAATAAACTGTGATTTATATGGCAATTTAGAGAGTTGTTGACTCAGTCAAGGTCTTTAGTCTGTAGTGGTTCATCTTGTTCTTCCACTTACATTGAACATCTGTGGGGGGTGAAAGTGGAAGCAATAATAATTTCCTAAATTGACCATTTTAAAAATTTAAAAGTAAAGGAAGCAAAATCAACAAATCATCAAGTCCGATTATGGAGGGAAAAAAAACCATCTCAAATCATCTCAATAAGAGCCTTTCTGAATGTTTAATGGCCATAAGGTTTTAGAGATAGCATCGGAGAGAAATTGGCTTGAGAGCTCGCTTGAGGAAGATGAGAGCAATGTTTGTAGTTGGTGTGTGTGGGGGCCTAGTTGGAGAAGTTTGGAGGAGGCACTTCAGATGAGAAGAACACCGGTAGAGACTTCACTTCCAGCTGTCAGAGAGCTAATGCGGCTGCAGCAGACGCTGTGTTCTGGGACTAGGCCTGCTCTTCCTCAGAAGCAAGGAGTGTGACAGCTGTAGAAATCCCCCAGCCAGGTACGGCACAAAACTCTGATTAACATGGCGTGCACACACACACACACACACACACACACACACACACACACACACACACACACACACACACACACACACACACACACACACACACACACAGACAGGCTATGCTCCCTTTGGCTATTAATATTACATGCAACAGACTTTGGCATAATGCACACTGGCTTATCATTGATTCGCTCTCTCTCCCTCTCCCTCTCCCTCTCTCTACCCTCACCCCCCCTGGTGGGCTTTGAGATGTTAACCTGTAAATAATAAAACTTTTGCACTGTTGGTGACATTTGGCGCTCACCGAAGAGGGGGAGGGAAGAGCGGGGGCTGGCCGGAGGGCAAACGCTTGATGAAATTGAACCCCTTCCTTCATGAATATTTTCCACCTCACCGGGAGGATGCCGCGACTTATCAGGGCTGTTTGCGGCTGGGCTTCAGAGTAATTCACATTCACGAGCAGCGGGGGGTGGGGGGGGGGGGGTTGTGTCTGATCGGTATTTAAATGATCTGCAGGACAGGAAGGACTGGCCGGTAGAGGGAAGGAGCCCAACGCTGACAGGAGGCCTCAGATGAGCCGGGGCTCTGGGACGGCCTCCCTGTTAAGCTGGCCCTTGACCCCCCCTCCAGGCCCCAGGAATGACAGTTTGTTCTGAAGCTGTGGACGCTTTTGGAGGCGGAGGAGGACTCTTCCTCGGCACGCTACCGTATGCACTTTGTCTGGCGGTGGTGGGGGGGGGTTAGACAGGTCTGAGTGGAGCTCCCCTATCATCCTCGCCTCGGTGTCAGCGGGCTCAGCCTTCCTTCCTGTCAGTCTGCCGGAGCTGATGATGATGAATTATAAAAGGGCCCGCTCTCACGGAGAATACAGATGTTTACACGTGCGCGCGGGAGGGTGCACGCGCCATTCTGATTGGACGGTGCTACACAGTGGAAAAAAAAGTCGATGGAAAACGAGGACTTATTATGCAAGCTCGATGAAAAAACAGCCGCTAATTAACTGGAACGCAAACACGTTTGGCTTGCAGAGCTTTTCATCTTTGAGTGGGTTCTCTCTGTAATATTTCTTTGACTGCTGATCTCCTTATGCATGTGTGGAAACGAAGCGCAGAATGCACTTAATGACGTTTGGAGCTATTCTAAAAGTCCTAATAATGGTTGAAATCCTTTCAGGGGCAAACCAGCGTGCTGGAAGTGGACTCGGAAGTGTGAAGTGCGTCACAAAAACAGGGGGAAAATAAAGAGCACTGACGAGGAAAAATCGGGATTTAGCAGCCATAATTTAGTATTTTGAAGATGAAGAGTCATAGATGGACACGCTGGTGTGTGTTATTGTAGACAGTGAATATTTCAACCATTGTGGGACTTTGAATCGTTGCTCAGACGTCTGTCCTCATCTCAGCAAGGGCTTTGTTTGTGCTCAGAACTTCCATCTTTAAATCTTAACTCATAGCTGTCTTTAAAAAAAAAAAAAAAGACTCCTGTGAAACAACATGCAGAGTTAAACGTGTCAGACGCTGAATTTCTCAGCACTCGCGCCGCTATTACACCACCGCTTGAGCAAAACTTCCACCAAGAAAACTCAACATCTGTTCCCTAATTGTGCGAGCGCGCTCGCTGCTGCTGAGGCATCCACTGGTGGCCAGTATGAAGCCGTTGCTGAGCTTAATGGCAGACTGGGAATGCGCGTAATGCTGACTGATTGGTGTGCAGTCTCTTCCTGAAGCAACGGCGAACAGAGGCTTTTTTTTAATTGAGACGCTGAGGAAGCAAGGCGATGCACTAATAAACAGGTATTTATGCAACTCCCAGTTTCACCAAAGCAGACTGTGAATTCATTAAAGCCTTTTTTTCTGAAAATGCTGCGGCCGACCCCCCCCCCCCCCCACCCCCACCCCCCATTGAATCCAGCCGCCGCTCTGTTGCGCTGCAGCGATCCATGCGAGAAATCATAACAATTAACCATCAATCAGACTTAACCTCTGGGGTTACAGTAAGCACTCCTCGGCCCCTGAATCTGCCAGATTAACGCGCTGACAAAATGTGCCTGTCCGTGTCAGCTAATCCATTTATTTACTCAGCTCTCCCTGTCGCTTGATTAATCGCTCCCCGAATCACCGATGGAAGGCGGTGATGCCCTGTGTGTTCGCAGGCCTGTGAATGTGTGTTGGGTGTTTGGAGGGAGGCGGGCAGCACGTGCTTAACTCCTGAATGCTTTGGCAGGGTTTTCATGTGAAATGGAAATCTTACCTTGAGTAGCAATGTAGTGGTTTGGCCTGTGGTAGCCCTGCAATCAGAACAGAGGGAAATGTATCGTTAGTGCCGTAATGGGGACCAGTTATGGGTTAGGGGGCAACAACACCCATTTGTAATGAACCGCTTACTACAACGGTCTCGGTTCGGTACACAATATCAATTGAACGATACGCAGTTTTATTTAATTTCATCAGCTTGAAGATGTGCTCTGTGGAAGCTCGCTGGGTCTGTGATCGACTGTGCTGCCTAGGTCGCACTGTCGTTCACAGATTCACAGTTCGGTGAATCAGAGGCTCCGCCCTCATCCCTCAGATCTGGAGCATGGAACTGCTTTGGTTTTCATGTTGGGGGGGGGAGAAAAATACCGAATTGTGACACTAAAATACTGAACCGAACCGAGAATTTTGTGTATCGTTGCGCCCCTAGTAAATGTGTGTAACAACAACACAAACTGGATACAACACTTGGGTTTTGGTCATGTTGGTCAACCCCTCAGTCTCGTTCTCAAACGTAGGGGAAGAGTTGGTGTCTTATTGCTGCTGCTGCTGCACGCGCGTCTCTTCAGAACCGCCGATGGCCTGCCAGCTCGTCTTAACCGCGCATACTTCTAGCTCTTTGTTTCAAGATCCAACCGAGACGGATCCGCCGGCGAAAGCCGATGATAGATGCGTCAGTATATAAGAGCGATAAACACTCTCCATCGCGCGCACTCTTTATGCGGCACACCTCTGGAGCGAGCAGCCAAAGTGCTGATAATCCTTCTGATACAGCTAAAAGCACTGATCTTCACAATACGGCCCCAGTCTCACGGATTACGCTAATCCCTTCAAGTTTTATTTGTCCAATTCCTTGTCTTCTCTCTGGAGATATGAGGCAGGAAACAAAACATTAGGACTTAAAGGCTCTTCCAAGACCCTGCCTCCTCTTGATTGCCCCCCCTCCCCACCCCTTCCTCCAAACACCCCTGCTGCTCTGCTTATCTCCCTCATATTCAATTTAACTTGGACTGTGATTAACGCTCCTCCAATGGAGGCACAAAGACACAAAGGATATTTTGCTCACGCTCTCTCTCATCCACGGGGCTCTTGCAGCTATTCAGCTGTCCTCCATTTTTAATGACTTCTTTATCTCTGGACTGAGGAAGAGATTTGTTTGTGCTTTCATGTAAGTTCTGTCAAGTAAAGTGGAGGCCCAGCACACTGTCGGATTAGAACGGCAGAGTCAGGGAGAAAGGAGGCCCCGTAATAATTGTCAGGTAAGTAGCGCTTGCTAGAAACCGACGTTTCACACACCTAACACATTAGCTACACGGCCACATGGAACCTAAAGAGATGATTTTTTTTTGTCTGGGGCTGTGTGACTTATTAATCGAGATTTAAATATGCATTTTCTGTCTTCATACATTCATATGGTGGAGTTTTTAAAATATGCCATTTTTTTTCTTTTGCCCACAGGCCTGAATCTTGAGTTTTAGGAAAATATCATTAGGTAACCCACTTGTAGAGAACCAGAATAGACTTTGAACTGCCTAAAATCCACAGGAGAGACTTCAGTGGAATTCATAACAGGCTAAAGTTTGGCCTCGGCATCGAACGGACCCGAAAGTCCTGTCAATCAGATGATATTTGATTTGTGAAGACGAGGGATGGGTAAAAGCGTAAGCAATGTTCTTCAAACTAAACTGCTGCTTTCTGAAAAAACTCCATGTGCCCGACAGCACGACTCTGCACACAGTTTGATCCCGCTCTGTCTCCTCCCCGCGTAAACGAGCGTGAAGCCTCTCGGCTGCAGGCAGGAAGGAGAACGCCTGCTTACGCTCTGCTTACAGTCGCTCCCAGTCATCAGCGCTATTATAGAACAGGCTCGCAAACGCTGCTGGGAAGGGCCTACACCTAACATTTTATTGTGCGGGACAAAGCTTCGAGAAGGTTTAAAAAGCTTTTTGAAGAGTGAAAATGCCATTACCCATCTGCTTGCATTTTTTCCCCGAGTGCTTCCAATGAAGCGAGCTGAGCAGCAGAAATCCGTTTCAATTGGGAGCGTCTTTAACATACATATATTCTTATCTTATAATGGGGGCCGCTCCGTTGTGAAAGTCTTCACAGCAGCATAATGGCCCATAAACTGAATAGTGAGAAAGGTAAATAATTTAAGCTCCCTGCATTTGCTGCGGCACACCTTGCATTATGAATTTATATTTGAAGGCGTAACAAGAGATTACAAATCACCACATTAGAGGCAGAGCAGAGGGGGTGCGGGGGGGGGGGCAGAGGATGGGAGATGGAGTGCGAGTTTTTCCCGAGCAGAAAACCACTTAGGCAGTCAGGTACATCAGCAGCCCATTACACGCGGAGAAGAACCGTCTGGCCGATGAGCTGAGGTGACTGGATACATCCTGCTGCTAATACTCGCACAACAGCCGAATCAGGTCAGATCTATAGCGCGCTCGCTAACTGGGTTAGAAGTGTTTTCAGCAAAATGCATGTCTCACGCCACTTTATAACGACTTTAACTTGCTCTAATGATACATTAACTCGCTTGAGTAGCATGTAAGTGCTGCTCTTGAACCGCTCTCCTGTGGTATCGCATAAACGCTGGTGGATCAAAAGGAGAGGATGCTCTGGTGCTGCGTGGTTGCCTGAACCCGCCGTGCACGAGGACGGAGACAGGACGAGGCAGAAACATTTAGCCCCGCCTCCCAAAGACAGGGTTTTTTATTACGATGTGGTTTTATTGGGTTGCGATCCTAAAAAGGTTCATGGTCAGCCTTAATAACGAGCGCCGCGCCCTCTCAGTCGTTTCCTCACGGGGGAAACTGACAAACAGTGATATTTTGTTTTATATCTCAGTGCAGACACATTTCATACTTTTCAAATATGACTTGCTCATTTTAATTGGAGCACTGTAATGCAAAAAAGGATGGTTAAGAATGTGTGACTATATATATATATATATATATATATATATATATATATATATATATATATATATATATATATGAACTGTGTTATATGGAAAATGCACTTATTTGGAAAATAAAATTTGACTATTTCCCCCCTGAAATTGTAATTTAATGTCACCATTTAGACTTCTGAGAACTCAAACTTTCGTATTTACCTTTGTGGTTCTTAATTACATTTTCCTAATTCGAAATAAAAGTCCATTTAAACCTTGTTTTCCTGTCTTCATTGTTGTTTGAAGCAAAGAGCTGAACTCTGAGCTGTGTTTTCCTCCGTGCAGCTCCGCTGTGTTTTCAGCTTCAGATCTTCCTATTAATATAACCGTTCAAGAAAGTGACCTGCCGACTTTTAACTGGAGTATAAAGGCTCTTGGTGCGTTTATGCATGCAGATGTGATGGGCAGGCGGGGTAAGGGCGGCCTGGTCCTCCAGGCCCCCTGCGACGGCGGCACCAGCAGCCCCTCCATCTTCCCGGGGGGAGGCATAGTGACCTTTTCGTTGGTGGTGCTGGCTGGTGTGTGTACTTACATCAACGTAATTTGCATTAATGTAATCGGAGCTCTGTTCCCCCTCCAGGGCCTGCAGCCTGACACGGGAGTGATCATCTAGAGGAGAGGCGGAGAGGAAGAAACCAGTGTTGAATTAATCATATTAACGAGGGCAACAGGAGAAGAAAAGCAGGGACAGAGAGAAGATGGACAAATGCAAGATTGACAGAACGGACATCATAGTGTGGCGCGTGTGAAATCAACCAGCAATGACCAGTTTACCAGTTTAATCAGGACTGGGAATGGGCTGACAACACTAGCGCTCTGAACGGATGGCATGTGTTTGCAAAATTCACATTTTGGAGGCAAATTTTAAATAAATTTGAGAATAACTGTCCAATAGAACAGATAATGCAGGATTTAATAAATGAAACTCTGCATTTGATAAAGGGGAGCAGCCATGTGAAGGCAGGGCTTAGTTTTACACAACCGGAAAGAAGCTGCAGGAAGACGAAAATAAAAGTCGTCTGCAAAGGTCAAAGCTGCTTTTGTTGGCTGATAATAAAACTGTGTTTGAGCAGCTTAGAGTTATCCAGAGTCACACGCCTGAAGGATGGGACACGCACACCGAAACACCCACGTGGGGCTGTTGTACACACATGCAATAATGTTCCCGTATCGGTTCTTCATGCGGTTCTCGTCCTTCTTGGCCGAGTCCCACGGCGCAGACTGTCCCTCAAAGAAGCTCTGGAAGGAGACAAAGCACAACAGAGGGGTGGGCGTCAGTGATGGCGATAACCGGGCCGAGCGGCGACGGTTACGCGCTCCTGCGCCGGGAAAACCGACGAGTGAGCGCAGGTGTCGCCCTCAAACCCCCCCCGGCGCCGGTGGCAGAGCTGTCTGGCTGCCTCATTTGAAAGTCTCAATCAGCTCATCATGGGGCGAGAAATAAAGCCAGCTCATCGTCAGCAGATCAAAAACTGCTCCGCTCAGATTACCCTCATGAAAAATTCATCGCCTCTCGCTGGGGAGATTTCCATTCTGATGGCACACCAGGCACAATTAAGCAAAATTATGAAAAAAAAAAAAAAAAAAAAAAAAAAAGCCATCTCTGCTGCTGGTCCGGGGCTGTATAGTGGGGCTGGGCGTGGTGGGGGCCAGGAGAAACATGTTGTTGGGCTTCTCGACTTGTTTTTTAATGCACAGCTGAAAAGCCGAATCGTGCATTAGAATGCAGGTCACCTGAGAGTAAAGAATGGGAAGCATTTATTGTATGGAGAGTTGCTTTTAGTGTGGGTAGCCAGGCCGAGAGAGCCATCTTCAATCATTCAAGCGCTTGATGGTTTCATCCATCTCGGCGCTGCGACAGGCGGCAGGCCGTTTGTCTAGCAAATAAAGGTCCCTCGGACAGACCGCAAGGACACGGGGCTTTATGAAGTCCCAAGAATTCATAGAGAAACAGCTTTAATATGCTAAAATTGTGTCTGGGGCTTCCGGCGCGGCGAGCGGCGTGCCTCGGAGACTGATTATGCGGGCCTCTGTTCTCCTGCAGCAGTATGTCTCGAGTAAATGCGCGGCGCCGACGTCACTGTCTCTGTCGCTCTGAAGGATAAAGGTCTAACGCGGGCCGGGCGCAGACAACTCATCTCGGAGGCAGAGGGTGATACCTGCCAACGCTTTAATGGTCTTCCTTTAAATCAAGTGACCCTGCCTGACTCTCAATGCTTGGCCTCTTTCCTCAGGCTGCTTCAGGGAGAAAAAAAAAAAAAACTAATTATGGTGATAAAGCATTTCCCAAGAGGAGGAGATTATATACGAGTTAAAAAGTTTCCTGTGCAGCTGACTGGACCTGTGGGGAGGTTGCTGTTGGACCTTTTTGCATAATAAAATAAAAAATCAACATGGTGGTGACACAGAAGCAGCATTCAAATGTTGATTCCAAATGAACATATCCAAATGAATGAATGAATGGCCGTGAGACGCTTAAGCTGCCCATCGTCCTTTTTTGTGTGGACCTGATGGAGTTGGGGGGTGGGGGGGGGTCTCACAGAAGGCTGTGTGGCGTAAATAAAAACATGCTGGAACACGTGAACGCTCGCTCGGGTTTGTTAGTGCGCAGAGGAGTCCTAACATGCAAACACACGGCTTTATAAAGCTTCTGGGTGCGTTACAGATGATGAATAAATAAATATGTCTCTTTTTTCCCCAGTAACACTGTGGCAATGTCTCATCTTCAGATTTTTAAATTAGGCCCGCCAAAAGCTTTATAAAGCAAAAAACAAAAAAAAAAAGGGATTAAGCCGTGCGACATTTACGTGTGGGAGGGGGGTAAGCGGGGACATTGCAAAGACAAATGACAAAACTAAAAACAAATGTCGGCGTTTCGCGCGGTTCGTCATCTAAAGTCAGAGACGTTGCGAAGGCTGCGTAGCTTCTGGGTGGTGAATGCCCTTTTCAGATCATAGATGTGAGATGTTGCGATCCCACAGGGCCAACGAGCACCGTCAGTCTGTCACGTCAGTGACATCTACAAGTCTGAACAACTCACAAATAACCAAAAGTGTTGGCTTACCTGGTTTATCTTATCCAAAGTTAACGTACAGAATAACAAGAAGCATGTGTCGGAGAGAGATATAGTACAGGGTAAGTCAACAGCTTTAGAGGAGCGCTGGGCTCCAATCTCATCCTCTAACAGAAACCATTAAAAGGGCATTAACCATGAGACAGGTGGACACGGTGAGGACGGCACGGCAACACAACACACCACTCAGACAGCTGTAGCCAGGTGAGAATGAGCCCCCCCGGCCCCAGGTCAGGACCCGTGGGCGGCTCCTCCTCCAGGAGGGGGCGTGGTCGGCGGTCTAGCTCGCTTCATAACGGCGGAGCGTTTTTTTTTTTGCGGCCGTGTGACGGCGGCGGGTTGAATTAATAAAATGTGAGGTATCAGGAGATTATTACTGTCTCTGGACCTCACTGGGGGGGGTGATGGCCAGGATCAGGAGAAATGAGTGATGGAGCGTGATACGTGAGGTCCAATTAAGAGATCTGACTTGGTTTAAAAGGATGTGGGGCAAACTACCAGATAAGAAGGGTGAAGATATTTAGATAATGAGAGGAGGAGCTAAGCATAGAGGGCCATGCATGAAAGAGGACTATCAGAACTAGAGAGGTGGAGCTCGGCAACAGAGGGCCCCCCAGCACTGCCAGAGCGTCCCACTAAGAACAAACTGGAGGGAAGCGATGGGGCCAAAGTCTGAGGTCAGCGGGAGGCGTGGTGTTGGGCTGTGACAACCATCTCTAGAGAGCAGCGGGCTCGGCCAATCAGAGAGCATGACTTCTCAGGTTGATCTGGGGGGGGGCTGTGTGTGTCTGACACGAATATGCCATGCACACACACACACATACACACACATACACACAGAACAGACGAGCAACAAAATGAATCAGATCATAGACACAGACAGGGTGCATTGGTTATTTATCATAAAGGTGGATCTGGGGAGGATTAAACACTTGTGCTGTGCAGAATGGAGACACGGACAGATGCGGTTAATGACACAGAGCTGCACGCCATGACACAAACCAAGCCTCCGACCAGACTGATGGGCTGCTATTCCGCTTATCGGGGCGGCGGCAGGTGTGTGTGTGTGTGTGTGTGTGTGTGTGAGGGGGGGGGGGGGGTCGGACCGGACGCCGTCGTACCTCGTACTCCTCCTTGAAGCCGTAGCCCTCCGCGCACTTCATCTGGGTGATGTGCTGGAGGAGGTCGGCCACGCGGATGGCCGGGTGCAGCTGGCCCGTCTGGTAGGGCACGTCCACCGCCTCGCGCTTCCTCAGGGAGTGTGTGTGCGACTGCACCAGGCTGCTGGTGTCGCTGCACATGTTCTGGCTCTCGTCTGCAGAGGGGAGGGTAGGGGGGGGGTACAGAGAAAGAGAGAGAGAGAGAGAGACAGGGGAACAGGAGCAGGTCAGGACGGGACGGGAAATGGACGAAGGCGACGCGCGACAACTTTTGGTGACATAATGTTTGAAGTAAACAGAAGCTGGGATGGTGGTGGTGTTGGGTGAGTGGGGTGGGGGGGTTCCAACCTCCCCCGAGTGAGTATTAAATGCATTAAAGGGCTTAAATAGTTTTTTTGCGCACCGTGGTCGGTGACGGGTGGCGCGTGCTCGCAGATGGCGCCTCGTCCCGTTTACTGGTAGGCATTATGTCACCACCTCACAGGCTGACAAACAACTTTTAACCAGTAATCTGTCTGTTATGGATGGTCACAACAACACAACATCACTGAGTCATAAGATGAGTCATGTGGTGGTGAGGTGCAGGTCCATCTGTCTTTGTGTGTGTGTGAGTGTGTGTGTGGGTGGGTGGGTGTGTGTGTGTGTGTGTGTGGCTGGAAAATGTCTAACGGTGCGGCCGTAGAAAACAAATAAATAAAGGAATGAATAAAACACCAGACACTTTCAGACTTTACGTCAGGCAGGAGGACTGTGGTCGACAAGGTGCGCAGTGATTGTAAAGGCCCACATAGGGATGCAGCAAAGTCTCTTTTTTCATGTTCTTATTGTGTTTTTCTTTCCGGTTTTGGGCTTTAACTCGTGAGTCCTTTCCAGCTCTTTCATACTGTCGGTGGCAGATACGAGGCACAGATGCTGTGGGGGAGCCAGCGGACGATGGAGGGTGTCCAGAAATATGGAGGAGGGGTTGGGAGATGGGTGGTGGGTGTGGGGGGGGGGGTGGGGGTGGGTGTGGGTGCAGTGCAGTGTTCCACAGTAAGCATGTAGCAGCAGGCTGTATCAGAAGCATCACACAGACACAGTCAAACCCCCCCCACCCCCCCAAAAAAAAACCCAGCAAATCAAATCAATGTAAATAAACCGAACAACAGGGAAGCATAGATGGTGGGGGGGTGCGTAGAGTGACTTTGGTGGCACAGTACAGAGGGTGGTGAGATGCCAACATGTCCACTGGTCATGCAATAAATGTCAGGATGTCCATGTCAAAAGCAGGCCCTCAATGTCGGCTTGCTTTCTGAGTAAAACACCGCCGCCTTCCCCCAACCCAGGGCCCACATGGGAAAACTTACCATTAATGGGCACTTTTTAGATAGCAGATACATAAGAGGTTATGTGTGTAAAGAAGGAGAGAGAGGAGAAGAGACAGGAGAGAGGGGATAAGCAACAATACAGCATGAGAACCTGTTACAGTCGAGTGTTTTAAAGCTACGCTACAGGGCAAAACCACATGCCTTTCTCGGGCCAAAGTGGCCGACGGGTTCGAGAGCCTGGTCAGGTTGGGATGCTGAGTGGATGGATGGGGCAATTTCAACAGTGCAAGACAAGATCCAAAGAAAAGAAAAACAGGAGGTTATGGTAATTCTGGGGAGAAAAGAATGGTGAAGTACTGGTCTGGTGTCTGAACAAGGGTGTCGGTTCGTATGTGGACGATGAGGATACTCAAGGAAGGGAGAGTAAACACTACTGGCTGCTCTGGAGCAAACTGACTTAAAAGTGGGAACGACTGTGTCCTGAAGACTATTTGGTGTGTGTTGGTTTGGACTACTTTTAATTAATGAATTTTCACATTGTTTCATATTGCAGGCCTTTTTCATTTGGTTGCAAAAAAGCATATGCATTATTTAACGCTATTTTTCTCTTGGTCATTGATTAATGGGCTTTTAGATTTCGCTTGTTCATGTTTTGGCCTCCCGACCGATCTTGGCAACAGGCCTACACCCTTGCGTGCGGGATGGGACAGGCCTCGCTGGCGGTTTTCCGATTTTCCCTTTTGACGTTGACGACCGCGGTCGCCTTTGATTCCCCGCTTTGGTTTTTGCTAAATAGAAGCGCACGATCTGTCTACTTTTCCCCTTTGTGGTGTCGCCGGTTTGATCGACGCTGTGACGAGACCTTCGTCGGTTTCCTACGCTCTTCCCGGGCCGTGGGCCCGTACGCGCGCGGCTGTCACGGCAGCGAGGGCGGACGCGGCTGCGCTGATCTGAAGCGCTCCGAGTTGTACTTGGAAACGCGGCTGTGATGCGCGTGTTTGCGCGTCTTTCTTCTCGGCCTTGAATATTATATGACTGCAGCCCTTGTGCCCCACTTCCCATGGCGGCCTGCTGGTATAAAAGGCGCCTCGCTCGTTTACGACGCATTGCACGTTCGCAACAAAGGCTGCTAATAATTAACGGCAGAACAAAATACTTTTTCATTCCATTTTATCGCTGAACCGGATGAAGACGCGCTGGCAAAAACTAAAACAAGTAGGTCACCAGCAGCTCGCCAAAGGCGGGAGGGTGGGGGGGGGTTGATATTAAAAAGAATAATAGAAAAGGTTGTTGTTTTGAAAGGAGGTAGGGGAGTTAAATGTGTAGTGAGGAGAGAGGGGAGGGAGGGGAGGGCAGCAATGTTAATGCAAGACTCCTGCGTGTTCAGGCGTCCCATTTTCAGATGTTGGTGGTGAGTGGAGAGGCTTCAGTTTGTCCTCGTGTGTCTCTCTGCGGCTGCTACGAGTTCGGCATGACGCAGCCCTGCTGCTGGGGGTGTGGGGGTGTTGTGGTGTGTGTGTGTGTGGCGTGTGTGGGGGGGGGGTCAAATGCTCCTCCCAGTCGCGTTCTTGTTGCCCTTCCGTTCAAAGAAAAAACCAAAACAAACAACCAAAAAAAAAACAAAACCTCCTCCCACATCCAGTCCACGTCTGTCCATGCATAATGAGAGGACAAACAGGTCTGTGGCATGACACGCAAGACACGTAATGGGAATGAGATGGTGGTGAAGCCAGCCTCAGCCCGGAAGAGCCCCTTCATCTGATGGAGGGGAAGGGGGGGAGGGAGGAGGGGGAGACAGGCGAAGGAAGGGGAGCTTCAAGCAGGTATGAAGGTGAGGAAGCCATCTTTATTAAAAGAGCCAAAAAGAAAGGAAAAACAAAAAAAAATGGGGGACCTAAAGATCTTTGCTTGTTTGTTACCTCACACAGCCGTTTTAAATAATACCTTTAAAAAAATGCATTTCCTTTGCAATAAGAAAGAAGTGTCTCACCTAAGATGGCAGTTGGCACAAAGGGGTCTGCCCGCATCCCCCCAATAAGAGGAGGTGTTGGAGAAGAGAAGAAGGTTTGCAGTAAATTAACAGAAACAGAAACAGAAGGACAGAACTGAAGGATGGCAGATTGAGTTCTCGCAACAAGAAACTTATCATATTTTCCTAATTAAACTCGGCTATTAAACACCAAGCGCAGTTGATTAGAAAATATTGCTGCCCTTTACTCTGTCAAAATAATGAACTATATTACAAAAGACCCACAATCATACACATTATTTGGATAAATTGAAGTCACGATTGGATGGTTTAATTCGATCTTGTGCACGAGTCCCATCTGAAGTTAATTTATCGACCATCTTGCCTCTCAAACTGTTTCCCCCTTTTGAAAGCGCACATTAGCAACATTAGCTGGTTTCAGTCTACACGTCACGGCCGTTTGGACTTACGTAAGAGCGCGGGCTTATGGAGGACACAAAACAAGCGCTTCACGCCGGTCAGTGTATTTACCTGGGTAGTAGGAGCTGGTGGGCATGGAGGTACTGAGAGTGTTGGCTTTAGGCAGCGAGAAGGAAGACGGCGAAGATCCGACTGCAGACGGCAAACAAGAGTGAGTCAATAATCAAATAACCACAAGCTGTTCATACAACGAGGATACAGCGGCGATCTATAGGAGGAGCGTGTGTGCCTTCAGTCAAAATAAAGAAACACTGCAATTTATTGTAGCATTAATGTATTAAATAAACACATGAGACTCCAAAGCTGTGGCTGTCACCATCCTTCACCGCTGTGTGGGAGAGGCAGGGAAAAACCCCCTAATGCATTTAATTTGTTTGCAGTGGCAGACAGATTTGAACATGCACACTAACAGACAGTTAATCAAGGTCAGAGCATCTTTGGGGCTCATCCCCTGCAGAGTTGTAGAGACAGAAGCTGCTGTGGTGTTTTAATCTGATGCTTTTGACTGGGATTATAGCAGGTCAAGCCCTGGGTGCAGACTAAGCTCAGCTGTCCATCAGCAGAGTATTAAGATTAACCTGGGATCCAGGAAATTAATAGGTTATCACTGCAGAAACTATAGACAGTGTCTGTGTGTGTGTGTGTGTGTGTGTGTTTGTGTGTATCTGCTCTTTGTGTTTCACGCCTCGTTAACAGACATTTCAGAAAAGAGTTTCCCTTAAAGAAACGGACACCAGACTGAAACCACATCACCGCACCAGCACCGGCAGCAGAGCTCATTAATATTGCTGATTAATTTACTTTAATGTAAAAAGAGAATCAGCAAAAAGTCTGCGAGGACTTGTGACAGGAGGAGAGTCTGGAGCTGAAAAATGAAACAATCTTTCTGTCTTCTTTTTTTTTTCTTTTTTTATTCTTCCCTTTTTTTCCCAGCATCAAATCAAAGTGAATTTTGTTAAAGTGTTTTGAAGGAGCTGGTTCCCTTTTGACCACCACTGCTGCCGGCAGGCCATTTTTCAAAAGCTACAAAAGCTCACTGTCAAATCTTTTGCACGTCTCGGGTAGAACAAACTGAAAAAAAATAAATAAATAACAGGGATGAACAAAAGGACTTTTAAACAAGTTCTTCAATAAAAAGCTATTTTCTTCATTGATTCATGTGGTCAGTGATTAAAACTAAAGGGGGTGGGGGGGGGGCTTCGTCTGGTGAGAGAAACAATCATCCGGTATAAGCTTCTGCAAAATCTGAACTGGAATGGAAAGTTAGCATTTAAAAGTAAAAGTAAAAGTCCCCCCCCCCCGAACATTTTCCTCAATCCACACATCATTTGGGAGAAGTACAAGCCTCGCATTTTAAGGCGATCCCAGGGTGAACATTTCCTGTGCAGCCAAATCTGATCTTCGTCTCACCTGACCAAACCAAATAAATTGTTTACCACCGTGTTTGTGTGTATGAGTGTGTGTGTGAGAGAGCAAGAGAGAGAGAAAGAGAGAGAGACTGTGTGTGTGTTGTTGTAACTGCTACATACTGAGTACCAAAATAGTCATGCTACTAGCAAAGTGAGGACATTTCTGGGAAGTGAGATGCAGTTTTAAGGTTGCGATTGGGGTTAGGTTAGGTTAGGGTGATAGATGGGGGGTAAGGTTAAGGTAAGGGGCTATGAAGGTCCTCACAAAGGTAGCAGTATAAATGTGTGTGTGTTCTTGTACTCACTACATACTGAGTAGCAAAACTTGCATTCTACTATCAAAGTGTGGACACTTTTGGGACATGAGGACATTTCGACTCATCCTCACGACTTCAAAAGGACTGTTTGAGGGTTGAGATGTTTTAAAGTTGAGGTTAGAATTAGGTTTAGGTTAGGGCGATAGTTGGGATGGTTAGAGTGAGGGGCTGGTGTAATACATTAGGTCTCTTAAGGTCCTCACAAAGGTAGCAGTACAAGAGTGTGTGTGTGTGTTTGTGAGAGATAGTCAGGTAGACTGGAAACGCTTACCTCGCCCGTTCAGAGTGAGCGCGCATTCGCTTCGCCCGTTGAGCGTGAGCGCGCACTCGCTTCGCCCGTTCAGAGTGAGCGCGCATTCGCTTCGCCCGTTGAGCGTGAGCGCGCACTCGCTGCGGGTGTTCAGCGTGTGGCTGTGCGTGTCCATGAAGGACAGCGCCTCGTCGCAGTTGGTGCCCTGCTCCGTGTAGCTCTTGTCCATGGAGTTGACCATCACGGTCATCTCCTGGCGGGTGCTGTTCAGCGTCTCCTTACGCTTCTTGGCCAGTTTCCTTGACGAGGACAGAAACACGGCGTCAGCTGATGCATGCTGTAACGACTCCCACACCAACACGATCAGAAAGCTCAGCGCCTGTGGACTGTTCTAAATCGGCTCCACGTGGAGCAGTGAAACATAAATCCTTGAGATTCAGAGGTGTGACACCCTAACCCAAATACATCAGTGGCGCTGATGATTTAAAATTAGCTATAGGATTTTAGGGCGGAAGAATCCGATTTGTGAACGGTGAACTGAAACAGTCAACCTGCTTTTATTGACCTACTTGGAGTTGATGCACTGGAGTTTTACAAGTCATTTGTTTCGGATCAAACGCACCCGAACCGTTCTGGAGCGAGTACACACAATTACGCAGATGCCCACAGATGTGTTTCTTGGTTATTTTCTAAAATTGGTTTTCAGCCCTTCTGCTTTTGCCTTAATAATGGATTTAATCTCTGTCAGACATTTTCGCGTTTGCTCTTTAGCTCTTGATCAGCAGACATTCGCGAAGGTCCTGAGGTCATGTTTTGTAAAACGACGCTGGCCCCTCTGAACCAGTCTGACAGCATCTGGTCACGTGACTTGGCACTTCTCAGTCCTGTCACGGAAACTTGAACCGTGTAAAACCCGAGGTTTCTCTGTGGCGGCGTCTTAACGAGATTAGACAAACGCTGCTGGATGATGTCAATTAAACCTGCCAAGAGGATCGTAAACACGCCCAGGAACGAGCCTTGAGGTTTCAGTTTGGACAGAAGAGCCTTGAAGGGGCCTCGGACATGTACCACACTATCATGGCCACTACACGTACACTTGTACTCAACGTTAGGGGTGCAGCCGCACGTTTGCACTGAACCTCTCCATCCAACGGTCTTGGATCGGTATGCATCAAACGAATGATACGCAATGTTACTTATTTATTTGTATCAGCTTCTGACAATGCGCTGAAAACTCAGTGGATCTGTGATCGACTATGTCCCCTAGGCTGCATACAAGTAAAAAAAGGATTGAACCAAAATGTGAATTTTGTGCATCTTTACACCCCTGCTAAATGTATAATTGTGTTATAATTGAGCCTCAACTGTTTCACTTTGGTTATTTGAACTCAAAATGACTCAAAACCTTCAACCCTCAAAAACTCCCAGTTGCTGGAATCTGACGGTCGTGTCTGCCGTATCATTCCCGATTCTGCTCCACGGCTGCATTAGTAATGGATGGAGTGCCCAGGCTCGCGCTGACCTTTGACCTCCTGCAAGATGACAGCCATTTGCCCAAAGATGATTTCCCCATGGCGATAAATAATGCATCCTTTGGTCACACTGGCATTAACCCTCCCATTTCCCACAAAAAAGGAAAAAAAAAAAAAAACAACCCTCCGCCGTGAACATCTTTAGCATCTTTAGCCCGGATTGTGACGGCGACCTGCTCCCGGTGACTGGGGGGGGGGGTCAGGATTAAGTATGGCTGCCCTCACGCTGACATCCTCGCTCTTCGCCGCTCCCTGCGTGACCTCTCTCCCCGCTCGAAGCGCGGCCTCTCCCTTGGGCTGCTGCTGCCTAACGACGCTCTCCTGCTGCGTTGTGTTTTCGATGTTTATTCAATTCCGCTGCCGTCTCGTGCCATATGGACCCACCCCCCCCCCCGCCTTCACTCATTTGCTCTGAAGGCCACAATGTGACGCTAATAGAGGAGCCGAGTGACGGAGTGGTGACATTTTCATCAGCTGGACCTACTTTTTTTTTGTCATTTGGTTGAAATTAGAGTAGCAACAAAATCGCAATCTTGTGTCTTTTTATCGCTCATATTGTAATGAAGTCATGGGGGGGGTGCACATACGGGGTGATATTAAGACTGATTCTGCACTGTGTGTACTCATCAAGAAGGCTATTAAGGGCGCCCATAAACCGGTGTTTACCGCTCTTTCCTATTTCTCCTCGGATCTCCGGCTCGTGTGCTGTAGCCGGAAGCGCCTCGGCCAAACGGGCCTGCACGAGCGGCGGTGCCAACGCGGTGGAAAGCGCCGGGCAACGCCGGGATGTTTGCGCGGCGCTGTGGGCGTTCGATGAAGATTAATTGGCAAGCGATCTGCTGTTCATTTGTAAGGAGGGGAAATGTACTGATAGATGACTGGAACGCCTACGCGGCTACAGTACGACCAGGAAGCGCGCGGCGGAGCGTCCGTGCCAGTGACTAATGCGATCGTTTATCACATCCCGTGATGTTTAGAGTAAAGCATTATGCTGCCTTCCATTTACCTCAGTGTTCAGTGCTGGGAATGACGTCGCAGTCAAATTATCAGCATTCCGGTTACGAAGTCGGAAACCAAGATGAACCTTCGCAAAAACTATTCTCGCATACATCACAAGAAAAACGTAAATTAGAGAGTAGGAACACTAGTTTCTATAAATGTGTGGAAGAATACTACGTATATGGCTGATTTACTGCGACAAAAACAGTCAGAAGTGTTAATAAACTATTACAGGAGCTTCTACTACTTTAGACTCGGGGTGGACATCTTTGAGAGCCAACTCAGGTGGTGAAGAGTCTCCGACTTCCCGAGTGGGATATCCGACTTCCCGTTGAAACTTCCGAGTACAAATGGAGTGCAGCGTAACTCCGCATGTGGAGCCCCAATGATAAAAGGTCGTCGACGCGTCTGCCTACAGAGAGCAGCCGTGGCTTTGAGGCGCGTGAGAACGGCGGAGCTGTTTGTGAGCCACATCAGACGGTGGAGGTAACTATATCAGGCACCTCTCATTAGAGATCACATGCACCTCACGTGTGTCAGATCTTCTGCGAGGAGCTCCTAACCCCGCAAGTTCGCTGATAACGAAAAAAGAAAGGAAGCGGCGAGGGTTGCGCGCCGTTCTGAGGGAGGCAGTACTGCCGCCTTTCTTTAACAGGCGAGCTTCAAAAACCCCAAAGGCGAGGCGGCTTCGTTAGGAGATGTAGGCGAGGCTGACAGGCAGCTGGGAGGGGCTTGAGGAGCACCTCTGATTGATCTCCGTTTACGATCGATCCGAGCGCGAGCGCCACTGTCCAGTTTTGACGCGGGGTGTCGGCCCCGTCGTTACATTTTAATCAATCAAAGCAGCTTCTGCTAATTCATTCCTGCGCTCCGACAGGGAAACCAACAGAGGCTCCGTTTGATCAATCACAGTCACCCACATTATTGCTTCATTGATTATGCAAAGCGATGTTGTTTCATCAAAATAAAGTGTGTCCTCATCACTCACTCTGGACAACCCTGTCCATCTTTCGTCTTTTCAACTGTACGGCGGTGCGGAGACGCGAGCGAACGGCAGCGGTTTGAATGTTGCTACTCCATCCGTGACATCCCGCCTCTCAGCCCGAAGTGCACTCCATCTACCCTCTTCCTCATCAGCATTCAGCGCTCGTAGGAGAGGAAAAAATCTGCAAGGCTTGTTCCAATTAGCGCGATTCTTGCCGCATGTTCGGTTCGTAAGGTTTAATGAAGGTGTTTGCCCGGAGCACATTGTGTTATACATGGTACATTTAGTGAGCCTTCCAGTCCGACACCGAATGCAGCGGAGGTGATTAGGAAAAGTAACATTTACAGTATAAATAATGAGGAGGATGTTTTCTGAGAGTGGGATTTGAATAGGAATCCATGTCTCAAAAGGAAATTACTGATGATTACAACACTGCGTGCGCTTGGTAAAACAGGAACATTGTGGATAGTTTGTTTGCCAATGGGAGTCCTTAAGAGATCTACGAGGAAACGGAGCATGTATCCCGTAATTAACCTGTTCACGTCAGGTACAGAGAGTAAAGGCGTCTATAGATCACTGCTGCTCTTCCCGCCCTTCAGAAGTTAAACGAACGCAGTCAGCTCACATGTTGGCGAACAGATAACTGTTGAGATGCTGAGCATTATTACAGTTCCTTTCAAAGTATAATCCAGCCACTTTCCTACAATCCACCCTGCTGTTTGCACAAGCGCGGTGTCAGCACATTAAATCCTCTATATCCACCAGCTCGCTGCTGCATTTAAGCAACGGCACTTAGCGTCGCTGTTAATATCATTGCATAAAATCGACTCCAGCTGTAAAGAGCATCTGTTAAACTGGGAAAGAACGGCCTCAGCGCCACAAAGCAAAAGCTGCCGAGCACAAAAGAGCTTCAGGGGAACTTGGGAGATGAGCTGGTTTTTGAAAAGTTACATCTAACCCAACATTTAAGTTACAATTAACCCTGACTCGAGCCTTTGTGGGGGATGCGACGGAGAAGCCGTGCTGGGATCTCTCCGTTGCGAGGATGCGGTTCGACCGCTCGCGCGTGGATTTGAAGTGCGCTGCCTGATGAACGACAGCAACAGCGGGTTTGCAGATAATAGCACCCCGCTTGATGGACGTATCAAACCCACGGTGGATTTCGAGTCGGCGGTGACCCTCGGTGAGCCCACTGATCTGCTGCCTGTCCTCGGTAGGTGGAGGCGGGGCAGCTGAGCCAAGCGCCTGATTAAAGGACAGTCACATATTTGATCACACATGCAACCGCATACCTAATGACCACTCTCACTGATGTGGCACTGCATGCAGGCCCCTATACTCACCTCTGGCATTATAGTTAAAGTGCATATTTTGGCATGAGCAGGAGGTTCTCAAGCCTTTAAAAGACTTTGATGAAGGCATTAAGAGCCTCCATCCATCATAGAGGTGCACTCTAGTGAACTTTGGTTATATACTGTGCAGCATTTTTATTTCTGGACAAAATTGCTGAATGATGATAGATTTTCTATTAATCCTTCATCTTATCCGATTGTATATCTGTTATCTTGACAGCTTTGGAGGAGTCGCAATCCACGTCCCACTCATTCCCTTAGTCTTAAATATCACTCTGAAGACCTTCTTTTCGCTAAAGATGTGTTGAGTCAATCAGTTTTTAAATGGTCTTTGTAAAACATTGCCGTCGCACAACAACACACGAAAACCTGGTCTTTTGAAGGCAAAAAAAAAAAAAAATCCAATTTGGCTAATTTAAAAAGCTGTCAATCAAAACACCTTCAAAGGGTCTATTCTTTGCATCTTTAAACCTTAAAATCTTCACCGAGCCATGTAATTTGACGTTATCGGGGGCTGTACTTCTGCATAAATCCGGCGTTTTATCTGCAGCATCACTGAGGTCTTTACTGTTTAGTCTGGAATAAACACTGACTGAGCAAATAAAAGTAGAAAGGGTGGCCTCAACTTTGTTGAAAACAAATTTATCAGGAGGATTAATTGATGACGTGATCTTTGACACTTGGTTGCATCAGCTGACGCTAATTCTCCGTGTAGTTTTCATCACTACCGACTTGACCGGCTTAGTTAGTAACGGCCTTCGTCTGTGAAACAAACAGAACAAACGTTAACCACTGCCCCAGTTACAGCAATGATATTCTTGTCAAAAGATTCTACCTATTCATATCCAACCCCCCCCCCCCTAAATAAAACACTAGGCGAGCCTCCACCACAAAGCTGACACTTTCATTATTTCCCTCACAACCTCGTCCGTCTCTCGCAGCTTAACTCGGTCAGCGCGCGTGCTCCTTTCGGCTTTGATGACATCGCTCCTCCGAACCGTCTGGGCTTTCCATTCAAGGTAGCCGTGGAGCGAGTGACACGCGGAGCGCGGCATTATCTCCAGGTGTATTCGGAGATGTTCTTTGATGTGAGTCAGCCTCCACTCTGTCCTCTGATCGCAGTCGTCTCAAGGCAGATTAGTCGGCATCCGTCACAAAGGCTGTATGGTGGGAGCTTATAGGAGCTACTGTGGGGGAACCGAATAAGCTGCTTTAGCATTCAAGAGCTGTGATCGGGAACCATCTATTCTATCAATAGTGAATAAAGCAGCAACTCCGGGGCTATTGTCTCGTGATGTTGGAGACGTCTCAACAGACGGGGGATGCGCTGCGATCGCGACGGCCTGCGCGGAAGTGATGCGGAAGTCTTATCGGCTTAAGACGCGACTCCAGCGCCACCGCGATGCCGATGGGGGACGGACGTGCAGGTGCCCAAACAAACGCATGCTGGAGAAATCAAGAGATGGGGGGGTGGGGGGGGTGATTTGTTTGGCGGGAGGATGGAGTCAATCATTCCATGCAGAAGGAGCCCACACGGCCGACATGCTGAAATCCCCGGAGCTGCAAACGTGATCAGTCCTACACTTGTTTTTGTGTCGGTGCTGCCTTAAGTGGATTAAAGGCGAATTGTCGGGATCGGCTCGTCGCCGGGAATAACCGACGCATCGGCGGCGTGATAGGCACTTCAAAGTCTCCAGATTAGATCAGCGGTGTCAAATAATAAAAAAAGAAATCTCACACCTGGGAGCTGCTGCAATTTAGTTAATAATAAGATTAAAAAAAAAAAAAAACTTAAAAAAAAAGCAGGGGTGTGTTTTCAGCGGCTGGTTTGTTTTGGTGGGGGTGCCTCCGTCAGAAGCCGTGCCAATGTGACACGCGGTGTGATGCGGCTGTCGTGTGGAGACGCGGTGAAGTGGCGTCCTCTGTTCCTACAGCAGAGATTACAGTCGGGCCTCTGTAATAGCTCTGGGCGGGAGGAGGACGACGCGGCGCTCTGCATGCACGGTGGGGGGGGACAGCATGTGGGCAAGAAGCATGGCACTAACATTACACAAAGTGGTTACTTACAGGTAGTAAGTGTAGGAGTGATAGGTTCTTCTGCCGATTGGGGTGGTGGTAGGATTTAAGCAGTGGAGGAGGGTAAGGGGGGGATGGAATGGAAAGGAAAGAAAAAGTAAAAATATATTAATGTTTGAAAAAAGAGAAGAAATGAACAAAATCAGATATGGTGGCATACGTGGAGGTAAACTAGTGATCATGAGGGCAAAAAAGGTGATCGCTTGGAGTCATGTCATGCTTTGCGAGAGAGGCGGCTCCGAGCAGCTCGGGACAACCTAATTAGCTTCACGTCGTGGAAACGTGGAAGGAAAATGAGAGGCAAGCGCTCTGTCGCTACACCCACCCTTATTATGAGCCCGGTTTTATTTTCTACACCTACAAAATTAACCGTACCTGACCTTCGAGGTCGACGCTTAATGAGTAGTTTGAATGCCTAAACGCAGATGCGGTTCCCCGTGGATCTGAGCGAATTACGCAAAAAATTCGCCCGACAGAGTCGCCTCCGTCTCGGCTTTGATTATCGGCTAATTGAAAACAATTCCATTAGCGTGTTCTTCACATCCGCCCACTGAGCGCTGCGCGGCACAGACGGGGGGTCCGCGGCCCTGAATGGAGATTCCTACTGTCAGTGATGGAAAACCGTCTACTCTCCCAAATGAAGGACTGAGGATTCGGTGGCGAAGGGCCTTTAATGTTTTTAATGCAGGCAGAACATCTAATGCATAGATACCAAAACCCTAACGCTCAAACCTCAAGATACTTTGGAGTTTTTACTCAAGTCATGCTCATATGGGTAATTATTAATTATATTCTGGGACATTCTAGAGATTCTCTACTTTCTTTTGCGTTTGATAAATTCTTCAACATTCAACCCATTGGGAAGCATCGACGGGGAATTAAAAGTTGTACCTTTACTTTTCATCCTCGTGGGCAACGCCGATGCGACGCGGTTATTATTCTGTTTTGTCGGCTGGGAGCAGCGGGCGGATGGTGTTTTATGGCGCTTTTTGCTGCCCTGATTGCTGGCGTACATTTACAAGACCTCCCTCCAGTGGAGGGTCCAGGGTTAATGTAAACCTCGCCTCCAGCTACCACTCGGCTGCCCTCCTCCTCTCTGAGACTTTCATCATATTTCCTTTGTTATCGTCTCCCCGCTGCCTCTCGTCATACCACAAGACCTCAAAAAGCCCCCCCATTCCGATTTCAATGTCAGTGAAGCGCTGAGTGTTTGTTTGAGGGTGCCATGGAAACGGATTAATTTTTCATGGCACTCGGTATCTCGTGGCAGTTAACAGCATTAATGGGGCATATCAACATAATCAAATTAATTATTTATTATCAGGCCGACAATACGATCATTGGAGGGAGGGGTATACAAAACGATGGCACAGAAAAGTCTTACTGGTGAGGGCAGAGCAGTAACAGTTGTGGGCTTTACTTTAAAGGGAGGGGGGGTACGCACCTCTTCTTCATGAGGAGGACGACTCCTAAGAAAATAATGACGAAGAGCAGGATGCCGGCGATGACCCCGGCGATCTTGACAGTGTGGTCCGTTTGTTTTTCTGGCTCAACCGCATCGGGCTTGTGAGTGGCTGATCCTAGAGAACACAGTTTTAGAATTCAGAGAGAACAAAGAAAGACAGAACAGGAATTAATGAGGCGGTCAAGTTAAAAACACACACACACACACACACACACACACACACACACAAACACACACGCACACATCCTCGGTCTTCTATCTTAATGAGGACTTTCATAGACACAATGTATTACCCAGCACCCCAACCATCCCAACTAAACTCCCTGACCCTCATCTTGACCCAAACCCAATCTAACCCCACCCTTAAAACCACGTCTGCACCCTCAAACAGTCCTTTTGAAGATGTGAGGACCAGACAAAATGTCCTCACTTCTGTCTAACTTCATTTATTCAGGTCATGGTTATCTCAAAGCTCGATCTCGGCTTGATGTTGATCTTCACTGAGGTCAAGCTTTGGATGTCCTCATTACCCAAAAATGTCCTCACTTTGCTAATAAAATGAGTATTTTGGTCCTCAATATGAAGCAAGAACACATAACATGTGCACACACACACACACACACAGCATTTTGGAAAACAGCTTATTTGAAATCTTGTTCTGAGTGCAATTTACTGAAATTGATATTCATTGTGTAATATGGTTGGGTATTAAATTAGTTCCATAATTATGAAATTACTATTGCCTTTGTAATATAATTATAAACAGCCCTGCAGTCACTGCTCTTAGGTTTCAGCTCTGTTACTGGGTCATGCTAAATATTGGCCAGAATATATAGAATTCTGGAAAGCAGTCAGAGATAGAGCGTCTTCCCTAAAAGCAGATTTATGCATGACGTGCTTTTCATATAAACATGCGTGTGAAAGGCTTTTTATTAACTTAAAATTCCTATTTAGTGGTACATCCTCTTATTGTTGTGACCATGAGGAAGCTGATAAAGCTGATATCTCGTGCGCCATAAACAACAACAACAACAACACAAACTGGCTAAAAGTTTATTCCTAAGTAAGTTTCCTCCCCATTTGTCCACTTTTAGCTGCGACCTCAGCACTCTGCGGATCAAGCTGCACTCGAGGAGATAAGTGTGCACCATCTTTAACCTTGGTTAATCATGTTTGGGGCAAACGCTTGCTGGGCTGGAGAAAAATGTAGGATGCAAGGCAGGAAAGATAATACCCGAGGAGATAAAAATGGGGGGAAAAAAAGGCCTGAAATAACTAAAAACATTAAATATTAGCGTGGGAGGAGATAGCCTAACTATGACAACAGAGAGAGAGAGAGAGAGGGTGCGGTGGGGGGATAAACGGTTCGTTTGAGCAGAATTGATAAGAAGCACTTGAAGGAGAGCTGCTGGAACGACAACTGTCCACCTGAACAACGCCATTATTTCTTGTCACCGGGGGTAAATTTAGGATGATAAATTGTTCTACCGTGTTGGAGTGGGGAGGTGGGGGGGGTTGCTCTCTTTGTTGATTCCATTTCCTGTTCTAATCCAAGAGGTGCATATCTTTCCTGAGCTGGAGGTGACATATTACTCTTCCAACAGGCGGGAAGGGGAGGAAGTAAATAAATAAATAAGCCCCGGCCTCTGTTTTAGCAGCTGAGGGAGAGGATTCGACATCGCTGGTCGTCCTGAGATGCTGGCCTGGGGTGTGAGGGGATTAGGAACGCACCCCTCTATTTACTGTGTCAGTGTGATACAGCCAGTGGGAATTAAAAACAGCGTAATTTGACTTTTACTCTATCTAAGAGAACTTTGGACTCACAGAGACAAATTTTGATTTAAATGCAGCACTGTGAGAATCCTCTTTTGATTGTCTACACCTGTCACAACACACACCGCCCCAGAAAATAATGAGAAAAACTCATGAAAGAGGATTCACTCCTGCCAAAACTCTCCAACACTGACACATCAAACGACAATCAAACCAGCCTTTCATGTGCCGTAATGAAGCAAAAGACGAAGGCGATATTGTCTAAAGCGCGCTGGGGTTTGCCTTTGGAAGCAGCCACGGCTGCGACCACCTGTTTGCCGTGGTGGGCGCTACGACCGCGCGGTCTGGGTGTGAGGCGGCGGACGGGAGCGCCGGCGCTGTCTGAGGCTGACCTGGGAGCTGGTGGTCGCCGGCCGCCGGGGCGATGCGGAGGTACGGGGTCGTGAGCTGAGTCACGAGTATGGCGGCTGAGCAGGTTCAGAGGATCCAAGAACGGCATGCAGTTGAGACAGAGAGAGGGAGGGGGAGGGTGAGAGAAGAGAGAGGGAGGGGGAGAGAAGGAGAGGAGAGATGGAGAGATGGAGAGAAAGGACGGAGAACGAGAAGAGAGGGAAGGGGAGAGAAATGGGGGAGAAAGGGGGTAGAGAGAGAGAGGGACAGAAGATAGAGGGAGGGGGAGAGAATGGGGGTAGAGAGAGGTAGAGATAGGTAGAGAGAGAGATGGAGGGGTAGGGAAGGAGAGAGAGAGAGAGAGAGAGAGAGAGAGAGAGAGAGAGAGACACAGCAACAATTCTCATCACCATGCAGCCTTGAGGTGGAGACATTTGTGCTATTAGAGCTTCACAGGACCATTAACAGACCACGGCTCTACATAAACCAACGTCAACAGGTCAGGAGGGCGTTTACGTTCAGACCAGTGAGCCCACCAGTTGCCTCCCAGTCACGAAAAGAGCATGCGTAACATCAAGGCGTCAACATTAACACGTCAAACACATTAGAGCGCTGGGTTAGGAAAGTCCCATGCATGTCCTGGCTCCCGGCCAGCTCCTACCTTTAGTGGCGACTCGAACACAGTCGATTTTGGTCTCCTGCAAGAAAAAGGAGAAGAGATATAATGAGACACAAAGGTGTTCGACACCACTGGAAACTACCCTGCGCCGCCACCCCCCCCCCGTCATCTGTGGAGCTCAGTGACTGAGACGGCGAGGGAGGCCCAGATTAGCGGCGCTGAGCTCCCGGTTTGTCAGCCAACAGAGATCTGTCGGCGGCCCACGGCTCAAGGTGGCCGGCCGCTGTGGAGCGAGCAGAGATCTGTGACAAGAGGGGGGGGGGGCTGGAAAGTCACGTCGGGGAGCCGCTCTGAATATGCGATGGAGTTCTGGCGGCGACAGCAGCCTTCGCCAACAAAAAAAAAAATCTAACCATGAAAGAACACAACTCGGCTCAAACAAAACAAAAATACGCCGGCGATAATGGTCCGGCGGACGGGGAGAATGGACACAAGGGCACGAAAACATTAATAGATAAAAAAGCAGGAGTGCTTCGTCCCTGGGTTTGACCCTCGGTGTCACTCAAGGAGAGCCGTAATGAAATAAAGAGACGGGGAAAAAAAAAATTAAACGTGATCTCAGCTGCGAGCGCGCTCGTACGACTGTGGCTTTTAAGCTGTCAGGCTGCGTCTTGTTAAAAGCAACATAATGTGGAGTTTATTTGAGGGGAGAAAAAAAAAAAGAGAAAAAAAAAGTCCAGATGTGGAAGTTGGTGCTGCTGCTCGCTGGTTACGGGGGGGGAGAGGGACGGACACATGACGGCGACGTTAGGAGATGTTAATTAAAGCTGGTTATCAACCAGCAGATGCCCGATGGGGGGGGCCTGATTGCGGAGGCTTCGACCACGCGCCCGCTTGCCTGCCGCCGGCGATTAGCGTCCGCCGGAGCGGGCCGCGCCTCCTAAACGGTGTTGATCAAAGCCTTGTCTGGAGGTTGGCGTGAAGTTCCATTGGATGAGGCGGGAGAGCAGGGGGGGGTAATGGAGGGAGAGGGGAGCGTTGCGTTACATAAGCCTCATCGCTTGACCTCCCCCTCCGTGTGGGGATGGGCGGAGGTGTTGGAGTAATGACACACGAGGCAGAGGTCAAAAGAGGCTGTGTGTTCGTGGGTCGGAGCCATTAAGCCAATCAACCTGTCGGGCGGCCTGCATCCTTCGTCACGTTATTATTATTCCCGTCACGTTAATGTCGGGACTTGTTTTTTGGTCTCATCAGAGAAGAGGTGATTAATATATAAATAAAAGTCACCATTTCTGACAAATACTTCCACTTGGTGGGCTGGTACCTGGTGTATTTGTCCTTGTGTCCAGCTCTCGTGTCTGTCCTACTTTTCTCATTGCGACGTTGCATGTCTGTCCCTTTGCAAATGTCCCACATCTGGGACACAGTCAAGAGTTCTTCAACAAATGTATTCAAAAGAGTGGAGCCTAGCTTAAAGGTGACATATTATGCTGCTTCTCTACATGTTAACATGGTTTCTTGATGACTAAATCAAATCTTAGTAAAGTGCTTTGGTGGAGAAAAGAAAATTGAATGGAGCAGAGTCAGACTACAGCCCTGCTCTTAACAACAGGTTTCACCGCCTTTCCCTCTCAATCCTAATGAGCGACTGTGAGCTCCGCCCACATATGTCATTGCCCCGCCCATTTCCTCTGAGGGCAGATCCTTGCACAGGTACCTGTGGTCATATGGGCGGAGATACCCAGTGAGGCCAAACATACCAGGAGGGCAGAGCAGAGCACTGAGACATTTACAGACTCTGACAGTTTACTTAACATTCAATTAATTGTCAAAACTGACATTTACAAGATGGGCAGGCGTATGCAAATATATGGACTAAAGAACTGAAGAGTGACATTTGCATAATATCTCCTTTAAACCTGGCCACATGATCAGAATATGTTATTTATTATCACATTTTAACTGCGTATACAACTGATTATAGTAGTGATGCATCTAAAACGGGATGTGCTGATGGTTTGGAAGCATTTAATCGTTACGGTGATACTGTATACCCTGCAGCAGATCGTTTTCAGGACTGTTCCACTGCAGTATTAAGTGCATCTGTGAATGTTCTCCAGACGATCTGATGTAACTGTTCCTGCTCCTAAGAGTTTCTTTATTTACTCAAGGAAACAAATAAATCATTTCGTAATCGCTTCGTCTGCCTCTGAGCGGAGGGACTGCAGAGTAGATCCTTAGTCTGTCAAACAGAATTAAACTAAGAAAATTATCCATTTAGTGTGCAACACGCATCGCACAGTCGAGACAGTGGAACAAGTAGGAGCAGATCAGAGAATAGTTCCTCCATCAATGTCACTCAAGCACTGACTTGACAAACATGTATGTGCTCATTTGTTTCACAAACTCGTGTGTTCAACTTAAAGCAGTTACCATTTACATCTGTTCAGTGAAAAGCAAATTAAACCCAACGCAGCTTCCTTTTAAACTTGAAATGAAAGGGGAATTAGTGAAAGCGCAAAGCACCCACCCCGTTGGCGGTGCTGACAGCCTGGTAATAGATGCTGTAGCTCTTCTGAGGCAGCAGAGGGGCGTTCCAGTAGCCGTTGTAGGTCTTGTTGTCGCCCACGGTGAATGGCTGTGGCGAGTGGATGCCCGCCGCGGGGAACTGGGCCGTGAAGTAGTACTGGGAGTTGAGCAGCGTGGCGTTCTGGAAGTGAATGGGGACCGGGTAGCAGCGCAGGATCTCTGCGGCGCCTCGCGCTCTCCGTGGACGTTCCTCCTCCACCACCACCTGGTACGCGCTGCAAGCACAGGACGGACGAGACGGTGACGACCACGGGGGGAAAAAAAAAACGGGCACTTTTCAAAATAGCTGCTGGCGGCCGGGCGGGTTTTCAGCTCCGCTTGGAGTCTTTTTAAACCATTTTTTGAAAGCCTCTTCACGAGTGCAGAAAAGCCCAGCGATTTTGCATAACTCAAGTTTGGTTTCACTAATGTAGGGGTGGAAAAAAAAAGTTGGAAATGTAACAATCATTAAAAGTTTTAAATCACAATATTGTGGCGGCGCACGCTGCGGTAGTAAACATGCCCAGTGGCCTTGGCAGTTCCCTGTTCCTACGCTGGGAAAAAGCCAAGACAAACTCAGATGAACCATTACGTTCTAAAACCTTTTGATGATACTTATTTTGAGCTTCTCTTTAAAATCGGTGAGGCCCTGCAGCTGCAGGAGTAACGTCACAAAAGGCCTCGCTTGTATGTATTTATCATGTCAGCGCGTCTTTAAGGCCTGATCTACAAATGGTACAAACAGGGGAATTAAAAGGTGGACGCTCCGCTCCGTTTCCTGGGCCGTGCTCGGCTCCGTCGGGGCTGCGGCTCCCCCTGCCTCCCGACAACGATGACACTGTTTCTGAGCCGGCTGCTTGGCTCAAGAGGGAGACTGTCCGTCTTATCGGCGTTCCTGTTAGTATGCGCCTCGCGTCGCCTGTTAAATCTATTGAGCTGCAAAGAGTGACAAAGAGTCTGTTTACAGCTACTGCGCAGAATAACAAGGCCTGATTGTGGGCCGGGGGTCATGCAAACAGCAGGTTATTATTAAAGGAACCAGTCGCATAAATGAATGCACGACAACGCGTGCGCATAAATAATGTGTCATTTTTTTCATTAATGGTTAATATGTGAGGAAATGAATAAGATAAATAAAACAATAAACATATTATTTTAAGAAGGTTATCCAATAGTGTGATGGTTTGATATTAGTGCTGCATTCTGGAGCAAACAACAGAATAACGGTGTGATCTGATTAACAGACATCAACTACAAACATGCTGGTTGAAGCGGCATGAAGTTAAATTAAGAATCTGGTTTGCAAATCAGGACGGGAAATCGATTTCCCTGTTTTGCTAGACTTCAGCACCGAAAACCTCAAGGTCGAAACAACATATAATTTGTGTGTTTTGGCATTTATGCGTTTTCTTGTCAATTCATTTCTGCCCAGACCTTCAAACGGGGTCTAACAAACTCAAACTGGTGATGATGGGACCTCTTCAACATCTTTCAACATGGTGTAAATGATACCGCAAAAAATGGGCAAAAAAAAAGTGATGGCACATCAGTGTTGCCATAGAAATGATCCTAATTGAACAAATGCTGTTATGTAGAGTTCACATACAAATATCATTGTTTTTCTTTTTCCTGTGGACACGTCCTTATTTCAGAACGTCTTGGTTCCTGGTTTTGTGGATGTATTAAATCTGCAATCACAGTTCATTCAGAATGGAACTATCAATGTGGGTCATGTTGCTTCCAATACTAGTGAAATCCTAATTCAAAGGCTCAGTTGGGGACAAACGCGACCAGGAAACGAACTGACGCCGTAGAAAATGGAAACAGCAGACGGCGGAGGCAACTGTACGCGGATCGGGAATAACGCTGAATATTTCCCTCACTACGCGTTAAAAGCTGTAGAAGTTTGCACCATCCCAGATGTACTTACAAGCTGAGTGGTTGTGGTGCGAATGCCCGTGGATGTGATCAATTGTTCCCCGAGGTTGGTACCGGATGATTAAGTGCCCTCTTGTGTGTACAGCATGTGCTCTTTGACCCTACAGTTTATCATAAGGTGCGTGCAGTGTCATTAGAAAATCCCCCTTTGCTCTCGGTGGGTGTGTCCCAATTCCTCAGAGCTAAGCGTTTAGAGCCGGGTTGGGAGGTGATGAAATATCTAATCCCACAGAGAGTCTCCGGGAGAAGTCAACCTTTAATTACGGTCCCCTATTGAGAGCCGAGGTCAAAGGGCAGCTGGATGGCTGGCAGAGGCTTCCTTAAGTAGCTGAAGTAGAAGCAGAGAAATGAGCGACGAGGGGTCTGAGCCAACACATAGCGCCCAACACACCTTAATGTGAGCCATGATGAGGCTTTCAGGGGAGATCAGCCGTCAGTCACGATGCAGCTCCGAGTTAAAAACAAACTAGTTCTAGTTGATACAAAAGCGTCTGCTTACTGTAGCAGCTCTACAACTTATTGCCACAATAAGCGGTCTGTGCTCTCGCTTCGCTCCGATATTGATACACTATGTAAATCTGCGGATACAGCAGCAGACTCCCATTAGGTGACCTCATGATGCGAATGAATTGGAATTGCTGCTGTTCTCCTGAGGGACACTCACAGACTTCTGCAGCCAGAGCCAAGGGTCCTTGTGATGCTGGTCTAAATGAAAACATCCTTTAGCCGCTTCTATTGAAGTTTTCATTAAGGATGTGCCTTTGTGCTCTTGTGATTGTCTGTTTTCACTTGAACTGCTGCAGCAAAAAAAAAAAAAAAATCTAAAACAGACTCGAGCATTCAGTGTGATTTGAAAGTGAAACAATTACTTCTTTAATTACTGCCGTCATATTAATGTGCCTTTGAGCAAGTGACACCTTGTCACCTCTTGGTGAGTTCACAATTTTAATTACGAGGCATTTTGACAGACCACAGTAATTTAATTATATCGCTGATTTGGTTTGACGTGAATGAAGGGAAACGGAATAATGCACATTAATGACAAGAACAAAAGAAAAGTCATTTTCAACTGACCTGACAGTTCTGGAAACTTCATTAGTGATAATACTTGATGACTGAGCCAGTAGTTTTAGTGTCCCCGTGTTGCTACAATGGTACAATGTAACTAGAAGTATTTCTAATATCTTCAATAAATACATGGTTTTCATTTGTTGTATTTTGAAATGAGATCAATGGTAGCAGCATTGCTATAGCCTACTGTGGGGCTGCTTCACCTGCTCCTTTTTGAGCGGATTCGCAGCTCCTGCAAGAGAATATTACCATTCCTGTCCAGATTGCTGCAGATTTCTTTGTGCATCTGGAGTGCTGCTGACACAAGACTCCACACGTGGTGACACAGCATATAGCTGTGATGGCTACCATCATGCATCCTACACCGCTTCATTTAGATTAATATGCCAAAGGAAGGTACAACGCGACACCCTGCTGAACCCTACTGGAATGCTAATTCAAATTCAGATAAGTGGATGTTTTGTTGATACATCAGAACTGATGGTTTTGTAATCCATTTACCTCCTTCAGCAAATATGTTAACTCTCACTGTTATGCAGATGTCACCCTCCTCTACCTTGACTTCAGAACTCTTTTCCTTTGAAGTTCAGAACAATCACCTGACTCCCTCTCCTTAAATCCAAACTCATCTGATTAAGACCAGATTCTCTCTATTTTTACACATTTAACTGTTTTTCCTGTATAATTTTGTATGTTTTGCCTTTTTTCCTATTTGTTTGGTGTCCTTGAGTATCCAGAAAGGCACCTAGAAATAGGATTCCTCTTCGTTATTACCTTTTGTTAAGGTGAAATATGCATATTCAAGCAGAGGTGTGGATAAACATGTGAAATTATTTTTGGTAGAACTGTTTCGGCGAGCACACGCACCGTTGAACTAATTACAGTAATGACCCTGATCCTTTGCAGAAGACTCCACTTGGACGTCACACCTGTGAAATCTGCTTGATCGCTCTCCCAGAGCAGGAGGAGCGTAGAGACAAGAGGAGGTAGAGAAGCGGGGAATGGTCCAGGCTGTTAGGAGTGCTCTTCCAGAGGAGCCAAGGGGGCAGACCTGCATTCCTGCAGTGGTGCTGCAACTTCAGCTGACATCAATTAGGCCTCCTCTAGCCTCGCTGCCCAATAGATTTCTGCTCTCCTGCCATGCGACGCCAACCAATTATGGCAGATTGACTCAGAATCGACTGGATGGTGACCTGAAACTCAGATTTATTTTTCTCTCTGTATGTATGTGTGTGTGCTTCTGTGCAGTGGGGGAGGCTTTAGGGTGTTTGAGCAGATGAGAGGAGGTGCACCGGGAGCATTTCAATCACCAGATCTGCCTCTCTGATGCCAACTGGTTGTCTCTATTTACTGTGTCTGATTTAAAGTAACACAGTCCTCCTGACCTGGTGTCCTGACTCCACACATCTGGCTGCTTCCTCTTTATATTTCCCGGGTGTCTACCAAAGCTATAAAGCAAACAAATTAGGAGACGCCATAGACCGCATCCAACGTTAAATTGTACAGAGCCTGCAGAATTGTCACGTTTGTGCACAGCTATTAGTGTTTTCGATGATGCAATCAGAGAAACGTGGTGATTATTTTAGGACTGTGGCAAATTTCTTCAGGTCATGGATGAGCCAAGATAGTTTGACGCTACGTAGATAGATTCACCGAAACTGGGTTTCCTCAATTTGCTACTTAAAATGCAAAGAAAAAAGAGAGCTTTATTTGGTGTTTATGTATGTTTTTTATATGCTTGCTCAAGGCAAAGGTTATGGGAGAAAAGGGCTGATTTAGTGGTAGAAATGATAAGAGAAGCATTTCAAATCATTTATTTCTGCAGGAGCATGTACACATTTATTTTGATGCTGAGGAGTGAGGAGGCGGATTCTGGCCCTGACGAGGGGCCATTTCAAACATTAGTTAAACACGACATGACTGATAGACAGTTCCCTAATCCTCTTAAAGCAACAGTGTCCCCTCTGGTAAAAAGTGTTCCCAGCTACTGTATGCATGTTGTCCCGAGAGATTAGAAGCCAAATCCAAGTTTGTAATGTTACACCGATTAGCAATTAGACAAATATGGAAAAAAACTGACTCGTCTGACTGGAGAGATCCAAAATTTGATTTGACCTCAGCAGAACACTGGGCGGGGGGGGGGGCAGCATTTGCACCTCTTTTACATCATCGTTTTTTGAAAACTCGCTGTTATGCCGTTGATCCTGTTGTACGCCAGAAGATCTGCTGTTTCATACATGAATATCTGGAGCTCTGTTACCAATTCGGCCCAATCAGAAGGCCTGACTGCATCATCAAACCCAGCGTCACGCTGTTCCGCTCTGTGGATCAGTGCTCTGGGTGCCGTTTCACGAGAGCTTTAAAACTGGTTTTAGAAAGTGTTCAATTTCTAAATGAGCTTCCACACTAGAGAACTGAAGGCACTAGAGAACTGAAGGCTACTTGTATGTGTATGTGTGGGGTGGAATTAAATGTAATTAAAGAAGGGAATTTAAGCCCTTTGACGAAACATCCTCAGATGCCAGAAATCATGAAACAATCGTAAAATGTGTTTTTATCTCAAACATGAAGAATGATCTGTCTTTGACTTCAAACCCCAGAATAAAATGATGCTGTTGTCATTTTTCTATCTGAAATCACACAGCCAGATGACTTAAAAGCGACGGATAAATGAAACCTTTTATCCCCGGTTTATGATATCAAGTTTTGTTTTTTCCTTTAACAGTTTGGGATATTTGGAATTCTAATTCAGCAGCATAGCTGCTCAGACTGAAGCTGCTGAATGGAGCCTGGTATTTCCGAAGGCGCTACACGACATTTGATGTGCGGCCAGAATGTTGCTGCTACAACGTCTTTAAAGCCGACGTTACATGCTCCCCTCGTCGCTGCCCTAGGTGGTCTCCTTTCTTTTGCAATCCGTGTTTTCGGTGGCACGTGGGAAGTGCGCTGGCCTTGGTTCCCTGAGTGTTCAAAGGCAAGATTCTGGGAACCCCTCAAAGTTTAGTCTGCGTCCAGACTCGGCGGTGATCAAACGACAGCCAAATTTGTTGTGATGTGAGCACCAGGTAGATGGTGAGGAATGCCTAAATGGATCTTGTTCCATATAAATGAGTCTTTGAGTCTGTGTTTCTGCTCCTGATGTCCGTTTATCTGTATTAGAGGACTCTGGGGTTCTAAAGCTGAAGCTTATAGGAACAAAGACAAATCTCTTTCATCTGTAATGAGGTGAAAGGGCCTTCCAAAATATTAAAAAAAACAAGAGAAACAACTAATTAAAGGATTCACAACATGCTGTTAATTAGAATTAGGCATTTGTAATTAGCCAACTGAAAGAATGGCAGCATAACTGAGGCCCTCTGAAATGTACCTGCAAGGAGATTTAAAAAAAAAAAAAAAAAAAAAAAAAAAGATCACACTGTCTCTCCCGCTCAGACTTCTCCATTTGGTGCCGGGGCATTAATCCGGGCAGCTGCGCATCAGGTAAACATGAGCTGACAAGCCTGACTAAACATCTCCGGGCTGTAATCCTTAAAAGACTCAGATGAGTTGATAGTGGGAAATTTTTGCAGCATGCGAAAACGTTTATCGCAACTGATTTTTAAACCGCTGTTGCCGTATGTAACAGGCGATCCATGTGTTGGCAATGAAGCCTGCAGGAATCTATTTTCTTTCTATTGGAAAAGGAGCCGTTCTTTATTAACTAATATGAAAATGTCTACTTCTGACTTAAGATCAGAAAAAGAAGAAACACGAACGATGCCTGATAAGGAACTAAAATTACCAAGGGAATTGTAGCGTCTGTGTAAACGAGACTTAATAAAATGACTAAACATCTTACTCTTCAGTCGACTAACACAAGAAATGCCTCAGCAAGTTGCCAAATGCTTATAGCCACGATGAATGAGGCAAAGTGATAATCTTTGCCCAACAACTTGGCAATTATACAGACGACCTGCCTCCCTCACCGACGACTAATCAAGCAGGGAAAATGCCTCCGCTCCTTGGGATCCCGTGCCGGGGAAGCTTGCAACATAAAAGGCGTGTTAAGAAAAGGAATGCTGAAGTTCGCCTCAGTAGCATGGGGCTTTTGTGATCTCATCTTCAAAGGCTGCGCTTCTTCACAGGATCACAGCCCACAAACAAATAAAGCTCAAAAAAAAAAAAAAAAAAAAAAAAAAGAGTCCTGAATTCCCCAGCACCGTTCCCTCACTGCTGGGTACTGACATTTGCAACCACCTGATGGATCATCTTTGCTGTCTCGGATACTTTCTGGTGTTGGTGCAGCGCTGGCGGGGCCTTACCTTACGGGAGCGCCTCGGCTTTGGGCGGGTTTGAGCAGGACGGTGACCGTGCTGTCCGTCTGGTTCAGGGATGTCTCCTGGTCGTAGGCTGGCATGGAAGGAGCTGAGGAGGACATGGAAGTGTGAAGAGTTTAAATGCAACTGCAAACAGACTGGAACCAGACCTGCAAGACTAAAATCCAAGGCAACTATTTTATGCAAATACACATTTTCATTCAAAATATTGTATACTCTGATTTGGGACCTTCATGTAGCTGCTAGATATTACAGAGAAAAACAAGAGAGATTAAAATAGACCTCCAGTATATTTCAACATCATTGGAACATGGAAGAATATATCACAATAAAAGACTTAAATCAGCATGAGCTGATGTGATCCAAGTAGGCATTTATGTTGACATGTTTAGAAAGATCTGTGGGGGGGTGATGGTCAAACACCGTCCGCCCACTCAGAAACTGAGCTGACCTGAAATCTTGGTGGTGAATTGAGTGATGATGGCGGGGCCGTAACCTTTGGCCGTGCTAGCGCGTAGGGTGAAGGAGTACGTAGAGCCCGGATAGAGACCAGTGAACATGTGGGTGGTCTCGTTGCCCAGCTTCACAACCTTTCCACTCTGGTTGGAGAGGTCCAGGTCAGGGTCGAAGGAGCTCACTGCCTTGTAGGAGATCTAGGAAGGAGGAGATGAATGTGATGGTCTCTGGTACACAAACTAATGAGACCAGATTATGTCGCGTTTGTGTGTCATTGACGAGGTAAAACATTTATGGAACTCCTGATTGTTTTGTTCAAATCACATTGAAGGCCGTCACATTTTAAGACCTTCAAGAAGAAACTTGTCCATAAACACAGAGCACTCTGGAGGGAACCATTAAGGTGAGGGTTTTCACGAATATCCATTTTGAGGAACTGTAATGTTGCACTTTATGAAAATGCCTTGGCCTGTACAGGAAAACCTCCATTACAATTCCAATTAAGAAGCACAAAGGGAGTTAGGAGTGCTGCATAATTTGTGTCCATCAAGTTTTGAAACGCTTCAAGGCCTTCTCATTTAGCCTTTGTCTGCAAAATTAGCCTGTGATGCCAAATCCTCTACCACATGGGAGAAAAATTTAAAAATGACATGTCAGTGCTGGACACCACAGATGGGGTTTTTTAATAATTATGTCGCTGACATGGAAAATAATAGAGAAATAAAATGAAAACCTGAGCCAATGATTGCTATTTAAGTTGCACTGGTTGACATATTCCAATCTAGCAAAGTGAGAAATTTATTTCTAATATAAAAACTCATCTATTTACCTTGTATTTATAAAATGATTAAGTAAAGGTACTGATCATAAATGATAGGCTAGACATTTTCCCATATGAGTGAAATAAGGGGAGGAAACATCATGAAGACTCTCCTGTGGAAAAGCCATTTCAGCATCAACTCTAAGAACAGACAATTTTATGGAAATCACTTGATTGTGAATGTCTGTACTTTCATTCAGGGTGATTATTTCTATAGCAAAACTGGGCTTCACATTTGGAACATTCACTGCTCCAGTCTGTCATCTATCACGACTCAGAAATCACCTTTTTTTCCCAGATTCTGTTCGATGTATTTTAACTTTTTGTCCTGGAAATGTCAAAGTCATTGAAGCGTACTAACCCTTATTCAGTTTTCCCTTCCTGCATATCCTGGTTGCTCAGTATAATTAATACATTTGCATATATGATCATCTGTCTATTCTCCCCCCTTCTCCTCCCCCTCACCCAGCCCACCATCAGCAGGAGCCCCCCTAAGTATGAGCCTGGTCCTGCCTGAGGTTTCTTCCTGCTAAAGGACAGTGTTTGCTTGTTGGAGGTCTGGCCCAGGCTTTCTGTAACAGGCCTAGAGACAAGTTTATTTATATTTAAGAGACAAATTTACTACTTTATAAATAATAATTCGGTGTCTTAGGGGTAAAAAATGACCCACCTGCACTAAATCCATGAAATTAAGCTGCTGAATTGTGTTTTCAACCCAAAATATTTTTTGCATGATGAAACCTGTTACCATCACACGCTATAGAAATGTCCCAGTTTTCTCTTTTCACAGTGTAGAAAGACCAAATTTAGCATTTCTTTTTATTTCAACATGCCTGTTATGCATTTTTAGTGCAGTAGAGGTTTTAGGAATGTTTTCTGCATCAGTCTTTGGGGAAGGTGCACCTGCAGCACGCCACTTAAATCCTCCTGTTTATTCTCCCATTAAATGCGAACCTCATTCCTGTATGGAAGCAATGATCCAGACTGGGTAGTTTTGTGTCGACATAAACGTGGTCGAACGTCAAAAAGCATCCGTGCACGGTGCGAGCCGCTCTGTGTGACTCCTTTCAGTTTGGCCATGAAATTTTAAAAAAGACAAACAGAAACATGTAGCTCTAAAAGGAAGGACCTGCTCTTCCAGGCTTTGTTCTCCAGCCCGTATAAGTGCAGAGAGCATGGCAGCGCACTATAACCCCTTGAATAAACAGGGCCTTGTTACAGTTCCTTGATTCCTCTGATTGAAACATCTTGGTGAAGCTATGGGGATATCCATTTTCTCTTTCGGTCACTCTGTTCACCTGACAGATCAGTGGCGGATGGAGCGACCTGTGCGGCGACCCCGACTGCACAGCTTTTACTCCCAATCCGCTCTCCCTGGGTGAGGAACGGGCCTGGGAATAATTACTAACATAGTCAAAATATCAGGCGCGGGCGAGGAGGGGAGAATCAATCTGTGGGAAAGGCTGGTGGATTATGACCACCGTAAGCTGCCTGAGCTCCATGTGTACATGTATATATAATGTGTGTGCGGACTGCTTCAATTATTCAGGATTCGATGCTGCTCCTGGGCCGGGCAAGCTGGAGCCATATGTCAACATTTACTCAGCGATATATGCTCCAGGCTTGTTTCAGAGACAGCTGAGAAGGACAGAGGACATTAGAAGTTCACAACTCTTTCTGTATCACGATTGCAATGGAGAGTCTTCATTTAAACTATACGTTTGCTGCCATTTGCCTGCTGACTGCTGACCTACTGTAACTACGTTACGCTCATGTTTCTCAGAGCGCTGCTTGTCGTACCTCGTACTGAGTGATGATCCCGTAGGTCTGTGCTGGTTCTCTCCACTTCAGGATGATCTTCTCCTCGTAAGCGCTGCCCTGAAAGGACTCCAGCGGCACTGCGCCCGGCACTGTTGGGAAACCACGACAGCCATGCGACTCATAAAAAAACTGACCAAAAACAGTCAAGACAAGTGTCCAAAACACGTGTCATGGATACGCATGGCACCGCCCGAGGTGGCTCTGCCTCTTCTCTGAACGTTTGTTTTAATTAACACGGTTCAACACAAGAGGTTGTTAAAGACATGTAGTAGACCATAGTCGTTGGCCAAGGGCTGGGAGCCGATGCCAAACATGTTATTTAAGGACTTAAAGTAACTCCCACTTAAAATGCTCGCGCTCGTAAATGTTTCATTTCAAAAGGAAACATTTTTGCGCAGATCAAAACACAGATGAAGTGGTAACCTCGAGGGGCCGCTGAAAACCGCCAGCTCTCTGCTGTGTTTGCTTGTGCCGGGGAGCTGCCAAAGAGATCTGATCCTTTAACCCCTCGTGCGGATTGTTTCCGTTCTTTGAGGAGAACAGAAGGATGTAGATTTCCTCGGCGTTTATCGTCAAGGAAAAAAAGAAAGAGGGAAAAGGGGAAAAAAAAAAAGAAAAGAAAAAAGGCTGCGGCAACACCCCGCCTGTGCACTTGTTCCCACAAGAGCCCGAACACACAGAGCTGCAGACGTGCTGCAGCCAGCGAGGGACGAAGAGTTGCCACAGTTAAGTTTGTGACCGCAGATATCTGAGCCAGACGCGACAAGACTGTTTTGTCAGCCGAGTCTGTTTGCTATCTGGCGGCCATCTGTAAAGTTCATTTTCTGTGTCTGCTGAGGGAATACGGCACACCTTTCATCACTGCGCTTGAAAAGTAATAAATCTGGTACAAAAAAGGCATTTCGAAAAATGAAAATGAATAGCAGATCTTAATGAAATATTTAAATGTTGGTGTTTTCCTGGGTTTTCTGCTAATTGCCAATTTACATGTAATGGTTGGGAAGGAGAAATCCTTACAGATCATTAATATTTCTGTTTCTGAGACTGTTACCCTCTTGATTGATCCTTAGGAGCTGTACAAAGAAGTTTAAGTAATGATACAAAACACAATCTAAAGTTCTAAATTAAAATTGAACTGACAAGCAGCGAGCGCTGCTAAACTTTGGTGCAGCTGCTCATGAATACATTTATATGTTGGATATTTTCTCACAAAAGTCTAAAAGATAGAAGCTGTTGTTTTCTTCAACACATTAATACAATGTAATGTCAAGTATTGCAGGAGGAGGTCAGGCCCTACGTGGCCATGGATGATCTCCACGATTCATCCAAGAAATGTTGGCAGTAGTCTAGAGGAGGGACGGGAACCCGGTGCTATGAGGGCCACGATCCTGCCGGGATTTCCTCCCAGACAACAGATCACACTTGGCACTGTCTACCTGGTAGGAGGAAGACCAGGCTGGATCGGGGTTCTTGTAGGACCAGGTTGCCCATGCTTGCTCTAGATCCGGGTTTTCCGGATCCCGGCCCTTGAGGACCGAACTCCGAGGCCCCTGCTCTAGATGGTTTGGTGTATCCACACAGGTATTTTCTGGTGTATTACTGCTGATGTTAAGAGACAGATGTTCAGCTTTAGTGTTGGTATGCTTACCGTCCTCGTCCGTCTGAAACTCGAGCTCCTTACTCTCCATGACCCCCTCTGGATTACGCAAGACCAGCTTAACACTCAGGTTGGTGAACGGCGTCAGGTTGTGGATGGTGTGCTGGGGGTCGCGGCTCTGGGTGTCGTAGCACACCTCCTCCCGGGTCTCGTCCTTGCCGCCCACCTTGGAGCGGTACTGCACCGTCAGGTTGTAGCTGTGGCAGCGGGTCACGTTATAGCCCAGAGGCTCCCAGCGTATGGTCAGCTGCGTGGATTGGATATCCACCACTTCCAGCCTCCGCGGACCGTGCATCGGCTCTGGGCGGGCAGGAGAAAGCGGTGTGAGCATTCATCACGATAATCAATTAGGCTGTGTGGAATGTGGGTAGAGCGAGGCAGTTTCGACAAAATCAAGGAAATGACTACGGTCTATGCCAGGGCACAGAGAGGATCTGTGACCAGGTTTTGAGACCCAGTCAATACTTTTTTCTCAATACATTTTTCATAAAATATTTAACATTTTCAAAGCCTTGAGCTGAGGCATTGCCACATCCCATTAAAGCACTAACTGGGTCTCACAGCTGCTGCACACACCACAGGCATTTTGGTGCAAACCCCTCAGCAGGAGGTGTATCATCCCTTCAGAGCGTGCCATTCTTTAGCTCCCTTCTTCCTTGTCCTTGGCCTTTTTTGCTCGTTTTTCTATCTCACCCAGTGGTGGTCACCTATTAGCACCACACTGATACAGGGTGAGCCAGCCTGCCAATCCAGGCAGGATACAACCCCCACTGCCATCCCATCACCTTTAATCACATACACCATGTCTTCTTGCCTTTTCTCTACATCTTCCTCAATTTTGCTCATCTCTCTCTGCTTCAACTTTCCCCTATCCTATTTCTTTTCTCACTTTCTGCAACTCCCCCATTTCTCTTCCCCTTGCCTTCTCTTTCTCCACATCTCTGCTTCCCTCTGTCTATTTTCCTCTCCCCCTCTCTGCTACCTATGGGAGGAAAGCAGACCAAGCACAAGGTAATGGGATCAATTTCCATTCCAGGTTAAATTTGCAGTCCATTTCTCTGGAACTTAACACTTTACCACCTATTAGGAACAGCCAGGGCTCAATTTCCCCGTTCCCCAGGAGACACAGTCCAGCAATTCAGAGGCAGCCCTGGAAGCCATGTTTTACATTCTGCAGGTTCAATCTATGCAACATACAGGAGCTGTCAACTGCGTAATGTAACAATGAAACATTAACAAATATCTTTCTTTTAATACTGCTAATTGACTGGTCTGTAGAAACAAGACAGAATACTAACACAGAATACTATGTGAGAGAGAATAAAGGTCTATGGTAAGTAAATTATGCATAACCTTCAGATTCCCAGATATGATATCCCGGGCACAAATGGATATTCCTGGAAAAGGAATACTGTATCACAATGTGGAAATGTTCCGGTATGGAGAGTAGAAATGTAAATATTTTAATGCATAAAAAATGTATTAAAATTATTCAAAATTGTCGGCTAGGTTGAGTACTATAATAAACCACTCGGCCTAAAACTACAGACAGGCAATAATAACGGTTCTCCTCAATCAATGAAATCAGCCCCCCCCCAAATAACATTCTAATGGGAAAGCTGGAAAAAGAAAACGGGACCCTCAAATAGGATGCAAGGCTGGCAAAGCCAGAAAATAGGAGTTTTAAACCCCTTCATTTGCGGAACTATCTGTTGGCTGCACTCTGTAGGCAACGGTTACACTAAAAGCACAGAGAATTGTGGGGTGGCCAGGCACAGAAATCAAATTAAACCAGATGCTCTCAAAGTGACAAATGCACCAAAGTGTGAATCTCAAGCAGATGTGCACGGCCAGCTTGAAGGAAGTCTCATTTATGGTGCGTTCAAGGAGAATGTCACACTCCCATCTTTGTGGAACATCGGAGATAATGGCCCCTGCATCCTCGCTCTGGCCAATGGAGAACTGCCAACAAGACCAAGGAGGAGCCGGGGGGAAACGCAAACGATGGGGGGGCTAGGCAAAATCAAAAGATTAATAAATAAAGTTGTGTTACTCATGCACGTGTCATTTATTGACAAGTGGAAAGGACGGTAGATGGGCCCATGTTTCTGGTCCTGCTCCGATCCTAGTAGTGGAGGAAATAATACCGTCCATTTAGTAAAGAGCACTTCTGACTATTTGGCAATGTGTCCCCCTGGAGTTTTGTTTGGGAAAAGGCTAATTGTTTGTTGCCCCGACGGCTCCCCGCGGTGCAAATGCCAGTTGGCTGGGGGAGGCAGTTAAACGCAGCAATCTGTGACAGTGACATCATCCGTCGCCTTGTCGGTCACATTTGGTCAGATTTTAATAAAGGGGGGGGAAAAAATGCTGCCACCATTTCACCTGAAAAAAACAAAAAACAAAAACAAACGAATCTCTTTAAATCCTTGGGCATGGAATGCAGCGTTCTTCCGATGGGCCAATGAGTGACAGCTGATGAGACGAGCCCATTACCGCAGCCTGCTGTGGCTGCTGGTTGAGTGTTATTGACTGAGCGGAAACCGGCTCTCCTTTGTGAGTGCGCGCACAAATCACAACAAGAAATAACAAGGCTATCTCTTGAAACCCATACCATTTCTTTTTCTCTTTCACGATTCTCGCGGGCCGGCGAGCGCTGAGGGTGACATGGGGGTGAAAGTACCGAAAATATGACTCTAATACCTCGGCCAGGGTGGCAGATATTTCAAGAGGAATACAGCTATAATAATGGCTATGAAAGTACCCCTTGGAGCAGGAAATTGCTGAGGTCTATCTCATGCCAGGACACACAGCAGACTGAGAGGCAGATTTGTATTCCGAGCCATGGCCGAATTATCACCTGCCCCGCAATTGCCCGATGTAATTGAATAATTTGAATGTGACATTTACATTCGACTATTAGTGACTTTGCCATTACAGTGTGACATTTAAATAATGTTTTTGGAAATTATCAGGACATTATTGCTTTTTGCTCATTTCAATGGCCCCTGCTCAGGCGGGAGTGCGGCTCGGGCGATAACACAACACCCCCCCCCGCCACCTCTGAAACGCGAAACAAAAACAAACCGGGGCGGCGTGTGCTGCGGCTGCCTGGGCGAGAGGCATTTTGAAACGGTGCACTTAGCCCCCGGGTAGATGCGAGACATTAGTCCTGGATGAAAGGAAACAAATTGGGCATGTCTGTGGCACAGCCACTTTACTGCGAGACAAGCCCGTGGATGTGCGAGGTGAAGATGTGTGTTTTGTAGCTTGGTTTGGGGGGGGCATCTGCGGGCCCGCGGGGCAGCGCAGATACGGTTCCTCTGTGACCTGATAAATATACACGGAATGATATCCTTATCAGATTTCCCTCAGGCGGGGATCTCTATCAGATCGACATTGGGTTTAAAAAAAAAAAAAAAAAAAGGGGGGGGGGGTTTACACGCACTAATACCACCAGAAGATGAGTTTGTCACTAGTTGGTGCGGCTCGAGAGCTTAGTTGATATCTAACCCAGTGAAACAACATACGGGCTGTGGAGGAGGAGGAGGAGGAGGAGGAGGAGGAGGAGGAGGGAGGTGGTGGGAGCCTTGTTGTGTGATGAAAAGAGGGAGAACTGCCTCAGCGTCTATAGAAATGACACGAGCGCTGCTGGATTCCTTGTTGGGGTGTGTGTGTGTGGAAGCGGGGGGGGTGACAGCAGGGGCTCATCATACGTCAGCGCCTCATGTTGGCTGCACCCGAGCGACACGACAACGGGGAAGATTAAATCCCGCTCAGGAGGCTGTTTTCATGTAAAGTGCTCCCTTCCAGGCAGCGAGGGCAAGTATTTCCATCACTTATGGTTCCATTGCTGTGTGTTATTCACTTTGTTCTCTTCCAGCCAGGTGGGCTGTGATGGCGAGCGCGGGCTCCCTATTACGGCACCGTGGCCATGGAGGTGATGACATGGGCTTTACACTTAGGAAATCATTTTCATATCCAGCCGAAGCGAGCCGTAATGATAGCTCTGATAACCAACAATCAAAGCTCTGTCGCCCTCCTAGAGTGCTCCTCTGTGCAATCCTCTGGAGTGGGGGGGGTGGATGCGGTGCAGCGGTTCAGAGGGGAGATGGAGAGAGTCATTTGTGGGTGGAGAAAGAGAGATAAAGCACAGGAAAGAGGGGGTGGAAAGACAAAGAACTCAGTTGCCCTCAGATGCAACAGGCCATCAGGCCTTGGGGTTGACACGTGGACACATTTTATAATTGATGGTGCATTAAACCGCTCGGTATGAACCGCTTGTGCTCACACACCGCCTCCTACCCTCATTACAAAGTCAGAGACAAATGTCCAGGCGCTCAGGACACACACAGACATACTGTCCATACACCTTGGAGGCGTGGATAATCACAAGGATTTATTGAATGGTGCTGGTTGTTCCTCACTCTATCAGGTCCTTCTTTATAGGGCTCATGATAGATGAGACTGCCATGATGGGTGAAGATGAGGAGCAGAGGGGGCTGCAACATTCTGGATCAAAATGAAACCGCAGAATGAGCACAAGCACCGGGCCAGCCTGGGCTGCCACCTTGTCTGATGAACCCCCCGAAGCTGTAGGGGAGGAGATGAATGGCTGAGTGGCTTCCTTCTCAAAGCAATGAATAAAAGTGGCAGAGCAAAGGTTTGGGAGCGTAGGAAAGACGCTCTCTGGCAGCGTTTTGGAGGACAGTGTCCGAAAATAAGGCGCGTTAAGGAAGGCAGTCGAGATTTAGAGTATCATCAGATTCAGTTTATTTCTGAACTCGATGCAGGTCCCCTTGCATATTTATTACAATTTATCATAATTAAAAATGCCAGCATGCTTATAACATTCCCAGATACACTAAAGAACAATCCCAGTATAATTCCATCTATTTCTATTCTTAGTAACAAAGTGCTGGATTCTGCTAGTGTGAGAGGTTAGAGTGTTGATAGTCTTATAGCGTTGGGCTGTTTGGCAATAATTCTTTGTTGGCTGTTGTTGCTGGATCTGCATATGGCTTAATGGGTGTTTATCCCCAAGGAGGAAAAATGCGCTTATTCTAATGTACATGTTGCCATTAGACTGCTTTAACATGCAACATTTGATGCAGCACCGTTTGTTCATAGTTTGACATGTCTGAATAAACCACATTAACAGCCAACACGCCTGCTTATTCATATCTACTCTATTTGCAAGAAATAAGTAGAATATAGAAAAACAGCAGAGCAATTACCTAACCCTAAACCTGTTTTTCCACATTTCATATATGTTGATGTATGCAGCAGTAATTACTCCATAATCCAATTTTTCCTAAAATCTGGGCAGAAAAAGCAAGGTGAATAAGAATCTAAAAGGACTGATATTGAGATTTAGAATAAATTTGTTAATGAGGCCCATGGATTGTAAAATGTCATCTTTTCTATGACTGTCCATGCAGAGATGAGGAAACGGCAGCGTTCAGATGTATAATGTAAAAGGATGCACGAACCCTCAGACAGGATGGAAACAAAGCCAGCTGGTGGAAAGGAGAGCAGAGGCAGCGGAGGTGTACCTGCTTAAATCAATCTTTCATTCTGCTTCTACCAATATGTTGCACAGTGATTGAGGTCAAAGTGACAGGCAGCGTCAGCCCCTCCTCTCCTCCCCCACCCGACACCTAAAACTCAAAAGCACCGGCCGCCGCCGCCGTCAGGCGAGCGTCGTCTTCCGTGCTCGGGTTTCAGGGGAGCGGGCCTGGTTATGGTCTGCACACACGAGGAATGCGGGCCTTCATTTACTGATGGGGATGCAATCTCTGTGGGGGCGGTGGGAGGTTACCAAGGTGATTCTTCAACTTCAACACTCTCCAGATGGATCCTGACGCATTGTCATTTGTTGGCAAAAGCCCGAATGTGTCACACTAAACTCAGGGTGTTACCCAGAGACTAAACCAATGTGAAGAGCTCGACTTGGTGAAAAGGGTGCTGGATTTCTGAGCCACCTACTTATCAGATGCCTCCAATTTTGCCATGTAGATGGTGGGAATAGGGGATATAAATGGCAGACTTCCTTATATTTCTGATGTTTTTATAAAAGATGAGGCACAAAAAAATATTTTTGAATATGACTTATACAACCAGACGGAATGAGTGCACGGTGGATGCCTAGTGAGTGGAATGGGCCATCTATAATTCAGGGAAAGGATGGAGAAAATCTGTGACAAAAATTACAGCAGATAGTGCATGAATAATTAACCGCGGCGAATAGAAACATTTAGAGACCTTCAGAAGATTTCAGTTCAAATTTTAAAACAGTAGAGAGAATAAAAAGGCACTCTTGTCAAGCCCGACTAAACCGCAGCTATTTATCACTCTCCTGAGGCCCGAGAGTGGAGGAGATAAACAGCAAAAAAACCCTACACGCGTGTCAACACAGTATCATTTGCATACGTCTGTTGTCAAAGCTTTCCATCGGACTGCGCTGAGGCCGATGATGGAAGGATGGAAAAATCAAATAAAAAAAAAAAACAAACCCTGTTTGAGTTTCACAGTCTGTCTCCAGCAGCCACCGTTTGCAGAAGTGTCCTTGAGAAGAGCACAATTTGTCTTTTGTGGTGCCAGTATCATAGACCACAATTTACCATTCTAATTCCAATCGCCTCTTATAAAAAGCCCCCTGCCACCCCCCACCCTTTTTTTTTTATTGTGGTCGGTCTATAACCTTCCTGCGCAGCACAAACTCAATCTGCCCTGTTTTCTCTGACTGACAAAAGAACAAATTCAATGGAGGTAGAACGAAGGCTTCCCATTCACCTTGCTGCAGATGATATATAAACCCTATAGATCACATGATTGCCAGCTTTTGTGGGTGATAAGCAAGGGAATTGTTATCTGAGACTGTATGGTGAATTGGTTTTCTATTGATGGCTTAAGGCAACAATGGTGCTAATTAGACATAAAACCAAGCAAAGTATTTATATTTAGCCTACACCCACACAGACAGTTTGGTCCAAACTAGAAAGAGGAAAAGGTTGTAGAGCTGACTGAAACTAGAAAAGTGAGACCTCTCGTCTGTCCAGCATTTGTCAAAAAATTGAGTAACATTATGGAAAAACCAGACTTGTGTCAACATTGCTAAACTGAATTTACCCATGTGCACTATACTTATATGTGAGTCCATGTAAGCTAAGAATCCAGATGGAGCATTGCAAGAAAATACGTGGCAAAAAGGTTCATTGTTAGCTATACAGAAAATTACAACCTTGTCCAAAGCCTCAACTTTATGCACTTGCACTCAACAACAATGTGCTTTTCTGTCTGTATATCACATAAAGGTGAATGAGAGCCGTTGAAGGCTGAATAGAAAAAAAAGTGTTTGAGTTGTCATGAGTTTCCAATAAAAGGCTCATCCATTAGAAAAGAAAACAATCAAGGTTACATACACAGGGAAACCTTTAAAAATATGCAGCGAGGTTGTTGAACCCACTCACACAGATTCTAAAGTATCTGTTGCTCATGTGGAAGTCCATAAAGTTGCCTTTATGTTGATTCCCTGATAGAATAATGTGCACACAGACATCATGCACACACAAACACACAGACAGGCGCTCTACCAGACAGTACAAATACAGGTACTGTCTGACTGATTTTTCTTCTATTACACATTAATTCACACCTGAATTGTCAATTTTAAACATCTTTCCCTGTGGCTTGATTTGATGACTTGTTTTGCATACAACAAAAGTCTACTTTTTAGTTGCATTTAGCAATAAGGATGATAAAAAGCTGTAAAAAATGGATGGATGGATGGGTTCTTACTGTAAGGCTGCTTTAAAACCCTTTCATCATTGTCCATATTATAAGGGTCATATTATATTTCTTTTCAAAGCTCTCCATCAAAGTGACTAACCAACAATATCAACTCAAATATGTAAAGGGACAACAGCATGATTATACTATTATAAAGATGATTACATTTTAGATCACATCCTGACAGAAGCGGGTGAAGACAAAGATCAGTCTGAATGACACCGTCTTTAAACCTACAGAAAAATCCAAATACAAAGACAGAGGCACTACAAGTATGTCAAGAGTGAGCTAATAAAGTTTGACAGACAGAAAAGTGATCCCTTCATGGAAGATCTAACAACAGACTAAGCAGGTCAGGACCAATCACTGGTGATGATCCAGCCCTGCATGAGAGCTGTGACTCAATCATAATTAAGAGAAAGAAATTAGATGCAGTAAAGCACACACTGGGTAGTAATAATATCCCCGTGCACTTTGAGATTGGTGCAATAGATTTGGTGTTAGTTTCAGAACTTCTGTGTTCCTCCTCTCTGGGGGGGGGGCACAATCAGGCAGCTCCTCCCCACTCTCTACTAGCATTTCCATGAGCGCTGATCCCTGATTAACGTTGATTCTCCTGCGTTTAATCGCTGTCGGCGCATTGCGACGGCAGACTAAAACAAACAGATGAGGCTACTCCCACGTGGCGTTGGGGCGCAGATGGAGACAACTTATAGATGGAGATGGCGGACTTGGCAGAGGCCGAAGACGCAGCAGGTGTTTGGATGCGGCGTGTCCTGTCATTGTTAAAGCGCCAGCAGAGCGGTGAGTCGTGTCTGCTGTGCCACAAATAAGCTTTTTGGTGCAATTAACCTTGTTGGTCATTAAAGTCACACGATGGTAAGATGGCAAAAATAGTCGCAGAATCTCCAGCAGGCTGTAAAGACGCTGGAGAACTTGAAGTTTTAGTGGGAGTATGCAGAGAGAAGCTGCAGCAAAGGCTTCTCTGCAGGGCCCTGAAGCCGAACTAAGACTGCTGATGAGCAGCCCTGGTGACGCTTACTTCACTGCCTCCCTCACGCTGGCTGCAAACGGGTCCTCAGTGTGAGCTGTTGCCCCCCCCCACCACCCCCCCGCTGTGATTCTGGGGCACCGCATGATGATACAGTGTCTTCGTATAAGTACCACTTACCGGGAGCTGACAGCTCTGGAGCGGCGAACCTCTCCGCACTGGCATGAAATCACTTTTACCAAAAGTGATTTCCCATTTTTCCCCCCCCAATTAAAGTGGTCAAAACGGGATAAAAACAACCACGGACGGTGGACAGACATGATGTTGACTCATTTAAGGAACGCTTCAACCTCCAAAATGACTCCCAAAAGCAGTTGTGCAGCCTTGGAAGTGCGTCCTGGTAAAGAAGACCTCTATTTTCCTTTTGCTGATGAGCTGAACTGTTGCTGCAACCCACAGTTTTCAGCACTGTTCTAAAACCTTTGTCATTAGAATCGCCGTGGAGTTTGCCCAAGGCACGACGGTGAATAATCACGCGGAAGACGGAGATCAAAAGTGGCCCCGGATTTTCATCAGCACCTTGGGGAAGTGTGTCTGTGGTCCGTCTGCACCGACAGATGTGTCCCGCAGTCCTCCCAGCCTCGGCTGTTCAATTAGAGGCCTGGCCTGTCAGCGGGACGGCGACCTGGACATGATCAAGAACCGCTTCCTCAAACGGGCTTTGGGAGTCGGAGCTATCCGTCTCCCTGACTGTGACCGGCGGGGTGGCCGAGGGGCCAGGACCTCAATGCGGGCGGGACCCGGCTTTATAACGCTGCGCAGGTGGGGGCATTTATCCCCATCGGCTGCGCTACAAATAGCTCACAGACTCCACAGAAGGGAGGGTGGGTTGTGTGGGGGGGATAAAGTCTTCATCAGAACTTCTTGCTGGACATTAAACACAATAGGCCTGCAGGAAAGCCGATGAGAAGTCTGAATATTGCAATGATGGTAAAAAGATGAAAGTATAATAGTGATATAGATGAAAACAGACAGTATCACGCCTGTGATTTGGGTTTCTGTTACATTTTCTGTATGAAAGTGTCACAAGAATAAAGGTTTTTCTGGTTACTGTCAGCTTTAATAAGTAAATGTGCATCACTGAGCACTGCCTGAGAAGTCTAATCTAATCTGGAATTTTATCAACAGTCGCACTTAAAACCTTTTAATGTTAAGATCTCCCCATATGTGGTGGCTTTTAGTATTTATGAAGCACTTGCGGGGTTCTGGGGTCTGTGCTGACCCCACCCTGAGGTCGCGCAGAGCTTCAATCAATATCGGTGCTGCTAATGAATTAGAACAGCAGCAGGTCTCTGAAATGAGACTGAACAAACCTCATCTGGGGGGGGCAGACTCATGTGTAGCGTTGATGATACAGTGAATCAGAAAATGATTCAGACACAACTGAGCTGAATAACAAGTTATTTAAAGGGGTTGTTGTTATTCCATCCTTTGCTCTTATATCCATAGTTTGGTCACCAAGAGAACTCTCAGTTTTGAGTTAGCTGTAAACCAAAAACAGATTGTATCCAGATGTCAGGAATAATAATGAAGATCTATAGATAGAAAAAAAGTAACAATACAAAGGTCCACTCAGACTATTTAAATGTAATGAAAATGATATATGTTTAGCAATTACTTCAGCTGGAATTCTTTCCTATTAGGTCTGCAGCAACAACAGAACATTAAATAGAGGCGGATGCCCATTTATAAAAACAGGACACCTTTTTTAACATTTTAAATCAACTACAAACTAAGAATTATTCTAAAAAGATGGATTAACATGGCTTTATATGCCCATTTTCCAATCTCCGCCCTTTTCTGCAGGAGTTCTTTCTGCTGCGGAGGTGTCAAGAGCTGACAATGAAAGCAGCCGTGCAACAACACGCTCACATTTATTAAACCCTCTGTAAAAATACAAAAAACAAATCTGCTGCAGATATCACAACATCTCCTAACAGGTGTCACAGCCTCAATTTCCTTTATATTCCTCAATTATATCATACTTAAATGATATGTTAACTAAACTAGTTGACTGGTTGGTTGGTTTGTATCAGGATTACAAATTAAATGACTGGAGGAGGAAGCACCCATCATTGTGTTGGGATCTAGATGAACATGTGCTACTCTTTTGGTCTTCTTTGATAAAGTGGCTTTCATCTAGAAGAACCATTGAAATCTTCATCAACTCACCAGCACATTTGGTCTTGGCCCTCAGCGGCGGCCCGGGGGCCCCGGTCCCGCCCTCCAGCGGCCGGGTCAGCAGGACGCTGATCTCATACTCGGTGTCGGGGTCCAGGTGGCCAATTTTGTGCGTGGTCTTGTCGACGGGCTGAAGGTCGTACATGGTGCCAGACACAGTGCGGTACTCCACCTCCCTCTCGATGATCGGGCCGTCCCCGTTGATGCTGTTGGCGTTCAGCTGAATCCAGAGGTAGGTGGCGCCCACAGCGGTCAGCTGAGGGGGGGCAATTGGCACCGGCGGCTCTGTGGTAGACAGTGAAAGCTTGGTTAGACACGTGGAGCGCTGGGATGAGACAAAGAGGGAGATAGAAACAGAACCAGCATGGCAAGCTTTGGCTCATCGTATCTGAATAATCTTACCCATTCAGGAGCTTCTCATCACAACTCCAGGAGATCCTTTCAGACTAGAACCCAGAATATCAAATTCTCCAGATGTGTAATATCCAAGTGATTCAGACGCCCCTCCCTAATTTTGTGTTACATCGATGTTTATATGAATTTAACTAGATATTGGTACTTAAATTCCTCTATAAAGTCTTTGTAAGACGTTAGGACTAGATCAAATAACCCGTCGACCCGCAACAAGCTTACCACACAAGTCTGCAACCCTTTGTTAATCCCCATTATTAAAACAAAACGGGCCAACCGTCGAGTGTTTGTGAGTTTTCTCCTGTCAATCTCTGTGTTACTGCATCGTTTCGGCTGTTTTCAGACCAGGTTCCTGGTTGGCTCTTGTGATATTTAACTAATAAATAGAAACTGGAACACACTGAATAATGAAACAATCTTATGTTATATGCTCTTAATAATGGTAATAGCGTTAACATCTGCCAACAGAGGAAGACCTCAGCTCGAAATCTTGTCACAGTTTTGCTGCGATAATAAAAATCTGGTGCTCCTCAACAGCAGGGTGGCAATAGACAAAGAAACTTTTCAATGTCAAAACTCTTCAGCACAGCAGTGCTAAATCATAACTTCATTTGTGCGTCAGATAACTCACGTCACATGTGTATCATCCCTACGCACAAATCTTTCAAAGTTGTGAACAAAGTACTGAAGGTTATTCTGAAGTGTGGTTCCTGTCCTTAATTGAAAGGCGATGTTTATTGAGCAGATTACGTATTGTGTAACAACGGAATTAAATAGGCTCTTTTTCCTCTACTTGAAAATTGTTGCTTTTCAAGGTCCTTTGAACTTTAATTCTGACTGTATCGAAACGCCTTTATCTCTACCAGACAAACACAGCCTTCCGTGTTACCCTCCCAATTGACCTTTTATTCTCGTATGTCACCAGTATTTGTACCATCCAACTAAACCTTGTGCCATTTCTGTCTTAATGAGGCTTCTTGAAATGTCAGACAAGTTCTATCATCGGTGGCATTTCTCCAGGATTGTGCTGTTATGTAAGCAGGCGAAAGGGGCGTTGTCAGAAACTTTTAATGTCTTTTAATGTTATGTTAATTCCAGGCTATTGTGCATTCGAAAAAGTTTCTCAAAAAAGAGAATCAAAAATGTACGTGGGAAACTGGAACGGCAGTCGTTAATAAACTAAAACACGCGCATGTGATGCTAATATAATAACATGAAAGTAGCTGGACTTCTGATACATGACCTTTATGTCTTGGGAGGAAATCTTCCCTGGTCTTATGTTGCACAACAAAACAGAGCCGTGCCTTTGCTCCTCCGCCACCTTCAAAAATCCGCCATTGTCGGCGAAGACCTTTGGCGGAGAGTCGCGGCGCTCAAGAATCCATCCTCATCATGGGCCACAATAGGTACACGTCCCAGAGGCCACATTGAGTGGCTCTAATGAGCACCCACATGGAACGGAATAATGCCATTAGCTGCCTGGCTGCTTCTGGTGGAGTTGTCATGGAGAAGTCTGGAGACACATTAGCAACAGCTAAGGTGTACTGCGGAGAGTCGTAAGCTGTCCGTCAGCAGATGGCTACCCCATGATGACCTCTGGTGGAGCTTCCTAAACTACCACTAATCTGAGTTTGCAGTGGGGACGTCAAACATCACCTGAGGTGAACCATCTAATCTAGCAGGTCCTCCCCTGAACCGACGAGCTGCACGCTAATCAGCGAGACAGACAGGAGCAACAGGCTGGTCATCTGCAGCCCGTCCTGAAAAGGAGTTTAACCGAGTTAGGCCGCAATATGCTCAGATTTATTTAAACAACAGGGAGCAGCGCATGATTAACCTGAGATACCGCCCCCCGAGTATAAAGACCGCGCTATAGCAGCCGTGCTCGATCATTCTAAAATTCAAACACATTAACTAAAGTTAAACAGAGTTTATTTCAGCCAAATGAGGACTTTTTTTTTTGGCTCTCGTTCGCCTGGTTTTCTCTCGAGAGGAGAAAGCAGATGGAACGTACCAATGAACCAGAAGATGGATTTTATGTCTAATACCTCGATTTACTTAAAAAGAGAGAATAAACTTTAGGATCTAACAGAAAACAAGTGCTCATTTCTTTTTATGAAAAACAATCGTTCATCCCGGGAGGCCAGCGTCACATGGTGAAGGCTGAGTGCGATGCATGGGACCAAAGAGGCTTCAAAATGTGCTGGTGGCTCAGACTTAATGAGTTAATGGGAGAAGGAAATGGTAATGTTGGTAAACGACACCATTATCTGGTATCATCGACAGATCAATCACTTCACAAACATTATGGGAAGTTAGAGATGACTGGTCACTGATTCAACAACTGCTGTAAAAACTAGAATAAATGGTTCTTGTCGTATGAGGTAATTGAGGACTATCGCTTCCTGGAGTGAATGTTCCTGGACCAACATTGATAAAATACTTTGAACTAGAGTCATAATTATTTTATTAACTTTAAAGGGTTGCTGCTTTACCGCAGCAGCTTACGGTGATTAAGTGATTCCTGCCGGTGCTGTAATCCCCTGATCAACAGCTATGGCAGGCACGCTGAATATAACGGATTACTGGTCTGGAATCCACAGCACTGCCGCATTTCAGGATATTAACGAATCAATCCCCAACCCAGAGTCGTGTCTCTGGGCCCTCCCAGAAAAGGTCTCGGGAGCGTGCTGCGTGCTGGCTGGAGACGGGCCAGGGCGCGCCGATGGCCGCGGTGACGGGGGAAGGGGGGGTCAGCGAGCAGCTGTTGTCATAACGTGGAGCAGACAGGCGGACGGCGTGGCGACAGCTGCGTCCTCCTCGACTGCGTCACCTGCCAGGGTGCGATCGCACGAATGTGCATGCAGGCCTACTGCTACAAGATCTAAACTTCTTCCTGAACGCTTCCCTTTCTATTTACGTCTAGAATGATCTCTCAAATCAGTGTTTTACCCTTCTGAGATAATATTGAACAACAGTATTACTCCTCCTCATAGTGAGATCCAACCCTTTCATTGTCCCTACATCTCTATAGTTCTTTCTGCTAAGATGCAAGAGGTCCTCATTACAGTCTTCCTAATTGGGCTGCCATTCATAAAGAATTGATCTGCTGCTGCGGGGGTGGCGGTGGTGGGGTGACCGGTGGAAAATGACGAGCTCGGTTGGCCGACCTTCGATTTCTGGTGGCCGCTCTCATTAGTGCTGACGTGACTGCAGCCTCCACTTGTTAGCGTGGCCCCCAGAATACTTCGCCGGCGCTCCGAGAATTGCGCGGCGAGCGCCCGGCGGTTCTGGCCGGGGCCCGGCACCTCGGGTGGGGAGTAATTACCCCCCCTTTCAGAACTGTTGGCTGTGCTGCAGGGGAGCCGGTCCACAAGAGCGGTCCAATCTGGACGCGGCTCGGAGAAGTCTGTCCAGCGGAAGGCGGACGTGATTATCTGGCATAATCAACCATTCACTTCATCCACAGTGGAGGTGGGGGGGCAGTGTATGGTAATGAGCTGGGGGTGTTGTGCTGACTGCAGCAGGTTCATAATCTACTGAATTGTTCCATGCTCACTCCTCAAAAGCTACTTTTATATGTAATAATGACTTTTTAAAGAAGAGAAAGAATGAAGTTGTAAAGAAGACAATAAGAACTTAGATGTAAATTAATAATAAGAATTAGAAAGCTGATGGACGAGAATAGAGACGATCTGTTTGAGTAAACGTAGCGAAATTATGTTTTTCAGAGTCTTTTCAAAGTTTTTCAACTCTTTAACTTTAAAAAAAATAAAATTCTAGTTCCAAAAAAACCTGTGCGACTCATTGCATTACTGAATTTATGCACATGTGTGTTTTTGAGCCCCTCCAGCCTGGCAGTAAATTTTCCTGGGGTATACCAGCGAACCCCACCGACACACTCAAGCAGTGAGACTTTATCGCTCCCGTTCCTTCTGCTGAGCCTGGGACCGGCCATTCTGGTATGATTGACAGAGCCGGGTCTGGACAGCCAGGATTAAACCTATCAATCAACTAAAGCTCGGAGACAAAAAAAAAAGAGGAAAAAAAAAATATCGGGCAGTAAATTCAATTGAGAGCACAAGGAGAAAATTGAGGTGAAGAAATATAGGCGGCCATTACCGGGCTGTAGGGCTGTAGGAAAGTGAGGCCTTGCAGGATTTAGGTTTGGACGACTCCATAAATTCATATCAAATGACTGCAGGAGCGGAGTATCGGTGAGGCTACTGTAAAACCCTGCTGCTGCTCCCTGAGATCTTTTTTAGATGGGACTGTTCAGTCAAGGACGGCTTTTACACGGGAAAGTATTAAAGTCCTCCACATAACAAATAAACATAAAAAAGCTGGCATTGCCTTAGAGGACATTTACATCAACACAATTTGCAGCACTTCCTGTTTATGTCCTATTGACTTTGCTGTGTGCGCAGAAGGTCGTGTGGATTAGTAAGCGTGCTGTTTTGTGGTTTTTTTTAAAGCCCCCAGGGCCCCGTTGCTTACGTTTAATGGTTAATTCCCCGTAGTTGGACACACCGACTCCCTTCTCCGAGTGGATGATGCAGCGGTAGCGGCCCGAGTCGCCCTTTGTGGTGTTCTTCACGTCAAAAGTGCCAATGAAGCGCCGGTTGTTCCAGGGTTTCGTGGATCTCATCGGGGCCTCCCGTCCACCGATGCCCTGTTCGAGACAGACACACTGGTGAGCCTCGGACGTTGAATACAAATGTTTAATAAGGAGAGTGGTCTGACCTTGGGGGCTCGAGTCGGGCCGAGCGTGTACTTGTCTGCTCTCATTTGTTTGTATCCTATTGATCCCATTGGTGGGTGAAGGTAGGAGCGCATTTATCACGCGCGCACACGCGCTTGCACGTGGCGCGGGGGCCCTCCCCAGCTGTCACCCCTCACAGCAGGCAGATGGGGGACATTTGTTCATTAGAAATATTTCTTCATTACTGTCATCGGGGGACTTCATTTAATGTTTGTTTTCCAGGTCCCGTGCTAATGAGGACGTGTTTGTTAAAATGATGGAGTACCTGGCGCGGGACCTCTAGTTTGCGGTGTGCTCCCGCCGCTCACGTGTGTGACGCCGGCGGAGCCGACAGCCAGATGTGCTGCCTCGTCTGCTCGGAACAAGGTCGATGGGGTGTGTGGCTCGCCCAAAGCCAACATGGTAACAAGGCTAAAAATCTTTTTGAAATTTGGCTGAGTGGGTGTGGGTGTGTTTGTGGTAGCCGAGCGTTACGATGGTGATTTCAGCTTCCTGGCCTGGCCTGAAGCCTCCCTAGCTGAGTGTGCAAGCATTCAAATTCATTCCCAGGGGGGGCTTCACCCCCCACACTGCAGTCTTTGATGCCAGAATCGAGTCTTACCTGAAGCCAGAGGCGGAAATTGTCCCTCTTGCGTCCGTTGACGGTGCAGTGAAAAGACGCCGTCTGCCCTGCGTTGACCTCGACCCCTTTTATCGTCAAAAAGTGAGGCGTGTTCACTGTCAACGAAAGTGTAAAGAAATGCTCAAGAAGTCCAATAATTCTGGGAATGAATAATCAAAAATAGTGTCTGTGTGTCTTTTGCGTCAGAACCTCAGCTCCCCCACCAAAGGTTCCAGATCTTGATTGGAAACATGAACTCTTGGAATTCAAAAGCTAAATCTATCGCACATCACTGACTCGCGCGCCTATATAATATTCAGTGTCTTTAAAGTGCACCTCCTTTATCATTTCGAGCTGTCAGTGTCAACTCTTCCCATCCTTGGAGCCTTCTGTGACGGAGGGTGACACAGACCACCCTGGTGGCGTAATTACTCCTTTGTGTTCAGGCTCTTATAAATAGAAAGTGGACCGACTGTTCTCTGCTGTGGGGCGCTCGCCTTGGCGAGGCTCAAAAGAGAGAAACCCTGATTGCCTTTGAGTGAGTCATCGATCCCCACGTACCTCCACGTGTTGAAATATTGATCACATGACAAGGCCCCATTTAATTTAGCCATCTACGTGCACAACTGTTGCCACATGGCTGGATTAAATCCAGCTGTTTTTACATGCTGGACACCAACATATCAGTTATGATAGAAACAGGTGATTTTGACGCGGAGTTGGTGTACGAGTTTTTTTTTTATGAAACTGAAAACGAACGTCTTGGAGAGCCCCTCGTCCTTGTCCTTCCTCAGCAACAGTCTGCCCCAAAATCTCAAGTCTTCAGGAAACTCAAGCGATTATGTGCTCACGAGCTTCGCAAGTGCGTCTTTTGTATTCGGCGGGCGTACTGGGAATCTGAAGATCTCAGAGGGAAAGTGCTTCAGTGAGGCTCCTTCAGAGGAGGAAGGTGGAGCAGCGGAATTCTGAGGGTTTGTTTTATGGTTTAGCGTAATATTTCAAATTTCTCAGCGTTTTCCCTCCAGTAGCTGCCACCAAGCGAAACCCTTGCCACGCGCGGAGACCTTATGATCGTAAATTTTCAGGGATCAAGGAGGGGGGAGGTTTACGGCGCAGCATCAACGCTGCGCTCACATCAAAGACCTGCTGTTTGACGAGGGGGCCTTGAACATAACAACAATACAGGTGTTTGGGAGGTGTCACGGAAAGGACAATGGCTCTTTGATGGTATTCTTTTATGGTGACAGGAAGAGGGGGAAAAGAAAAAAAAATAAAACAACTTACTGCACTGGTGGCCCTTGACCACAATGTCTTTGATGGCCAGCAAGCCGCGCTGGCCCGAGGTTACAGCTTCAAACACAATCTGAGGAGGAGAGAGGAGACTCATAACGCCAGTGACAAATGGCCGCATCTTCAAATGGCACTTGAGTGAGGCTGCGGAGGGAAGTCCGGCTCCTCCGTAATGCAATCTGCTCTTAGTGAGGCTGCAGCCGGCCATGCAGCTGCAGGCCACTGATGTTATTTACACAATATGTCACGATTGAAGCGTGTTATGACATGCGAGCGTTAAATTAAATCTTTGCCTTGAGACAATTACAGCCGTGTGTGACGAGCTCGGCCAACACTTTGGAGCTGCTCGTCGTTAACTGCTGTTCATGGAAGACATTTTGGTTGCACATTAAATGACACAACAGCGCAAAAATTATAGAACAACAACAAAGACAATGTATCTGTAAAATTTCTATATTATCTGTTGCTAGGAAACACCTGTAACACTGTTGACTCTGAAGCAATCAAATAAGACAAAATGAGGCAGTGGCATAATCATTTGTGACAGTAATTTCCAAACTATTAGCATTATGGGGGGAAATAAAATCTACTGAAAATATCAGGGTAATTTGTTTTATGAACCAATTAAAACATTCAGACTTTCAGAGATAAATGCGACAGTATAATCTCTCTGCAGAGAACAAATGGGAAAGACACTCATCCAAGTGATGCTGTTGGCTTAAATAATCAGTTTTAAATAAATGATAAAAGTTAGATCGTCAGTAAGTCGCAATGGATACGATTTTAAAATGAGTTTTCCAGTCGGGGGTGCTGGTGGAGGTTAGAGGAGGACTTGCATTGAGCAGCTGTTTTTTTGTCCACTGCACAGTTGCAGTTGAGTTGATGTGTTTGTTGCTATCTCTGATCACAGAAGCTCAGAAATCATTTACAGAGGGGCAGTGAAGCACCTGACACAACTCTATTTTTGGGCCCAGGTTCTGCCACTGGACAAATGGTGGCGATTCCTCAGAGAGGGTGGGTCCCGGCAGAATGTCAGACTTGGTCGCCAGCGTGATAAAAATGGGTCCTGGAATTCCAGGCCCTTCCAAAAAAAAAAAAAAAAACAGGGTGCGGTTTAGAGACCCTTTCCATGGCACACATGCGATATGACATCTTTGCATTCCGTTATCCCCTAAATATAGCCTCTAGTAAAGAGTTTATATCGATGCATATGTTGTGGATAGAATGTCACGCCAAAATAACCCGGATAACGTATGGATGCTGCCTGCATGGCCTTCTGTGAGGCTCTTTGTAGCCTTGGAATGCAAAGGCGGAGATAACTACCATTGTCATCTGGGAGGCAGGATGCCTTCAGATAACACCGTCCAATTATAAATGTCTTTTTTTCTGTCTCATGAAATATGAAAGTGAATGTCTTTGGTGCCAATTATGGCCTCATTACAAGCTAATTTAAAGGAAATTAAAAGGCCAACCACTCCACATATTGCCACCAGACAAATGAACTAGCCCCTCACTCCCTAATTGAAATCCTTTGTTTGTGCAACAGACATCAGTCAGCCTGCCTAATAGCTGTGATATAATTGATTCCAACATCAATGATGGTGCAGTACATAATTGGACCTGACCCTCAGAGCAAAAATATTCACATGGGATGAAAGCTGTTGATGCCACACACACACACACGCATGCACAAAAAAGTTCACCATCCTCATTTGTCAGAGAGTCGGGCGACGAACCCAGCACTCAGTGTCTACTTCACCATGCGGGCTATTCCTGAGAGACTTGCATAAGTAGTACATTACGGCGGGATTGATTAGCTCTGCTGTAGCTTCCAGTGCATCGAAATCAAGACGGATGAGGACATTTGGGTTTTTCCTCTCTTATTGGAGCTCTCTGTCGGCATATTGGGTACTGGTCTCGTGCACCACGTTCGGTTGGATGTCAGATCGTGCATTACTTTGAGAGGAAATTATAGTTATTGTCTCGATGTTTAGCGGTTGGGGAAATGCGTGGCATTCTCTATTAAAGGTGTTTTTAAGGATCATCTGACAGAAGAGTAATTATCAGAGAATTGAAGAGGCGAGCGATGACTAAAAGGCTTACCAGTAATTAAAAAATAATTTCCAAGTATCAGGTGGCTTCCCTTTGACAATTCTGTAGGTTACTGTGCAATTAAAGATACCTATAATTACCGTTATGTTGTTAATTAGTGACAATTTTAAGTACTGGTCTCCCTCTTTCTGACTAAAAGTTGCTAAGAACGGCAGCAGCGTAACAGTTGGCCGTGTTGGTTGTCGTTCACAAATGTACCTCCACAGATCTTCTGCTGGGCGCTGAAACGCAACAGATGCTTGGTTCTCTGCAACGCGTTAGAGAAGGCATGACGTCTCATCTGGGGGGGTGAAATGCTCCCGTGCAGATCTTTCCTAAACTGTATCAAAGTAGCAGCGCTGGGAATTGCTAGGCTGTGGATATTACTGGTCTCATTAAAGACGCAGTCAAAAGATAAAAGGAAACAAAGCACCGTCCGCCTTGAAAAGCGGATTTAGCTCTCGGAAAAAAAAAAACCCCAATACGTTCAACCGTTTAAACCGATCCGTGTACGTGCTTTGAGCACAAGTGAGCAGTCTCATTAAGCCTCTCGAGTCCAACTGCATGCGTCTGACCAGGCTGCTCTGATTTATCGTGTCACATCAGGGCCGCCGTCCTGGCAACGGGGCACAGCGAGAGGCTGCGGCAGATTCGTCCGTCTCTGTCGCTGCCTTCCATCTCTTATCTCCTCCCTTTGTCAATGTGCCTCTCGTTAGGGCTCCGATCTCGCGTCGGGCGGTTGCAGGCTCAGCGGTGGCCCTTGTTAACCAAGATATCATGGTTGCTGTGTCGATCGGGCGAGAGGAGCCCCCTCAGCTCCGGCGTAGATCGCAGCTGCCAGGCCATAATGAAATAATTCGCCAGGGATCGGTCTCCCACTGGGGGGTTACAGGGGTCTCTCTGCATCAATTAACATTTGGTGGACTCATGGAACAGCCCCAGCGAAAGACTAACAGCCAGGCATGTGTGAAATCACCTTGCCCCAGCCAGCAGCCATGTGCACTGGTAAGTGAAAATTAGTTTTTAGAATGGGAAAAGAGAAGTAGCTGAGATGATAGAAGCAGGGGAAAGATTACCATACTGGGGTGGGCCCGGGAATCAATGATCTTGGGCGTTTTGAATGGGCTATTATGCGAGTATTTGGCCCTTTTCAAATAACAAATACTGTATGTCTTGTTCCACCCAGATAACGCTCTGTAAAGGCTCGGTCTGTGGAGAATGAGTAACCTTGTGTGGTAATGAGTCATGATGAATGAGAGGATCACCTGGTAGAAGTTGGGCCAGTATGTGCTGACGGCCAGCTCGATCTGTACCCAGGAGCGGGTCGCCGGGCCCGATACGTTCCAAACGGGCATTCCCATGGGACTGTTGTTCTCCTTGACGTACACGTTGAGGTGACCTGGGTGGCTGCTGTCTCGGCCTCCTATGTAATAGTGGAAGGTGACGCAGTGGGTGTCGTTCTCCCTCAGCTGCGGCGTGAGCAGCAGAGCCTTCTGTCCCGCAAAGCGCCCCGACGTGTTCACCATCATGAAGGCGGAATCTGCAACAGGAACCGGTGGTCACTCAGAATTCATCATGTACAGATGAAAGCATGCACTTTCATCTGTACATGATGTATCTCACATAGGACGACCGAGTGTGAGATACAGAACAATTTAACATCATCTGCTTATTGAGACAGCGTCTGGAATTATTGTCATTTATCAAATCCTTATGACAATAACTCCACAAAGGCCAGTAGATCAAGGAAGGAGTATTTCCCTGCAGTGGAAGACAGAAGGAAAAGAAATGAGAAATCAATAAGGTAAAATCTGTTTGCCAAGCATGCCCCATTTAGGTTTTATCACTAGGGTTCAATAGTAAAGGTTAATCTAATTCTCTTCCCTCTCGCCAATATAACACAAGTGAGAAATATCTTTTTGGCAAACTTTCAAGGAGACACAGAATACTTTTTATTTGTCATTATCTTATTTAGCTCAGTAAAAACGATGGCACAGCCTTTGAGGCCCGGCCAAAAATACTCCCCGCATCCATCGACTTTCCTTTGGTGCATCAGCGAGCGGTACATTTTTTTTAGAGGGAAGACAAACAACCTGTTAGCTCTGCTCGCTTCACATCCGAGCCCAACCACAGGGGACGTGCATCTTCATCATTAAATCTAACATCTGGTGATACACTCGGAGACGTTGCTTAAAACAAAAGGGTAAGGGATATCAACTGAATCAACAGTGTGGGTCCAACAGCGTGCCAGGCTCGCATTATTTGTTCCACCGATGACTCGAGTTTGCCCACTTGTCTCGTGCTGCACTCGCAACGCTCACCAATTCCATCTGTCTCCAGCTTTAGATAATGAGCAGGGGGCTCCTGTCATGTTTAGACAATGAAACAGGAGAAGATGGAGCAGAGGAGGAGGAGGAGAGCGCTGGGTTGTGATGACATCGAGTCAGCCAGCCTCCTGGGTTTGTTTGCCGGGTTTAACAAGACGTCGTCTTTTATGTTGTTGACACGGTTCGGGTCTCACGAAGGGCTGGATTTTAATACAGAAGGCAAAGGAGCTCTGCACCACCCAAGCTGCACCATGAACACGCTCGTAGATATGCAGGGCGTGCACAGCTGATTTCTCCAGGGGAACATTATAGAATGAACAGAACTGCAGATCTCAGCACCACGGAGACCAGACCTGGATTTTGTTGAGACTAGTACAAACACCAATCATCTGGAAATGATTTGATTTTCAGATTTACAATCATTTACAGGTTATTCTCAATTGCTCCAGGTTCAAGGAGCAAAATGACATTTCTGCTGTGGATCTTTCACAGCACATATATTAGTGGGCTTGGGGTTAAAAAGAAATTAGTTTGCTACTGATTAAACGTTATAATCATTTCAATGTGTATATACACATACACACATATACACATATATATATATATATATATATATATATATATATATATATATATATATATATATATATACACACACACTTTCCTCAGATCAATCCTAGGGTAACTGCTGATTGATCATTATTTAAATTTGTGCACAACAAAAATTAATTGTGAGTTGAATAGAGACTCTAACAAAAGCCAGGTAGACACATCTATTCAGGCACTCTAGCAGAGCCTGAAGCCCCTGATTTGCACAAGAGATGGTACGCGGAAATCTACAAGCGTCCTCATAAGACTTCAAGCTTCAACAAAATGCATTCCTGCCACATGCGTAAAGCACCGTATATGAAGCAGAGAGGTTTAGGCTGTCTGGAAGTGGCTGAATTGGAGTGGGGAGGTGGTAGGAGCACCCCAGTTAAACAGCATGCATGGTACAGATTTCCAATTGAAGGTGGTTTATTACATCTTGGCTTGAAATAACAAGCAGCCAACTTTGATCAGAGAAATAAAGTTAGCAAGACTATTACAGGAAAATTAACTATGAATGTTCATTATGCAAATCAAATCATGACTTAAACTCAATTCACCACAAGCATATGAGCAACATAAACAGACTTATTACCTGTGACAGCATATTAGCAAATAATATGATTAGATTATGAACTATTGAATGAATAAACACTTAAATACAATAAACACTAAAATATATGGTGTTAAACTCACGGGGGAGTGGTGACTACATAGAACAAACTGGGTACCAGCAGAGGGACTGGTGGACACAGGTGTGTTGCATTCTAATCAGCACCGCTGTGGTGCATTCATACCCGTTGGACATATGAACGTCACATGATGAAAACAATCCATAAACAAAGTTAATTGCATAATTCCACAATATATAATTCCCTAATTGAATAATCACAAGCTCTGTGGCCTTTTGAACAGTATAACATTCGTAGGTCATGCTTTTCTTGCATTAAATGTTTAACAGCCCTACAAAATGTAGAAGGTTAACATTAGATATTTGTGTGGTTTACTTCTCTAAAACATCAATATCATTCTTCAATAAGAAAAAATGTCATACCTTGAATAGATAGTAGTTCGCACAAGTGTGTCTCACGGTGTTGGGATTTGTGTGTTTTCGGGGTCGTTTAAACAGATTGTTGAAAAAAGCCGCTACACGGTGACACTAACTGACATGGTAACTTTTCAAGAACATGACAGCAATGTCCTATTTTACTCTAAACGAGAGCATCATTTAGAAGAGGAACATCACGCTGTACTGAGGAAGATTTGAAACCACTGACTGAGACCATAAACTCTTTAGGAAACTATTAATAGAGGTGATACATCAAGTCAAAGTGGAGGTCACTTTCACACGATACAGTCAGACCTGTAGCAACCACTAACTTTCCCTTCCTGGCTGCAAAAAGCGGAACATAAATTTGAGATACTGCTGTTTTCCCTTGACTTTGACTTAATTTATGAGGTCTCTGCTTTCCATTCCTGACCATCTCTTTTAATTTGTGCATGGTCCTGCGCCGCCTGATTCACTTGTGTGAACAGCAGCACAATGCCCCGAGCCAGGCCTTTCGCTCAGCGTGTCTCTTATTTCTCATTATCGGGGAAATTACCGGTGAGGTGAGTGTTTGGTGGATGGAAGAGGACATGGGAGAAAAGTCATACTTGTTTGTCAAGGTATCAGGTGTCTGTCGATGAGGGCTTCAAGGTCTCTTTAATAACATTCGGCCACCTGTCCAGATGTTCCCCTCAGAGGCAGCAACCCTTCATATCATGTAAAACCAGCAACATAAGCTGGATTTTGTCTTATCTCCGTTAACGCGCAACTGTTTACATTTGATTCCAAACAGCTTCTCTGTGACATGTTTCCGAGGGAGTTTCAGAGCTGCAATGTTCTCTGCGGGTAATTAGAGATGAAAATATTGGCTTTCCTGAGTGGCGTCGGGTGCATATTTTAGTGCCACGGTAGTGTAATATTAATAAAGGAATAGGTAACCTTTGTAAGAAGTCACTTCTAGTTTCATCAAGATTAATGCAGTGGCCCAAAGTATTAAAATGCAATTGCTTCACAGACACATTAATATTAGAGTATTTGCTCTTTAGCCATATAAAGGTTGCAGCCTTGTCACCAAGGTAGACAGAAACTCTTTCTTTAGTGACTCTTATTTGCTGCATCCAGCTTCCGTCACGAACAACAGTGACAATGATGACAGAGAAACATTGATTGTATTGCATTTCCTATGTTTTTAGAGTCTAATGACCACATACTCTGCAAGACCTACTGCACCCTGACAAGCTAATTAGCCGGTGAAACTGAGAGCAAATTAGAGCGACACTGGGTTAGCGCTGTGCTAATGCGCTCTTGATGCACACGGGTGTTGTTCTTTCCCCCTCTTCCTCCTTCTCTATCTCTTTTGCCTTAACAAAGACGTGTTCAAGACCAATTAAAAACAGAGAACCCTCAGGGCAGCCAAGGCCTATCTCAGCAACTCTGTAAAGGCCAGGGCTTAGCTATTGTCTAAGGTATTCAACGGAGCAGATTTATTATTATTCCAATGTAGGCCACCTTCACCTCCCATTACAATGATGGCTGAACATGGAAAACATGGGGAAAAAAATGAATTAGTTCAAAATGAAATGTTCCTGCTGAAAGATGCTTTATGTGCTCTTCAGACCTGAAGGGCACAGGAATAAAAATGAAGTATATAACGCTCATTGTGTTAAAACAGTGAAGACTTCATTAACAAGGACACTTGCAGCTGCACGAAACACGAGCTGCACGACATTTTACTTCTGAGACAAATGGTTAATTAAAATGAAGCCTTTGCAAGCATGTGGTAAACATGCATATAAAAATATTAAGTCTGCTGCTAAATCGATGATCTAGCTGAATATTCAGCACTACCCTATATATCTGAGGCAAGCCAATTACTAAGTGAAAGACATTTAGACTTTCAAGTTTATTTTAAGTAGTTTGACACATTAATATTGGTTTATCTCATGACTAAAAGCTATATCAGCCGTCACCACCCATCGACAAGAGTTCATAAAAAACATGAGGTCATAATTTGGATATTGTTCTCTTCTGAGGCAGATACACTGAGAATTAAAAAAAATAATAGTGATATTTCAATAAAATTGTTGCTGAAATGGATCCTTGCCAGAAGACATGAGGCAAACCAGTTGAGAGCGGCGTCCTTAAAGCCCACCGAGGACTCTAGATGATCAAGTAAGAGGTTGGGGACAACAGGAGGGTGTTGACTCATGGTGTGATGGTTGGGCTGAAAGTGCTGTGAGGAATCATATGAAGAGTGTGGGCTCTTAAATGCTCGGGGCCTTATTTGCATAAGGCTACAAGATTCTAAAAGGTCTATAAAACACCCAAAAGCTGATGACTCAATCCTGAAACTCTGAAATACAATTAAAGCCAATGTCACGCTGTGACTGCTGCTTCTGAACCACTGTGTTTAAATGTGAAACTACAAAAAGTGGGTTACTCTTACTGAATGTATATATTTTTTAACTTAAATGTAAGATATTTGCATTTGAAATCAGAAATCTTCCAGCCAATAAATTGCCCATGTCCACTTGGACGTCACAGAGGTTAAACAGCACCATGTGCTACAGACAGACAACTGGAGGCCATCCAGGAGGTTTCCATCTGGTTCTTCTGGCCAGTCCATATGGGAAAGGACACTTCCATTTGAGTCCATCCAGTTAAGTGTGATGGCTTCCAACAAGTTCTATCCAAGCAACAAATCTTATGTAGAAAATATTGGGTATGAATGTGAGCTATTATTTGTTTGCACTAAAAACTCATTTTCAACCAAAAAAAAAAAAAAAAAAAGCTGTACAGGAGATTTAAGAGCAGCATATTTCCTCTCTTAAACATTTGGGAAGACTTCTTAATGCAAGAGGGTCTAGCAAAAATGTGTTCACGCAAATTTTTGACCATCTAATCCTTATCAAAGACTATAAGTTGAAGGCATTTACATTAATAATGAGTTGAGAGATGGTCTAAGCAGTGGATATAATTTGCAGTAATGACTGGCGCTCATTATTTTTCCATCATTCAGGTCCCGAACTCTGTGGAAATCATTATATGGGGAAAATCAGAATGAACGGGTGCTCTTTAAACCCAAACCCTCCAGGTCTCCACTGCTAATAAAATTCACAGAGGTCACCGCCAGAGAAAAGCACAGCCGCTGCTTCGGAAATGTCAATGAAGACAGGACTATTCTCCTCGTCTGCCACCAATCAAAAATGTTCCAGTGGTGAGTGCCAGGCAGTGAATGCCCTGGCCTCCGCTCCTCCATCCAGAACTTTCCACGTGTCCTTTGAAACATAAAAGGGCCTTGATAAAGGAGCGCTGAATAGGTGTGGGTTCTTCACATGAAGGACCTGTCAGGTTTCCCGTTGCAGAGTCAAACAGATTCGCCTAAAACCATCCATCATGAGCGGCGAGCGTCAGCTCCCGTGGTTTAGTCAAGTTCAACAATCGACCCTTATTATTTTCCGAGGGAGCATCTTTTGGAGCTGCGTGTCAATCAACACCAGCTCTTAATGGCTTCACGTGTCATCTCAACGTGCACCGTGCACTGTTGGAGTTGCACTGTAGTAAATTGGTCACATAATAGCCCATTTGCCAGATACAAGCCAATTACCCAAGGCCGAGGGCCCGCGCGTCGCTGCATTGTTAGCGGGTAAAATTCAGGAAAGTTTCCTGAAAAATTTCCACAGGAATCTCAGCTCGGGAAGTTGGAAACTGGAACCAGTTTTCAGGGTTTTGTTGCCATCGGGTTAAATGTGAGGGTTGGAAAAGTGGGGGCCACGCGGATAAACCTTGGGGCTTTTTGTCTGACGGGGGGGCTCCTCCTCACTGATGGTGATGATGATGAAGATGGAGTTGGATATTGAGACAGCAGCCGTGGAAGACAACAAGATCTTTGCTGAATAGAAAGCAATCAATCAATTGACATTTTTGCATTTTTAGGGTTTTGAGTGGACATAAAGAACATGTTGGCTATTGTAAATACCTGAATATTCTTTTATTTTTTTCAGCATTCATTCATTTTGTTGTTCTATAAAATAAACTATTAAAGAAAGAAACATTAACATTATTAAAGAAAGTTAAAAACTGAATGGTGTCATTTATAAATATATCAGATATATTTGCATGTACAATGCTTTCTGGAGTCTGAATCTGAACAGAATCTGGAAACGAAAGTTATTTGACTAACCAACAGCACATAGAACAATAGGCTGAATAGGTACCTGGTACGTTAATGTAACTACATTTATTCAGCTAAATAGCAAAAGAAAGAGAGAGAAAGAACAAACCTGGAAGCAAAAGTCCAATTAGCAAGTTACCAGTAAACAAGTTCACCAAGCTCCCAAATTCATTCCACATCACTGAATCCACTGAATTCACCCTTGTATGTTGCTTCTGACCAACTCCGCTAAATTATATATATTTTGACATATAAGTCGCACCTGACTATAAGATATGTTATCATTGCTATGACAAATATTTATGCCTGTATTCATGACAGTTAGACTCAGGGGGAGTTAGAGAAAATTCTCAAACTTTCAATTAGCATGTCATTTAAAAACCCTGGACATGTATACAGGTGTGTCTGCTTATAACACACCAAAATAAATATAAAATACATGCAAATGCAGTTAATATAGATTTCTGGTATCATTAGCCATAAGAGTACGCAGCATGAATACTACTGGAGAAAAAGGTAGCACATGTCAGTGGGCTCTCCATCATGACAGAACAATCTGCCATCATAATCCTGTTTATAGCCGAGCGAGTGTTTACCGAGTTTGCCACCGTAAATTTTTAACCCCAGAAAATGGAGTGAAAATTAATTCATGAATTGCTCAAATGGAATGTGTTGTTTTGATTACGCCCTGTAATCGTATCACTGGGTTTCTCTTTCGCTTCGCCACTTTGGCGATGCCGCGCGGCTGCGAATGGCAAAGAACAAAAAAGCAATTAGCTTATTCTTACAAGACGGGGAGGCCCTATATCCTCAACATCAAATCCCAGCTTTTGCTGATGTGATTTAAAGTCTGATTAAATTTCTGACGTCCTTCAGTCAGCAGGTATTCTTCCCTCTCGCGCCGTATTTTAACGATCTTTCCTTCTTCCACTTTAATAACGGCGGAAGTAAAGAGCATCCAGGCAAAGACGGGAGGATTGTGTACTCATTACCTCCTGAATGTCGTGGTCAGGAAGGTGAACTGTTTGCCTTTTAAAATGTTTCCACTTATCTATATGGACAAGCTACACTCTGAAAGCAGTGACAGCGTTTGAGCTGCTTTATCCCGAGATCATGATGAAAAAACAAGTCAAACAAGGAGACGGCTGTTATCCTGTGAGGTGTTAGACTGTCTGTTGTGGAGGTGTGATTATTAAACAAAGGCCCCCATCCTAGAGAGACGAACAACATTCAATTTCTCCTACATATTTATAAAGAACATTTAGCTGGAGTTGCTATTCTGCCTACCATAATGCAAAACCCTAATTAAGCTCAGTTAGGGGACCATCGTTCTGCTCCTCCCCCTGCAATTATTCCCCAGAATGAATCCCGGGGGTGATAGGATGGAGTCGGAGCCCGCTGCTGGCAACATCCATTTTACCATCAGAGCCTCTGCACCAGCTGAGGCCCGGCGAAAAAACAACTTCCTCCTAAATGGAATCTGGACAAACCCCCTGCAGCTCCCAACAGCAAACTTGCCTCCACAAGTCAACTTCATCCATCCTCACGTGCGCAATGGCAACAGGAGCCCCGCGCGGGCTGAGGAATCTGTATTACAGGAGATGATGAGATGCAAATATCTCTTCAGGCGACTCAAGCGTGACTCAGCTTTTTTTTTTTTTTTTTTTTTTTCTTTTTTTTTTTATGTCATTTTTTTCTCTACACGTAACAATCCAAGCTGTCGTCTTGAGGCGCGTCCGATGTTTTTCCTTTTTCCCCTCCGGGCCTGGTTGGGTGTTTCCTTAGCTGAGCTGGTTTTTCTTATTATTGTCCAGGACAGATCTCGTCCAGAGTCTGGTCGGTAATAACAGGGCTGACAGTGACGGCTGTGCCGTGGGCCTCTCTCTCTCCCTCTCTCTCCCTCTCTCTCCCTCTCTCTCTGGCTTGGAAGAGGGAACACGTTGGGGAGCGACAGTTCTGACACGCGGAGCCTCGGAACTGGGTTGAGCGACCCTAAAGGAGCCAAAGCTTGCAATCAGAGCTCCGCGAGGGGGGAAAAAACAAGAGTGCTCCCTGTCCAGACTGAGCAATTAGGCAGGGATGGGATTGTCATAAACAACCATGAGTCTCTCTAGCTGTGACCGCAGGCCTCGTTTTCCTCCTTTCTTTCAATTTGGCTTTTCTGTTTTGGCTGCTCTTTTATTTACCTCTTTTTTTGAGGTGGGGGGGGGAGTGGGCCGGTCTGCTCATATATATACAAAAACAAGGAGCTTCTGAAGCAAACAGGCAGCGGATTCTGCAGAAGTCTCCTTGTTATTTTGGGTCACCGCGTTTACTTTTATGGACAATGTGCACTAATGACAAAGTGCAGGATGCGTCCCCACGTTTCCAATACGCAAGCATCCTGCAAATATAAGGGTGGGGGGGCTGTGAGACGAGATCCACAGATGGATCGAATTCATCGGAGCGAGACTCCCAGACCCACTTCTGGTCAAGCAGTTGTTCAAAGCCACATTTAGAATAGAGAACCAGATTTCCATGAGTCCTGACAGCTGTGATATTAGTCATATTTTGGGGGGGGGGTCAATCATTCATCCTTAAGTCTCTCAGAGAGTTCTAACTATTGTCTTTATTTATTTATTTATTTATTTATTTATTTATTTGTTATGAGTGATCTGTCCTGTGAGAATGAAAAGGTCATGTTGCGAAGATTCGTAAGTACGGGTTCAGGAGCGAGACGTCACTCTGAGCCGATACAACATTTCCACTTTGGCATGAAAGCACCCCCACCCGTCGGTGCCATAAAACAATTTCAGACGCCAAGTGCGCTGCATTTACATCGCTTTCAGTGCGGCCAAAGGGGGGAAATTACAATTCTGCACAGCAGGCTGAGTGCTCGCTGCTGAGAAAGGGAGAAAGAGCCGCAATCTGTTAATTACGCCCAATCCAAGACACGCAGGTGGAAAACAAGCCGGTATGGAGTGTACTCATAGGAAGAAGCACAATCAAGGACACCTCTTTACCAGACGTGAGGTTTTAATCGGATCATGTTAAATTTTGACCACGTGTGAGGTGTTAATTTGCAGGTCGGGGCTTTTCCAGATTTGACTGTAACCTTTGCCCAGCCTCGCTGTGTCCCGACATTAATCAAGTGCGATGGTAAAAGCTTCTTCCCTCCATGGAAGGCAATTTCTCCGGGGACGGGTCAAAACACATCATCCTGATGCGCACACAAACAAATCTGGGCACTGGCTGCTTAAAATTAGTGAGGGCCTGCTAATTAATTCTGCCTCTGTCACTGGGGGGCCCAGTGCAATCTATCTACGGCACAGCCTTTGTAAGATTAGGCATCAGACAGGAGGAGGAAAACAATATCCATTAGAGTGCAAGGCTACCTGTGTCGCAACATACAAAAAAGTAATTTCGGTAATATATTTCCTTGGGTGCTTGGGGGGGGTATCTCTGCATTTCCAATCAAATTAAAACCCAATCAATTAAACATTACAGCCACAAATTGCAGGTCACGGACAGAGAAAACCTTTTAATGAGTTTCAAAAATGAGCTAAGGAAAACTGGAATAGGCTAGAGGGCGCTTATATTCATACACATTTATATCAATGGTCCCTTTTGTCTCAGGTCACATGACCATCCCAACATGTCCCCCCATAAAAGAATATAGAACATTTTCATTGTGATTGCAGTAATTCCACATCATGGTGATGATGCTGTAATCTAGGGGTGCACAACCCAGTCCTACGAGATCTGCAATCCAGCAGGGTTTTCTGCAAACCCCCCCCCCCGACACCAGGTAGACAACTGCTGTCACCAAGGGAACAAGGATTCTGAAGCTGTTGTCTCCCCCGTGGGATGGAAAACCCTGCTGGGTTGTGGACTGAGTTGGCCACCCCTGCTCATATTTATAGAGGTAAAAGCTTCCAACACTCCTAAATTCAGCCTAATTACTCAATGTTCTGTACAAACATGTCATGTTATTATATATTATAACATAACATGTATATTAAATCCATAGTCAGCATCTTAATCAAACTGTTTACCTGAGGGCATCCATGGGTCTGATGAGGGTTTCTCTCTGGTACTGGCCTGCTCCCAGTCAAGGTCATCGTCTCTGCCTTGGCTGTATCCACACGCTGCCAGTGGCTTCTCAAAGGTACAATCACCTGCGACAGAAGCAAGACATTTATACGGCTGCGCAATTTTTCCATTAACTTACCACTTAAACGACCGCATGCATAAATTAAACCCCCTTATCCCCCCCCTCCCTGCGGTATTCCTAATGCAATATGTCAGACAATGGGATGCATTTAAGTGAGACAGAGTGAAGGATTACTCCAGTGGGTGAGGCACAACATACATTACTATCATTAGTGACATGGCAGTCCAATTTCACAGTGACAAGTATGAAGTGTCCAAACTCCATCATTGTTAGGCATTATGTTCCCAAACTGCACCGGCATCGGGGATAAATTGATTTATTTTCCTTTTTCCCCCGACACAGAACTTTGCTGTTCATGTGCCCTCCCCCCGCGCTCTAATCCTTTACAGAAGCTGCTTGCAAAATGACAGCAAGCACCCATTAGGCTGAAGCTTCAACGGGGCCTGGCGGCTGATCGATTTAGGGAAAAAAAAAAAAACACAAAACAAAAAAACAACTATTTGTTGCACCTTTGAGGCCACACAAAACGGGTGAATTGAGTCCCTCTCTCCATCAAAGTGCCTTTCAATTCACTCAATAATCTACACTCAATAATATGATGATGCTTCTGACTGTTGCTTTGATGATAAGTACCGAGTTTCTACTTCCCGAGGTAACTAAATTGCTTCCGTGCTTGTGAAGCACCGTAATTTTTATCACCTTTAAGGATGTCCTTTGAGCCAGAATCGACTGTATAGCGGGCCAAAACCAATAGATCATGTCTTACAAGCTGTTGCTGACATTCTGCCTCATAAAGGTTTTGAACCCGGGCTTTTGTTTTCCCATTTGTCTCTCCGCTGACATATACAGTACGCCTGCAAACGAGTGGCCAAACGAGGAGAAGGCCGCGTAATTAATATCCAGCTCCGCGGGGCAACTGCTAATGATGCATCGGCTGCTTTGTCAGTTTTCTCTTTTTTTTTTTAGGAGGGAGAGCAAAAGCGAGAGATTACCAGAGAGCTACAGGTTAGAGGTTTGAGACTGGCTCTGGTTCAGTTGTGTGTTTGCGTTGTGCTTTTGTGTGTGTTCAAGAGTCAACGGGTAAAATTATTTTATGCCACGTGGAGGAGCCATGTGGTGTGGGATCGTTACTGATATTCCGTCGCTCATCTGAAGCTGAGAAGGGCCGCGGACGTGCCTCTCTCACTCCTGTGTTCTCACGATAACATGTTCACTAATTATGCTATCTCCAGACAACACAATATGCACGCACACGCAGTATTCCACACGCACTTTTTGGTCATATGTTTGTTTCCCCCTCGAAGCTATTGTGCTAGACTAATTAGGATTATCTCCGCAGCTATTAACCTCCACTGTATAACTGACCCATTTCATAATACTGAAGGCTGTTAAAGAATAAATGTAACAATAATTGTAATAATTGTCTAATATGGGATGATGGGAATTATTTACTGCCAGAGGCGGGTGGTCCGTTGGTGGTGGTCCTCGTAGATCTGTCTGAAACCATGCACTACAAACGTAATCAGCGTTTGGTCTAAAACATGAGCATATTAGTAAAAGCGCGGCCGAGATGTATCCAAGCAGCATCAACACGACTGTTTGGCTGCAGTCGAGATGGTGACTGGCTCCGTTCCATCAATATTTTCACTCGATACTTCCAAGATCTGTTGCCCTCTGCCGCCCACCTTCCTCTAACAGCATGGTGGAGTTCAAACAGGCCCAAAGAGGAGGATTCTATTGGTGTTTGATATTCAAATCAATGGAACCGGCCAGGACTGAAATGCACTTTGAGCCAGTGGGTGATGTGAGAATGTCAAAAATAAAGCAGACGAATGGCAGAGTTTTGAAACCCTGCAAAAAAAACAAACAAAATCAAAACAATATGAGTTTATAGCGTACTATTTCACCATTGATCATGTAATGTTTGGGTTTTACACACATGATCTTTTCTTGATAAAATTATTTGAAGTCATTACAGTTTACTGATAGTTCTAAGGGTTTATATCAGACCAGACAGAGTGGATGGATATTTATAAGTGCTCATTTTTAAAGGGATGATGACAGTTAATGATAGACATCGACAGTTGGATAGTTAAGACACCTTTCTCAACTATTATTAATGATGATGGTGCTTTGGTCTCTGTTAAGCCCTAATAAAAATGCATTACACGCACACTTATCCGCCATAAAAAGTAACAACACAGGACTGCTGCTTAAAGGTTAGACACTCTCGTTCACAAAACAAGAGAGAAGGAAGCAATCAATGATTGGTCTGCTGTGAATCCAGTCGTTTTTCTAGTCTTACGAAAGGGGCGAGTCATTCTCTGGGCTAAAATACCCATCTGATGTTGTGACGTGTTTATTTCATAAAAGTTCAGGGTTTAAGCACATTATAATTCATTGCAGATTCCGCATGTTCCTAAAGTATAATGGTGTAGAAAATGGACTTTGCATCATTGAGTCACTGATCGCACAAAACAGGCATTTGAAAATTCTCCTTCAATATCCTTTATAACAAATCCTGGCAATTAACAACTCCTTTGTTGGCTAGTCAATTAATTATTTTGATCACAGTAGCAGTGGGGGGTTTAACGTAATACGCCAGTGTTTACATCCCCACTACGTGTTTTACTGACCACCCGTGGCAAAGCCTCCAACAGTCATTTAAATTTTACTTTAGTCTTCACTTTAAACCAGCTTTTTTTTTTCCCCTCTTACAATTAAAGACTTTAAGTGGAGTAATTACAAACCTAATTCTAAGTGAGAAAACAGTGATTATAAACTAAATTACATTGCATAGTGTCTCTGTTACTGTGTTCTTTTATTGATTCTCTGTGGATTTGAAAACAGTACGTGGAACAAACCCATACCGCTTTTTTTCTCCATCGACAACGCTTAGGCAAGATGTTTTCGCCATTAAAATGAGGTAACAGGGTGTGAACGAGCAATAAATCAATCTGTGTTGCTTTGATTCGGCGCTCGGCTCCCGGTATCAGACCCCAGAATCAGGGAATTGTCCAATAACCCATGCAGCTCATTACCAATCCGCCGCCCGACGCTAAAGCTCTCCAGAAACGACGCGTTACTGCGAGCTCTTTAGAAGAGAAGGGGGGCGCCATAAATCAAAAAAAAAAAAAGAAAATGCATCGCGCCGCACGTGTTGCATGCCGTCGACAGACAGCTGCTCGAGCCGAGTTTGTACACACGCATGCAGATGAAAGCATCAATCAATAGCATCATAATAGCCTCTCCTCTCTGCAGGAGGTTTATATCGCTGCCAGTGTGTGGCACAACCCCCATATAATCAGCTTCGACAGCTGCTGAAATAGATATCCCAACAAGAAGCTGCCAACTCTCTGAAGGAGATTTAACTTTCAATAAAAAAAAAAATAAATAAATAAATAAAAAAAAGAGCGCTCCTGTGAGTTGGGACTGAAGATGAATGTGCTCCACCCTGTCGGCGCTTCCCCCCTCGGAGAGGGAAGCAGTCAGGACGGAGCTGAAAAGGTGGCCCTGAATATGTCATAAAACAATTTATTCCACAGTAAGAACACACACGGGCCTCTATGTTCTCACGCAGAGCTCCAGAAATCTATCCGTCTCTTCCTGGACGGAGCCAGGGGCCAGGATCGATGCGTGAGCCCCTCAATGCTGGAGCCAATTTTTCCTAAAGATTTTCAAGTCAGGCTGAAAAGGTTTTCTTTTTTTTTTTTCTCGTGATTGCCCCTGCAACAGAAGTAAACTTTAAACAGGTGTATGTGTGTGTGTGTGTGTGTGTGTGTGTGTGTGTGTGTGTGTAGGTGTGTGTGTGTGTGTGTGTGTGTTTCAGTGGTACTGTAGCCATGTGCCACGCACAGTCACAAATAACTGTTGGGAAAGCTCAGAAATGTACGGAAGAGTTTAATCTGGGAGTCATCAGGTGATTTTTATGGGGGATCGGATTACATGTGGAGGTGGCAGACATTCCTACATGCTTCCTATGGCACACTAAGCTGATAAAGACTGAGCTGACCCTTCATCACTTCATGAGTAATAAGCTTCAGTACAGAGATGAAGATGCCTTTTTACATGTCGATTCCTCAACTTTGGGATTCATGAAACATTTTCATGTTTCAGCTTGTGCTTGCACAATAAGTGCGCATGCCTGATATTAACTGTACTAAATAAAAAAATAAGAATAATAACTTCAAGTTGTGCATATATTTACATAAATCCAATTCCTCATATTTTTATTTTGGCCATCTTTGAACCGTCATCGTGTTTAACGAGGTATTTTCGTGCACAGGAGATTCCAGGCTCGGCGATGACCTCAACTCTCTAAGTGGTTCTTTGTGGTTTAACATTTTTGGGAATGCACCATTTCTTTCCTTCAGGAAGTTTAAAAGTCTATCTAAAAGTAGCCCTGTTCCTGTTCGTTCATCCACAAACCGACATTCACTAATTAGCTGCGGCGAGTTCCTGGAGTCACTATGAGGGGCACGTGGAGCCCAGCCAGAGAAAAACAACAAATTAGGGAAATTTGACCATCGCTTCCTTTTGTTTTAGTTTAAAATGATATAACGTGGGGATATCTGGGAGGGAATTCTCCGGAATATGGGATCCACTTTTGCAGTCGCACCTGCCGCGAAACAAAAGCAGCCGTTAGCAGGAGGTCTGCTGCAGGACGGAGGGAACCCGAGCCTTTCCAGTGTCATCGCTGTCTCGGTCCCACTGGCGCATATCATTGCTACAAGACCTCCTTAGCCTCTCTGCCAATTCTGCAATTACCAACCGTCGTCCCTGCTCCGTCTGGCTGGGAAATTGCAGGATGGTCTCTCTCTCTCTCTCTCTCTCTCTCTCTCTGCCCCAATCCGCTCCGAGGTCTGCAGTTGTTTTAGCAAACATCTCGTCTGCCAAAGTCCCCGCAGACCAAACCCACAAAGCAATCTTGGGTAATTTAAAACCAATGTCAACTATCTTCCTTTACCACCAGTAGTTTGGAGCTCCAGAATCCTGCAGCTAAGCTCCTTAGAGACTGATAGGCCTTTTCACTCTGGCCCCATTTCACTTATCTATTGGCAGCTCCTGCCAGGTCCTATCTCTGCGCTGGATTGCATGTATATATACCATCTGTTTGGGGACTTTGAACTGCGGGATAGGGTTTAGGCGATCAATCTCAATATCATTATCAATCACGTCTCGGTGTTCGTGGCATTGATTTGAGGCAGAGGTAAAGAATTTCGAGCAGAGATTTCCACCGATAATCTCCCCCAGCCGAGAGGTTGCACTTGTCAGCAACGTTTCAGGAAACGTGGCTGACGAATCATATCAAGTGTGATGGGGGGGGGGAAAAAAAATCTGGGAAACATATGTAGTGATGTCTTAGTTTGTTATTAAAAACCATTCCTATGAATACCAATCTATTAAAAAAAAACAAACCTTCGGCATTTCCTGTCTTTTTTTTTTCCTTGATACATGAGATTTACACAAGAAATACAACACGGAAAGCTGATCAAATCCTCCCCTGTGCCTTTTCAGATGTACATAGAAGATGACAGGCAGCCTTCTCCTTAGATATGCTAAATTCTGACAGATGATTCTCGACTCATGTGTGCCAGAACATCGCTTGACGTTCTCTTTCAATGCGCCTGTCAAGAACTTCTGCTAAATTACTTCGCATCCATCTCCATTCTGTACAACCTTCCAGGCGCCAATTAAGATGAATGTGGACCATAACTCTGAGACAAGCAAGATCCTTATTGTCATTTGTTGCTAAGCAATAAAAGATGAGGACTTTAAGTCTGAGAGCAGGAGCAAATCCTGTGGCGGTGAGAGTGAAATTTCAGGCGGAAATTTAAGGGGAGACTGGGCTCACATAATAACAGTCCGTGTCAACTAAAGGGGTGGGGCTTCCATGTTCCAAACTAGACGTGATCCCTTTCTCCCGTCTGCAGACATCCCCCTGCAGCGTTCAGCCTACGGAGAGTTATCTAAGGCACATCCTGACTCCGACATGACAGCGGCGAGGTTGGTAAACAACGGTCTCTCCTCAGCATCCTTCCTGTGCAAACCCAGAGAGCCGGAGACAGATAGAGGCCGTCTGTCTCGCCGCAACCGCACAGGGAGGCGAAATAATGCCACTTCCTCCTCAGCCAAGGCGACAGCTGCGCCTTTAAGGTCAAAGGTTATTCAGATATGTACAGGTGCATTGAGCATGTGGATTCTCCTCAATGTTAGAGATTATCGATATTATTGGGCTATATTGGCGCCAAAATGTAATATTGGAAATTATCAGTTTCCGATTATTGACACAACTTTTACAGGCACATTTTATATGTAAAACTCTTCAGCTGTTTCTCTCCTCCATCAAAATGTCAAATCAGAGATCCTGAGTTACTCAAAATGATGTAGTTTTTTTTGGGGGGGCAGGAGCCCCAGATATATTGATTTCGGTTTAAATTGTATCGGAAATGAAGAGTTTAAGTTGAGAGAGTAAGAGAGACAATATTTGTATGTTGGATATCGGTAAAAATAAGTCAATATCGAACATCCCTACTAAACATATTTCTTGACGTCCGATTGGGTCTAATATTGTCGATGTATTGGCTTTCTGAATCGCTGGAGGTGGCTGAACATTGTATTAGCGCTCCGCACCGATTCACAGCACTAGCTTGGTGCTAAAAGAGCGGAAATGAAAAGCTCTTACAGCCTCGCGTTTGATCCAGATGCAATGGATCGCCAGCCTCAGTGTCAATCAATGAAAGACGGCATAAAAGCCGGAGCTCTCTGTACCACTTTCAGGGGGGAAAATAGTCCACACCTGGACAGAGACCACTCAGGAAGAGGAAAAAGGAGCGAGAGCTCAATGCTCCACACCCCTCGATATTGCTCCGATAAAAGAAAGCAAAAATCCCCATCCCACGGCGGACGAGGCTTCATCGCTCGATCCTTCCAGAATCCCCTCTGGCAACAAACCTTTGAATTCTGTCTAAAGAAAGGGAAATAAACAAATAAATGCTAAAATCGGTATCATTCCCCCCCCCCTTTACTGTTGCAATGTAGTCTAATTTGTCAAACATACAAGTAACAATGCCAGAAATGAGCCCAAAGGGAGGCTTCCCCCAGAGAGGGGAGTGATTATGTTTGATCATGGAATAAACAAAAAGCATTAACATGCTTTGTTGCCTTTCCAGAACTGGAACAAATGCCTGTTTTGTGCGAGGAGGAGGGAATAATTCAAGGTTGAATGTCAAAGAATTAGGAAATCGCTAAAGCTAATTAAGAAATATAGAATAGAAGAAAAGGTTGAATCAATTCCTCTGGAGATGGAGGGTGAATCTAGGCCAGAAGCTCGGAGCATCCAAGCAGATATGTCAGCTGGATGAAATATGATTACTTTGCTTTTGTGTCACGATACATCATCGATCAGATTTGGAGGGTGGAGGGTTTAAGGCCCACCCCACACACACACACACTCAGCGTGGACAGTTGTAACAAGTGGCTGTGAGTGTTGATAGGCGTGTTGAGAACTGGGAGCTTTTCAAAGCTTCTTTTGTGGGTCTTCACCTGCAAGCTTCAAACACATTCAGGCCCTTGTGTTTATCTGTAGAAGCCCCCATGAATCTGCTGCCCTAAGGACAGACCCTGCCCTCCCGACCCCCCCTCCGGGACCAGCAGGAGGTTCAAAAGCTCCGACGCAAAGTCACCAGGCCTGCCCAGTCCCGGTCAGAGAACTCAACAGGCAGCAGCTATCATCTGATGATGCTGCAGATGTGACGTTGTCTCAACCCAACATTAATTAAGGCTCTTCCCTAATTGTGTGATTATGGTGGATCACACTAACACACTTTCAACACTAATCTACGGTCTCGTGTTGACATTTAATGTTGTATGTGATTGGGAGGAACTTGTTTGAGCCCCGTTGTGTGACATCTTGAGCAGCACCTGAGCCCCAGCAACCCAAGCAAGCCCCTTTGCAGCCAGTTTGAGGTGGTAACAGGCAGAGCTGGTTTCCTTTGATTGGCCAGTGGGTTTCAAATTAAACTGTTACGTTAACACCTCGTAAAATGAGGATTTGAAAAAGCTTATTTCCCAAAATGCCTGATTATTGTTGTAATAAAGTCAGACCTACCCCATACTAATTGGCTACAAATATTTCCACATATTTAGAGTCACAATAATGTTTATTGTATCCAGGTCTATAACTTCAGCAATCAGGAGAATTTTCATCTTCTTTTTTTTTTTTTTTAATCAAAGCTGACTTTTATGAATAAGTCAGAGGAACAAAAGAATTCCCAGTCGCCCATAAATACTATTAATTTTTCAATCCAATTATTGTTTGACAGCTCCTGACCTATTTTCTGTTTTAAGTGCCCCATCAAAGAGTAGAGAAGCCTTTTAGAGTTTAAAGTAGGATGAAGCTGGGATAATGTGATGGATGGATGGATGGATGGATGGATGGATGGATGGATGGATGGATGGATAGATAGATAGATAGATAGATAGATAGATAGATAGATAGATAGATAGATAGATAGATAGATAGATATCACCCTGACCAAAAAATCGTGTCAGTGATTGTTTAAATGTTAGTGTGACCGGATCATTTCACTGCAAGGACGTGTGAAAGGAAGAATGATCATGTATTTAAAAGGTCGTACCCTCAATGTGAGATGATGCTCCTCAAAGTAGGAAAATTAATCCATAATTCAGTGCTGTCACCGATTAAAGCAATAACATTTTTTAAAAAAGGTCCCCTATTGGCCCTGGTTCACAAAGAGAAGTAAGAAAGAGTGAGGGAAAAAAGGAATGGTGAGTTTCTCTCTGGCTTTGGTCAGTGATTATATTCAAGCACTATAAAACATTTTCTCCACCGGCAGCTCGGTCCCTCAACAATCTTAAGATGAAAGCGGTTGACTGGCACCACTTGTTTTTTGTTTTTTATTGTATTTTCGACACCTCGGGGCTTGTCATTGATGAAATCTGTCAATATGTCTGTCCTATCTCTGCCTTCTCTCTAAACTCCATCATCATGTGAATGATCAGTGGGGTCGTGCTGCTCACAATAGTCTCAAGTGTCTCATCAGGTCAAACATCACGTCAGCTGTCTGCTCCCCTTGACCACCCCACTGGCCTTTCAGGCTATATTGGTTTGGCCAGTGGAGCTAAATCAATCATTAACCAAGGAGGGCTGCCAAAGCCTTCTTTCACACCCTGTAACAATGCTGCTGCCGTTTTTAGATGATGACATGGCTTCAAAAAAAATGTCACGGTTATCAATTGAGACATTGTCGGTGAATGCTGTCACGGTTACAGCCCCCGCAGCCCAAAAGCAACGACTCAAAGCCGCACGGAGACCAAACGCCAACGTTTATTGACCACTGCGCCAAACCGCAACGGCCTGGCAGCAGCTTCAAAAGCCTGTAAAAACCCAAAAATCTAGGTTTAATCAAGTCTCTGATGCAGAACAGTGAAGCAAGCATCGACAGGGGCTCTTTTTACATACATTTTCTTTATTCATATGCACTTTATTATTTGTACATTTATAATTAGGTTGGACCTGTAGATAATAGGGGTGCAACGATACACAAAAGGACAGTTTTTTAAGTAAATCAAATGTATCTGGTGCAGTTGTAGCTGACCCCATTCCTGCTGTGTACTATATAAAGCAAAAACAGCACCATGGAGAAATAATAATGATAAAATAAATGCATCTGAAAAATCACCCATCTTCTGTGGTGCATTCTTGTTTATCGTTGCGTGACACTTGAGACATACCCTTGTACTTTTGTCTAAGACACACTCGCCATCAGCCTCAGACTTCAACTTACTTCAGCTTTAACCTACTTTCAACAGGAAACTCAACAACACAAAGTAGTTCCACAGATCTGAAGGATGGGGGCGGAGCCTCGACCTTGGTAGAGGCAGTAGAGACGTTCCTTCATGTGTAGCTTCTGTCTCAGCAGCTTGTTGCTTGTTTTGGTCTGAATCTGTGCTCGACAATGCGGCCTAGGCAGCATAGTCAATCACAGATCCACTGAGCTTCCAGCATAGAGCGCATCATCAGAAGATGATAAAAATAAAATTGCGTATTGTTTGTTCAATATTGTGTATTGAACCAAGACTGTTATATCAAACAGTTTAATACAAAAAAAATGCACATTCAACACACAAATCTCCACAAACAACACCAATGAGCTCTCTAAAAACAATTAAAATTTGAAGTCTGGAAAAATCCACCAATCATATTATATCCAGAAATTACCGGGTCGATTATCTTCGTCAACACATATCAGACATACATCTTCAGTCAGTGCGATTTGGCACTCTGCCACTTTTCTTTCCCAGGGAAGTCACACACAGAATAATATCAGTATGGTGATACAAATAGCATCGCTAGCCATCTCTGAGAGGCACAGCAGATGGTCCGAGGAGATTGTTTGTACAAATGTCTGTGAGGAAATATTTCATTTTAATGCAGATTTTCTTCACGAGACTGGAAAAACACCAAAAAGTTCCCCTGTGGCTACGGAAAGTTTGCAGCCAGCCTCGCAGACCTCATTACCATATGGCAAGAAGAATCAGTGAACGTGCACTAGCTGATTACATGAAATACGAACAGATAAACACACTAATATGAGCAAAAGCATCCAGGTGTTGCAGTGGGAAAATGTTAAGAATTTTTTCCACTTTGACCATCTGTGGAGCTGACGCGAGAGTAGTGGTTGAAAAAGGAGCAAGATCTAAAAGGAGCTCGATTTGAATATCCAGTAATCATAATGACATGTATTCCAAATGCAGGCATGGATTCTATGAAGCGCAAACACCGGAAACTTTTGGAAACAAACATTCTGTCACTAGGGAGAAACCATATGCACCTACAAACAAACAATACAAAAAACACACACTTATCCAACAGATTGGGAGTTGGCAAACGCCCCAACACTTCAACACCAACGATCTGAATATAACGCCATTATTTACTACCTACAAGGGGGAAATATGAGCGTTTGGCTCCTGCGCATGAAATTACAAACCCATGCTTCATTTTGCATTTCACAAGCTTCGTGACGATTTCAGACGGAGATCAGGGGCTAAGCAGGAAATTTATTTGATGCTTTCCATGAAATGTGCCTCCGGACTGAGCTCTTAAAGAATTATACGTGTGAATGTTTTCTGCATCTTCTGTTTGTCACACACACACACACACACACACACACACACACACACACACACACACACACACTCATCCATGTACTTCTAGCTTTGTGAAGACTTTCATAAACCTAACGCATTCCCGGGTCCTTACGCTACCAACCCACCTAATTCCCCCCCTCTAACCCTGACATGACCCCTAACCTGTCATGGACCTTGCAAGCGTCATGTGGGTGTTAAGTTGTGTTTGTCTGGTCTGTCTGTGAGTGGGCGTGTGTGGGCATCGGCTTGGTTTCCAGTTTTCCAGATTGGCACACCTGGCTTGGATCATCTCGTCCCTCTCACCTGCCTGTCATTACCTCATCACCACCACCCTATAAAGGCCCTGGTTTTCTCGTCACCTGATGCCAGATCGTCCCACAGTTTTAGGTGAGGTAATGCTTCTAGCCAACTATTCCTAGTGCTTCTTAGTCTTTTCCTCATCCATGATTTCTGGTGTTTGTTCTATGTTGTACCTGCCTTGTCCCAATTTCTGTTGACTTTGAGTTTGATTTTTGTCCTCCGCTTCAGTCCCCTGCCTGTTTGCCTTCCAGCCTGCTCACTACCCCATTTCAGCCAGAATTCTGAAGGGTGGCCCATCTATGAGCTCATTGTTATTTTAATAAACATCCTTTGACTTAGCCTACCTTGTTGCATTTGGGTCTGCCAGTTTGATTAATCATGACAAAACCCTAACCAACTTCCCAATCCATGTTTCAACCCTCAAAAGGTTCTTTGTATCCTCACATCCCAAAAATGTCCCTTTGAGTAAAATGAGTATTTTTTTTTTTGTCAATATGCAACAATTACAACACACAGTTGAAGTTGTGGGGAGCAGCCACAATGGACCCACTTTGCATATATGTCCTCACTGCTAGTAGAATGAGAATGTTGGTACTCAATATGTAGCAAATGCTAAAAAAAAAACCCACATGCACACACTCTAGTATTTCTATCTTTGTGAGGACTTTCATAGATAAAATGTATTACCTTCATCCTAACCCTAACCGTCCCAACAAACCCTCTTACTCTAAAGCTAAACCCAATTCTAACAAAACCCTTTGACAGTAAAATGCAGATTTTGGTAGTTGGTATGAAGCAAGAACATGCACACACATGCATGCACATACATTTAATTAACCTGAACTTCATTATTGCTGTGGGTGCCGAGGAACTTATCGGCCCCAGATATAATTCTGTTATTGGGGTTGTAGGGCTGTGGCTAATTACTGGCTAAGAACACACCACAGACACTCAGACATCAGCGTGATGGAACAAACCACAATGGCTTTTGACAGGCGCTGTCCTCCCTGGAGCTGCAGGAGAGGACATGATAGCACAGTGATTCATGACTCATAGCAGAATCACATCATCTCCGTAGCAGGGAGGATGACACCGGGACGCTGAAATAAGTTGACAAGTTTACTACAGCTGAAGTGAAAGAACAAAACTGACAGCTAAAACACCAGCTGAAACAAGAAGGGTGTCTAAAAAGAAGTCAAAATTTAGAATGATTTTTCCGGGACGAGACGACAGTGCAGCAAAATAGCTGTTATTAATAACAGCCCAAGTGACCCGGCTGTGGATCCATTCGGCTCTTTTTACCAGTTTGCTGTTTACCCAAACCTTGAAAGCTCCAAAACTGTCTCCTCATTGTCACAATATTTCCAATGACCCTGTAGCATCGCGCCTAAATCTCAGAAAGATACAATCGAGTCCCAGCGCCTCGCTGAAATGTTGGCATCTGAATAAATGCGAATATTTCTGAGGGAAGATGACATGAAATAGCATCTCAGCATGCCCACTGAAAAGGGTGGATTTCAACGTATGCAAATGATGGATGTGGTGTGTTGTAATTAAGCGTAGGGTGGTAAATAAAATCTCATTAAAAGGAAAACACTACACTATGGGAACATTATATTGTAGCTTTCTAAACTTGTAGTTTGCATAATGCCTTAGGTTACACATATTTTATTTCCTCATATTTACTCTTTGTACCAAATGCTAATGCGTGTTGATATTTCTGGATGCCAAAATGGTAAAAGAGCGCACTTTGACAATTGCACAGACATAAATAAACTGAATATAATTAACATTTATTATGGATTTGGAACATGGCTAATGTCAGTATGGTGGTGTTAATTATAAGCATAATGCATGCAAATATTTTGTGGACACCACAGATGCTACCACACACACACACACACATACACACAAACACCCCACTTTACCCTGCAGGTATTTCACCGCAAATCATCCACTAAAAACTCAAACGATGTCTTACAGCTGCAGTCCGGCCACTCACTAATGTTTAACGACTCTAAGGTCAATGAAGGGAACGGGTGCAAATATTCACTCCAGATTTTTTTTTTTCCCATCAAATCTTTTCAGTCAGATTAAGAAAAAAAGTAAAAAACTAATTATGCTAAAATGAACGATGCTTATCCCCTAAATAAAGAAGGAGATGTGTGTCACCTGGCCTGCCTTATCTCGGAGCCGACACGTGCTCCGCAGCCCCACATATTTGGAGCCCATAAAAAGGATGAGCCAGTCACAGCAGCACATTTCCTCACAATCAAGGCCTTACAAAGGAAGAAAAGGAAAGCACAGACGCTGGAGAGTTATCCTCATGAATATCTGCCGGCGTTTTTTTTTTTTTTTTTTCCTTTTTTTTCCTCCCTTTATCCTCCTGTTGACAGCTTGTCTGATTCTTATAAAACCCATCCTTCACTCGAGTCTATTCGACTTTCATTGAATTGGCTGCAGATAACTTCAATGACCTTGAGCAGCAGACTAAGAGCTTATAACATTTAGTGAAGTGAGCGGGGAATTATTTGAGATAGGGAAGGTAATGCTGCATGCACCCCAAAGAAAGAGGAGTAGAAATTAATAAATATTAAACAGAAGCAGAAAACACAAAGAAAAGATCATCAGCCCTGATAATTGTCCTCTTGTAACTGCAGCCATAACCCTGAAGGCTGACTAGTTTGTGTTTACTGTTGACTACTTTAATCTGCGTTTACATGCTGTTTGGTGTCCGTTTATCTCTGGTCGGGGCTTCTGCTTGGCAGGAACCATCACTTTCAGCGGCAGCCTCTGCAGATCAGAAAGGCATCTCGCATCGTTTTAGTGACAACTAATGACTACCAATGTATCTGGGCACACCGCCAGCCTGCCAACGGCTCCAGGGGAGGGCTGGAGGCGGGGGCTGAGTACTCCAAGGAGACAGAGGTTTACCCCCACCCCCCCATCTCTCTCTCACACACACACATACACAGTCAACAAAGCCCCTTACGATGTGCCGAGAGATCGAATCAATCTGCTTTGAGAGGCTGGATCTGATGCCTCGTGCGTGGAGGCCAGCTCGTACAAGAGCTGGTGAAACTAACAGAGTGGAGATGTCAGGCTGGGGGGGTCATCCAATTCAGCCAAGCCTTCTTTACCACCTCTTCTATCCGCAAGGTCAAGGCCACCCCCATCAGAACTTTGCGTGTATTAGTTGGCATTAAAAAATCAAAGGAAATCGCACTATCTTCCCAACGAAGCGCTAATTGGTGGCTAATTTTCTTAGCTCCAGTGTGGTTGAGTTGCTGCCTACGGGGGGGGCATGAATTATTCATGAGGGTGGCAAAACAGCTTTATGTAGGAACCTACAAGGCACTGCATTCATTATGCTATCATGTCGAGTAATTCCAGGCACTGACGGCTGGTATTAGAATAACATGCATATTGGGTATTCTACATTTTTTTTCTTCCCGGGGCATTGGCAGGCTGTAATAGCGCTTCCGTTGGCAAGGACTGAGAGGGATCCAGCACCCCTCATGGCTGACAAAAGCCCCCTTGTTTTGACAGGATTCAGCGAGGAGGGGAACAAGTGTTTCAGCTCTGCCCTTGTACGGAGAGGATTAAGCGACGAGGTGGCACAGGGGGCCGGTGCAGTGTTATCATGTCGATCCCCGGTGCCGTGGAAGCGGCCCTTGCGGTCCCAGGAGGAGCACCTGAGCTCATGGAGCTCAGGGGAAACCCCCCCAAGCCGTCCCGAGCTAAGAGGGCGAGGGTGAAGGACGCCTCGGAGATATTTCACTGGGGTGTCCGGGACCTTTCCGCGCAAATTTCTGTGCAAAGGCTCAGGGCAGCAGTGACAGGGCTGGAATGTCACTTCGAAGCAGGGTGGGATGCTTAGACAGCAGCGGGCATCTTGGCTGAGATCTCCGTCCTTCCAATCGCTCCCTGTCTCCACCAATCTGCCTCTGCTCTAGAGACACGCTGCCTCGGAAGGCAAACGCGCTGTCCCCAGGACTACGACAAGATTACTGCGAGGTACATTGGAGGCCTCAAGTGGAGTAGAGTACTCAGTCGTGTTGACATCACAGACGGGGCTTGGGGTATATATGCATAATTTAGTGGTTAAATATGTATAACAAACATTTTAACAGTCACTCAAAAATAACATTTGTCCTGGTCCTGCTCAAGGTTTCTTCCTTTTTGAGGGGAGTTCTTTGCCACTGGTGCTTGTTGGGGGTCTGGTCCTGGGTTTCTGTTAAATGCCTGGAGACAATCTAGAGACATCTGGACTGTAACACATGCTGTATAAATGAAGATGAATTGATTTGAATTGAATGTTGGGACCAAAATTCATGCTACTGGACTATATTGAGAATACTTACATTATTTTTTTAAAGCAGTGCTCGACAAAATAAAATGCAAATTTGCTGTTTGAGTTGAAACCTGTATTATGATACAAATTGGCCCTCACTGACAGCAGGATTACTGCTGCCCATTTGCCATGCCTGGTATGATTTATGAGCTCCTCAGTCAATTTGCTGATGTTTTCTTGGCAACTGAAATTTCTTGTTCAGTCCAGACCTCAAAACAATCAAATCTGATCGTCTTAACAGTGCATAATGTTCGGAGGAATCATTTGCGTGTCTCGTCTTTTCCTTGTTATCTCAACTCTTGGGGTGTATTGCCACATATTACGATGAATCAACATCATGTCTGCCCACTGAAATAGACGGGGGTTGTCTTTGGAACCAGAAGGGGGGAGACATGGTATTCATTTTTGAAAATTAGATAACCTTGGGCTTTGTCATGTGGTGAGCTTTGCTTCGATCGTACTGTCAGACTATCAGACTGGACAGTGATGCACCAACAGATGCTTACGATCCCCTCAAGTCCTTCAGTCACATTTCACTCACATCATCCTCTTATTTTAAAACTGACAATGCTTGTGAATCAATGCAGAATCTTGAGAAAAAATGCATTGGTGTCTAAATAACAACAAATCCAATGGCCTCTCTTGGTTGTTTCACTAGTTTCAAGTATTTTACAAGGAAGATTTCTTTTTCTTGGAAATCATCACCAAAACAGCTGCTGACCTCCTCCTATGAGGGCACTGGTGTAGCTGTATTAGAAATGTTAAGTAAATCTCCCCTCCCTGCCAAGTAAATTGAAAAAAAAATGTTTTAAAAACTTATTAGCGGGCAAAGGATAATATCCCTCCTGGAATTAGGGATTGACAGAACTAGAGCGACATGGGCAAAACGTTAATTAAGTGCATGGTTTTGAATATTCAACTGCAGCCAGTAAAAAGTCACGCATACAGTCATAAGAAGAAGGCTTGACAGAGGCTTAACAGACACATCTAAAGGGCTGATGTATGTGCCGCTGTAAGTCCATATCATCACGGTTTTAAAATAAATAAACATGCAAAGCTAAAGGCTGCATTCTATTCTTTCTGAGAGCAAATCCTACAAGCCATGAAAGAAAAGTCAATGACAAATTGTAATGGGATCCAGATAAAAGTGATATCATAAATCCAGAGACAGAAAGCAAAGGTGAATTCTTAGAGGAAATGTCAGCTCCTCCCACAACTGGATAAGCTCCTGTGACTCATCAGTACAAATACCCAATAGTGTGTGTGTGTGTGTGTGTGTGTGTGTGTGTGTGTGTGTGTGTGTGTGTGCGCATGTGCCAGAGTGTGTATTGTTGTTGGATAATACAGCTACACGACTATGGACATCCTATTTAATAATCCCTTTTCACAAATGTACATGATAAACCTTCACCTCACTCAGCCACTTATAACAATTACATCGAAATTTCTGAAATTGTGTGTCTGTCACTATTCCAGATAACAGTGAAGCCTACAAAATAAAGTGACCCGGCTCTGCTGACCCTGTTTGCAGCAGGGAAATTGCCATAAATGACATGCTGTAGAGCTGACACATTAAAGACTTCTCTGACATTTCAGAAAAATCCTCAGTTCGGTTTTTGCGACGCATCTCGTATTAATCATAATTGACACCAAATGTGGAGCAGCAGGGAGTATGAGCTCCTCAGCTATCATTTCTTTGCACTGGGCAACTCTGTATGCAACTCTGGCTGTTTCCATTTGTGCCCTGTTATTAAAGGAAAAGTATTAAACTAGTTTGTCCGAAAAGGAAGTCGAGTGTCTCATTGACACGATAGAGGTGTCTATAAGGGCTCTTTCATAGTAGGGTAGTCCAGGGCATGCAGATTCTCTTATAGCATGTTTCCACAACCAGAACCTACTCCACTCTACTTTACTTAGGTGGTACCACAGATAGCCTCACCTCAAAACATCTGGTCATCATAGACTTGACCCACACAACTGTGTTGTCATCTGCCAACAAGGTGAGGAAGTTTCCCACCTCCTCAAACCACTGCTATATAAATCTTCAGTTCAGCTTGTTGCCCATTGATGAGCCTCTGACAATGATGACTCCAACCAATAGGTGGTCTATAGCAGGTCCCTTAGTACCAGTGCTTTTGTGGAACCCCAGGAGAGTAGGCACCCAAAAAAGTAGCACCAGGTACCAAAAAATGGGTATATTTCATAATGGAAATACACTCTGATGTAGATACAGTATAGTACACTAGTTTTAGTGTAGTGTAGACTAGAGTAGAGGTGTCTCAAGTAGAACAGAGCAGGTACTGGCAATGGAAACGTGGCATTACACACTGTTCAGTGAAAATGGACCAAACCAGTGGGACAACATCACACATTTACAACAGCTGCTCATTTTGGACAAGGCTGTCTCAACCAGGAGGAAAAAAGACTGAGGCAGAAGACAAATTGGCCCAGACTGAAAACAGTTGGCCCATTCCCCACAAACACAAACAATGGAACAGTGAATGTATGCAGTCCTTGGGTTTCTGATTTTATTTCTGTGTTCAAACCTAGTTGGTATGTGAGGCAACATGCTATCCTATCTTCTCATGTAACAGTTGAAAGTGCTCATTGTTCTTGTGGGGAACCACTAGCAGCCATGATATACAGCCCTAATAAGCACCTGCACCTTCCTCACTACTCCACATCTGCCCACAAGACATTTTAATGCTTTCTACATCTGTAGGTCTATTTCTTCAGATTCATAGTTGGACCTTTTTTCTTTTTCCGCATTCACTCTCTTAGATTCACATACTGTCGTAGGTGGATTGGATTTGCATTCACATTGTAAGACAAGTGAACCAGGCTTCACTTGCAGGGGAACCAAAAATCACATTTTTAGGTAAACCAGTTTGCTTGGTTGGCACCAGATGAGTTTTCACACCTCACTACTGGGTAAGTGTTGGGTCTCATATGTCAGCAGCCTGAGTTTACCTACATAAAACAGACAACTCTTTTCTCATTTCCAACTACATTCACCTTGAGGCCAAGTTCAAAATATTCATGGAGATATTTCTTAAGTTTAGTTGTGTTCGGTTAATTCCACATGTCTTCCCCTGAAGCTGTGGCTATTTTCCTTGTCATTTCTCTCAGAAAAAAAATCCCATCCTGTTCTCAATCTGTCTCCCTAATATGATATTAATGGGAATGATGGAGAATATAGCCACAAAACCGCATTGATTCCAATCTACATTTTACAGGGATCCCTGGTTCTCTTGTTTTATAGATAAAATACTAAGAAAGTTACAAAGAAAAAATCAACCAGATAGGAGAAATTTCCTTCTAGTTGCCCCCCCCACACCTTAGTAATGCCCCCCTTGGAAGGCACACCCCACAGTTTGAGAACCACTGATCTTGCGCAAACACAGCATGAATAAACTCTGGAAGATGAAATAACCTCGTTTTTGCACGGTGCTGGGGCGGGGGCAGGGGTGTCCTCCCACCGCACACGACATGTGAAATTAGGAGCCATCAAAGTAAAACACATAATTATCTTGGAGAAAATTAATGTGAACTAAGACTCCGAATTACATTCATCCTAATCCGTCTTCACGAGCGAGGTGCTCCAGGAAGAGCTGGACAATCTTGTGGGACTTCTTCAATTAAAAACGAGACACTGACTCACAGACCTGGTTATTATAGATCTAACTTCACCTTCGTTTCATCTCGCAGCCAAAGTCAAAAGATTTTTTCAGTTGTCACTGCCAAGGCAGGCGCTAATTACGGCTCATACATAATCTTTTATGTAAATGTTTATGCCGTCTTTTGATCTCTGCGTGTAGCTGAGGACAGCCAGATCACAGGCTTGTCACTTGACTCAGAAAGAGAGAAGTGATGTGGAAGGAAATCTGATTTGTTGTGGTGTTTGTTGGCCCCTGGGACCTTGTTTGATTAGGTCATTTCATGTTGGAGATGTAAGAAGACACCTAAAGCATTGATCTTGAACTTAAAGGACTGACGGCTGCGCATGTGATCTAGTGGAGATCTGGGACAAATATGGCTTTTAATCTTTGAATGAATTCCTCTCGAGTTGCATTGTAATTACTTTTTCCCTACACTCCTTTAACCAAAAGAAAAGACGGCTACAGCACGAGTCATTTTTCATAATGAACATTTAAACTGGCTCCTATAATTCTAAATTTCAGTGACAGATAATGATTGGTGCTTGAAATAAATGGGGCGAGGAGCAGCCACCAGTATGAGACCCAACACAATTCATACTGTATCTCATTAGCTATTATTCAGACCTGATGGGCCTTTCTGAGGCTTAAACATACTCGGGATGTGACGGATAGGGGCCGACTCGCCATTATTCCTTCTGCCGAGGAAAAAAGGTCAGCTCTGACACCCTGGAAGGAGCCCTTAAGCTCTGATGGACAAAGCTTCCTGTCAGGTTGAAGGGTCAGGCAGCTCAGGGCAAAGCAGGAAGAGCTTTAGACAACCACTGGCACCAGCAGCCTATCTAGGCTGAAGGGGTATGTTAACCCAGATACCCCAAAACACCCAAAGAGGGAGAATTCAAAACATATACACATGAAAATTACACTATTTTTTTTTACAAAATACACATTTCTCAGATTAAAAGACATTATTTACATGGCAACTATATTCACAATTAGCTGAAGGAAGCTTGTACAGGAACAAGGATTGCTCCTCTGAGCTCTTTTCCATTTGGTCGTCCGGTGTCCATAATCCGGTTCCATTATTGCTGCCAAGTGAGAGGGCACATAAGTGTCAGTCTAGTCCAGTCTGGCTTCCAAACTGTTCCAAAAGTCAATTTATTAGTCACTGGAACTCACATTTCCATATTTATGAGTCAGTATAAACAGTTTTCAGATCTCTTCATCACAGAAGAGACCAAAACCATGCGGTGGTAGGTCCAGTGGTAGAGTCAGGACCCTAGAACCTGCGCTAGTGAGTCCCTCAGCAGGGCTTCATGCACCAGGACAGCAGCTTCATCACAGGGATCAGAACTTAACTGTTGGATAGGGAAGGACGTGAGGGACAGTTGTCAATGACGGCTGAATGTATCCACCCACGTATTTATGCTCAAGCTTGTTTAAGAGTAAACTGTGAGTCATTCTGTTCCTTTTGTTGTTTCTGGAAAGACAGTCTACACTCAATGCTTGTTTTTAATTCACAGACTTCTTGCATGAAAATCCAAATAAAGAGACAAAACAAAAACCAACAGAAGTGGGGGGGTCCTTCCGGTCCTGCGGTCAACACGAACTCTTTCAAAATGTGATGAAAAGAGGACCGAGCAAGGGAAAGTCGGAGGACTGCGCGGGAGTTTTCGCATCCGCAGGATTCTTATAAGCTCAGTGTAGGTGTTCCCGCCTGCGTGTTCTACAAATGAACATGACAAGCTGAACTCAGCGGTGTGAGCGAAGGAAGCCCCGCGTCCTCCCTTCCTCCCGCCAGCCCGGTAACTGCCTCTCTCGTTCCCTCACGCCATGGTGTCACCAATTAGCCAGGGTCCATGTTTCATTAAGGCGCCAAGGCTGCTGCCTGCCATCTTCTGTCACATCCTGATAATAAGCCTGTGATGGTCTGCTACCTCACACACACACACACACACATACAGACACGTGCACAGGCCAGACACATGTAATTGCACACTTGTGGAAAGTAGCCACTGTTGGATAAGCGGATGGAACTGGGTCTGCGCGGCTCCCAGAACAAACACCCACGCAGACGCGGTTGGACTCAGCCGATCCGTCAAAGTCGGAGCGTCTTTTGTTCGGATAATTATAGAAATGAACGCAAACTCATGACAGCACAATCACGCATGCACGAGGCACACAAGTATAACTCAAAGGGAAGCAAGTTATTAAAAGGCCAACTTATTGGCTCCTAATTAGAATCTTATTAAGGGTCATTCTTGACCTCCCTTACAGCGGTGTGATTCTCCAGGTGCGTTCACGGAGTCCTTTTCCGGTGAAATGTGAACACTGGAGCTCGGAAATGCGATTTTTTTGGTTTTAACATTGTAACATGGTGGGATTATTTTTAATTTTTTTTCTGTTGCAGCAGAATGCTGATTTGAGTGATTGCCCCTGTCAGATTTGATACCCTGTCCTAATTATGTTCCCAATAATTCCAAGGTCCGGCGGACGCAGAGCGTGCACCAAACCCTGCTTCCACGGGAGCTATCTGTCATTCCGGGACCGAGGGTAGCGGTTTTTCTGACAATTTGGAGGAAGCACGGCCGGGGTGATGCTGGGCTGAGGTTCTCCCCGGGGAAAAGAACCTTTTTTTTTTTTCCTGCAGGCACACAGGTGCTGCTGAATATTAGTCTCACAGCAGAAAGTCTGGGCACACGGGAGTGAATTATTCATCCTCTGAACTCCAGCCCGTGTGCCTCCGCCTCGCCGGGCTACTGCAGCCCTGATCTGCGATGTTTGATGCTTCCGGTCTTTGATGCTGCAGCTTCCCAATGACTTGGGCAGAGCCGGAGGCCGCTGTAGAATGCAAGGGTTAAAGGACAAGAGGGAGAAGATCCAAGCTCATTTGTGTTAGGACAAATGGTGTTGCCATTCAAGAATGGAAAGTGGGGTCATGGAAGCCATGGAAGTCATGGAAACATGATCCACATTCTTTTTATATACTCTTTAAGCTTGCTGTTTGAAAGATTTTTTGTTTGTTCTTGGATCTATTTGCATTTTCCCTATGCAACTGCTTAACTCCCTTCTATGGTTCTAATACTATAGAGCCATAGAATAGGACTCTTATTCTACTCTTCCTCTCGCATGCAGCCTCACCCCCACCATCAAGCGCACTATTATGTACACCTTCATCACCTACATCCTCAATTTCTTCCTGCTGGAGCACAATGAACCTGATTAGGCTTCCGATGGTCACACTCGGGCTCCCCGCGTGGAGGATGTTATCTGTTTGTGGTGGATACTCCTCTGGGAAGTGTGGAGCCGATAAGAGACTGTTATTCTGTAAACAGTCCTCTGACCTCCGCAGGCTGAGCTTTTCTCCCTTTCAAACGCGTGTCTTTTGTATCGGCCTGGAGCTCAGACCCCCATGCTGCCCATTCCCCCAGGTGGGGGTGGGGTGGGGGGTTAATAGCATTACTGTACGCTCCGCTGGGGTGGTCACTCTGGACTTGTTGGCGTTTGGAAAAGGTAGCAATTTGTGTTTGAAGGTGGGAGAAAGTGGGTGGGGCGTCCCTGGACAAGTTGGTCACAGGACCCTCTGAGCACTGGTTGGGGGTTTGGTACCTTGCTCAAGGGTACCTCAGTGGGGCTCTGAAGGTGTGCACCCCCCCCTACTGCCAAGATACCTTTCATCTTTTGTCCAATACGGGGATTGAACCAGAAACCCTTCTCCAATCTCCTACAGACTGAGCTACTGCCGGTGGCGGTAAATTTGGTTAAATTATTCAATTTCAATTTAAAATAAAGATCCTGGGGAAATCATTCGCATCCAAGTGACGGCAGTTAAATAAACCTTAAAAAAAAAGAAATGGGACATTTGAATTGAACCAATCCAGCACTCCACTAAAACACTTTTCGCGTTCCGCACCACGGCTACTGAGCCACGCAGCTGCAGGACCGGGGGGTGAAAGACTGCAAACACAAAACAATAACGGGAAAGATGATGCTTGTCTCCGAGCTCCACTCCCACCCTGTAATCAGAGTTTGCCACTCTAAAGAAATTACAGGGCGCAGGAGTCATTAAGAGTGTGGGTGTAGCGCAGCAGCTCACGGAAACTAAGTCGAAAACAGGCGGTTTTAGAACAACGCGCATCCGAATAAACAAAACCGATAAAAATCGGACAGGTTGATGGTAATGATAAAGTGCTGGGAGGCCAGAAGAAAGTCAGCTGAATGGGATGCATCAGTGCTGCTGCAGGGAGTAATTAGTGCGGAAAGGGTCCGGCGTGATACGGTTTATTATCTGCTGCCACTGCCTAAGCTCGGCGCGTAACACTGAATGTCGTTAGATGCATGTCGTAATGTGACAAAAACGATCTCGCTGAAGTTTCGAAAATTCTGGTTCTCCAGTATCGTTCTCCGTGGCTACACCACGCACACGTCCCTCCCCTGTCCTACTAAGTCTCGGAGCAAGTCCCAAAGGCTCACCATGAATTTCCCCAAGGCCACCTACCATATCTCTAAATGGGACATCGTTCATAATAGGATCCCGGCTGAAGGTAGGCCATGGAGACCTTTATGAAAAGGACATGGGAAAAAAAGCCACATTTTGTTATTTTCAATTGTCCAAACCGCATCGAAATATGTCTCCTGCTCCTTTCCCTTCATCCCAACCTGCACCTGTGTTTAGTTTTTGTCGCGGTACTGCTAACTCCGCTTCAGGTTTAATTTGTCATTCATTCCCACAAAGTGTGCATTTAATGAATAGTTATCTATATAAATGGAAATTCTGCCGGCTGCTTTGTGAGTTACAGATCAGTATGTTCCATTATTCCTCCTGACAATATTCATTTAACCAGAGAAAATTGGTTTCCTGCATTGTTGTTGATAGGTCCAGCCGTCACAGCAGGGTGCGCGGTCGGCCCAGTCGCGTCAACTGATGCGCTTATTTTGTTGCATCTGCGACAAAAAAGTTAACTTTCATTGGAGCAATCTGGCTCCTCCCCCAGTGAAGCCCTCCCATTAGGTGGCTGAATTCATGTCCTAATAACTATTATTACACACGACCGTGGAAGCTCAACGCGTCCTCTGGGATCACTTCATTATTGAACAGTTACGTAGTCGATATAGGTCCAGACGAGGCAGCTTTTACCACGGGGGGGGGGTTTGTAAAAGCCAATGCAAATAACTGGCGCTCAAACCAGGCCCTAATGCATTAATGACTGCATGATGTGCGCTAATGTGGCAGCAACAGATTCAGACTGACAGTAATGGAGAATTTTGCCCCTGGTTATATTCATAAGGCCTGAATGCCGTAGTGGGGGGGGGGGGGTGTACACCTGCCTACTGCCTTAGCCTTGACAGACGTTTAATAAATAACAGGAGACAAGGTGAAAAGAACCGCCCCCTTCCCCCTCCCCCCTCCCCTCCCTGTACGAGCAGCATCAGGTCTGAAAAAAAAAGAAGTCTCATCCAAGGTTTTAAGTGGACGCGTCCGAGGGAAGGTGGGGGGGGGAGCCATTCATGAAGCTGCCAGTTGAAACTTTGCAACCTTGTCGGTGACACGGCGCCAAAAGGAGGTGGCAGGCTTATGAATTAATATCGCGGGCTTGACATTCAGGCTGCGCGTATCAGCCTGACCGATATTAAAGCGTGTATTGGTGTCAGTGGATGTCGGCGCTCCTGTGTTAACAGGAAATGGGATATTTTTAGGCGCCATCGCGCAGCAAAATAGTGAAGCCGATTTTAAAAGCAGCTTTTTAATAGGTTCAACACTATGGATTACTTTTTTCTGGTGCCTTAAGTAGTTGAAAATTAAGTGTACCCTGATAAAATGGCAGAGAAAGAAATCCATTAGGCAGAGCGTTTGAGTTTTCCTTATTTAGAGCGGAACATCTGGACTCCTTCCTTGGTGTTTGAGCAGCTCTCTGGTCATTTTCAGTGGCAAAATGTAGGATAAATTTGGAGAAATCTTTAGATTTGGCTGAAATTCATTAAAAGTGACATATTAAGCTTCTTTTCTGCAAGTTAGCCTTGATGTCTAGATGAAATGTTAATAACGTTCTTCGGTCAGGAAAAAAAGCAAAGCCCTGCTCAGAATGGCCGGTTTAACCGCCTTTCCCTCTAAATCCTAATGAGCTACCGTGGGCTCCGCCCATAGATGGTGTTTCGCTCTGCCCACAAACGATCTTTATTCCATCTGTCTCTTCTGCTGGGGGAAGACGTGAGGACGGCTTCACATGGGCAGATCCCTCCACAGGTAGCTGTGGTTGTATGGGAGGAGACACCCAGCATGAGGTCGGGATCATTCAAATCACCAACTGTGATGTAACAGTAGGACTGAAGTGCCAAACAGACCATTTAGAGACACATTCACGGTTTAGTGAACATCGACTTAGTTGTCGAAACAGATATTTACCATGAAGAGACACACTGGATACGCAAATATATGGACTAAAGCACTGAAAAAGTGAGTTTTCCACGACACGTCACCTTTAACTGTTGGCACACAAATGAAGAGGACGCAGCCGTACCAATAATTTACCACGACAAAATGTCTCTTTGGTTTATCAGGGAACCTATGAACAGTAGTGCTCCTTGACTAAGGCTCAGGAACTTTTCAATCAAGCTCAAAACCTAATAAACGGTCTCAATAATAACAAGATAAGAGTCAAAGCGGGAGCTTTATTAAGTGGTTAAAAACAAGATGAATAATCCAGAGTCAAAAATCCAGCCTAACAAGCCGACATGACACCTACCAACCAGCCCAAACCCAGAAACGTCCTGATTTAACAGCTTCTCCTGCTCCTCCTTCACTCCCCTCCTCCTTCTTGTCACCATTAATAACAATTGAGACCCTTGGAGCATTAATTAGGGAGATTTTCCTCCACGCCCGGACTCCCCACGAGCCACCTACAATGAATTCAGACTCCTGTAAACACGATCCAGTTCAGGGGGAGATGTCGTTTTTTTTTTTTTTTTTTTTGTGGAGCCGGTGATGAGATATCAGAGCTCGCCTCAGACACGCAAACACTCTCCTCTGCCGTCTCTCACTCTCTCTTCATTAGGCAGCCCCAGCGCAGGCCCGTGTACGATTCATTAGCTTTTATCCTCTTCATTTGAAGAAGGAGCTGCGCGCAATTAGAGCGCCTCTGTTTGTCCGGCATCCTTCGCACCGACACATTTCAAGCCCAATTATCATTCCGCCGCGGCGCCACGAGGACGGTCGCCCGGAGGATGACATATTACCGACTCTCGAGAATGTAAATAATAATAATAAAAAAAACTGTTTGCTGATCATCGGATAATGACCGACGGTGGAGTGGTGCTCCAGGGACGCGATCGGCCACGATTCCCTCTGACAAATTTGTTTCTCATTCGGAAACGGAAATGTTGTAATAGACTCTGATGTAAGGTTTTAAAACGACCTGATATGATAGACTCTACTGGTAAACAGGTTTTCAACACCACAAAAGTTCTTTTTAACTCAAGCCTGACTTGTGGAAACTAAGAAACGCCAAACCACCCCAACCTAGAGAAATCCACACGAGGTCTGTTAATATGCTCTGTGGTCACTGCAGGGTGGTTACAAAGGTAAGAAGGTGTTAAACTAAAGGGCTTTAGTAAAAGGGCTTTACGTGGCTTTACTTTGAGAGAGTCACAGAACTACTCAAGCTGATATATTATGGGCTTTTTATCTGACAAACAGCGCGAATGCCCAAAAATACCCAACCTGACTTGTCACCGAGAGACTGCTGCTGAGTTACCAAGTCACCCTTCAACACCTCTGCTGGTCGTTGGTTTCAGTCCCTTCAATTAGGAAGCGGAAGAAAAGGGGGTGGGGCTTCTTCTGCATCCCAATCAACATCAATCACAGTGGATTAAAATACCAGAGCTCCTTCAAACTGTCTGAGAGCATGATCAGATCAGCTTCTCTCTCCAGTTATCACACCTCAGGGTGTCAAACCTCCTCCGTGATACTCAAATAGCTGAATTCTGACATTATTGGGGGGGGGGTCTGGACTGGTTCTACTGTTGATGGTTCCTCCTCAGTTTAGGTTTCCTCCCACTGCTTGCTTCATCTCATCTCGAAGTCTCCTTCAGCCTCAGGTAGCAGCTACAGCGATACCTCATTTACTTATTTCCTACATCTCCTGGAAAAAAGAAAAAAAAATAAAAAGCCTCATGGCAACTTCCAGGGAGCAGACGCTGACTTTTCCTGACGGAACAAAGGAAAACAGCGCGCCGCGCTGTGCACCCTTTGAACGGGGAGTCAGGTACAACGACGCCGTTCGCTGCTTCTACCGCCTTAACGAGAGGGTTAACCGACCCAGCGGCGTCGGATAAGAGTCTGAAGACCTGCGCGGGGCTTTGATGTCACCCCGAGTTCACCGGCTGTAAACGAGATCATGTCCTGTTTTTTTAAAAAGAAAAAAAAAAAAAAAAAACAAAACGATGCTCCCGCCGCGGCCTCGCCGAATGTTTGGAGAGGCGAGAGTCGTTCCTCCGCCTTCATTATCATCATAATATAAATGTCTGGAAAAAAGACAGAAGAATGCAGACTCCTCACTTTCTGCTTTGTACTATCATCAATCACCACAGACCCCCCCCCCCAACGTTAGTTGAAGGCATCAAAAAAAAACGAGCACAGGCATGCATATTTAATTTCATTCTCCACTGGCTCACACAAAAGGAACTGCCAGGACACCTTCAGAAAAGTCTCTATTAAATATAAGTCGAGTGGAGAAGTGGTGGTGGTGGTGGTGGTGGGGGGGGGGGTCATGAGTGATTCTAAATTATTGCCAGACTTAAAAGGGAGTGTTTTTTTTTTTTTTTTTATCTTCGAGAAGCAGCCCGCGTGTTGTTCTAGCCTCCATTCGCAGCCCGGGACGGGTCGGCCGGGACGGCTATCGGTCGCTCCGCGGTGACGGACTGCAGGGCCCCGGCAAGAGCGTCCCACCCCCCTCCCCCGCTATCAGAAAATGAGACAGGTTTTATGGCTGCTGGAAGGAGATGTGAACATTAAAAAAAAGACTGCTGGAGTTTAAATATGCGGTCAAAAAGACAGAACGGGGAGATCAAAGCGCGGGGCCTTTGAGGAACAAAGCCCTCGCTGATAAAGTGGGGAAAAGCAAGCAATAGGTGGTTTATTGTGCGGTGGGGTGTTGTTTTTTTCGTTTTTTTTCCATTCTCTCAGAACTCAGAGCGTCCAGCAGGCATTGTGCGCTCAACAAAAGAGCGATTTTTCTCCATCCCGTCCCTGAGAGTTGATCTCCAGTTGAGTAAACAAGTTCACAAAGACAGAACATCCAGCCGGATCAAGCTCTTTTCTTGCGGCGCAACGAGGGTGCGTCCAGGAGCTGACCGCTGGTGACCGTCGTGATGCAATTATCACACACTCCCTATAATCAGGCATTTCATATTCATAATCAGCCATCCACGGGTGGTTGTCACCTCAGGCCAGAGAGAAGAGCACATAGTCGATTGATTCTCTCCTGGTTTACATATTTACACACACGGTCTCCTGCAATTAGGAGCACATTTATCGACGCTCTCTGCACCGCTGGGAGCCCCCGCGGTGCAGCCCACTTCAATAAATCTCTGGCTCCTGAGGTTGCCAGTGGGAAAGGACTGATGAACCTCGCGGAGAGGAAGGACCGGAAACACTTGAGAGCTTCGGACCGACTCGGTCGCTTGAATTCGCCTGCGTTGCTCGTAGGACTCAACGGCAGAACCTCCACGAAACGCTCGCTCGAGCCTTTTCTGAATGTGAAAAAATAACACTTTGAGCCGGGGGGCAATGGAGGCACGCATTTAAACAACAAAAAAAGGCACGTTGTTTAACAAGAGTTTGGACCAGTGTGATGCTGCAAGAGTTCCCCCAAGTGCATCTGAAGCCTGACGCACGAGACTGTGTGCCATGCTGCCCCCAACAGGCCGAGCCAGGAACTGCAGCGGCTCTTTGTTGAATCCCACCGGACCAACTGTTTAACTCAGACTCCGGGAAGGATGGAGAACACACTTTCAGACACAAACTCGGTCGAATCCTTTATTTTTAGGAGGCTCCACAAATGCAGCTGTAACTCTATCATCAGTATGGATCACCTCAGACTGCCCATGTATTGATTGGCATGAATATTAGCTAAAGCAGCCCCCTTTTGTTCCCCCCCACATAGATAATTCCATTGGGGAGATAGCAGAAATGACCTCTTTAGTGGCTAAATTACACTCTGAATGTTAAATCCCTTCAGGCAATCCCCGTCCATTAGGTTAGAGTCTGCACTGTTATTCCAGCAAGTCAAATAACACGGTGGCTGAACTTTTGCCTCTTCGCGTCGGTTTGAATGGAGACTCTGTTTCTGCATCTGTCAGACGGTAAAAACAACAAATGTGATGCCACAAGGGGGAAATGACAGGGCGGCGAGCCCTTTCAGGGCCAAGTGGAACCGGAGCGCACGCAGAGGAAACGCCGAGAGTTTGGTCCATTTTTGTTTTCAGGTGCGCACGGACGGACACAGCAAAAAAAAAGAGTGTGACTGGAGTGACAAAGGGGCTGGGTAATAATGCATGCCAGTGGATGTAATCTTTGCAGTTACGATGTCGAGTTTGGTTCAAAATAATCGTGCAAAATTGGCAACAACGCGTTAAAGTTCAGAGGCTGAATGACGGGAGAGAGGGAAAAAAATGACAACAGTGTATTTTGGCTCAAGGGTGTGCGCCAATCCCTTGAGGTTAAGCACATTAGACGGCAACTTATCCGTTAAAGTTAGACGACAACATTGAACCGCTTCAACTTGTGACCGCGTCCAAACGGCGAGCGGCGGCCGCGGCGGCGCACCTGCGGCGGGCGGAGCGCGGAGCGGAGCGCGGAGCGGAAGATCCGCGCGTCTGAACTGCGACACACGTCAGCCGCCAGGCGAGCCTTCCAAAAAAGACGACCCGCTCCACCTTTACCTCCGACGGGAGCGCGCAAAACAACCAGGGTCAAACTGCGCCAAAGTGCCGCCGCGCTCCGCGTCAACCGGGACCGCTCGGTCCAAAACGCGCACCGGCAACCCCCCACCACCACCACCACCACCACCTACACCCCGTCTCCCCTGCTTACCTTTAAAAACTTCCCCTCGGGCGGACAACAGCAGGGTTATAGCAGCAAACAGGCAATTGATAACTTTATCCATGTCGGCAGCGCCGTCGTTGCCGTTAACCCCCCCCCCACCCGACCGCGGGGTTAACTCTTCTCTCTTGGATGCAAGTTGGGTGGTTTTGTTTCTTTTCCTCTCAAATTCTTCCTCAACTTTTAGGAGTGTTGCGGGTCAGAGGGTGCTGGTCCCGGCCGTCTCCGCGCTGCCTGCTGTCGGACGGTGAGAGGAGGCTGGCGCCGGCGCGGCTGCAGCTCCACGCTTGCAGCAGGAATGTGTGAGTGAGTCCTGATTCCTGAATTACGCGTGGATCGAGGGAACCGACGCCTGCGCGCTCCGAGCGGCAGGGGGCGTCTGTGGGCGGCGGCCGGCTCCCACCGGCCCCGACCTTTCTGTTTATTATGTGGACAATATCTCTTATACTTAAGCAGGAGCTAAGGCAGGGCCATCCGTTTCTGTTTTATAGAATATGCTTCGACAAGCACACGGGGTGAAAATGTCGAGCGACCCGTGAAAAGTAAAAATCTCATGCTTATTATTCTGAGAAACAGCCTTTATAAGAGAGATAATGAGGGTCTGAGTGAGCAGGGTATTCAGCCTGTTCAGAAACTTGCACACATGTCAAGTCTGGCGATTTTTCTTTTTCTTCATTTTTGAGGATTCAAGTATTTTCATAGAGAAATGGAAGAATTCGGCTATTTTGATTTGAGTGGTCGATTTTTGGGCAATTTTTTGTCCCATTTTTGGCCATTTTACACATATTTGAAGGAACTCTTCTTAGACATGAGGGTGCTGATGTTTTTAAATAAGCGGCAAAGGTTTGGCTGCAGCTCAAGTGCCAAGAGCAAAAATGAATGGCCCAAATCACTTTGAACAACTCTCATTACCACCCCGTTTATCGTAAATGACCATTCACAATAGGCTGAAATGGTAAGGACTCAGTCTTGGAGTTAGATTAATGCTCCACTCACAGTGACCCCTAGTGGATGGGTGGATCTATGGATTAGTGGGTGGATGGATAATGGATGTGCTGTGTGGGTGGATGGATGGATGGATGGATGGATGTGTGAATGGACAGATGGATGGATGGATGAGTGGATAGATGGGTGCATGTATGGATGGGTGTGTGGATGGGTGGATGGAGTGATGAATGGAGGGATGTGTGGATGGAGGGATAGGTGGATGGGTGGGTGGGTGGATGGATGGGTGGATGGATGGATGGATGTGTGGATGGATGGATGGATAGATGATGAATTGATGGAGGGATGGATGAGTGGATGGACGGATGAGTGGATGGATCGAAGGATGGATAGATGGATGGATAGATGAGTGGGCAGATGGATGCTGACTCTCATTTTTCCCCATCAAACTTATAAAAAGACAAAAACTCTCGCTGGTTATACATTGAAGACAAGGTTTATGATGATGATGACGATGATGGTGATGATGATGATGATGATGATGATGATGATGATGAACCCACAGAGAGAAAGCCCCTCAGAGCCCCTGCTGAAGCCTTGCATATTCCACTGATGACCACCAAAGGGTTAACTCCGCCCGGCTGGGAGGTGGTTCCATTCATCACAACACTAAATAAGCTATATAAGCCATTTTCATGCTCAGCTTGACACCTTAATTTATTAACTTTATGTAATATTTCATTAAAATCGGTGCCAGATGGATTCTTAATCAGAGTTCACCTTGTGTTCGTCCTTTCTGATCAAATTCGTGCATTGATCCTATTATGGGGAAGCCCAGGCTGACATTCAAAAGGACATCATCAGTCAGTCTGTATGCCCGCTGCATTCATTTTTTCCCTCTGATAAATCAATAGTGATGGCATACTTTCATAAAACACTGCAAAATTAGCCTTCGCTGGGACGACGCACGCGGCCCGCGTTGTTGTGCTCAAACAGCCGTATCGTGAAACAGAAGAAAGAAGAAATGACTGAGGCCAAAGTCAACCAATGACGGCCCCTCATTGTCTCCGCATGCATAAACACACGTGCTGAATTTTACTTGTAGCAGCAGTTTTTGCTGCTGATTAAAAAGCAGCCAGATTGACACGGCTCTGCATCTGGTCCGCGAGTGACCTCCCGTTGTCAAGGATATGCGGCCCAGTCTCCCTCCGCGGAGACGGGCGTCACTTTGCGGTCTCTGAGTATCGTCATCGCTGCAGCGGCTTGGAAAGTGTAGCGAGAAGGATAAAACGACAAAAGTAGACAAACTCCCACGGAGCTGCTTTTTTAAAACGCTGAACAAACTTCATTGCTCCCTAGTGATCAGCAATCAGCTCAATAGTTTTTTGAAACTCTTCTCTCTCAACTAAACCCAAAAACAGACTCACTTAATCACAAAAAGAGTTTTTGTTCATGAGGGTTTCAGATAATACCTTTTGATTCGATTAATGTTAAGTGGCAAAAATTAACTCATTTATTAACTTTTGGATGAAGGAAGTAGTCTTGTTATGGATGGTGTTAGTATATTTATTTGACCCTGACATAATCTACACAGATATCTATGTATATATATATATATATGTAGACATTTATATTTAAATTTAAATATATACATGTATATATATTTAATTTGACCACATTTTCCTTAGTTCTTCATACAAAGTCCTTTCATACACACACTCATAAACATAGGTTTAAGGCATTGCTGCTTTGTCTTTCATGTCATGTAAAACCTTTAAGTTTTTCACATCTGAAACCAAACACATAAGAGACAAAGCAGGCTTTGATGATCATCGTCTGAAACTATAATATAATATATGAAACTATAATATAAGCCCAGGCATATTATTATTATTATTATTGCATATTATCAACTATTGACAGGACTAAAACAATATTCAAACAGAAATGGCTCAGAACAGAATGGAACAACAAGAAGTGAACGCTATGACGAAAGAGGTGGAGCAGCTTCGAGAGCTGCTGCAGGAAAAAGAAAATGAGCTAAACAAGGCAGTGCAGAATAGGCAAAGAAGGACTGTGGCCCATCTCGACACCGTGGGCCGGCTGGCCGAAGTGGAGGCCGCTCTAGAGCAGAGCAAGCTCAAATGTGCTGCTCTGGAAGAAGAGTATCATAAAATGATTAAAGAGAAAGAGGAGAGCGATGCAAAAAGGAAGGACCTCCAGCTAAGAGAGGCCTTTCTCAAGGAGATGGAGGAGGAGAAGACAAAGTTGAATGTAGAAAAAGAGAGGATGGAGCAGGAGCTCCTTTTCCAGCAACAACGTTACAACCAACAACTGGCTGAAGAGCAGCACAGCTGGAATTGTAAGATGACAGCACTGGAAAGCTCATTTACAAGGCAGATAGAAGAGAAAGAAGACAGCTTTAACAAGCTGATTTTGAAGGTCTTTCAACACTGGGAGGCCAGTGCAGAACAATGGGCCCAAAAGCAGAGGGACCTAGAGGAGAAGTTCCAGGACAGCCAAAACATCCAAGAGGAGCGGACCAGAGAGAACTCTGAGGAGATAAAGAGGCTCTCTGAAGTAGTCCACCAACTTAAGGTAAGACATTTTAACATTTGTTCCTCCTTCAGAGGAGTTCAGGTGAAGTTCCGTGAAATCTAATGCCTCATCTCTCTTTTCTGCAGCGTGAGGCCCAGGAGAGGGAAGAGAAGAAGAAGAAAAAATGGTATAGGAGGCTGATGTTCTGGAGAAAGAAGAGATGAACAACCAGAGCTCCCAAGACCTCCTCCTATCCCGACCGTCTTCCTGGCCCTTGTATAAATGTTCATTCTACATTTCTGTTCTGTGTATGTTTGGACACAAGATGCCAACAATAAAACATATTTAGTAGCAAGCAGACGGAGCAGACTGGTCAGGAACAACACTACACAACACAACCTGGAAAAACCCAGGGTGTGAGGAGCCGGTCTCTAATCTTTAATGGATAGAGCTGACGTACCCCCAGAGTTCTTCCTCTCACAAAACAACCTGTCTTTGTGAGCGTCACACTCTGTACAAGGACCCACGTGCAGAACAATCGGTGATTCAAACACAGCTTTATTGAGAAACACAACACAGGTGATCCGGAAGACCGGAGCGGGGCGGAGTAGAGGAAGGTGGTCGGGTCCACCAGGAGCACGTTATTATTATTATTTTTTCATTTATTCATTTAATTTGTTCATTTTTTATTTGCTGTCCCAGTCCAGGGTCTGATCACCACCAGGGTAGGTTAAACAGGAGAGATGCGTTTATGGTTTGGAAATAGTCGGGGAAAATGAAGACTCTGGACGCTATCGTGATGTTTGGCCACAGGAGAAACGTAACCACCAAAAAAATAAAAAGCTATTTGCTGCGGAAAACAACGGCGGTACGACCGCGCTGCTGAGGATTACAGTCAAATTGTGAATGGGGGGCGTTCTTTACAGCAGGTCAGGTCCAACAAGTACAATGGGAAAAGGTCAAAGGTTACTGGAAACTCTTCTCTCAACTAAACCCAAAAACAGACTCACTTAATCACACAAAGAGTTTTTGTTCATGAGGGTTAAGATAAGATCTTTTGTTTCGTTTAATGTTAAGTGGCAAAAGTAACTCATTTATTAACTTTTGGATGAAGGAAGTAGTCTTGTTATGGATGGTGTTAGTATATTTATTTGACCCTGCCATAATCTACACAGATATCTATTTCAATATATATGTAGACATATATATTTAAATGTAAATATATATATGTATATATATTTAATTTGACCACATTTTCCTTAGTTCTTCATACAAAGTCCTTTCATACACACACTCATAAACATAGGTTTAAGGCATTGCTGCTTTGTCTTTCATGTCATGTAAAACCTTTTTCACATCTGAAACCAAACACATAAGAGACAAAGCAGGCTTTGATGATCATTGTCTGAAAGTATAATATAATATATGAAACTATAATATAAGCCCAGGCATATTATTATTATTATCATTATTATTATTGCATATTATCAACTATTGACAGGACTAAAACAATATTCAAACAGAAATGGCTCAGAACAGAATGGAACAACAAGAAGTGAACGCTATGACGAAAGAGGTGGAGCAGCTTCGAGAGCTGCTGCAGGAAAAAGAAAATGAGCTAAACAAGGCAGTGCAGAATAGGCAAAGAAGGACTGTGGCCCATCTCGACACCGTGGGCCGGCTGGCCGAAGTGGAGGCCGCTCTAGAGCAGAGCAAGCTCAAATGTGCTGCTCTGGAAGAAGAGTATCATAAAATGATTAAAGAGAAAGAGGAGAGCGATGCAAAAAGGAAGGACCTCCAGCTAAGAGAGGCCTTTCTCAAGGAGATGGAGGAGGAGAAGACAAATTTGAATGTAGAAAAAGAGAGGATGGAGCAGGAGCTCCTTTTCCAGCAACAACGTTACAACCAACAACTGGCTGAAGAGCAGCACAGCTGGAATTGTAAGATGACAGCACTGGAAAGCTCATTTACAAGGCAGATAGAAGAGAAAGAAGACAGCTTTAACAAGCTGATTTTGAAGGTCTTTCAACACTGGGAGGCCAGTGCAGAACAATGGGCCCAAAAGCAGAGGGACCTAGAGGAGAAGTTCCAGGACAGCCAAAACATCCAAGAGGAGCGGACCAGAGAGAACTCTGAGGAGATAAAGAGGCTCTCTGAAGTAGTCCACCAACTTAAGGTAAGACATTTTAACATTTGTTCCTCCTTCAGAGGAGTTCAGGTGAAGTTCCGTGAAATCTAATGCCTCATCTCTCTTTTCTGCAGCGTGAGGCCCAGGAGAGGGAAGAGAAGAAGAAGAAAAAATGGTATAGGAGGCTGATGTTCTGGAGAAAGAAGAGATGAACAACCAGAGCTCCCAAGACCTCCTCCTATCCCGACCGTCTTCCTGGCCCTTGTATAAATGTTCATTCTACATTTCTGTTCTGTGTATGTTTGGACACAAGATGCCAACAATAAAACATATTTAGTAGCAAGCAGACGGAGCAGACTGGTCAGGAACAACACTACACAACACAACCTGGAAAAACCCAGGGTGTGAGGAGCCGGTCTCTAATCTTTAATGGATAGAGCTGACGTACCCCCAGAGTTCTTCCTCTCACAAAACAACCTGTCTTTGTGAGCGTCACACTCTGTACAAGGACCCACGTGCAGAACAATCGGTGATTCAAACACAGCTTTATTGAGAAACACAACACAGGTGATCCGGAAGACCGGAGCGGGGCGGAGTAGAGGAAGGTGGTCGGGTCCACCAGGAGCACGTTATTATTATTATTTTTTCATTCATGTATTTAATTTATTCATTTTTTATTTGCTGTCCCAGTCCAGGGTGTGATCACCACCAGGGTAGGTTAAACAGGAGAGATGCGTTTATGGTTTGGAAACAGTCGGGAAAAATGAAGACTCTGTGGACGCTATCGTGATGTTTGGCCACAGGAGAAACGTAACCACCAAAAAAATAAAAAGCTATTTGCTGCGGAAAACAACGGCGGTACGACCGCGCTGCTGAGGATTGCAGTCAAACTGTGAATGGGTGGGCGTTCTTTACAGCAGGTCAGGTCCAACAAGTACAATGGGAAAAGGTCAAAGGTTACTGGAAACTCTTCTCTCAACTAAACCCAAAAACAGACTCACTTAATCACACAAAGAGTTTTTGTTCATGAGGGTTTCAGATAAGATCTTTTGTTTCGTTTAATGTTAAGTGGCAAAAGTAACTCATTTATTAACTTTTGGATGAATGAAGTAGTCTTGTTATGGATGGTGTTAGTATATTTATTTGACCCTGCCATAATCTACACAGATATCTATTTCAATATATATGTAGACATATATATTTAAATGTAAATATATATATGTATATATTTTTAATTTGACCACATTTTCCTTAGTTCTTCATACAAAGTCCTTTCATACACACACTCATAAACATAGGTTTAAGGCATTGCTGCTTTGTCTTTCATGTCATGTAAAACCTTTTTCACATCTGAAACCAAACACATAAGAGACAAAGCAGGCTTTGATGATCATCGTCTGAAACTATAATATAATATATGAAACTATAATATAAGCCCAGGCATATTATCATTATTATTATTGCATATTATCAACTATTGACAGGACTAAAACAATATTCAAACAGAAATGGCTCAGAACAGAATGGAACAACAAGAAGTGAACGCTATGACGAAAGAGGTGGAGCAGCTTCGAGAGCTGCTTCAGGAAAAAGAAAATGAGCTAAACAAGGCAGTGCAGAATAGGCAAAGAAGGACTGTGGCCCATCTCGACACCGTGGGCCGGCTGGCCGAAGTGGAGGCCGCTCTAGAGCAGAGCAAGCTCAAATGTGCTGCTCTGGAAGAAGAGTATCATAAAATGATTAAAGAGAAAGAGGAGAGCGATGCAAAAAGGAAGGACCTCCAGCTAAGAGAGGCCTTTCTCAAGGAGATGGAGGAGGAGAAGACAAATTTGAATGTAGAAAAAGAGAGGATGGAGCAGGAGCTCCTTTTCCACCAACAACGTTACAACCAACAACTGGCTGAAGAGCAGCACAGCTGGAATTGTAAGATGACAGCACTGGAAAGCTCATTTACAAGGCAGATAGAAGAGAAAGAAGACAGCTTTAACAAGCTGATTTTGAAGGTCTTTCAACACTGGGAGGCCAGTGCAGAACAATGGGCCCAAAAGCAGAGGGACCTAGAGGAGAAGTTCCAGGACAGCCAAAACATCCAAGAGGAGCGGACCAGAGAGAACTCTGAGGAGATAAAGAGGCTCTCTGAAGTAGTCCACCAACTTAAGGTAAGACATTTTAACATTTGTTCCTCCTTCAGAGGAGTTCAGGTGATGTTCCGTGAAATCTAATGCCTCATCTCTCTTTTCTGCAGCGTGAGGCCCAGGAGAGGGAAGAGAAGAAGAAGAAAAAATGGTATAGGAGGCTGATGTTCTGGAGAAAGAAGAGATGAACAACCAGAGCTCCCAAGACCTCTTCCTATCCCGACCGTCTTCCTGGCCCTTGTATAAATGTTCATTCTACATTTCTGTTCTGTGTATGTTTGGACACAAGATGCCAACAATAAAACATATTTAGTAGCAAGCAGACAGAGCAGACTGGTCAGGAACAACACTACACAACACAACCTGGAAAAACCCAGGGTGTGAGGAGCCGCTCTCTAATCTTTAATGGATAGAGCTGACGTACCCCCAGAGTTCTTCCTCTCACAAAACAACCTGTCTTTGTGAGCGTCACACTCTGTACAAGGACCCACGTGCAGAACAATCGGTGATTCAAACACAGCTTTATTGAGAAACACAACACAGGTGATCCGGAAAACCGGAGCGGGGCGGAGTAGAGGAAGGTGGTTGGGTCCACCAGGAGCACGTTATTATTTTTTCATTTATTTATTTAATTTGTTCATTTTTTATTTGCTGTCCCAGTCCAGGGTCTGATCACCACCAGAGTAGGTTAAACAGGAGAGATGTGTTTATGGTTTGGAAATAGTCGGGGAAAATGAAGACTCTGGACGCTATCGTGATGTTTGGCCACAGGAGAAACGTAACCACCAAAAAAATAAAAAGCTATTTGCTGCGGAAAACAACGGCGGTACGACCGCGCTGCTGAGGATTGCAGTCAAACTGTGAATGGGGGGGCGTTCTTTACAGCAGGTCAGGTCCAACAAGTACAATGGGAAAAGGTCAAAGGTTACTGGAAACTTAATTTCTGAGTGGATATTAGAAGGAATGTTCCTTCCCTCCATTCTTTGACTGATTATTGATTTTTAAGCATCAAATATGGCAGCTCTCTTTCAGACTATTGGGATTTTTCACTTTTGCTTCTCGCCATTTTCTCAGTGAAAAGCTCTGATCCCAGACAGCATGTGAGCAGCTCTCATATCAATGCCAGGCAGGCGCCAAAAGATTCCGTGTTTAGACCCCGGACACTCCCGGGCCTCGGCGGCGCCGGCCTGAGCGAGCATGTGAGCGAGATATCGACGTTCCCGGCCAGGGAAGACTCCGCAGGGCGCTCCTCTCCGTCTTCGCCCCTTCCTCCCTGCTGATCGGGCGAAGGCAGGGACGGAGAGCTGGGGGGGAAGAAAGAAAAAAAGAAAGAGAGAGAAAGGGAACGCTGTGCAATGATCATCTTTAAGCGCTGCCGTTTGTCGATAAATGCCAATCGCCGTCCCTCACGTGCGGAGCCTCGGCGTGATGGAGTAGATGACAGCTCTCCAGACGAGGATTCGGGCTATTACGCCTCCTCCTGCTGCAGCCTGACAACTGTGATCTTGTCATTTAATTCCGTTGTGATTATCTCCTGCCTCGCCTGTCATAAAAAAAAAAAAAAAAACAGCTCAGTGCAGGATTGATTAGCCGTCCTTTATTCTCGGAAGTCACTCTGTCTGCTAACTGTTTTCTAAGCTTTGGCTTATGAATGCAGAACACTTCAGCATTAAGCCCCACCACCACCATCACCACCACCACCCAGCCTGTGTTCGCCCAGTGTTTATATCTGGACTGCTCCGTGTCTCATTAGAGAGCAGAAGCTAAGTTGGATCAGAAAATCCCACAAATTCAGATAACCTGTTGAGGCTCCGCCCATCGGATGGGGAGCGGGCGGGAGGTGGAGGGGGTGTGAGGAGGAAGGCTGGAAACCCACTGGTCGATGTTTTGTTTTGTAGTTTGAATAATGGGGCTCTAATTCCATGTCAAAGTAAGGAGACACTGGTTCTGAAGGGGTTAAATCCAGGAGTAACAATCTAAGGGAGCCTCTTCCAGACATCCAGCCTCCCAGCTCAGGAAGTAACGAGGATAACTGTAAAACACCGAATACAAAACTGGAGTTTGAGATTGGCACCCCTTCAGAGGAACCCAAGGTTGTTGGAGCTGCATGAGAAGGCCAAGTTCAGACGCGTCGCTCTCCTGGGGAACACGCCAGCATGCACCATGGGAAGAAGGCAGTGATCTCCTGGGAACACCTGGGCCCTGCCATCTTTGTCATGGGCTCCTACTGAAGGATCGTTGGAGACCACGTGCGTCCTTCCACAAAGCAAAAACGGTTCAAAGGGGTTTGAGCCATCGACTCCAAACTGCCTACAAATTCCCCAGATATTCCATACAATTACCGTATTTGCTGGACTATAAGTCTCACTTTGTTTGCATAGTTTAAGTTGAGTTGCTCGGAAGTGAAGAATTCAGTGGATTCAGTGATGTGGAACGAGATCGTGAGTTTGGTTAACTGTTAACTTACTTTATGGATTCATATGGCTTATGGGATGGATTCATATGGCTTATGGTTAGCCGTTAAGAGCATACCTAAGAGGCTGAACAGGTTAACATTTTCTCAGCCCCTTTGGTATGTTCTTTATGCTCTTGTGGAGCTGAATAACTATTAATGTGTTACATTAACATACCAGACAACGATTCAGCTGGTTGTTCTGCGTGCTATTGTGCAGTTGAATAATTTGCCTTTCCAGATTAAATGTCTGTTCTTGGTCTGCAATCTTGTTTAACAAATTTCAAAATGAATGCGAGTTATACTCCAGAAAATATGGTAATTTTTGAAGTACCTGTGGAATGTGCTGGACAGACCAGTGAGCTGCAGCACCCCCACACCATAGCTTCAGGGGTTAATCAAATTATAAACAGCCCTGACCTGCTGAGGTATGGACCAGAAGACTGGACTGGTCTTAGCAGGACAGGGAGCCACAGGACAGATAAATGTGCTGGTTTTACTGGGACCGTGAATCATGACATTCCATACATTCATCCTCCAAACAAAGGTCCCATGCATTAATTCTACTATTGTTCCATTCTACTACTACTATTTGTATCGTACACAGGAAATGCTTCAAACTCTGACTCTAAAAGGAGTTTCTTACACACACTAGTTGTAGCGTCACAAAAATAGTAAATTAAGGTCAAATGACCCATGTTGCTCTTATGTCTTTAGTAGGTGCTTTATTTGACAATATGTCCCATGATCGCTTACAGGACAAAGACTTATTCAGAGGGGACTTACCGGCCATGAATAGTGTGTGTGTGTGTCTGTGTGTGTGTGGGAGTGTGTGTATATGTGTGTGTGTGTGTGACCCCTGCGTTCACAGATAAATGTAGTAACAGGCAGTCACCAAAAGAGGTCGCTTTTCTGCCTTTATAAGTCCCTTTCTTTCTGCGGCTCCTTAAATGTTTGTCTTCTTGTTGTTTTTCTCCGTTCCATCGTCGCTCCTGCTCGACCAGGCTGGCACAGACTCACAGCCCACTTCCCAAAAACAGACACAATAATGGGAAACTAAAGTGAACTTCATTTAAGACGTCAAACACACTCTCATCATTCTACAGGTTCACATTTTCACATACATAAATCTTACACATCTGGCACATCAAATTAAATAAACTGAAAAATGCTGGTCATATAAATTGTAATAAAAACGAGTCACTGTCCATTATTTTAAGGTTAATCCCATAACAGTTGCATCATTAATTTCTCTTCACGTATCTCTCTTTTACAAACAGATATGTAATAATTTCACTATATTAGCAAATAGTAAAAATATCACTTATTTCTTTTTAAATCCTTCAGAGTTGTTTGCTTGTTCGACTTCCCTTGGTGGTTCTTTCCGTCTCCCACGCCGATCTAATGGCCAGACCACAGCAGACAGTGTGCTGACCTCGGGCTGACCTTCACGCCATCATAGGCCAGAAATCATCTGACCTTTAACCCCCCTACAAATGTAGACCAGTGGATTTACGAGCCACATGTGCAAGTCTTCAGATGTGATGCACCGCGGGCGTTCTCAGGGTTAGTTCAGAGTTGGAACTGAAAAGGCTCACTTGTCTCTAGTTCCCATGTTTGCTGTCCACCCCACACACACACACACACACACCCTCATGTGGGTTTGAGGTAGTTGTAGAGGCTGCTGAGTCCTCCTTGAAGCACCTCCTGGATGGGTTTGAGGAGAGGGTTGTGAACGATGTGAAGCCCTTTATCCAGCGGGTGGCACGCGAGCCTCCCGAGTCTGCTCAGGAGATACATCTCCACCGGCACGTTTTGAAGCTCGTTGAAGTCGACATTGAGGAGTTCCAGAGAGTTCATGGAGCACAGCGTCTTGGGAAGGGTGTGGATGCTGTTTCCCTCCACGATGAGAATCTTCAGGTTGACCAGATTCTGGATCTGGTCGGCGATGGTCTCCAGACGGTTGCAGGCCAGGTGGAGGAACACCAAGCCCTTCATGCTGTACACGCAGGTGGGGATGTGGACGATGCGGTTGTAGCTGAGGTTGAGCTTGGTCAGGCTGTGCACGGAGCCCAGGCTCCCGGGGAGGCTGGTGATCTGGTTGTTGGCCAGGCTGAGGACCTCCAGGCAGGTGCAGGAGCCCAGCTCCTCGGGCACCTCGCTCAGGCGGTTGCGGCAGGCGAAGAGAACGCGCAGCTTCTTGAGCCGGCCGATCTCCGGCGGGAGGCTGGACAGGTTGTTGCCCCACAGGTTGAGGATCACCAGGTTGTCCAGGGAGCCCACGGCGGCCGGCAGCGAGCACAGGCAGTTCATGGACAGGTTGAGCTTCTGCAGCTCCCGGAGCTCCCACAGCTCGGCGGGGGTCCTGCTCAGACCCCGCATGGCCAGACTGAGGGTGCTGTAGCCGAAGTGGACCATGGTGCGCCTGCGGATCCTCTCCGCGGCCGAGGGCGGTCCGAGCTGCTCCTCCCTGGGACCCTTCCCCCTTTGACCGGCCTCGCTCGGGTCCTCGGGGGCTCCGCGTGAATGCTTCCCCCCCATCGTCCTCCCTGCCCGGTCTACGGCCAGCGACGGGATGTCGGCACCGGGGTCGGTGTCCTAGCAACTTTTAAAGGATTCCCAAGGAGAGCAGGAGCCGATTGGGTTCCGAGGCACATGACCGGCTCCGCGCATTTGTTTTTGAACACCCCCCCCCAACCCCCCCACCACCACCTCTGCCGCCACCAACCTAAACCAGACGTTTGGCAGGAGTCGCGCGCTTGCCGTCCCGAGTTTCCGTGGCAGTGTTGAGTTGCAGGGAGCTGTAACTGAGCACTCCGGTTGGCGGGGGGGGGTCTGAGGATTTCATGGCCCAGCTGGCCCTGTCACTTCCCAAGTCCACAGATAGCACCACGCTTATGTTCCACCCACTCCCAGAGAGACGGACTCGGGATAGGATGCTGTGTAAGCTCAATCAGCTGAAGTTTGTGCCTTGTGCACGCGCACACACACACACACACACACGCACACACACGCACACACACACACACTCACACACACACACGCACACACAGCAGTGACTGTGACTTCTAAGCCTTTGACTTTTCACCCTTCAACCAGCCCTTCAACCTTAAAAGTGACTGAACTGTGGCGGGACTCACCCAGATATTTAGAATGTTACTGCCTCTTTTGTCTCACGATCTTTGCTTTGAACTTAAATTCAGCATCAGTCGAAGCAGCAGATCGCAGCTTTAAAAAGTAACAGCTCTTAGAGGCATTAGAGGAAACTTATGCATGGGCATGCGCCAGTTTACTCTCAAGTGCAAAAGGACACGGAACATTCCAGTGTATTCCTAGAAAACTATACTCATTCAAAATCTCATTTGTGTTGCTCCAGAGGGAAAGCTGGGCTCCTGTAACAGCACAGCTGCTGCATATTCACTCTTGAACTTGCCTTTCCCCCCAGCAACTTCCTACCCCAAGGTAAAATGTTCTTTTTATTTTTTTTCCTCAACAGACTTCTTTAAGTGCCTTGCCTGAAAACCATTTGTCCCAGTTCCTTTCAACATTCCACCTTTAAAAAGCCCTAAATTATAACTTTCTCCAGTTTGCCCTTTCTCTGTTTTTTTTTTTTTTTAATGAGTAGTTTCTATTTTTTTTTTAAAAAAAAGGTTCATGGGGTGGTGGATATGTTATTGTTCAAAGGGTAGAAAGCTAATTCTCTTTGGGATGCTTTAAATTAAGGTCAGGCTAATTTAAACATTACAAAACAGATGTTCTTAGTTTAATTTTGCAACAAATAACAGTGAAAATAAAAGAAAATAGAGAAAAGCAAGGAACAGATGACCCTGTTATAACCAGGTTCCCTTTGATGGACGACAACACTGAAAAATATTACAGTAAAATAACAGTTTCAGCATGGAAACAGTACCAAAGAGATTCATATAAAACACATGATGCCAACAGAGCAAAGGTCCTTTAAATTAAAATGCTTCTTGTTTTCTTAATCACTGGCTGGGTGATGGTCCCGGTAAAGCCCCCAGAGACAAATCTATAATGTTTAGTGAATAAACTCTGATATGTGATATAAATTCATGTCTGTTTATTAGTAATTCTATGTGAGGTTGTTACTTTATCATTCATGCATTACCAATAGATACAAATATAATAATCCGATTTTAACACAATTTAGAACATTTGATGATCGTTCTAAACCAGTAAAATGTAAAATATCTGCTCTGTTAGGTTCAGAAATGTCATTTAGATTGCCATCCGACTTGCTGCGCACGATTGCGAAACAACAAAACGCGCCTTTTGTGCTGAAAATAAACACCATGGCCAATCCTGTGTCATCTTCCAGGGTGCGAGTCAGGTGATTAGTGAGGTTCGTGTAACAGGAGAGGTCTATATTCACACGCCGCGAACATGTTACGTAAACACCAGGGAGTAAATGGGACCTTGGACCTGATCCATTTTCCGGAGCAGACTTGCGCGGTCTGACCAGGACTTAGAGCGGCCTTAGTCATCATTCCTTTCCCAGTCCGGCCATCAAGAAGGTGCACTGGGAACGGTAATGACAGTTTGCGGTGATATCCAACTCTGGGAGCTCTGGGACACGGCTGCATCAGCACTTGTGAATGACAGGTCACGTCGTAGATTTGCTGAATTGGACCCCGGGGACCTGATCTGTGGCGGTGGTGGTTGTGGTGGTGGGGGGGGGTGCGGCTCGTGCGGCATGTCTCAGTCACATCTTTAGCAGATATTAATGTCTCTGTGTCACGCGAGCGTATGCAACTGTACCGACAGCTCCAACCCCGCGCGCACGGCTTCTCAAATGGACGACGGCTACGAGAGGCCGTGCAGCGACTCCTCGGCCGTGCAGCGATATCCCCGATCGTTTAATCCGCATTAGGCTAGAACGTGGGAACAGCTGGAGGCAGGGGTGGCCTTGGAAGATAAGTAGGCGCCTGAACGGACATACGGGCCGATGTCATCGCGATACGCCTCTCCGTTATCACGCTCCTCATCTCGTCGCTCGTAGATCTTCATTAAAAGTTGTTTTTGTTTTTTTCCCTTCACTGGTGCACAGTTTAAAAAGAACAGATGTGTTTCAGACAGCCCGGGATTCAAATTACGAGCCAGGCAGATTTACCGTCCCGCTTCTCCTTTCACACAAAGATTCCAATTAGCGGCTGATGAGGATGAGTTATTTACTCCCCGACAATCCTCCGGGTGACAAGAGCGATCTTGTTTTAAAGGAGCCCCTAGCGACGCTGGCCGACTCCAAGTCCAAGACAGGTACCATTAGTGGAGAGGCCGGTGGCAGTGACAGATGATGGATGGCTCCGCTGCCCCAGAACCGTCCCTGTCCTCCTGAAACGTGAGGAGCTCCATCCAGAACCCCCGAACCTTCACTCTGTTGCAGACGTCTTGTATAACAAGAATACAAGGACGGCAAATATGCATTTCGCGCCCTCGCTGAGGATGGGAGAGCATGCCGATGTAAATGCTGATCCACCTGGGCCGGTAATCGTCCGGGTATTCAGCAGGTGCGGGCGTGAATATTCATGCACACCGGACCCTAATGGAGCGCTGGGGCACGCGCTCGTTTTCAGGACCGTGGATGGTCCACCATCTGGAAATGAACCAAAGCGAGGTATTTCGGCTCGGGGTTTCAAAATGTTCATTTACTTTCCAGTCACACGAGCGCACATAACATACATTCGCACCCATTCCGCATCCCCTTTGAATATTCTCCTCCCCCTCGCAGACTTATTTTAACGGAGGCACCTCTGCTGCGTATCTCCTAATCTCTTTCCCCAGGCTACATGCCAGGTTTCTGTAGTTAGATCCGTGGCGAGGCAGCCAGATTCATCATGAGATAAACTGGGACACCATGATGAATAGATAATAAAGGCACCCAGGGGAGCCAACTATCCAGGTTAACTCAAACACCATTTGTAGTGATGGCTGGAATCAACGGGGGAAACGCGGCGAGCAGAGCTCCGGCGTGACCAAATCAATTATGACTTTGCTGATGCAGCGGGATGGAGACTATACAAATTAAGTGGGGCCATGACAAACAGGCGGTAGGGGTGATGAAGCACCCCCGAGCTACTTACGCGGGCATCGCCCTGCGCTCGGCAACTGCAAAAGCCGCGGAGTGCTAAAGAGAGCCGCGATTACAGGACGGTCATTATTAGATCAGCTCCTAGCATCCAGGGAAGGCGGGATGATCAGTGGAATTACTAACACCCAAACCCGCTGCAAGGTTGGGCTACGCTGGAGAAGAACTGCTTCAAAAGCATCGAGAGGGCGGAGAAAAGTAGCTTTGTGCACTTACTTTATTTATTCGTGGGGTTCAGCACACGCTCATCAGCTTCTCTTCTGTTTTGCCACACCCCCCCATAACATGAGGGCCGTGTTATCGGTGGTATTTGTCAACATTCATTCAACTTCAACCACTGTTGAACTTTGACCCCACGGTGTGGTCAAATGAAGTGGGTTTCAGTGCGCAGCATTGCTCGGTGTTTACCTCGCCTCAGTGCTTCGGGTTTCAGGCCCGACCAACCACGTGTGCTGTAGCACGATAGTAAACGACCCCCTGCGAAGCTCAGAGACCCGATGCTGCATATTTGGTGTGTGATTGTAAAGAGCGCATTCCTTTCTGCTTATTTATAGGCTTTGGTGGGAAAAAAAAGACAGATTGAACACAGTGGGACTCTAAACACACCACTTCATCATGACGGCTAGTTTGACTGCCTTTCACTCTAACTCCTAATGAGCTCCGCCCACAGATGGTATTTGCTCCGCCCACAGACGGTCTCTGCTCCGCGGACAGATGGTCTTTGCTCCCCGTGTCGAGACACGAGGATGACTTCACGTATGCAGATCCTTGCAGGTAGCTGTGGTTGAGATGATACCAGGATGAGGCCAAGATTATTCAAAACTGTTACATCAAAGTAGGGGGGAAGTGCAAAATGGACCATTTTTTAGACCCATTTACAGACAACGTCAGTTTATTTAACGTTGAATTAGCTGTCAAAACTGATATTTACGCGTTCAGGTGGCACAAATTTGCAGCCTAAAGATGCAAGGAAATCGCCCGAACAATATCAGACCTATCTGGCCTTAAAACTAACTTTGAGTTCAGACTGGAACTCATCAACAGCAGCCAAAAGTTTTGAAACCCACTCAGAGGGAGAACCGTCAATGTGGGCAGCGCACACAAGTGAGCAGAGATTGAAGGGATGGACGCGACTACGCGGTACGGCTGCGTATACAGCTCCGACTGAGCCCAGTTCCAGACCCGCCGCTCGGATCTTGAAGAGTAAATAAAATTAAGAGGGATTACGACAGTAATCCTGAAGCGCTATGCCCATTATCTACAGACGGACCTGCTTATTAAAGAGAGCGGTGACGGCGGCACCGAGGGTTTGAATTACAGGCTTTGCGAGTTAGCGGAGGTGCAGCGCAGACGGAGCGAAGAACCTCCTACAGGCGGGAAGGTGAAAGTGTGCGATTCAATAAATCTTTATTTGAATATTGTTTGTTACGATCACATTTCTCCATGTTGTTTAAAGGAACCCAGGGTTAGACCCCCGGGAAAAAACTCCCCTTTAACAGGAAGAAACCTTGAGCAAGACCAGGACCCTCCTGCTGGGCAAGGAAGGAGGAAGGGCGGATAGACGAGGGGGGGGGGGGGGGCACAAAGAGCTACACAAGAACATTTGCAAATTGTCACTTTTGGACAAATCATAAAAATCCTATCACAGTCTCGGGGAGTTGTCACAAGTGAGGGTTAAGTTCGTTCAAATCTTCTGCTGACGTCACCAGATCAAAAAGGTCCTGCCAGGCCCCCGCGGCACAAACGAGGGCTCCCGCCCCGACGTCCCCCGCCAGCAGGCCTCAAATGTTTAAAGCGGCGGTGATGTGGTAACGACAACGGCCTCACGATGACACCCTGTCAGCTTTTGGATAGCGACGACCGTCTTTTGGGCCTCTGGACGCCGTCCAACCGCGGAGACACGGCTCAGTTCGGGGTGGGGGGGGCAGTCGGTCAGAGAGGACTGCTGCCTCGCACGCTGCGGCTCAGACGCGTTAAATGCGCGCCCGGGTTTTGATGAGGTTCGGGTCCAGGTGCCCGCCGGTGGCAGCGGCCCAGCTGGAGGATGTGGCTGACTCGCCTCTGTCTGGCATACTAACAAAGCCGGGGGCGCTTCCAAACACTGACTTTAAAGAGGCTGCCGCCATTGACACACACACCCAGCGTTCAAAGACGCGAGCTCCAGCTGCACGGCCGCTACGCCGCGCACCCCGGCGGCGGAGGAGGAGGGAGGAGGAGGGATCAGAACCCGTCGCCGAGGTTCGTGACAGGGGTGTCGATCTGGTGACGTGAGCGCCCGACGCCGGGCTTGTTTGGCGAGATGAATTATCTCAGGGGAAAAGGGGCATTTTTCAATTACGCCTGACGAGGCAATAAAAGGCTGACGAGTTTCAAAGAGCTTAATGTATTATTTTCCTTGTCTAAGCCTTTTATTAAAGTGAAACAATCTTGTCAGACACCTGTTGTTCCAGAATGAGGTTATTTATTGTTGGCCTATGTCAGCAAACTGTAATCCCCCTCTAGATCATGGCTATATTACTAGTGTGACCTATTCTTGGGTATCATAATTTCCTCTGTGTGTATGTGTGTGTGCGCATGTGTGTGTGTGTGTGTTTGTGTGTTTGTGCGTGTAGAGAACAAGCACCATTCTGCCATTCGAGTTGTTTGTTTCCCTTTTTCTTGACACTCAATGTCATGCAGAACAAATCCAGTATTGCTGACATTGGTGATTTCTTGTCTCCTGTGTAAAGAAATGTGTGTGTTTATGTGTGTATGTGTGTGTGTGGGGGGGGGCAAAATAGTTGCTTAAAGCTGATGGGGGTTGGACAGTTTTGTGATTACGCTGTAATGTCACCAGAGTTGATGGAGGTCTCACTTGTCACTGGGTTTTTGTTTTGTTTTTTAAAAAAAGGAAAAAGAAGCAAGTCTGCATGCTGTTGGAGCTAGTTGAGCAGGTTTATGAGAGCATGTGATTAGTTTGGACATGTTGCCAGAAAAGTGTCAATAGTCCCATCACTGTTTTATTTTTTATTTTTATTTTTATTTAAGGGTTTAAAAGCCAACCGGGCTGTCGTCGTTTCTTTGCAAAGCCTGCCTTGGAGTCCAGCGTCTGTCTGTGGGCTTAACCCGCTAATTGTGGGCCAGAGTTCTGATGCTGTTGTTGTTGCATTCCGGCGGTTTGGTCTAAAGCTGCAGTTATATTAAGATCTGAGGATCTCCTCCGCGGATCAGGGGAGACGCGGCCTGGGCTGCGTCTTGTGAGCTCGCCGAGGTCCAGCTGTGTTTTTCCGCTCGGAGTGTTCGAGACAAAAACAAGTAGCGGGAGCAACAAAAACAGCACATGCACCTAAACGGGGAGTATTTGGAGAGAAAGCGCTCAGGCTGCTGGTCTAAGGTGGTCTTCTAGCGACATCTACTGGACAAATGCCAGCATGTGCCCACGAAGGGCTTTAACCCAAATGTAGCGCTAAGTGATGGTGCCGAATTGGTGCTATATGTGCTGTTATTGTTGCATATATGCATAAAATCGTATCTTATTTTATATACGAAGGACTAACCAGTGATACAGCGATTTATCTTTATTAATGCATCACTTGGAGACTCGTGAAATCGCGTGATGCTGATAGTAATACCACGTTTGTAAATATTTCTGGAGTCATGTAATTAAAATGTCACAGTAAAGTGACTGTATTTATTGCAGCGCCGCGGCCAAATTCCCAGGGACGGCTGTGAACGACACCGGTCCCGGCCACCCAGCACGGAGGACGGGCTGGACCAGCCAATCACCGTCGAGGGTGCGGGGCTTGTCCTCTGACGGGCGGCCGGCTCGACCAATCAGAGCCTCACGACGCCAACCAAAGCCCGCCTCCGCGCGGCTTCCGGCCAATCGGGGAGAGACCGTAATTATTAATTCATTACACCGCGAAGGGGAGTGACGCAGTTATTGTACATCCACAGATACTCATGCTTTCTTTACGCGGCCTAAAGTAACGTCATATTTCTAGAAGGCGGACGTGAAGACCCCCCCCTCGCAAAAACAGGGCGCAAGAAGAAGGATTCCGTCCTCGGCGGTCTGCATGTGGAGCCTGCGCGCCCCCTGAATTTGGATGCCATCCCCGCCGGAGGCTGCGCCAGAGCCCGAGGACTAGATGCGATAGCCCCGACGAGACATGCCGCAGCCCAAGTCACGAAAAATCGCCATCCTCGGGTACAGATCCGTAGGTGAGTCCGCGCGCTTCGCGGGGGGGGGGTGACGATAATGATAGAACGAGGGCAGCGGCGCGGCGCGTGGGGATGCGGCGGCGCCCCGGCGGCCTCGGACGCCTCCTTCAGGCACAGCTCTCCCCCACCAGGTGAGACGCGGCCTGCGGCGTCCGTCCGTCCGTCCGTCTGTCTGCTTATTTGTTTGTTTGTTTGTTTGTTTGTTTGTGCTTGGCTCACTGCGGCCAAAGCCGCGCGCGCCCAGCCTCCCTCAGCGACCCTCATCCGCGGCGTGGCCCGCGCGCAGGCCCGCGCGGCCGCGGCTGACGCATTGGCTCGCCTTTTATCTTGATCGCGTGCGGAGGGAGCGCCGCTCTTTCCTTTTTTTTTTTTTTTTTTTTTTTTCCCCGCCTGCTCGAGCCCAGAAAGTGCGCTCGTGACGGCGCGGCGGCACGCGCTGATGGCGCAGCCGGGAGGGCCCCGCTCGAGCGCCGCGATGCGTTCAGGGCCGTCAGGACAGAATCAGACGCGGTCTGACACGGTCGACCCGTAGTCCGGGCTCCAGATTAAAGGGGCGCGGGCTCAGGTAATCTGCGAACGTAATCCCTGTTTCATGGTGAATAAACGCGGAGTGTGGGTTTGTTTACATCGGCCCCTGAGACACAGTTTATAACTCCATTATATGCCATTACAGCTCCTTTGACATTAAATCATGTTCTTTTATGTATTCACGTGACCGTCAGTCAAATCATTTCTTTTCTAAGACTATGATTAGGATTTGTATTTTGGGCTGAGCTATAGAAATAAACACATCATAAGTTTATACCTAAAAATATATTCACATTTGTCATATTGTGCATTGAATGATTGAAAATGTCCATTTCCAGTCATCCACAGATGACTAAATTTCTACCTTAGTGATTCTTCAGCATGGCTTATTCTTCAGCTTTGTTTACTTTACGTCCCTGTTCCTGTTAAACGTCCTCTCATCTATGCTGAACGCAGCACTGGACTGATCCACAGTGGCCTTCGTAATAGTCCAACACCAGTTATAAAAGTCAGCTGATCAATATTTTGTGGTCTGCTGGAGCTCTCGTTTCATCGGGTGTGTCATATTGAATCATCAGCTCTTTTTTATTTTTTAATGATTCAATTTCTGTTCCAGGAAAGTCCTCCTTGACGATTCAGTTCGTGGAAGGCCAGTTTGTTGACTCCTATGACCCAACAATAGAAAACAGTGAGTAGAGGTTTTGTTGCATTGATGCACGAGCAGGAAGCCATTTGGATGGTGGATGCTGTCAGCCATTCAGATGCAGGTGGCAGCGTAAACAATGGCCATACAGAATATTACCAGCACCTTTTGCCCTTTTGGTCTCGTTTCGGTCTTCTGTGGAACACTGGGAAGCCCTGAGTGTGCAGCACAGCTCTTTGTTGCGCGGTCGGCGTTACTATCCCTTCACCTGGCCTCCTCTACTCTGTCATCTCATCAGTTAGTCATGTGTGAACTCGTGTTTGGCTCTCAGTCGCAGCGAGATTAGCTTGTAAAATGGTAAAAACAAATGCCCCAGTATGTACAGTTTAGCAGCCAGGCGGCGCTTTCGCTGTCTTCATATCTGGAATCAAAATGATCAACCCAAAAAAAAAACCCAACCAAAAACAGGAGACAGGAGAACGCAGCGTTGTATTCCCAGAGCTTTCAGCTCCATCTTGTGGCTCCTTGTGGTGGAACTGCATTCCCACCATCCATGTGGTTTAGATCTTGTCACCCACAAAGAAATCATAACTCATTCAGCTAGAGTGGGACTCATTTCGTTTTATGGCATGTGCCAGTTGCGGTCAAGAACTCTAAACGACATCTTGACCGATTGAGTGGTAACATCTTTCATTTTAATTCCATCCAAAAATCAAGCAGAGCAACAGAGTAACTGGAGTAATCCCTACCTAGGTTGATTTGTTATTGCACGTTATGATAACCGGACATTCTTTAATTCTAACATACACAACATCCTGTCCTATATTCTTATGGAAGAGGGGGCAGCGATGCTCCGTCTGAAGCTGTGTGTTCAGACTTCACACTCGCTGTGTCTCCAGGTGCACGCCCGGACATCACAGCCTTACCTAACACGAACAGAACTGTTGGAGAACAGAACATGAAGTAATTCACAAACGCGCGAGCATTCTCAGACACTCGGGAGTCTGCAGAGTTCCCCTGCAGGCTGTTCCTCTCTCCGCGTTTGTTGGCTGTGCGCTTAGCTGGCCGCGCAGCCCGCACCTATAAATAATCTCTGGATGTAAAGTGAAGTGTCAGCAGCGTTAGTGGGTGGCTGCAGGCCGTCTCCATCCGGGATTATATGACCCATCTTTAGGCACATATCGACATTTCTGCACTGAATCAACTCGCTGGAACCCAAACGATTCCAAAATGTTTTTTCTCTTGTCTGTAACTTTAAAGTCAGATATGTGCTTTGTGGTACGCTTTACATTTGCACCGAGAAAATAATCTGAAAAGCTGCTCATGTAAAACACTGCACTTTGCTAATTATCTGTGATATAAGCTGTAATAAAAAGAGTCAACACCCGGGGCATTAGGTTCTAAAGTCTTTATCACACTATTTACACATTTAAACACCGACTCATCAGGAAAATAATTAGACTGTGTAAGATGAATATTTTGTGATTTCTTTACACTGGTTCACTGAATATCTTATATAAGGTATTTAAACATGCCATACTCAGCATTCACTCTGATGTTGAAGCACCAAACACTTCACCTCCTTATTGAGATGGTAATCGCCTGATTGGACCTTCCCTAGCAACAGCTCAATCGTTAATAACGTTAGAAGCATCAGAAGCTTTTTAAAAGGTGTCGCGCGCCCTGTGTCGTGTTAAAGGTGGATTTCTCTAACGACTCAAACGTGTTTGTGTTCCTCCTGCAGCATTTACAAAGATGATCACAATAAACGGGCAGGAGTACCATCTTCAGCTGGTGGACACAGCTGGACAGGTCAGGCCTCGGTTGGGCACTGCTGTAACATTATCTGTTGTTTTTTTTTTTCTCCCCTCATAAATTCCTTCATGACAGAAAAGCTTACATCCGAATACTCATTGCTTTGTTCCTCCCGCCAGGACGAGTACTCCATCTTCCCGCAGACGTACTCCATAGATATCAACGGTTACATCTTGGTCTATTCAGTCACGTCTAATAAAAGGTTCGCATGAGTGCAACTCAGAAAAGAAAAGAAACATATTATGTGCACTATTCAGTTGGTTACGTGCTCAAGGTCGAATTCCTCTGTCTTACAGCTTTGAAGTTGTACAAGTTATCCACGAAAAACTGTTGGACATGGTGGGAAAAGTTCAGTGAGTACACTTGAGCTGCCGCGCACAACGGCCCCAAGACGCCGCTCTTCCACGGAGCAGAAATAACTCGGGTGTTTTCCTCTGCTCGCAGGGTTCCAATTATGCTCGTTGGAAATAAGAACGACCTACATATGGAGCGGTATGTTCAAACGCACCCCCGAGTCTCCCGTTAGGTCACATGCAAATGCGCGTACAGTATCCACATGAGGGAACGGAGCGCGAGCGAGACGGCTTTCGTTGCGTTCGCGTCCCTTCTCGTCGGTGTAGTGAAGATATAGGTGCACGGATTTAGCTCAGGGGTGATTCGGGTGGGCCGGGGGGGCTGCTTCTAACAAACGTACGGATGTTTGTGAACTGTTTTCTCAGAGTAATCAGTTGTGAAGAAGGAAAAGCACTAGCTGAATCCTGGAACGCTGCCTTCATGGAGTCCTCGGCTAAAGAGAACCAGGTAGGAGACGGGGAGGCTGCGCAGACGGCGGGGAGCAGACCGCCACGGCCCCTCACCTGCGTGCGTGTGTGTGTGTGTGTGTGTGTTATTGTCCAACAGACGGCTGTGGAGGTTTTCCGCAGGATGATCCTGGAGGCAGAGAAGATGGACGGCGGCGTGCAGCCGGGAAAAACGTCCTGCTCCATGATGTAGAGCCGCCCAATCAACACACAGGACACTGCACTGGGATATCCCGTTACTTGAAGGCTAGCCGCCAGTTCTCCACCTCAGCTGACTCCACCCCTCCAGGGTCTTAGATATCAAACACTGTCTATTTATGGCTCTGAATCCACTGTTATTTATCAGTATTTCTGATTCCCTTGTCATCCTCGTATTTCTCCATGTCTTTTGATTTCGAGACAGGATGAGCGGTGGTTTCCTCGTCTTCTGTTTCCCGAGAGCTCGTCCCTCCCCCACATCTCTGTGCTCAGCACTGTCGCGAAACACACACACACACACACACACACACATATATATACAAACACACACACACACACATCACTCGGGTGTATCAGGAAACAAAGGTGTCTCCTGAGCTGGATGATGACGATGATGATGACAAGCAGGACAGGTGAGAGGCAGCAGTGGGCCGATGCTTCTTAGCTTTTTATTATGCAACTCCAGTATGAACTACCGATATATATCGCGAGAGAGACGGAAGAGAATTGTCGTGTTTTGCCAGGCGTGCGCTCTGAAAGCGGGCGAGCGAAGCGAGGTTTCCTCTGATACATCCCCGGCTGTTTGCTCCCTCCATTATGCAGCTCTTTTTCTACTTCATCTCCACGCAGCACCGCTCCTCCGTTCCTCAGTTTGTTTTCATAGCAGCAGCAAAGAAAAAGAAACGACACCCTGCATCCATTTTCTAATGTTGAAAATGTTGTACAAATGTTTTTGATTGTAATCATTAAAGCAAAAAGTGGTTATATAAAGTGTGGATCATTACTCGTTACTCTTGGTAGGGCGGAGCGGGGGACGTTTCCGTGGGAACTTGATTAGAGGTTTTGGGATTGTTTCAGCTCAGTGTTTAACAGTAGACGCGCTGAAGGACTGACAAAGGTGGTTATTTTAAAGACGACGGGTTGCTTGGAAAAAGGAAGGAAAAAGGCAGGAACGGGTGAAATGGAGCGCCGCTTGAGTTATTTCATTCTAAACCACGGCCAGTATGATGACCACGCCCACCTCAGTCAAAAGCCCTTAAAAACACCGTGTGTCAGTGCAGTACATGTGTCCTTTTTCTACTTGACCTTGCTCATAATATGTAGATGAACAAAGGATTTTTGCTGAGATGGATAAGTGGAAGAACACCTGCAGTGTCTCGAAAATACCTTCATCCCTTCCCCGTCGCCCCTTCTCCTCCTCCTCCTCAACCAGACCACCATCAGCAGGAGGAGCCTGGGCCTGCTCAAGGTTCCTTCCTGTTGAAAGGGAGTTTTTGTGGTTTTTTTGGAGGGGGGGGGGTCACTCTCAGGGTTTTGGGAAAAAAAATAATTGAGGCTATTTTGATTTTAACACATCCAGAAGAAATAAAGTTGAATTTCAATCAAACACACATCACGCCGAGGATAACTTTAAAGATGGACAAAGATAATTGAAGTCAATATTGTTCACAGATCAATAGGCATTAACGACTCCAGGCATTCCTGTTTTCCTTTCAGTGCATTTATTTGCTCAGGGAACTTCCAGAACAAATCAAAGCAGGGGTTCATGGTTCATTTAAAAACCTGAAGAAAGCTTTGCTGAGTGACCGAAGGGGCGGGGGGGGTGTTCTCCTTGGACCTCCCTTCCCTGTTTTCACCTTAGATGGTGTTGCACATGTCGTCACCGCAGCACGTGACGTTGATGTAAGCGTTCAACTTCAGCAGCTCGCAGCTTTCCAGCGACATGCATTTCTGGAACTGGGCGACTGGACGCAAGAAAATAAATGTACATTTTTAACAATAAAGGTTCTGACTCAACACATTCACATGAGTGTTTGACAAGCTCATCCAGTTATTCTGGCCTAAAGAGGTCATCTCGAGGTCAGTTACCTGCGACATGCCGCTAAATGTTTTTCTCTTACGTAACTTTTCCAGTTGAAATTGTTTTCAGTCGGTTGAACATCGTTCACTCACATGGTTCTCTGAGGAATTTGGCAGTGACACATCCATTCTTGTCTGATTTGCAAGTCTCTACAGAGAGGTCGCAGGGTCCTCCGGGCACTTTGGAGATGCACCTGTGACAGCTAAGGCTTTCACCTACGGAGACAGTTTGAAATCGCGCGAAGGGGAGAACGGTAAAAGACAGAGCGGGAGGCCGTCGATGTGCTGTTTACTCAGTGGAAAATCAGCGACACACTCACCGGCTGAAAACAGCAGGGCCACAGCAAGGGCCAAAACCAAGAGCTTCATCATCTAAAGTACAACCGCGCACCAAAACATCACGCGTGTTAGTAGGACCGCTCCGAACAAGGAAGAAGTTTCAGTCAGAGAGAGAAGAAAAGCTCGGGTGCACGTCCACCAACCTCGACGACTTGTCCAACTCAGTTTCCTCGGGTGACTGAGACATGCTCAGCCTCTCTGACTCTTTTTATATTCATTCTTCCTGCCTCGTCATGGCAACACCCCATTAAGTGGTGTATCTCCAAAGTCTATTTGCTCAGCGACTCGCTCACCCTGGGCACACCGGTTCAAGGGTTACTGTTTCCTGACGGATTACGCAACATCTGTCCACCCTTTACACACTGCATCTAATTTATGAGGCATTTGTAAATATTAATGCCACATTTGTCAAAGGGTCAAATACGGATTTCTGCCAAGTCAAAGTTCTGGAGGAGGACAAGGCACCCATTTGTCTCAGATTAATTCCATCTAAGCAGGGTTAGCTCCGTGCCCTTTTGCCTTTCCGTCACATCGGGGGGCCGAAACTGGCAGGAATTAGAACAAGAGACCGTCGGGCTTGAAGCCAACGCCGGACTCAACGCAAAGTATAAAGTCTGAATAAACCTGAAAAGTGAGCAGCACGTGGCCCGCACTATCTTTGGAGAAGGAAAAAATCACTCTCTCACGTGGACTAAGAACTATTACCATTCATTCATCCATGCAGTGTAGGATGGATGCGGGGCGGCCACTGGACATACAACAACTTGAAAAAAAAAAACAAAAAAACATGAAGGAACTCGTGCATGAAAATTTAAACATCTCCGCTGAGGTCTCAGCGTGATCGAGAAGCCATTTTAGACTTCAACCGTGTCACAGTTTCACAAATCCGTGGGCTGGTGTGTATTTACTCACAGATGATTGAATCTCTGCCCGTGTGGCAGACACACACCACGTGCAAGTGTGTGTGTTTTTTAATCACCTGAGTGCAATAAATCATTGTTTTAACACTCCTGTGCGGGGTGGGAGGTGGGAGGAAGAGCCTTTATGGGAAACAAACAAGGTTACACTGCGGTTTTAGAGTTACCCGCTCACTGCGGGACATCCGCTTTGCTTAAAGTTTGCAAATGCTTGCCCCCCCTACATCACCCCACCCCGCCGCCGCCACCGCCGCCTCTCGCTCAGCTACCATCGCCTCCAAAATCCAATAATAGCAAAATGGCTCCCGCTATTGTTTCGTCAACTGGGGCCAAAATCCGATATCAGCACTGCCGCGTGTAAGGAAAACTGCCCATGTGGCGAAACGTCTAAACCCCCCCATTGTTCGGCCCGGCCGCGCCGCGGCACGTCGCTGCCTGTTGTCCGTATAAATCCGGGGGTCCACATTTTTTCACTCTCACAAGCGCGTAGTTTGATTGGCAAGCAAACTGTGGAAAATGTCTCAGTACTCGGGAAAGGTGAGTAGAACAACGGGGGCTGATGCGGAAGGCCGCCCCCCACCCACCCACCCATCCATCCCAATGAGTCGCAAAACAAATGTTCAGAAAAATGTGTGATGGCTGCTCTGACCGCGGCTGTTGCTTTAGCACCTCTGTGACTGCGACACTGCACAACACAGATCGTGCTCTACGAGGGAAAATGCTTCACCGGGAGGAAGCTGGAGATCCGCGGCGACTGCGATAACTTCCAGGACCGCGGCTTCATGAGCAGGGTCAACTCCGTGCGAGTGGAGAGCGGCGCATTCATTTGCTACGACCACCCGGATTTCAAGGGCCAGCAGTACATCCTGGAGCACGGGGAGTACCCGGAATACCAGAGCTGGAATGCCCATAATGATCACATGGGCTCCTGCAGGCCAATCAGGATGGTAAGGGAGTTTGTGCGTGTGTGTGAGACCCCTGGGACAGACAAATATTTGGTTGTTAAGGTGCATGTGTGCATGTGTCTGCGTGCATGTGTGTGTGTGTGTGTGTGTGTGTGTGTGTGTGTCCTCGTTTGAGCGCACACATCTGTTTTTCAGATTATCTCAAGTCTACAACTCGGAATTCCTCCCGAGTTGGAGCGAGCCTAAAGCTTTCCTTTTGTATTGAGCGAGCAGACCCTTATAGACGAGCCTCAGTAAGGTCATTGTCCTCCCCAGCATGGCGAGCACTACAGAATGGAGCTGTATGATGGAGACAACTTCACAGGCCAGTGTGTGGAGGTGTGCGAAGACTGTCCGTTCCTGCAGGCACGGGGCCTGACCAAGGACAAGATCAACTCCATCAAGGTCTACGGAGATGGCGCGTAGGTACCCCCCCCCAGCAAAGGGATATGGTCCTTTTGAAATCTTTTGTTACTCGTTTCCGCCGCAATAAGCTTTCGTGAAGTCCGGTGTTTGAGAATCTTTGGTTTCCCCCCCACACAGCTGGGTGCTCTACGAGGAGCCCAACTACCGTGGCCGCATGTACATCGTGGAGAGGGGCGACTACAGCTCCCACATGGAGTGGCAGGCGGAGAACGCCAACATCCAGTCTGTTCGCAGGGTGGCAAACTACTTCTAAAGGGATTGCAGGCAACTCCGCCGCAGGCGCGAAGTCACCCGCAGGGGGAAAGCGAGCTTCGCCGTCGGGTAGCCTTCCGCCGGGCCCGTGGGCCCGCAAAATAATAAAAGATGGGGAAAGTGCCTTGCTTTGCTTGTTGATTTATTTTGTTTTCCCGTGTGATTTGAAGGATGAAATAAAGGCGGTCCTCAGAGAAGGGAGTGGGTGGGGGGTGCAAGGGGGAAGGACGGAGAGAGGAGATCAACAGATTATCCCGAAGATACAGATTTAAGGCAAAGAGGGTGAGTGGGGTCGGAGGGCGTGGACTCCATACTGTGGAGTCAGCTATGGTGGGGGTTGGGGGCAACTACCAACCAATAAGTTGAGAGTAAATCTGTTCAGTGGATCATGTTGTTGGACCCCCCCCCCCCACCCCACCACCACCACCGTAGGTCTACAGCAGCATCACTGACTTGATGATAAAGGCATCACTGACTTGATGATAAAGGTCACATGACCTAATAGCATTAGATAGACTGTAATTTCTCTCAAACAAGGAGGCTTTCAGCTCGATCATAAAGAGAGAAGGTTTTAGCCTCTCATACCTGGACAGAGAACTTGTTGCAAAGAACTGGGGGGGGCAGGGGGATAGGGGTTAAGCTAGGCTGGTGACTGGGCCCACAGTGTGGACACAGAAACACAAAAGAGGGGTAAAGACTTCCTGTGCCAAACACAATACTGGGTCTGAGCTGGCTGCAGAGGGTGGATGGAGAGGACACACGGGGCGAGAGACCCGAGGCTGGGTGCGGCTTTGCTGTAGCGATGAAAAGCAGTATGGGGGTGGGGGGGTAAACATTAACTGATCACCCAGAAGATGACAACAGACAGAAGGAGCAGAACGCTTCCAAGTGAAGGTATACAATGAAGGAAGAGCTAACTGGCCTTATATCTGATAGGAGGTTCAGTAGACTTGAATGAGCTGTAGGTATGTGGAGTTGGGAGCTGGAGATGGGAGTAGGTTGGCCCCACCCATTCTGAGAACAAGCATACGACAGCAGGAACACACAGGAGAGAACCCAAGAACCCAACCAGGGCGTCCTGATAAATAAAGGCTCGGGCACAACAGTTAAAGGGGACATGTCATGCAAAACTCACTTTTTCCGTGCTTTAGACCATGCATTTTCATATCCAGAGTGCCTCCCCACCCTATAAATGTCAGTTTTGACAACTAATTCAATGTTAAGTAAACTGCTGTAGTCTGTAAATGTGTCTCTAAACAGCCTGTTTTGCACTTTTACCCTTCTGTTACATAATGGTTGGGGCTTGCGCCGGGTATCTCCTCCCATACATCCGCACCTACCTGTGCAAGGATCCGCCTACGTGAAGCCGGCCTCTCGTCTTCTCCTGGGGCAGAAGAGACAGGCGGAGCAAAAGCTGCTTACGGGCGGAGCAAAGACAGGCTGTGGGCAGAGCTCACAGTAGCTCATTAGGATTTAGGTCCATTGGGATCATAAGGTACTATCTGCTTCACCGGATATGATGGCGCTTGGCCTCTAAGGACCTCCAGAAAGTATTTTAAAGTTTATTCTGCATTTTACGGGAGTAAAGTATTCCCTATTGTCTGCTGGAAGACTAGCCACAGCATTTAGGATCCGCTTCACGAATGATGACTTGATCCCCTGATAGCACATTAGAACAATCTGAAGAACTTTAGAGATAAAGGGGGTTGGATATAGCGGCCAATAGTGTGATAACATATCTGGACGAAGTGAAAGGTTATATTTGTTAAGCAATGGTCTGACTACTGCAGCCTTGGAATTCAGAGGTATATAACCTAAAGAAAAAGGATTCTGCTAAAGAAAAAGGATTCTGGCAGAATGTCCCTCGGAAAGCATCTTGTGATGGGGTCATGTTCCAGAGGACGTCTCAGAGAAGCATATCAGTGCGAAGGAAGTTAAGGGCCCATCAGAGGCTTCAGGTGCTTCTGTAGACGACATATCTGATGAAGGGCCGCTGGGACGGCCTGATTCATTTTTGTCCCCGACAGATATAGTTTAATTTGTGAAGAAGCTCTTGATGTCTTCACTTATGAGGGAGAGGGCGAATGTGGCTCCACATCACTACGACCTTTCAGTCATAGTGCTGAAAAGAAACCTGAGGTTGTTTTCTTCAACTAGAGAACAAAAAAAGGCAGCGCTATCCTTACAAAAGGCCTTTTCCTACAGGGTAGACGACAGCCTTCATTTAACCACATCCTTTCCAACCTTTGCGCTTTGTGACTGAGGGTCCAGATTTGTGAATTACATGGAGGCCTGCCCCTTCTCTGATTCACTGTCTCCTTCGTGAAGATCAGAGGTGGTTGCACTGAGGCTGCTGCGCCTTCCACAGGAGAATCAGCCTCAGCGGGGCCGAGATTAAAACTACTGCTCAGTACTAAACACAAGGCTGGTCCAGGGGTTAATAGAAGGGTCACTTAGCTGGACCATTATCTGACAGACGCCTGCTGTAATATAACTGATGTCATATGAGAAAGAATCTATTCACATAAATGCAAATCTTATTAACAAATAATCTTCCAGGAGCAGGTTCTAAGGCAAACAGACTTCTGAAATGGGCCATTTTGTCCGAGTTTTGCTTGAGAATGTTATATTTAATTATGTAATTGAGTAAGTTATATTACATGAATAAGATAGCAATTGTGTGTAATAGACTTAAGGGCAAATAAAACCAGGGCCCGAGGAAGATTATTACTCCGTATTGACACATCAATATAAAAAGATTGGGATGGCTTATCTTGTCTGCGTGACACCTAGACGCATATAGATCACGAGTAAAACAGACGTTGCACATGCAGAGTGATAAGGCTGCTCCTCAGGGGAGCTCTACCACCACCTAGTGTTATTTATGAATTTTAATAGCACGCACAGTTTTGGGGTACATCTGACGGCACACAAAATCTCTTTTTTCTTTATCGTATTATAATTCCAACCTGCATGCATAATGCATTTGAGCATTTTCAGACGCAATTAGATTGTCGGAACTTTATTAATTACTTTTTACGGCGCGATTACATCACAGTTTCATAAATCTCGGGCCCCGTTGCGTCATTCCCTCAATATGGCTGTGTTCCTCTGGCACTGCCACACCAGGACTGTGACTTCAGGACCTTTAATGAGCACTCGTGCGCTTTCTCTCCCGACTGTCATGACAACCGACCGCCTATCTTTTACAAGGTTTCTCTGGTGGCCTCGATCCAGTTACAAGGTCAATACAGGACAGACTAATGAGAGAATGCCTTGTCTTGAGTTACACTCAGCAACACTAGTTTGTGGCCTATTACCTCTGACTAACCTTATTCCCGAGCCATTTGCTTCTTGAATTGGCTGGATGTCACCAACATGCCATTAGTCTGAATGCCCAAGAAAATGAGTGAGTGTGAGCGACGCTTAATGGCATTTTAACAACGTCACTGCTGATTTTCTATCATGATCCATTTAGGATCTCAAACAATGGACTGCAGTTTTCAAAAGAGTTTCCCTTAAATGCGAAAAGGCAAAGAGCGGGCGGGTGTTTAACGCAGCCCACGAGCCTTGATGGCTCCAACAGAGTATTTCTCCAAAGGAAGAAATAACCATTCAGTCACAAAACAACTTGAACCGTACCTTGGCTTTTCAAGGCCAATATTTGACAAATTAATTTGTGAGTAGGAGGCTTTAATTTATTTGCCTTTCTTTTTAACCAATGCTAATACAAACTGAGGAGCAAAGATCCCGTACACTTCTTGTTTTTGCTCTTTTGTGTGACAGTAATAAAAGTGCTTTATGAGTCATTAGCCGCTATTGTTTGCTGTGTAGAATAAACTGTATATTTAAGACCACCCGGTGGTGAAGCGAGCAAAAGAACTAATTAGAATGAATACATTTAAATAGCATGTATTTTATCTTAATACTCCCAAAATAGGTCAGCTATTTATAGCAGTCCCGGAAATGCATAAATGATCATTCCGATTTAAAAAAAAGACCTCAATCCTCTCACAGTGTTTTGTGGGAGTGTAAGAACTAAATGATACAGGGGTGTTTGTTGTTCTGCTCCAGATGAACTATGGTTTGGAAATAAAAACGATCAAACTGTGAGGTGCAGATTCTCAGCTTTAATTTTGGAGATGGAGATCATGGTATTTATTGTTCAAGATTAACGGGCAGTCGGTGCAGTCGACCTCTATTTTCATAACCCTTTGAGCAATTGACCTTTTCACAGTAGCCATTTGGAGACACACAAGGGGACTGCAGGCGTTCCTCACACTAAATGGCTCGTGTCATGAGGTGTGCTCTTGAGGCAGCACTGGAAAGGCTGAATTTCCCCAAAAATAAAACACATGATCTGTGTTAATGTCATCTGTCTCTACCTGTGGTTTCCTGTCAAGGTGGCTTTGATGGTTGACACACAGCCTGACGGCCAGGCGTGGTGCCTTCCCTCATTCTCCTGAGACAAACGCAAATAAAAAGGTTCATTTCACATGATGAATTAGCATTTCGCAGGTGTCATGGAATCTAAAGTACAAATACACGCTGAATAACAACAGCAGGCTGCTTTAATGTGATGCACTGTTTGGTCAGTGCAGGATAAATCAAAATCAGACTTAAAAAAAACAACCAGATTACTAGAATTTCCCAAAGAATGATACTCCATCACCAGTTTATTGACACATAAACCATAAACCAACATTTGGACCTAAAAGGACAGTTCCACAGCCAGAATGTTATTTGACACATATAAAAATTCATATAAAATAAAAAAACATTGAATTTTAATCGACAATTCACTTCAGTCGCAATTGCTTTAAGTGATCTGTCGGTATTTGTAGTTGCTGGTGCCCCATTTGGGAACCTTCAACCTCACGCCGAAGTCTGGAAACAAATTATTATCAAAACAAGTTTATTTCGTAAAATAATAAATCAGTTTTAAAAAGCAAATGATGCAAGGGCGTTATGGGAATCTTAGAAGAGAGAATAACCATGCATTCAATTGTTGCAAGAAAAAAAATAAAAAGTAAATAAATGGAAAAAAAAAACGTTAAATTAAAAAAAGAAATCCAACTCTCGCCGCAGAAAGTGCGAGTGTCTCAGCTGGAGGCAAGATAAACCTGTAAAAAAAACACAAATCAAACAACCCGCACCATCTCTTGAGGTTGCGTTTAATGACTCGAACTGCGCGATAATCGTCGATAAGAGTCAAAAATCCAAACTAATAGTAAGAGTACCGAGTGTCTCCCCTTCCCCGGTGTCGCGCTGAGGTCATCGCTGGCTGCCTGAATTCCCCTCTTTGTGTTTACACATCCGGGTTTCCCTGTTTGCAGCCCATTCCCCATTTAGAAGCCATTTTGGACACAGATCAGTAACATGCATGTAAACCCGGACCGACCTCCCGGTGCAGCGCTGCTCCTCCTCGGCTGAGCCCGCCTCGCTCCCTCACGCGCCGGAGCTCCGAACGCTTTGAACCACTCTTCCCGTTCGGACCGACCGACCGACCCCCCGCCTCCTGCTGCTGCTGCTGCCCGGGAATGGAGCGCCTTTCCTCGGACTGACCGTGTTGAACGCCCGCTTCCATCGCGCCCCCGGTTCTCTCCCTCCCTCCCTCTCTCCCCCCTCCTCCCCCCTCTCTCTCTCTCTCTCCCTCTCTCCCTTTCCTCGCGACATTGTTGCGGCGTCGCGCGCGGCTCGCCGACACGCGCTTTGCTGCTGGTTCAGGCTGCGGAGGGACCGCGCGAGGCCTGCTCGGCTCCCTTTGATCCTCCGCCGATGGTCCTCGCGAGCTGACTTTTGATGTTGGCGACGGAAAGCGGGAGAACCCTGTCGCGAGGCCGCCGAACATGTCGTTTTCATGGCTGACTTGTTCACTTCTTCTCGGAACTTTGTGCGCAGGTGAGCCGCTTTATTTGTTTTCCGCCTTCTCGCTCGTCCCGAGCGGAGACTTCCCCTCGCCAACAGCAGCCCGACGCCCCCCTCCCGGGCTCTTTTAAAGCGCTTTAAAGTTTACCGGGGGGGCATTAGCCGGCTAGCATGGACGGGGTCCCCCCCCTTTAACCACACTCGCTTTGTCTCACGTCTTTCACTTAATATTCGCATATTAATAAAGCCGGAGCGCCGGAGTTGAAGCCCCCTGAACAGAAGGTGGGGGGGGTGGTGGTGGTGGTGGAGGTGGTGGGGGGGGGGTTGCGTTTTTTTTTTTTTTTTTTTTTGCAGTTCTCGACAGAAAGGCGCATATCCCGATTTAAAACTGTTGCGTCCCGGTGGCAGGAATAGAAGGCAGCAGCTGCATCAACATCCTGAAACCTAAGAGGCTCCATCTCGGCTCCCTCGCACTCTTGTTTTGTGGCCGCGGCTCGACCGAGGAGCCGTCGGGGGGGAGGAAACGCACGTCCGCGGAGCGTCTTTCCATAAATCAGCCCCCGCTCGGCTCGGAACGGGGACCGGTTTCATTTATTTGATCGTAAACCCGTGACTTAGCACCACGTGAAAACGAATCGCAGCCTTATTCTCTTTTTTTTTCTGCCAGTTTGATGCGTGTTTTTTTGTCTTGCTATTGTTCAACACCCCCCCCAAAAAAAAAAAAAAAATGGGAAAAAATAATGTAGTTTCAGCTTCAATCCCTTTAACTCTGCTCCACATCTCATTGGCGCACGGCTTGTGCGTATTTGTGTCAAATAGTGCTGCGGCTAATGCTTCTGTGGTTTATAGGTGATTGCTCGGGGTTTGGCTTGCGTGGTAAGCTGCTTCTCTAGAATTCATGTTGTTGTGGTATAAGCCTCAGTAAGTGACAGGGGGAGGGGGTTGGGAAATCATCTTGTAGTAAAAGTCCTCCCAGATCATGTGACCACAGATATCAGAAATGGCATCTCGGCTGAATGGAGCGCTGAGCATCTGTGTTTTGTCCTCTACCTTGCATCCTCCCATCCTTAATAAAATGCACAATGTTTGGTCATTGCATCCCTATATGCCTTAATGAAATCCATTGTGTGCTGCTGGACAACTACATTTGTGTGTGTGTGTGTGTGTGTGTGTGTGTGTGTGTGTGTGTAATGGGTTGGTGGGGGTAACACTGGGGGATGGGCAGCCTCCTATAGGCAGCGATTTAAAGAGACATGCTCTGTTTTTTCAGGGAACAAAGATTGGGCACGAATGTCCGAGCGGGGCTGTGAATGATTGCGAGAGTGTGTTATCTGCTGCGGCGTTCATTAAAATCGCCCTTACGTGTGTTCCAGAAGTATGCCCAGTAAAGCCTTTCAATTGGGAAGCGTGCAACAGCAGGAGGCTGAGGGCTATTGTTAAATTTGGGTAGTTAGGGGGAACTCTGCCCAGATAGTAAAAGCCCTTAAAAAAGAATGTCTTATCTGTCTTTCCAGATGTCACGTTGAAGTTTGAGTCTGCATCTACATGTGTGTGTATGTGCGTGCTGTGTGTGTGTGTCCCTTCCACAGCAGTGCATACTATTGTTTTGGGTTTTTTTTAACGTTATTAAATTATGCTAGATTCATCCACTTTTAGTTGTTATTCCCTGAAAAGCTCTGGTAATGAATGGAATTACACTGAACTACTATTTCATTTTTAGCCTGGAGGAACTCCTTTCTACTACACAGAGCTCCTTAGCTTGGCCTTTTGCCAGAGTGATGATCGAGGCTCTGCTGCTCGGAGAGGATTCTTGGCGGCGCCATATGTCCGCCTTTCCTCCGCCGCGTTCCATTTCATTACATTGTGAGCTGACTGAGTCCTTCTGTCTATCTCAGGGTACAGTCTCGGCGAAGCAGAGACCCGGGAATGTGTGTACTACAATGATAACTGGCGCACGGAGAGGACCAACCAGAGCGGCTTTGAGCGCTGCGAGGGTGAAAAGGACAAGCGGCTGCATTGCTACGCCTCTTGGCTCAACTCCTCAGGGACCATCAAGCTGGTGAAGAAAGGCTGCTGGCTGGACGACTTCAACTGCTATGACAGGTGGGCTCCTTTTTGTGTGCGTTCCCCTCCGCCGGGCGTTTACGTCCACGTCTGTTTTTGGCCCCCGCGGCTGACGGACACCAGTTACATCACATACGTCTCTCCCGACGACCTTGTATACCGCCCGTGGGGCGGCGAGCTTGAATTGGAATGCGGGCAGCCAGTCATAAGGTTAAAAATGTAACGCATCCACTAATAATTTCCCCTGAAAGTTTTTCAAACATGCAAGTCCCAGCTGAAGGCGGAGAAACCAATGTGGTCTCTAAAAATGGCGTTGCACATACCTGCAGCGGCTGCTTGAAATGCCACTTAAAGCCCCACAGTTCAGCATAGTTTGGAAAAGTGCACTTCAATGTCGCCACTACTGTTAACAGCGCGACACAGTTTATCCTTGATAACTAAACTGAAGAATCTGATTCAGTGGAAGGTTCACATGCTGGGTAGTGATATTGTTCAGTGTAAGTTAAATCGAAAACGATGAAGGGAGTGAAGAGTGGGAGTTGATCAAAGGGTGTTGATCAAACCAGTGCATTCAAGTTTGTTCTGTTCCATATCTGCAGTAGTGGAAAAGTAGCCCAAAAGGGTCATAGTATTGTTAATTTACAACCAAACTGGCATTTGACAATAGAACTGCTGATAAATGTGAAAATCTCCTTTTATTTTTATGTATGTGCATATAGTGGGGTGTTAAAATATGACCGATCTGAAACAGATCCGGTTTGGACTTAAACAATGTGACACAGCGGTGCGTGGACCCCTAGATCGGTCTGCTTGTATCACAAACAGATGCCAAAGTTGTGAATCAGTTTGGTGTTGCTGACGTATCGCTCCGGCTGCTCCCTATCCACGTCTCGCTCTCTCTCTCCCTCTGATAGACTCTCGTGGTACTTGTTGCTGTCACTACGGATTTCGCTATCTTTGCAAGGGAAAGGAATAAATGCCCGACGCCCACAAGCTTAAAATGTAAAATTTGTTTTCTGTAGCTCATCATTCTTTGATCTGAGGCTACACAGGTCTCCAAAGGCTTTAGGCTCTAATTTGTGCCTTGACTACTGTCCGCTTTTCATTGCGAGAGAGGCTCTGTTAGTACTGAAAGTGCAGTAAGTTCCATTAATAAACAGCTTTCTGAATTCACATCATAACAACCATACTTGTTCTCTAGTATTTGTAAATCTATTTGAAGACCACATTTGTAATTGTAACTTATGTTAATTCTTAATGTAAGATGATTGTTTGCTTTAAACGGCAAACAAAATCATATTATTATTTGTAAATCCCATTAAAGCAAACTGAATGGTATTGAAATCCTGCTGAGTATGTGTATTGGAGAGATGTACATCCCTTTTATATATAAAATCATAAAAAAAAAACCCTGAGGTACTATAAAGTCCATCAAATGTTTAATGGAGGCTTGAATAATGACACAGAACAGCTTTAATGAAGCTACAGTTGTAAAATTTAAGGTGGGGGTCTCGCTCTGCGTCCACTCCCTTTTTTATTCCCTGAGATTCCAAAGACGTTCACAGCTCGGTGACGGCAGAAGAATACAGGAGTACCAAAGGAATTATGAGCAGTGGGCGTTGAGCTATGTGTCGTCAGCAACTTTCCTTTTTTTTTTTTGTTTTTTCTTTGATATTCAAGCTGCAGCGTTCTGAACAGGTTGCGGTAGCTCCACGGGGTGGACTTCACACGTTAGAGTTATTGCACGAGGCTGCAGGTGACACATCTGCATGTGGATAAAGAATGAACCATTAGACGCTAAAACACGTCAAAGAACATGATGGATGGCAACTGTTACAGGGACACAGGCGTGTTGGTATTGATCCAGAAGGACTACGCTGAATCACAAGCATATTTTCAAATGCTTTAATGGAATTGGACCCTAACAAATTGTAGATGCAAATACAAAGTCACTTAATAGTTTGAGGAAAATGGCTTCTACCTGAAGTGCTGCTGACTATAATTATACCTTATAAAGCTTATGGGCAGATGCCTGGAAAATTCTAATATACAGTATATATTTCTTAATGAAGTCCTTGGGCCGATCAACTTGTCAACTCTGCTATGAGATAGAGATTCGTGAATTTTAAGCGCGCTTTGGCAAGCCGTTTTCAGGATATCCCCAAAACACGGGCTCAAATAGCTCCGTTCACGCCCGATGCAGGAGGCGGTCCTCGACCTGTTGACAGGTGATATTCTGACAGCTGCGGGGTGAATAACCCTCTCAGATGCACATAATCACAGTTTTCAACTATTTATACCTCTGACATGTTTCATAGCATGTCAGGTCCTGCACAGCGGGTTCCATTCGCGTTGTCATAGCAACGGCGCACGGCTGACCCACGCCGAGCAATTTTCCACCACAATTGCATTATTGAGTTTATGAAACATTTCTAGTTCTACCGAGTTTTGGTTTTCAACAGCAGAAGCTGAACTAAATAGTGTATTCCAGACAATGCTGGTTCCACATAAGTGTAAAGAACTTTTTTTTTTTTTTTGGTTATATGTTGTACTGTGACATTTGGAAAGTCAGACCAGTAAAACTGGGACCCTTTTGCTGTGGCGTTAAAGCCGCATTTGCACCATCTCCTGTAACCTATATCAAAGCGTGTGCGGGTTAAAGTCCTAGCACAACAAATACCGCCACGTTCGTGTGGCGTCTGCGTTCCGTTGGAGCATGGCGGGCGAGCAAAATCCAACATGTCGAGCACCAGCGCTGCAGATGAAACGCCGGGGAGGGGTTTGACACGTGGCTGGTGTTCGGGCCCAGACGGAGTCGTAACACGGGCATGTTGTTAACTTCCAGGCAAGAGTGCGTCTCCATGGAGGAAAACCCTCAGGTCTTCTTCTGCTGCTGCGAGGGGAACTACTGCAACGAGCGATTCACTCACCTTCCCGACATGATCGGCAGCGGCAACCGAGGTGAGCCTCGCACGCATCTCACGTCTGAAACGAATGGGGGGGGGATCTCTGCTTTCCTGTTTAATTAGTGGGCACTCAGCCTTGCCTGTGTTAATTACCAAGGAGCGCATCATGATGTTAGATGTTCAAAGGAGTTTTTTTAACCACTTGATTATGTGGTATTTCTGCTTGTAATGGAAAATAAAGCAGACACGTTTTAATCCTCTTGTTCTTCTCGGTAGTGAAAATCCAACCTCCTCGAGTGCCATCCTTGCTCAACGTGCTTGTGTACTCGCTGCTGCCTGTGTGCGTCCTCTCTCTGGCCCTCCTGCTCGCCTTGTGGATGTATCGCCATCGCAAACCTCCCTACGGGCACGTGGACCTGAGTGAGGTGAGGAGGGCTCGTTCAATGAGTTCAGTCTCCCTGAGAGTGCGGGGATGCCCGAGATATTTAGGCTTTTGTTCAACCAATCAAGCACGCACAGTAGGAAGACTTGGATCAGCTGATTAGATGAGCCAATCCTGCAACCACATGGCTTTTTGTGGAAGAGTCAGGACATCACTGTTATAGTGTATCCTAGTTACTAAGTTTACTGCAGTTTTTCGGTATATAATTGTACAGCTAATATTTAATTATGTAATAATTGAATAAAATACCCACTTTATAACTGAACATTTTTGTCAATCAGGATCCTGGACCAGCTCCTCCATCTCCATTAGTGGGTCTTAAACCATTGCAGTTGCTGGAAATCAAAGCTAGGGGGCGCTTTGGTTGCGTTTGGAAGGCCCAGTTGATGAGCGAATACGTCGCTGTGAAGATCTTCCCTGTTCAGGTCCGCGAACAAAAGCTCCACTTTATTTATTTTTTCCCCCATGAATTGAGACCAAGCTTATGTAATCTGTCTTTGAATTGATGACGTGAACAAGTCAATATTAACGCAACTCTTTGGTTTTAACAGAATAAGCAGTCGTGGCAAAACGAACGGGACATCTTCATAACGCCGGGGATGAGGCATGAAAATCTCCTGCGTTACATTGCAGCTGAGAAGCACGGAACTAACCTGGAGACAGAGCTGTGGCTCATCACAGAGTTTCATGAGAGGGTGAGCATATATGTCCCCCCGAATATACAGCAGGCTTTTTTTTTTTTATAGCGTTAATATTTAATGGGAGCTGAATATGTTCCAGTAATGGCTTTTGTGCAACTGATCAGAAGAGCAACACATATTTCAATATGGCATCTCTCCAGTCCCCTCTGTGGTAAAGTGATGGAATTGTGTTGCCCATTTATTTTATTGGCACGTCAGTTATTGTAAAAATGACAAATCCCACGAGCATCAAAAAGAGGTATTCATATTTATGAGATGATGCTTTATGGTATTAATGGTTTGAGGCAACCAGAACATCCTGTTCAGTCGACCGTCCTACAAAGGTATTAACGGGATTAAACAATAATTATCATTAGCACAAACGTAGAGTTGCATTAATTTTAGTCAAGGCTTTCAGTGCTCGTCCTTTTGGGACCTTCTGTTCACAGCAGCATATTTAGTTACAGTTACTGTTAGTTACATCACAGCATGTGGAGCTCAGTATGTTTGAACTTTCTATTTTAATGAGGACACGGGGGTGCCAGGTTGTTGACCCGTCACTGCTGCTATTCTTGTTAGTGCAGTATCTGACGAACACTCAGCGCGGTGGTTTTCAAACTGCGGGACGTGGGCCCTTGGGGGCCCTGGGGTTATAAAACGGGGAGGGGGGGGGGTTCGCCACGGCAAGCACCTTTTCCACTGTTGGGTTGCGTTTAAACGCGCAGACGTCGTCAGAACAGGGCTAGCCAACAGCAGCTGAAGAAAGACTTTCAGTAGGAATTCAGTTTAAGCAGACAAAAATGTTCACTCTTGGGGTGAGACAGACTTGCAATATTTCTATGTTGATTAAAAATATGTTGAAAGCCATGAATGTCAATACAGAGTGATAATTTAAAGCACATAGTTTGAGAAATATTTTTTTGTAAATAAAAGTGGCAATTTCCATAGTTTTTCAGAACGTTAAGAAGGGAAAATAAGATATTAGATCATATATGTGTGTGTGTGTACACATATATGTACACACAGTAGTAATAAAAAATAATACCAAGCAGTGGTATTAGGCTGATAATAATTTTATCTGCAAAAGGGGGGCACTGAATTGGACGCTGTTCAGCAGATTTCCTGTAGATGATAAATTAGATGTAAAAAACTGAGGAACATTATGGTCACAGGTCACACTGCAGCAATGTGAGGCGTCTGTGCAGGAGAAGTTGCAGCATCTTTATGGCAGCGATCCGATGTTGATATTCATTTTGATTGATTGTCTAGACACTGTGTGACCCATTTCTGTCAAGTCCTATTCCTGAAGAGGATTATCAGCTCCCTTTAAACAACACATATATTTTAAAGGCTGTAAAAGAAAAAAAAAAAAAAAAAGGACATTAGTGTGGCCAGGGTAATCTATCAAGAACATTTGTAGACGGGAAAGTGGGCAACATTAACATGGAACTAATGTAAAATAGTTTTGTCTAGCTTTTATTCTTAAGCAGCGATAACTCTTGTGACAAGAGATTACTAGAGAAAATCATGATTCATATCTTGTGGTACAGATGAGTCACAGACCAACTCACTGAACTCAGTTGACAGTATGAGACTGAATGTGGTGGCTGCTGTTAAAGTGAACTTGTGTTTTGGTGCTGGTAGGGCTCGTTGACGGACCACCTGAAGGGCAACACCATAACCTGGAACGAGCTGTGTCACATAGCAGAGACCATGTCTCGTGGGTTGGCCTACCTCCATGAAGACATTCCCAGTTACAAGGGAGAGGGGCCCAAACCCACCATCGCACACAGGTATGAATTCCAAAGACTTCAAGTCCTCTGTCTGGAAACCCCGCCTGTAAAAACCAGAGGCGATGACAGCTTTGTAATGAGCGCTTCTCCTATCACAGGGACTTCAAGAGCAAGAATGTATTACTACGTGATGATCTGATTGCAGTCATCGGAGATTTTGGACTCGCTGTTAGATTCGAACCTGGAAAACCTCCAGGAGATACACACGGTCAGGTATGGGCTCGTTTAATTGGAATGATCAAAGTCTAGGTTTCCTGAAGGATCAGTTCTCACCCCCCCCCCTCTTGTGTCAGGTGGGCACGAGGCGGTACATGGCTCCAGAGGTGCTAGAAGGAGCCATCAACTTCCAGCGGGACTCTTTCCTGAGGATAGACATGTATGCTATGGGCCTTGTGCTGTGGGAGCTGGTGTCTCGCTGCTCCGAGGCCGACGGTGAGTCCAACGCTTCGGGAGTGCCTCACCCCAACCAACCGAACCCAAAGTCATCTATCAACCGTTTCGAGCGTGTCCTCATCTCTGTGTGACGTTTTCCCACTCTTCCACCGCGCCGACCCCATTTAGGTACAGTCGGCGAATACATGCTGCCATTCGAGGACGAAGTGGGCCAGCATCCATCCCTGGAGGATCTGCAGGATGTGGTAGTGCACAAAAAGATGCGCCCAGTCATGAAGGACTGCTGGCGCAAACATCCGGTGAGCCACGCTGGGGAAACTACCTTCCACAGGACGTCTGCATGTCATTTTCCCTCCGCTTCAGCGCCAACCTTTTCCACTTCACGTTTAAGTCGGGGAAAAACAGTGTTTTTAGCTCGTTATTTATATCACCGTTGGCCTCATCACACATGACTCCACGACGCGTTTTACTTCACCCTAGAGAGGGCCCACGCAGCCCCGGAAAAACACCCGCTGTGCTCTTGTTAGTTACAAAAGCTGCGTATAAAAACACTCCCCGAAGAAAGCTGGTTTACTTTCAGGTGATTTTGGTTCTTTTACACCGAAAAACGCCCCCAGACCTCGATGCTACTGTACTTCCTTTCTAGTTTATTTGTGCTCATGGATGGTTTCCCCACATGGTTGCCCCTCCCCCAGACCTTAACCCAAATCTCGACTTAAACCAGTTTAAACCCTCAAGCAACCATTTTAAGTGGGGAGCACCAGGCAGAAGGTCTCCACTTTGCTCGTGAAGTGCGTTCTAGCGCTTGTTTTCAGGACTGCTGTTCTGTGAGTATCCAGATTTGGGGTGAATGACTTTTGCCCGGTTGCCCTTGCAGGGTCTGAGCCAGATGTGCGAGACCATCGAGGAATGCTGGGACCACGACGCCGAGGCGCGGCTGTCGGCGGGCTGCGTGGAGGAGCGCATCGGCCAGATAGCCAGGACGGTCAGCAGCACTACCTCAGACAGCCCCATCTCCATCGTCACGTCTCTCACCAACGAGGACCTACCTCCCAAAGAGTCCAGCACCTGAGCGGGTGACACCATCCTCCACCTGAGACCCCGATTCATTTCACTTTTTCAACTTTTTATTTTTTTTTTTTCAAATCCAAACCCGGGTCTCGGTGACTTCTTTTTTTTTTTTTTTTTTTTTTAAAGCATATAAACTAGCAAAAAGAATGCAGCTGCTGCTTTATCCCAATACTGGTATTTTTTATTCTGTCTAATGTCAGATTTTACTAACACATCAATCTGCTGTAGTTTTGTAGTAGTAATAAGTTAAAATAATTGTCACGCGAGGTAACACCCATCTCGAATTTTAAGCATCGTCATTACCTCATGTACATCCGTGTTATTCTGTTTTTATTACCTCATGAGTTGCGACACTTCTCGTCTTGGTCACGATCGTCCGCGGCCAAACGAAAACAAACCTTCTGCTCCAAACCTCGGACAACGTGCTGCACACCTCGGAGGAAACGTCTTGTGACTGTTAGACAAAATATATTCATCTTCCTCAGGGGGTCGAAGCTTCTCTTTTTTTTTTTTTTTCTTCCCTTTTTTTTTTCCTTTAAACTTCAAGTGTGCTCTCATTGAGAATCTGAATGTTTCTGAAGGAGCGGAGGAAGAAAGAAAAAAAAAAAAAAAACATCGAACGGGAGCTGGAGCACACACAACAGGGAAGGAGCTAAAACGCGGAGCTGAGCAGTCGTATTCGACTTTCTGGATTTTTTTTTTTTTTTTTAATTTCTTTTGAGATTTGGGACAAGGGTCTTGTCCCCCCTCCCCCGGGGAACTACCTCTCAGGTATCCAGTAGGCCTCTTTGGGACATATATATATTTTTTTTCCCTCTAAGTCGAGAGCCAAGCTATCCAGCTAGCTGTCACGGACATATTCCTGGAAATGTTTTGTTTCTTAGCTGTTAGGAACGCGGAGTTACTCCTTTGCCAGTGTCTGGGGGGGGGAGCTGGGGGGGCGGCGGGCATTGACAGATGTTGCCTGAAGTTGCAATGTTACACATTCTTGATTTTTAACTGCGCGTGTTTGTGTCGCGTCTGCGTGTGGCGACGAGAGCTAGAGAGTGTTTTTAAAATAAGACTTACGATCGGGCGGACGGGGGGGGGGAGAGGGGTGATTCTCATGAGGGCCATACTTGAGTGAGCAACATGTCTGTTTTCTTTATTCTTTTGTAGGTAGTTGTTTGTTCAGAAGACTCAGTTGGACGTAAAGTCCCCAGATACCTCAGTCACTGTACATCATGCAATGAGAGCTTGAATGGTTGCCTTTGTCTCAAATGCAATGCCATAGTTGTATCATAACACAAATACCATACATTGAATGTCCGTTATGCTGCTGTGACTATTCCAGGATACTCAAGGATTTGTAGATGTACAGTACATGTATTCTTTGTTAATATAACACTAATGATATTATGTGAGGCTAATATTGTTTGTTTTTTTTTTGGTTTGTTTTTTTGATCGAGTAAGCCCTCAGCTGCTTACTCCTCCAGACTGACCTCAGATATTCTGACAAGTACCTCAGGCTTTTTCTACATGTATATCAAGTTGTGTTATGTATTTCAATTGTGTTTTAGTAGTTGAGATATTTTATTGTCGGTCGGGCCTCCGTCGTACGTGAAGATTCTTCTATTTCTTAAAAAAGGAAAAAAAAACAAACAAAAACAACAAAAAAAAAGAGAAGAGGTGGACAGAGAGCCCGACTAGTCGTGATGGTGTTAATGCTGTACAAAACCTAAAAGAGGGGGGCGGATTGTTGTAAATAGACCTGTACACACAGTTGCAGAACACTGATCTATCACTGATCCAATCAGGGCATTACCGATCTCACGTCGCCGAACCCAAGTTCCACCTCTGCGCATTTGAAAAGCCCGCCCCACATGTGGCGGCGTCTTACCCATTCGGGGGGGCACTTTGACTAAAGCTCTTGCCTCCGTGTCGTTTTAAAACACAAAAATGAATTAAAAAAAAAAAAAAAAAAAAAAGGCGTAATGCAAATTGGTGTTCGTTCCTCGCTGGGCGCTTCTCCGATTGGACGGAACGGCCGGTTTGGACAGTATAACCTCGATATTTACCCAGCGATGTGACGCTGTCGGACTTGTTCAGTTATAGTTTAGCCACGGCGCAGGATCACCCCCCGCTGTGCTTTGAATAGTGCTGTGCAAAGATGGTGAATTCTAATTATTATTTTTTTAAGCAGTGGTCTGTCGACTCGCTCCTGTGCAGTAGTGCTAAAGAGCATGTGGGGGATAAAATATATCTAATGAACAGTGTTTTTAGTGTAAATGGAAGTCATCGATGTGTCTTTGCCCACATACTGGAATAATAACAGACTAGTAATACAGACCATTGTTGAGTCGTTGAACAGTGGCATGTGCGTGGTCCAAGGGTCCAGCAATATTTATTAAACAGCAATAGTAAATTGAAAAAAAAAAAAAAAATCACAGTCTCTAATTCCACTGTGCTGGGACACGGCAGAGTTCTTCTGTGGATCATTGAAGTCCATCTCATCACACCTTGGGGTTGTGCTGAAGGCGCCCGTCGAGGCCTCTCAGCAGTGGGGAGGGGGGGTGGGGGGGATTGGGGGTGGGGGGGGGGGGGGGGTTCAAGGGTTGAGTCTGTGCGCTTGAGCTTAATGCAACCCGGGTGCTTTCACGTATTGTGCCAGAAAAGGAAAATAACAACGATGATCACAGGGGGAGCGGCGGGGCGGGGCTGGGCTGGGAGGGGGGGGTGTGGGGGGCTGCTGCGATCGTTCGTTACCTCCAAATGCTGTCTTAACACCCAGCACCTCTGAACAGGAAAAAAAGTTACCTCATGCAGTACCTCATTAGTAACCCTAACACAGTGTCGGTCTCATCTTCCAAAAAATAGATAAAACATTTTTAAAATAATCCAATTATGTATATATTTACTTGACAAATGTAAAGGATTTTTTTTCTTTTTAATGTGTGGATCCTGTGAAAGCTGATTGTTTTTAACTTTATTTTCTTTTTTTTTTTTGGATTTATGGTTGAGAAATGGTTCAACTCTCAAAGTGCGAATGGATGCTATTTGAATGAATCCCTGTTTATGTGAATTGTATGTGTCAGGTGTTTGTTTCACTAAAACAGTATGAATGATATCTTTATCTGTGAGCTGAAATGTTTAGAAATATAAACTAGATGCGAATACATCCATCTTTTTTGTATATTAAAAATAAAGACAAACACTGATTAACCACATGCTTTTTTATTTAATTTGTTATACCATTTAAAGAGTAAAGTAATCACCCTTTGAAATACATGCAAGCTACTGTACTGATGAAAAATAGCAATATTATAAATGTGATTTTTATATATTCAACATCCCAAAATAGCCTTTCCCAGGCTCCACCCGTCATTACACATAGTCAACGCTAGAGGGCAGCAGTGGTGACGTTCAACACGAGCTTATTTTTTACACGATCAAACTGAATAAATCAAAATAATAGTTTATGAATCATTTCGCTTAAGTGCACTGTACAAATCAAAGTAGATATATCCAATTTGCATGTATCTCTTGATATATGTATTCCAATTATTTAAAAAGCTATGCTCTAAAAGTAGTTCTGAATACTAGTACTAATAATGTAGTCATTGCAGTGTAGAAACAACAAATGAGTTTTATACTGACTTTTTCCTTTAGATGTAAAAATATGAATACAATCAAAACAACCCTGATGACAAGAGAAAAGCCAGTGCAAATATCATTTACTACACAAACGAATAATAGTTCATTAATCTGAAAAGGAAACAATTATTTGCGCCATTTAGCACGATCCCCACTGCAGCGCCTACCAGGCCAAGTAGTATCTGAAATGAAGGTGGAATTCTGGGTGTAATATTGTAGTTTTGAGAGAGGAGGAACCCCCAGAGTTGACTTTGGGCCGTCAAATCTTTATTATTATGACACACATTAACAAGCCAGCACGTTCACGGACACTCCAAAATCCGACCAAATTAAGACGCGTGTGGTTCCGGCCTTTTAAGCTTTGCACACCCCTATGTCTTGGACTAAATAACAGTCTAAAAAAGAGAACTCGATGACTACTCCAGGCATACCTCAACCAGCGCATCAACAGACAGTGACACATCCCATATGAACGCAACCCCCCTGGTTCAGGATCAAGAGTCGGAAAACGTCCTCCGGTTCCTGAAGGCAGCACAGCTCCATTCCGGGGAGAGCACATGGCCAATCACAACACGGGGCCGACCTCACGTGACCAGCCCGCGACTCAACGACGCTTGACGCGGAGCGGCTGATTGTGCAGCTCGTCGATGCGCGGTGACCCTAAAGAGGGCGATCCCCAACTTTACTTCACTTTAGGACACTTTCTGGAGCCCGACTTCACTGAGCCCACCTCTCACTTCGACACCGTGGCCATGATGTCAGGAAAGCGGCCAACAGGTATGTTTGAACAGCGCCTGTGTGGGAATATTTTGTCCCTTTTTGCGGGCTTAGTTCACGACCCGGAGCGGTGTTATTTAAATGAAAAACAACCGTCATCTTTTCTCATTGTTGGAGTATTTTGATGCTTATGGCTGGAGGTCTCGACGTTGGGTCGGGTTCGATCATCGCTTTTCATTTAAAAAATCTTTCAGCTTCGTTACTTTTAACTTATTCGCGTTACCGCCAGCGCTGTTCTACGCTTTAGCCAGCCAGGGTTACGACGGTGGGGCGACTTTGAACAAACTTTAAAAGTGCAAATAGACCCAAACATCTGGGGAAAAAAAAGTTTAAGAGATCCCAGTTGCACAGGATTTTCATATATATAGTTTTTTTTTTTTCTACTTCTGCTTTCACGTGTGTGTGCGTGCGTGTGCGTGTGTGTTTAGTGCATCCTCATGATCTTCTCCCATCTGTGTGTTTTCAGGCATCCCGAGACGAGCCCGGTCTGGTGAAGCCAGGGGCTAGCCGTGTCCCCTGCCGTGGCCCCCGTGCAGCAGCACCCGCCTGCTGGGATGCTCCGGAAGAGCAGCAGCAGCAGTGGAGGAGGAGGAGGTGGTGGTGGTGGAGCGGGAAGCAAGGCTCTGCCGAGACACCACTCCAAGCCCCACACCGGGTCGCTGTCCTCGGGGTCGGCCAAGTCCTGGAATATCGGCTGCAGCTCCAAGAACCTCGGCTCCTTGAGCAGCATGGGTCTGACGACCCACCTGGCGGGGGCCCCGGGAATGGACCCGGAATACGTGATGCAGCTGGTCAGCGACGTGCGGTGGTTCGCTGATGTGCTGCTGAACCTCAAGGAGGTTTTCCACTGTAAAGGTGAGTTTAAAGCAGCAGCAGCGGCGGAGGTCAGGGAGGTGGAGGGATGGACCGAAGGCTCCTGGGGGCTGGAACCATCCTGGTTTATACGTCTTAATTGTGTTCACGTTCAGAGAACCGTGTGTCAGATGGTATTAGATGGTATCAGAGTCTATTCAATCGCTCTAGTAGGCCAAGTGTGCATCGTAAGTATGCCCTGGCTTATGTTGCATCTCCTGTGCAGTCAGAGGGCCATATTCTGAATTTCTGGGATGGAAAAACAGAACCAACCAATCATCTCCACTTTCTATTTTTGGGGGTTGTCGCAGTCAGATTTTGGCAGAAAGCAAAGAGGGGAGCTGATTTTGATGTTTACCGATCGTGGCTAAAGTCCCTGACCGGCTGACTGGCTTGTGCCGCGAACCTATTGACCGGATTGATGTCTTGTTTACTCCCACTGTTGGGTCTCATCCGCGTTTTTGACTTGCAGTGTATTCCTGTAGTGTTTTTGTTGACGTCCCTCATCGATGCGTTGGTAGCTCCGATGAGACAAAGAGACGCGTTGAATGACTGATCGAAGGTGTCACAGCGGGGAGCCGGAATCACCTGAATTCCCGACTTTGGACATGCTCTCCCACAGATGCTCGCTTTCTGTTTTTCTGACTTCTTTTTTTTTTTTTTTTTTGAGTGCGTGCGTGTGCGTGCGTGCTTGCACACAAAAACCCAGTGTACACAAGCGCCGCGGCGGCGTCGGACAAGTTTGCCGCTGAGCTCGCGAGCTAAAGAAAATCCCTGAAATCCCCGCTGCAGTCTGGCGGTCCGCTCGGACGTGCTGGGGTCCAGCTGCAGGTCTGGCAGTGGGAGTGAGTTGTTTAGCCATTCCTCTGGCTGGAGGAGTGAGGCCCCCGCCAGTGAGCCTTGGCCCGCTTCACGCCGAGTGTTGCTCCGAGCCGTTACGAAAACATTTGGGATATCTGCTACCCAGTAAGCAATCGCTTCCATATGGCTCCGCGATATCATTGGGCGATTTCTTTTTCCCCCCGTCCCGGTTCCGGTGATTTGTTTTCCTTCTCGGGGACTGTGGTTCTAGTGTTCTACTCATCCGAGGCGCTGCTGTTATCCACGTCCTTTCCCAAGTCTGTGTTGTTATGAATATGAAAGCATTCAGGGAATATAACTTGGGTATTGGTGTAATTACAAAAGAATTCCAAAAGTACAAAAATAAATAATAATAATAAGTGTTTTATTGTCAGACTTTGGGAGATAACAGCTCAAGTGGGTGAATAATCAGTTATCTCCGTCCCTAAGGTGGCCCTGCTGATCAAACAAGTGCTCTCCTCAACTTGCTTTAGTTGTACTTTTAATAGTTTAGATCTGTCTTAATGTGATGCATCAGTATTGTCGTCTCAAATGGCTATGCAGCGGTCTTTTAGTCTTCTCGAGATGTCAGAGTGCGAGTCAAAAATTCCTCCCGTGCTGTAAGAGTTGGGAGGAAATGTTTGTTTGCGCGCTTGCATTTTGAGGTTTCTGCGCCTTGCTCAAAGGCACGTCAGCAGCGCCCCAGGACTGTCCCAGCACCTCGGTTCTCGCTTTCGCTTCTGCCGAGCGCCTGCCCCGGCCTTCGGAGATTAGCGGCACGCGTTGGTATTCGGACGTGGAGAGGTCCTCCATGTTGGTGAAGGAGGCTGAAGGAACGCCGCCCGCAGGTTATCGAGGCTCTTGTTGTTCCTTTAATCTCTGGAGAGCTTCTGTCAGGGGTGTTGTGTGAAACTGCCACGGTTTTCGCCACTCACTCCTCTGAGCACCCGTAGGTGCTCTTTTTTTTTTTTTTTACCTGGGGGCGCGCGCTGCCTTTTGTCCGTTGGTAACCAGCGCGGTGGAGATTTAACATTCCCACTGATCCCTACAGGAACGGTTTCCCAACAGTGGTCGAGCTGCTGAAGAATGCGAGGCTTGTTTGAGTAAATGATATTCCTTTTTTTTTTTTTTTTTTTTTTTTAATCCACAACTTCACCTCGCCTTTGTCAATCTTAAACTCAAATTACAAACTGCGTTGCCTCAGCAACGCTCTCCTTAACTTCCAGTCACCGCGGATATTCGATAGTCGTCCAACACTTCCAGTCTCCGCAGATATTCCTCAGACCAAACTCACGTTAACGCTACCGAACACGGCACGTCAAGCTTTGATCACATGGCCTTTATTTGCTTCAAGTTACTTGTTTTAAGCCAATTTCTGCTGCAGTGTGAGGTACTACACTACATGTACGGTAGTTTCAGGGCTTTGTCTCTGTCCAATAAACTTCAGAACACTTTCTTTCCCATTATTTGTCCAAGTCAAGACTTCCTTGCTGAAGACAGTTTGGTTAATGCTTTTAATCGGGATGAAAGGGAGTCCTCCACACACAGTCGGGCCGCTGCCCCCCTCCCATCCCCCCACTCTCCTGCATACTCTACATTCCTTTAGAACAAATGTTCACTTGTAGCCGTCGTGCCTTCAATAGACGGACCGGTAGGTGTGAGGACCGACTGCAAAGTGCTTAAAAATAATCCGTCTTAGTTTTTTTTTTTTTTTTGGGGGGGGCAGCCATAAATAACAACAACAACACGGCGAGGCAGCGCTGGCCTTTGGTTGCAACATTTAAGCTCCCCGAAAAGTCCAAAGTGGCATTTTTTTTTTTTTAGTAGGCTCTTGAGCAATCCGTCTCAGGCCGAGGCACAAATTCAACACACCAGTGTATTTAAAGCTGCTGGTTGACTGGTTCAGACCTTTCGAGAGTCATTCTGCCCGGCGCTATTGTTGCACAAGTTCACGTTTGCACAAGGTTCCACTGCTTTTGTTATTACTGTGCTTTTTTTTGTTTTGTTTTTTTTGTTGTTTTTTTTCAGGGCAACACCGCAACACAAGTCTAAATATCATGTGATGAAGCCAGACAAAATGTGGTTCGCCTTGCACGCGGAGCCAGAACTGTTTAGGAATGTGCGTTGTGAAATTCGCGGCCCTCTTTGGGCTCTCTAAAATCAGGTTGTTGTTTTTGTACTCTTGATGTTGTTCTGACAGAGGATCTATAGGGTCTCCACATCCGACAGGTGTGTTCACCGCTGCTGGTGAAATTCCGGATGCTCGGGTGAATCGGCTCACAGGCTCCCTTCTCCTGGGATCAGGCCCCCCCCCCCTTGATATTCCAAGTTGTTCCCTTCTACCAAGTTCCAGGCATCAGCACGGCCACTCGCTACCCCCTTTCCGACACAGAATTATCAGAAACTTCAGTAAATTCCTGCTTGCGCCCGGAATACTTTGTGTCTGGTGGAGGTCTTTTTTTTTTTCTTCATTTTAGCATTTTTAGCCTTGGGTGAAAAAAAACAAACAGAAGTCCTTCATCCCAGGTCTTCCATAGTTCCTGCTCCAGGAAGAGCAAACATTTCGGAGCAGGGTTGAGGGGGATGTTGTTTCAAAGCACGAACCACCTCTGTACGTTCTACGTGTACAGTTATGGTAACGGGAGCTCGTGAGACGGCACGTCGGAATGATGTCGGAAGGACCTGCAGCTCGTCGCGAGTCTCTCCCTATCTTCGCATCACGGGGCAGAATTCCAGTCGGACCGCATTGCTCTGTCGCTGGCATTTTCCGGTCCTCGTCCCTTATCAAGCGGCGACTCTGACGCATTTGATAAAAGCGTAACGTTTTGACGAAAGTCTCCGACCAAAGTATTTGGCTGAACGTCGATGAGGAGTGATCAGAAAACCGGGCACTTTGTCCTGTCGGAGGAGTTGGAGCTTTCGTCGTCTAGCTCAGTTTAGACGCTATAAACACCCTCCCTCGTGCTCAGAAACAGTCCCAGTCATGGCTACCACCCCCCCCCCCTTCCATCTTCCACAAGTGCCCGTGCACCAAGTGAAGTGTCCGCTCGCCTCCAACTGAGAAACGAGGCCCAGCTCAAGCACATAATTGTTTAATAGCTCGGCGCTCTTATGAGGAAGAAAGGAGAGATTTGTTGGGCAGTGACTTTCCCCGTGATGCTGAGGGATGTTTTTGTGCGAGCCTGCGGTTGGGCTCTGTTTCCCGGGGTGGGATTTATGGTTATGGGTCTGGATGTTTGTGTAGGAGATTGGTGGTGGCGAGGGGCGGATTGGCTCCCACTGGGGGAGGGAGGGAGGGGGGGGGGTTGACCAGCGATGGGACGGACCTGCTGAAATTAACGGCCTGGATAGTGTGTGTGTGTGTGTGTGTGTGTGTGTGTGTGTGTGTGTGTGTGTGCGTGTGCGCGGGTGCGTGTCTCACAGAGACAGAGAGAAAGGGAGATGGCTGTTTTAACGCGGAACACCAGAAATCTGTAATGTTTTCTCAGCTTTGCACAATCGGGCTCACCCAGCGGTGCCGCGGATCTCCTGTTTCACACATTCGGAGTCGTTAGTCACTCCTCTTGCGCAACACCCCCGTCTCCACTGCAGCCCACATTTAGGTGAGTCACATGGCAAAATTGTTGCACTTCCGAAGCGCTCAAGGTGAAGTATTCCCTGGATACACACCAGAACTGTCCTTTAAAAAAAAAAAAAAAAAATTCAAACCAGATAGCTGTTGATTAATTCAGCAACTGCTCGGGTACCTATTTTTATTGCGCGTTCATTTGGATTTCACATAATTCCGGCCCCTTTATGGCGGATAACACTCTCCCCCATCGACACGTGGGTCGGACAAAAGCGTCCGCGTTTGCTGCAGTCATCACCCTGAAGAGAGCTCAAATACGATGACTTAGGTTTTCGGTGGTTGGCGAGCGGTTTTGCTCTGCAAGTCTTTCCGCTTCCTGTCGCCTCCTCGCGTGGGGCCCCCGCGGGTCGACGTGCACCTGCTCGTGGCGGGACGTGCAGAAACGTTCCGAGGGCCTCGCTCAGAGCAGGTAGCTGTTTACGGAGCTTCCTGTTTACCGTCTGAGGCCGTCTCCCGTCTCCAAACAAGGCATGGGAAAGACGGCGAGGCACCCAAGCAATGCTGCGTTTGTTTGGGGGGGCATGGTGGTGGTGGTGGTGGGGGGCTGGGGGGGTGTTTGGAGTGTTTGGAGATGGGACCCTGACCAAACAAATCCACCTGTCGTGGATCAGGTTCCAGGAAGCTCAGCGATACCAGCGGAGGACGATTCAGCAAAAAAAAAAAAAAAAAAAAAGTGTTTTTTGACCTTCCTCTGAGGGTGGGGGGGGGGGGGGGGCATTTTTGGGTGACTCATGCGGGATCATGTCAGCGCTCTGGAACGAGGTAGACCTGCAACACATGCACAAAAGCTCCAAAGTCGTCTGCTGTCGCGGGTATAAATCCGTCAGCCTCGCTCCCCGTAGGAGGCGGGTGGCTGGTGGTGGTGGGGGGAGGGGGGGAGGGGGGGGGGGGGGTGATTGAGATACGTGGCCTTTCAGTCCGCTCCCCCGAAGCCCTGCGGCTGTTTCCCAGGATGAATTGTGACACCACGGCTGCCGAGCCTTGATTCATGTCGGGCACATCGCGTGTCCAGACAGGCCACTTGATTGCTGTTGTTATCAGCGGGAGGGGCGGGGGGGGTTGTAACCTTTGTCAGACAACCTGAAGGTTCGGATTAGATTGGTCGGCCGCTGCATCGTTACACACAGTGAGCTTTGTTAGACACAATGGAACCACCCCCCCCCTCAGCACACACATGAATGTACCAGGAGACATTCATTTAAAAAGCAAATATTTGAGGTGCTGTTTTGTGTTGAAGTGATAAATGCCTTAAATGTCCTTAACAGTGATCCAATAAACAACACTCTGTGTTTATTTAGTCACATTTTGAGTGAGGAAAGTGGAAATGATGGCAAAACTGTTAGAATTCCACTTGACAGCGGGCAAATGGGTTACGGAGGAAAAGCCCGGGCCATTCATATTCATCTGCTCAAATCGTCTGTGTCTCCCCGACATCATGAAGACTGAGAACGACTCGGAGGTGACAAATGGGCCGCGACGGCGTCTGCCGCCGCAGCGCAGACAGTAAAGGAAACTTTGTTCGTAGCTGCACTCCCCGTCCGTTAAGATCCACTCGCCGGAGTCCGTTTGCGAAAATGTGCTCCGCGAACGCTCGAAAAGGTCGATGCCGTTCGAATGCAGACGGGAGGGGCTCTTGTTTTTCTCAAAAGGGAAGTTGTAAGGTTTCAGATTTGTCATCGGAATCAAACGTAGACACAGGAGGCAAACGCTTTTTTTTTTAATCTTTTTCTGTTGCTGTTGGATTAAAAATAGAGATCAGCAGCTACATGGGCTATCATGACAGCGGGGATCATTTGTGAGTCTTGAGCAGAAGCTGCATCAAAGCTCTTACTGTAAGGAAATGTTTTGTTCTGTGATATGAAGGCACGGCCGATAAAAGACGCCCAATCAGGAGTGAGGAAATAAATGAAGCAGCACAAAAAAAACCCCCCTAACCTCCGTTGACATTTTCAGTGTGTGTCTGTGTGTGTGTGTGTGTGTGGGGGGGGGGGGTCGTGTTTTAAACAATAAAGCCCAGCTCAATACCTCAGCCCCGGTTATCTCTACCAAAACAATGGCGCGGCCCCAGCAATTGGCGGCAAATTTCCAGCTTGGCCTTTGAGGCCATTGTTGTGCCAAAACAGATCACCAGTGTTTTCAGCAGCTTCTGCTCCTCTGTCTCACATCATTTAGGGGGCGACAATGCTGATGACCAGTGTGAGCCGTCACACACGGTTTGACCTTGTTTGGATGACTTCATTTCCCATTTCCCAGTTCTTTTGCAGGAATTGTTTACCGTGGGCTTTTAGGGTGGAGATCCAATTACGATCCGAGTAGCCTAATCGCACACAGACCGCTCCGACACCCACGCGGAAATTGCGCTCCACCTGTTTTAGAGGAAATAATATGATTATTAACTAGTAATAGGAAAGGCGAAGTCAAGGACGTTGGCATGTGGTTGAGGGTTTTTGTGGGGTTTTTTTTTTTTATTTTCAACATGTTGCTCTGTGCTGCTAGAACAGCTTTCACAGTTGGCGCTGGGTGAGAATAAACCACAATAAAGCCAGCTACCACCCCGCAGATGAAGCCCCGACTGGAGGCAGCAGATGCTCTCAGCTCTCCACCGGCTGGAGCTATATCAGAGCTGCTACCCCCCCCCCCCAGATCCAAATGGGCCCGTGCCACCAGTAAAGAAAACCTCCAGACGCCATCCAGTCAACCCAGGATGTCCCGGAGAGTTTCAAAGGAAGGGGAGGGGGGGTGTAATGAGAGGCAATTGTCGGTGCAGGGGCTTTGAAGTGTGTGATCCAGGGCCGTAGGGTCCAGGTTAGCCTCTCCCCTTCACAGGACTCATTTTCTGTGATCTGGGGGGGGATTGACCCCCCCCCCCTTCCCACTCATATGGTACATTGACTTGTTAAGATCTATAATTGTCCTTTGCGTCTGAAACAGCGCCGCAGATGGTCCGGGTCTAAGCCTCGCTGGTGGATTACAGCTCCCGTCTGATGTTTGCGCCCGAGCGCGCTTGAATCGGTCGACCGCGCACGGCTACCCCCGCGCCCTCCGCAATCTCAGACCCGAGCTCGCAGATGCAGCCGCCGCCGCCACCGCATGGCTACCTGCCGCGGGATCGACGTCCGCTGGGGGGGAAAAACAAAACAAAACACCAGTCCACTCCGCGAGTCAGACGCGAGCTTCGCTTATCGGCTCATCTTTTGATTAGCCGGCAACAGGAACAGGAGGCAGATAATTTCGTCCGTCTTGTTTTCCCCAGCAGCTTGTAAAGGAATAAATAATGCAGAAATGCTAATCTGTGTGGGTCGTGTGCCAGACTACAGTTCGGCTCAGTCGATAAATGCAAATGGGAGATCGTGGCGTTAACTGTCAGTGCTCTCAGTGACCTTTGATGCTTTGTCTTGTGCGGATGCCATTCATAACTGATGCGTTGTGTTTGCTAAAATAAAGGCAGAGATGCTGTCTGAATGCATTTTGTACATTTTTCCCTTCATAGATCTTATCCGTGTTTGGAATGAATGCTGTTTCTTTTTTTACTGTACGTCTGCACCCGAACCCGGATTTAAAGTTTTTCTTATTATCACCTCTCTTCCCTTGAGGGAGGCGCTCATCCCAGACTGCGACTGCGGCCCAGAACGCGGCGAAGTCGTTCCTTTAGAAGGACTTTCGACGGTTATTGAGGAGATGTCGACGCACACAAAGCCCGCTTTTGTCCGGCGCATCTCTGGCTTTTGTGTTTAATCATAACAGCTCTCTGGAGATGAGCGGGCGCGCCTCGGCCACGCACGCGGAAGAATCCCCTCCCGCGATCCCGGTGTCGGGACGGTCAGGCCCCCCCCCCGATCCTGAACCGAGGATGCGCGCGGGCCGCAGATGCGCGCCTTCCGGCGTGCTCCATCGCCTCGTGACAGGAGGAAACGAAGCGAGTTTCCTGACAGATGTAGTGCAACGGTTGACTCACTCTCACCCCCCCCCCCCACCCCACCTGACTTCTACCTGTCCCTGAGGGGGAGGTGGGGGGGGGCAAACACATGTAGACACAACATAAAATCATCTGCCCTGCACTCCTGGGCGACTCCCTTTGAAACCAAAAGGAATTCCGGGAAGAGATGGTGTGGATTCCCAAAGCCGTGTGTCTTCTGGTCCCTTGCAGACAACCTGGAGAACCTGCAGCTGCTGGTGCAGGAGCGCCTGGCCGACCTGCTACGGGTGCTCAAGGCGGTCATTGGGAAACACCAGACTCTCAACTCCGTGGACATCCTGGGAGCAGCCGGGGCCGTCATCGCCAAGGTCAAAGGTCAGTGGAAGCGGGCCGGCGCCGTCGCCAAGCACTTTTAAGTGGAAGAGCCCAGCCAGCGTTTGGTTTGGGCTCTATTTTTAGGAGCACTAGTGTGGGAGATAAATGCAGTTTTGTCTGCAGAATTGGTTTTAAAGGTCACAAGAAGAGATGTTTTCATTCCTCTTTCAGCATATTTCCCATTTCTCCTGGAAATGCGATCTCTCACAGGGGTGTTCTCTCACAAGGCGCGATGCAGAGGGCTGTGACTTTCATTCTTTCTTTTTTTTTTCTTTTTTTTTTTTGGGGTTGCGGGCTCCCTGTCAGTCAGACGCTCAGCACGTCTTTCCTTCCTGAGCGGTGTGTGTTGATGTGACTCGCCTGAGAACGTGAGCAAAGGCGTCTACGTCTTGAGGATGTTTTCAGAAGGCATCTCTCTCTCTCTCTCTCTTTTTTTTTTTTTTCAGCAAGCGAAACTTTCACAATGTTAAGACTGCTAAAAATGACAAAAGGGATCCGGTGTTGGTCGGGTGTTATTGCCATTGTTGACAGGTGAATGACAGGACTGGCTCCGACGTGCGGTCACGGCACAGAAAGAACTCACAATATGTAAAACAAACAGAGTCCTTTAGGAATGATATGTTTTTGACCCATTACCCACTTATTTAGTTGTTAAATAATCTGGTCAGAAACTCAATCTTGGTGATCATTTCTCACAGAAGCAATAGTCATCCCTGCTGTATGAGGTAACAGTTTTACGAAGAGTTTTGAAACATCTGTTAAGTGGATGTGATCATAAATAATGGTGGTTGTCAAAGGTTAAAGAGTTGCCTGCAGATCTGATCATCTGTAGGCGTATTGTCTGGTGTCTTACATCTACAATCTGTGTTCAACAACCCTCCACTCATCAAAGCTGATGGCGTCTGGATATTCTCTTGGTTTGATTACACAGGAATGCAGGCGTCGGTGACAGCCGCCGCCTCACCCGCGCTCTGCTGCCATCGCGTCTGTAATCCGCCCGACCACCAGGGGGCGCCTGACATCAGGGGCCTACTTGGACCTGGCTGACCGCGGGGAAGGGAGGGAGGGGGTCATCGGGTCAGGCGCAGATCGGAGACCACGCGTTGCCCCGTCCGCCTGTGCCGCTCCGGTTCGCCTGGCTCCGCCCTCGTCGCGATTTGACGTTCAGCTGTGGCGCCCGGGGCACTTGGACAACAGCCAGAATTTATTAAGAGGAGAAAAAAAAAAACCCCATGCGACGCTCCCTCCCTCTGCAAACACATGGTTGTCTAACCAGTTTCCAAGTACATTTACAAGTAGATGTTAAACACCAGCACAGACTTGGTATCATTTTAAGAAGTGTCAGGGGTTTCAGCTCGGCCACGCCCCCCCCCCCCCCACGTTCCTCCAGGCAGGACGGGATGCTTCAGGATTTCTCTCTCCGGCACAAAGCGGGTCCAACCCGGGCGGCGGGTTGGTTCCTCGGTCCGGCTCGCTCGTTATTTTCGCCCCCCCCTCCTGCTGCGAAACCGCGGGGCGCCAAAATAAAAACATCGGCACTTATTGAAATTCTTTCCCCGCTCCTCGTCCCCGCGGCCGACGAGCCGTGCCTTTTGCGTCCCGCCGTCAGTCTCGCACGTGCGCCTCAAAAGCGTTTTGCTGTCCCTCTGCAGACGAACGTGTTTCCATTGTTAGAATCTGACTTTGTTTGTTTATTGACCCAAAAGTCTCGGCGTGAAATTGTTGGAATGTTATCGAAAACTTGGCTGAGGTCGTCGGGGGGTCTTTTTTCTTTTTTTTTTTCTGCGCCAAATGTCCCAGTTCCACCTCAGCCGTGAGAACACAATGGCTCCAGTATTTGAATGATGCAGTTTCCATATTTCAGTAGTGACAAGGGGGGCTGGAGGGGGGCTGGAGGGGGGGGGCAGACCTCTGCAATCATTGTTAGGAGACCCACAGGATGTCCTGAGGAAGAAGTCAGTAGAGGTTGTATGTTCGCATTAAGGACCAGGGAGGTGTTCAGTAGGGAGGCCTCCTCCGTGCTGGCGTTCTTCGAGGGTCTCCCTGGAACGTGCGCTCGCGTCTGCCGCCCAGGAGGCCGCTGCCCTTTGATCCTGCCCGTCACGCCGGTCGGGAATTCGCTCCGCTCCCACGGGACTCGGCCGCGATGGGAGGGAAATGGAAGCGGCGAAAAATGGGAAGGCCCTGAAACCCGGGAGCGTTCGGCGTTCCGTCGAGATGTTTCACGGGGGTTTCAAGGAGGTAAGGCGAGCCGGGGGTGGGGGGGGGACCTGGGCGCTCGCTGGTCGCAGAGCTCAAGCTGTGCGAGCGTTTCCTGTCTGATCCGTGACAGGAAGCGCTCGGCTTCGTCAGACCTCGCCGCCTGTTTCTCCGGTTCCTCTTTTCTTTCTGGAAATGTTTTCGCGCCGCGTAAACAGATTCCTGGGCAGCGAAGATCCGCACGCGTTCGCCGAGGCTTCACTGAGGTCTCGCTGGACACCTTCCTGACCGACGGTACGGAAGCACACAAGACTCGGAAGACGTCTGTTGGGATCGCGGCTCTCTGGAACACGGAGACCTGCGATCCGTCCTGCCAGACCCCGCGCTCCGTACATGCGTGGACTGTGTGCGTCATCCGGCTCCTGGTTGTGTTCTTTAGGATGTTTGAATGACCCGGTCTTCAACGCCTTCGACCTCGTGCAACCATTAAAGCAGTCTGACCTTTTGTGTGTCACCGAGGGGAATGTAAACACTTGTGTTGAACAGCTTTAGCCCTCGTCAGTGTGATAAACTTCTCCAAACAAGAAACCATGTCATCTATCACTTAATGGCTTCAGCACAAGTGATTTTTAAACATTCAGTCGGCGGTTTCTTCCCTGAGTTTAGAAGGTTTTGTGCTTCTTATCGACGGTTAAGCGGGCCCGGTCTCGGCGGGTAAATATGTTTGCTGATTGATGGACCGATTGTGGTACAGTTTTGGCTGACGTGATTGTGTTTTATCGCTCTCCACAGGCGTTAACTTCAAGGAAGTGAACCCAGAAAGCACAAAAGCTATATTTGGCGAGATACACACATCCATTGACACTTTGGCATTCACGTTCGGCAATGTGTGAGTATTACGTCGTCGATGCAGGTCGGCGTTGCTTTCCCTTGCTTCGCCAAAGGATAGTGGAGGCGGTTTGAGGCGACCTTTAACCCTTTAGCCTCTGTGAATGTGCGCGTGCTTCCAATAATGTTCCCGCAACACATTTGGAGTCTCTCTGGAGCCTCCGCGCTAACCAAATCTGCAGCTTCATCCGTTTAAATCTGACATCTTGACATGTGTCTCCAGAGTTTCTGACTTCCTTATGGGAGATGTGGACAGCGGCTCAGGGTTGGGGACCCCCCAGGCCAGGAGAAGCAGGGTGAGCTATTTTATTTCAAAGCTGCGCTATCAAACGCAGCAGCTTTCAAAATAGAAAACTCAAAGCGTAATATTACCACGCCTCCCCATAAAAAAGAAGCCTCAGACACTTGCTTTTTGTACTTAATTGAAGTTACAACGCTCCAACCGCCTCTGATGTCGTTAATTGCACGTCTACTCTCCCCGCTTTCTAATCTTCCGCGTCTTTTTTCCACAGTCTTTTGACAACCTCTCTGTGGATCCTGAGGGATATGTTTCAGAGAAGACCATCTTTGACGGTAAAGTATTCTCATTTTCAGTGCCTCCGAGAGATGTCTGAAATAATAAAAGTCGTGAAATCAAAGCTATTAGTTGGATCAGGCGGTGTTTGTCTGTGGTGTCAGCCTGTAGGCTAGCTGTGTGTTTGAGGCTTCTGGACTCGTGAATGCCTGAGGTAGACCCGCCTCAAAACCTCAGTTTCCACCCCTGTTATTTCTGCTGCTTTTTTCTTTTTTTTTTTTCATATAAGCTGCTAGTTTCACCCCTCGGTGCTTACTTATCTGACATTCTTTGCCCGTTTAGGAGTATTTCCATGTGGAATGGGAATCCTGTGAGGTTTGTATTAAATCTGATCAGAGTGGCTAAGACAGGGCCTTCACAGTGAATAAAAAAAAAACCCCTGATGCTGTTGGACTATTTAAAAAGATGCCCAGCACTTTCATATCGTCCCACACACTCAACCTCAACCTTTGGATGTTTATTTCATTGTTATTATTATTTTTCGTATTTCCCTCCCACACGTCTGCTGGGACACTAGAATTTAACGTGCTTTTTATCCGACGTTCGCGGTTCAATTTGGACACTCTTTTTGTCCCCCCCCCGCTCAGGCCCAGAGGTGCCATTGTCACGGGAGGAAGAAGTGGACCTGACCCTGCTGAAGAATGACAGCGGGGTGGAGTCTGCGCTGCTCTACGCCAAGGCCTGGTCCAGGTATATCAAAGACCTCCTGGCCTGGATGGAGAAACGACTGGCGATGGGTAAGAGATGGCAATACTGGTGTAACATACACCCCACGCTGTTGTTCACAGCTGCAAATGTCCACGTTGTAACATGAGATATTTACCCAGAAAAGATTTTATTTTTAGAATATTTATTTATATACATTAGCTGATTCTTTCCTGTAACACGGCACTAAAACGGCCGATGAGACAAAGCGGAAATGTCCTGGATGCTTTATTCACCTGTGCTCTGAAACCGCTGGCCAGATGGCGCATCAGATGCACTTCTTCGTGTACTTTCCACGATGAGGGTGTGTGTGCGATACGCAAAACGTTAAATTGTTAAAAGTTCCGTTTAAAAATAGCGTCTTCTATTATGCATCACCTCTCACGTCTGTCTGCTTTAGCACTGCTGGCCCGAGCACCCCCCCCTTAGCCCAAAAAAATTCATAGATTAGCCACATCGGTGTATAAGCTGCAGGGTTCAAAGCGTGGGAAAAAAGTAGCGTATTATAGTCTGGAAAATACTGTAGTTAGTATCTCATATTCTATCTTGTACTTATGAGGTACTAAATCAATAGAGAAGATAGTATCTCATAATATTTCAATACTGCTATAACGTGTTTAATATGCTCTCTGTACTATCAGGGTAAATGTATTACCATTTTACTATTTATTGTGTGTTAATAATATTTATTTTCTTTCAGATATCGAGTATGCAAAATATTATGCAAAAATGGCCGAGTCTGCCAAAACTCTCGCCAGTCAACGGGTACGAAGGCAGCCCTCTTCTTCTTCTTTGTGAATGACCCCAAAGTGCACGTTAGACCAGTGCTGATGCACGTCTTTGCGCTTCCCCCCAGGACTACATGCCGTTCAGCGACACCTACGTTTCCACCTTCAAGAACGAGGCGGAGTACCGACAGCTGCTGGTCCAGACCGCCATGGCGCTCCAAACAAACAAATTTGTGCAGGTGAGAGCGGGAGACGCATTCGACCTGATTTCCCTTCAAACCAGTTCGGCGAACGGCGAGGCGAGGTGTTGCTGGGCGCTTTTCAGCGCCGCAGTGAAAGAAAGGCTCGTCACCGGCGACACAAAGAGGGCGTGTCCCGAAGGGCTGCACCGGATTACCGTGACCTTTGCTGAAAGCAGATGTTTAAAAAAACAAAGGATCCATCGTCGCAAAGTTGATAAACGCGGCGCCTTTTTTTTTTTTTTTTTTTTTTTTTTTCTGTCCATCCAGCCTCTCCTGGCTCGCAAGAACGAACTGGACAAGTTGAGGAAGGACGTCAAGGAGCAGTGGCAGAAGGAGCAAAAGAAAATGGTATGCAAACCAGGCCAGTTTGAGATGTAAATTATTCCGTGTAAACACTGAAGGAATGCCGTCCGTCCCAGAAAAGGCAGCATTCCACAGTAAATGTTACTGTTGTCGCAGACTTGTAACTATCACTTGAGTTCAATTTACAGCGCCGGGTCACGAGAGAGCTTTTAAACAAAAATAACCAAGCCCTTTGTGGACTCACCACAATTATTTTTCATTAATTCTGTTTACACGCGCGCTCGCGTGCCCTCATATAAAAGGTCTCTCAACCATTAAAGTGCTCTTGTCAATCTACATATTTTAATCACACGGCCAATTACGGTATGATTTGTGGTTTTGGCAGCAAGAGGCAGAAGCGGCCTTGCGGAAAGCACGAGCGCTGAAGTCGCAGAGGAGGGAAGAGTACGAGAAAGCTCAGTCGTCTACCAGCCGCTCCCTGGAGGAGCAGGCCAGTACGATGAACAAACAGCTGGAGAAGAAGAAGAGGCTGGAGGAGGAGGCTCTGCAGAAGGTAGCCGACGTCCCGCTAGAGCGCCACGCACTCGCGCTTGTTGAAGTAGCAGGGCAGCGTCGCAATGACTCTGTGTGTGTGTGTGTGCGTGTGTGTGTGCGTGCGTGCTGCTTTGCTCAGGCAGAGGAGGCCCAGGAGCAGTACCAGAGCTGTGTGTCCGACGCAGGCGTCCGGAAGATGGACCTGGCCAACGCCAAGAGCACCATCCTCTCACAGATCCGCAACATGGTCTTCCAGTGTGACCTCACGCTCAAGGCCGTGAGTGGACGACGCACACACTCCTCGCTCGGGGCGCCGCAGCACAAATGTCACCCAGATCAATTTTCTAAGCTAAAAACGTAAATGAAAAATATCCCCATTGAACCGCGGTGCCTTCGCGGACTTTCATTTCAAAGGGAGTGTTGAGAACAGTGGAGTTCGGATGCTATTTCTGGGGCTGTCGGTGTTACAGACCGCTTTAAAACACGACTCCTTCATGAGAATCCTCCCTCAACATTCTCTGCTCCGTTTCCTTCAGGTGACGGTGAACTGGTTTCAGATGCAGCACGCTCAAGCGGCGTCCCTCCCTGCTCACTACCAGGCCCTCAGCGACAACGCCAAGCTGTACGAACCCGGCGAGTGCTACGCCGACTTTGCGCGGAACCTGCCGAAAAACCTGCAGAAAGAGCATTTGCACGCGGATTCCATCTCCTCTGACAACAGCAGGTACCCACTGCTCCACGGGACCTGTTACTGTCGGGCGTTACAGCTGAGATTCTAAAATCTGCACACTAAAACTCCATTTGGCATCCTGTTGCTTTAACACAGTTCAGACTGTTACACACACACACACACACACGCACGCACAGCCCTTGAGATGAGTTTTCCTGAGGTTCGAGTTGGGTTTCACTTCACTTTGGGACTTTTTCCTGAATTAATTCCCAACATTTTTTAAGAAGTTGTTCAAGAACAGTTCATCTTTCAGTGAAGGTTAACAGTGAGTCAGAGTGGGAGGAAGCCAGAGAGGCAGAGAAACGCGGAGAGACAGAATACATGTTGAAGTTGTTGCCCTTCCTCAGGAAATATCTGTGGCACAGGCTGAGTGCAGCAGGGGGGAATGTGAGCGGGCGGTTGGAGCTCTCAAGAAGACTCTCACGCACACACACACACACGCACGCACACACACACTCACTCACTCATTCTTCTATCTTTGTAAAGTCTTTCATAGACGTCATTTATCACCAGCCCCTTCCCCTAACCACCTCAACTAACCCCCTGACCCTAAACCTGGTTCTAACCCAACCTGCATCTCCACCCTCAAACCGACCTTTGAAGTTGAGGACCTGCCAAAATGTCCTCACTTCCCCAAAATGTCCTCGCTTCACTAAAATGTCCTCACTTCCCAAAAATGTCCATTTTGATAGTAGAATGCAGATTTTGGTACCCAGTGTGTAGTAAGGACAAGAACACACACAGACACACACACACACACACACACATACTCACACACACAGCAGCATTCTTGCCCTTATAGGCGTTACAAAATCAGCACTGATAAAAAGGATTAATGCTGTCATTTTAAAAGTATGATTCACAGATGAGATGGAAAGAGAGAAAACATCTTTGTCTTCATTCAGTGCTCAAGACAAGATTGTACCTGTAAATGTGTTTCAGTCTCTGTTCTTAATGATCAGGTTCCTTAAAAGGGGAACTAGACCACAGTGGAATGGTTACTTTTATTATCGAGCCAGTGAGGTTAAATATTATGCAAATAGAATTAGAAATGATTCAAATTTAAAGCTTCATAAGATTCATAGATTCAGCAGATTCATAAGATGTAGAAAAAGCTCCTTTTACTACTTTTTCTGTTAAATCAACTGAGATTCGGATTTACAAAACTGAAAGATGTTGTTCTTGTTACACTTGTTTGTTTTAAAAGCAACAATTCCCAGAGAAGTTGCCACCTAGGGACGATCAAAAATCTGATTCTGAGCTCTGGCAATAACAATGTTTTCCTTTTTTTTTCTGTTTTTTGGGGGGAAATTCACCACATATCAATGCTGTCTTTATTTCCCTCAGGTTCATGTTCAACAAAAGGTCAGTGGGCAGCACACATTCCTCCCACGGCAATCTGTCACAGGCTTCCATCACCTCCTGTGATGTGCTCGGCGGTGATGGGGTGGACATTCCGCAACAACATCCTCCCACCATCAGCGAGCAGAGGTCTAATAGCAGCGCTGATATTCAAGGTATCCTCTTTTTTTCAATTTAAAAGCATTGTTTGTCTGTTTGCACCCAAAATAGAAATCATTTAATCCACAATTGCTTTTTGAGGCAGAGGTATATTTTGGTTGTTCCCTTCAGGAACCCTCAGACACGGTCCTGATACTAAAATCAGACTAGTTTAACTTGTGATTTGATTACTCGCCACAAACATGTCTCCAAAAATAATGTGGCTGAAAGTGTCTGTAAAGCGGAATCAGAGATGTGGTCGTCCTTCTTGCGTGTTTGACCTTTGCTCTGCTTTCCTCGGCAGCTCTGAGGGGTCAGAGCACGCTGAGGGCCTGGGCCTCCGGGAGCCAGGGGAGCCACGGCGGGATGTGCAGCGACTCGGAGAGCGCGGGAGGCAGCAGCGAATCCAGGTCCATGGACTCCCCCACCGCCAGCCCAGGTAGGAGACCGTAGCAGGACGTTCAGTTAGAAGTCCCCTCAAAGAAAAAAAAAATCCCCTCAAAGAAATGTCAGATCTTTGTGAAATTGGAACTGTAGGAGAGTACTCCGTTTAAAATTGGACCCAGAAATATGAAAGGATGTTTGCAACACATTTTAAGTAAGATGTTGATGGGAGCATAAAAGCTAGAGGAAGAAACAGTTTCATTTAGATAAGAAGTCACAACAAGGGCGCAGCCAAAGAGGCTCCTGTTTCTGTTTCTTTAACTTCCTCATACACTACCAGTTCACAGTCTGGACATATTTAATGGTTTTTCTTTACTTTCATCACGGTTTACTTTGTAGATCCTCACTGAAGGCAATAAAACGGTGAATGAAAACATATGGATTGAAGCAATAACCAGCGTGAAGTAGCTCAAAATCTGTTCTATATTTTAGATTCTTCTAAATAGCCTCCCTTTGCTTCGATCGCTGCTTTGCACTCTCGGCCCTATCTGGATGAGCTCCATGGTTTAGAGTCTTGAAGGAGTTCCCGGAGACGCGGGGCACTTGTTGCTCTTGCCTTTCCTCTGCGGTCCAGCTCATCCCAAACCGTCTCTGCTGGGTTTAGGTCAGGTGACTGTGGATCACCCTCCTGTCCTCTAGATCTCAGACCAAAGCCCAGATTTCCCACTGGTCTAATGTCCATTCCTTGTGTTTCTTGGCCCAAACAGACATCTCCTGCTTTTTTGTTTTTCCTCAGTGGTGGTTTCTCAGGAGCTATTTGACCATAAAGGCCAGATTCAGTCGCTCGATGTAGAGATGCGTCCACTACTAGAGCTGCTGCGTCTGACTTGTTAAAATGGGATTTCTGAGGCTTCTCAGAAATGGTCACGGAGACTTCTGACTCAGATGAGCTTCCTCCCCAGCAGCAGAGGGTGACGCTCGGTACTTTTTGCAAATGCAATTGGGGAGGTTTTTTAAAGTTTTTGTACTTTTCCAGACTGCCTGACCTTCAGTCCTTGAAGGGCTGTGATGGGCTGTGGTTTCTCTTTATTTGGCCAATTGCTTCTTGGGTTCTAACCGTTGTCAAATAGGGCTGTCATCTCTGTACCAGATGGTCCTAGCCCGTTAAGAAGCCAAGAATTTCTACGATTTATCCTTGAAAAGGCAACCAGTGAAGTGAAAACCATTTCAGGTGACACCTCAGCTCACTGAGAGAAGACCAAAGGTTTCCGAAGCCAGCAAAGCAACGGGCAGCTTTGAGAAGTCTAAAAAATATAAAAAGAGTATTAAAGAGAACTTTCTTACTACATAATTCCACATACTTGGGTTTCAGTTCTGATATCTTCAGTAGAAGCAAAAATAAAAGCATTGAATGAGAAGGTGTGTCCAAACGTGTGACTGGTAGTGTAGATCCAGAGCTCAGCGCGAAAGCTACTCGAGGTTCCACCTCGATAGCATCTGTCATTATCCTCGCTCCGGGACACCAATCATTTCCCCACACATCCCCGCGTTCAAAGCCGACCGCAATCGTCGCGGCAGATCAGCGCGCTCACGAATGCCTGGTGTGTGCTCAGGCGACTTCAAACGCCGGTTGCCGCGGACTCCCTCCACCGGCACCATGTCTTCAGCCGACGACCTGGACGAGCGGGAGCCTCCGTCGCCGTCCGACAACGGTGAGTGTGTGGGCGTGTGTGTGTGTGTGTGTGTGTGTGCGTGTGTGCGAGAGGAAGGTTACAGGAGAAGTAATATAAATATACAGTTTTTTTTGAAAGCCCTACCTCAGTGGTTTCACTTACATCAAATGTTTTTACACTCACTGGAGCTGCGCAGTGTGAGGTCATGTTGGTCTTGGCGTTGGGCCTCAGCTTACACTTCCTGTATCAACAGCGAGCTGGCCCACTTACTGTGTGCGCAAGAACCGATCCCGCTTTTCAAACTCTTTTAATGTCTCGGAGATTCTTTCGCATTCTTCGGGCTGAAACGTGATGCGTTTTTTTTTTTTTTTTTTTTTTTAAAGCCGACGGAGAAGGGGGAAAAAAAAAAGGAAGAAGAAGAAGAAGAAAGAAACGCATTTTTGATGATTCTACGTTGATTTTCAGGTTTGGCAGAAATGGTCACGGAGACGGCGAGCTCTCCCGGTCCCTTCCGCAATGCTCAGATGTCCAAAGCCGCTCTGACCCACAAGCTGAGAAAGCTTCGAGCTCCGTCGAAGTGCAGAGAGTGCGACAGCCTGGTGGTGTTCCACGGAGCCGAATGTGGAGAGGTGCGTTTGGGGGAAAATGCGGTTTTCTTGATTTTTGCTGAACGGACGGAGGGTTGTTTTAAGTACGGTGGGGGCTGTTAGGATTCATCAGTGTTGCTTCATCAAAGTTGGACACGCGTCATTGGCTCGCCTTCTCTGACTCCCGACAGTGCTCCTTGGCCTGCCACAAGAAGTGTCTGGAGACGCTCGCCATCCAGTGCGGTCATAAGAAGCTTCAGGGGAGACTGCAGCTGTTCGGGATTGACTTTGCCCAGGCAGCCAGGAACAGCCAAGACGGCATCCCTTTCATCATCAAGAAGTGCACATCAGAGATCGAGAGCCGAGCTCTTAACATCAAGGTGAAGTGCACTCGGTGTTTTTGAGCTGTAACCCGCACTCGTCCTGCCGCTCTGGCGCCGTTTCATTTATCTGGTGTGCGCGGCAACTGGTGACACCCCGGCCCGATGTTCTTGGATCTTAGGGAATCTATCGTGTGAACGGTGCCAAATCTCGGGTGGAGAAGCTTTGTCAAGCCTTCGAGAATGGGAAGGACCTTGTAGAGCTGTCTGAACTTTCACCCCACGACATCAGCAACGTCCTAAAACTCTACCTAAGACAGGTGGGCCTCCCAAGCTCACGTCCTGCTGTCTTTAGTGATACTGCTCATCTTGTATTAGCGGTTCTACACCTGACCCCCCCCCCACCCACCTTGTTTACAGTTACCAGAGCCACTGGTCTTGTATCGATACTACAACGACTTAATCGGCTTGGCCAAAGAGTGCCAGAGAGCGAACGTGGAGGAGGCCGACAGGCTCCAAAACAACCCGGCGGGGGAGCGGCCCGGGCCGGGCGTCCAGCTCAACCGGGTCATATTAAAGATCCGCGAGTTCCTCCGGCAGCTGCCTCCAGCCAACTACAGAACTCTGCGCTTCCTCATAGCACACCTGCACAGGTATCGCCCGCAGCTCCGCCACCACCATTTCAGTTTGGTTTCCTTTTGAGGAGAGAAGCGAGCAGGAAGCTCGTCAGAAGAAACACAGAATGTCTTCAACGGGGTTATCTAGGAGCCCACGTGGGTAAACATCTAAGAGCGCTCCCCCAACCTGATCTTCCTCCTCCACAGAGTGTCGGAGCAGGCGGAGGAGAACAAGATGACTGCGAGCAACCTGGGGATCATCTTCGGCCCCACGCTGATCAAACCGCGGCAGGCGGACGCCGAGGTGTCCCTGTCCTCCCTGGTGGACTACCCCTACCAGGCCCTGATGGTGGAGCTGCTGGTGCGACACTTCCACACCGTGTTCGACGGCCCCCCGCCGCCCGGCGCCGACCTCGGCGCCGCAGATCAGTCGTCCCCCCGGCTCACCCCCCAGGAGAAGATCCAGAGGCTCACGCGACACTCGACCTCCATGGTGGACATTAAAGAGGTGGGGATAGAGTGGGGGTTAAACTCAGCCCTTTTACTCAGTTGTACAAGCAGAAATCTAGAAATTCAAGAAAACTTTGTTTTCTGGAAACTGGAATGTGGCCCTGCAACATGTATTTCAAGAGAATTAAGGTCTAAACCTTCAGGCCGTGTGTGAAGAAGCGACTGTTGATTTGTGGTTTCTTGCATGAGGAACTGTTGAGAGTGATGCAACTCAAATTGCAAAGATGTGCAGGTTTAGGAGCAGCTGAATAAACTTTTGTGACCTTTTCCACAACTAGAATCCTGCATCTGATTCTAAAGTGAACATAAGAACAGATTCCAAATTTTGAGTGTTATGACATCATAAATAGGAAATTAGTGATAATTAATAGATAATGATCAGTTAATATTGTGTAACATCCTAATACGCAAACTTTCTTTTCTTTCAGAGTGTTAAACTCTACAAAAGACATTCGTCTGTGATCCCGTCCTCACACATCCTCAACGAAGTCCAGGAGGTCCAGCCAGGAACGGACAGGACCCTGGTCTCGGACGGCGACAGGGTCGACGGGACGCAAGCCCCCGGCGGAGGAGACGGGAGGAAGGCGACGGGCCGCGGCGCGCCCTCGAAGGTGCAGCTGCGCGCCCAGCGGTCCAGACAAGGTTCCCGTCCCATCAGCATGCCCCTGGAGCGCCTGCCCGCGCCCGTGCAGACGGCCGACAGGAGCATCCGCTACGGCGAGGCCGGCGCCGCCGAGCTGGACCCCGTCTCCGAAACCATACAGGAGGCGCCCGAGGCGGAGAGGGCTCGCCCGGGCGGCTCGTCGAGGGTCAGCACGTACCACATCACGCCTTTCATCGACGCGCAGGCGATGCAGCGGAGGACGTGGGACAAGAAGTACAAGCACTACGACGTCACGCCCAGGACCGCGATGATCGTGGCCAACTTACCGACTTCCAGCTGTGGAGTACCGGTGACGTCACCGCCGCCCGCCCTGACGGCGAACGCCGCCGAGGTCCCCGCGCCCGCGTGGACTAAAGGGGAGAACGGGGGGCGGCTCCCTGAAGGAGTCCAGAAGCTCCCCAAACGTCCCGCTGATGCTCAGGCAGCCCAGAACTCTGCAGCCTCCTCCCGGAACCTTCTACAAGCCCCCCGCCTCCATTACCAGCAGGGGGAGGACCCTCCCAACCTGGACCCCTGGCCCCGCCCCCGGCCCTGCCCCCTCCCCCCCGGAGCCGACCGAGCCCGCCTCCCCGCCCCCCCGCGAGCCCCCAGCAGACGCGCCTCCAGGCGCAGGACTCCACCGACAGCGCCATCGACCCCGGGGTCTCCACCTCCTCCACCGCGTCGCCGCCCCAGTCTCCGCCCCCGAGCAGCCCCGAGGACCTGAGCCCCGGCGAGACCAAGCCCGTCTACCAGAGGCTGCGCTCGCGGCGGCTGCAGGAGCTCGAACAGCGAGAGGCCCACTTCGTCTGATGCCAAACGAACGACCACAAATCAAAACCTCTTTAAATATCGTCGTTTCTGTATCCTAAAGTTGTTTTTGTTTTCCAAAACTGAACATGGGAGTAAATATATGCCTGTGAAAATAAACCACAAAGTGTTATATGTACTAATATATTCTATTTTACATGTTCGGAGTCTCCCAATCATTCAGAACAAGCTAAAGTTGTTTATGTCAGTTTGTAACTGTTTGTTTTAAATGTTCAAGGCTGTTGCCGTGCCAACACGTCCTCTTTGTTGAACCCCCCGAGTGATTTATTCTTAAATCATTTGACTGTAATCAAACAGTGCACTTAACGCAGGTCTCCTTCCATGTGGAAACACTCCGCCCGGAACAGACAAGGACTTTTTTCAGTTTTAGCAAGTGATTTTTTTTATTTTTTTTCAAAATCTTTTTAAGTGCATTATAGTTTGGTTGGTACATCTCTCTCTCTGTCTGTATAAACTTTGTTATATCGTTCATACGCTGCATGGTTGTCATAGCAACTTGTCTAAAATGACTCTTGAGGAGTGGCGGATGGCGTTTCAGACAGTACTTGCTGCAAATTAAAGATGTATTTTAAATTCATTCCCTGTTTTAAATGTTAGTTCTTTCCCGCAGAGCCTGTCTCCGGTTTTGCTCTTTCGCTGCTGGAGCTGCTGACCCCAATTTTTTATTTATTTATTTATTTATTTTTCCACGAACGTGGCGGAATCGCTGCTCAAACAGCTTACAGAAGTCGTCACTCCGGCGACGGCTGAGACGTGCAGCTGTCGAGCTCTTGGCGCTCTCCATGTTTAATTGGCTGCGGTGACCCGCTGCCCCCTGCCGAGCCCCTTGAAACCAACCGACTCGGGCGCCGGTGGCCACAGAAAGGCTCGACCGCCGCATCCGCGGAGATCAGCCTCCTCCCAAGTCACATGCACGCTTCCCCCTAATTCTTCCTCAAAATGGATGGCTGTTGTCTTTTTTCTGCCCGGCCGTGTTGAGCCGGGAGATTAGAGCAATCAGATTAGGAGCGCTGCTGACCTGCAGACGGAGGAGAGAGAGTGCGGGCGAGCCAGGAGCCACGCAGAGCTCCTCGTCCTCAGCTTAATGTTGTTCTGTCACCTCGGCTCTCCCCGTAGATGTCCTGCGACTCTCCGAGTCCTCCTCTAACAGGTAAGGCAGAGAACCCTAAATGTGCGACATTCGCCAGGTTAATTAGTGCCTTCAGATTTCTCGATCTGACAGGAAACGGAGCCGATGTTTCGTGGCTCCGTTTGTTATTTTCCTGTTGGAGACATGCCGTTTCTTGCCGTGGGTCACCGGCGACCTTTTCCGAGGCGTAAATTGCCTCTTGGGTAATGAGGTGCTTTCAGACGAATCAGATATATCGGCCTCCCTCCCGCCCCCATCCCGGTCTCTGTCGTGTTGTTTTTTCCTGTGCGCTGTCTTCCTCTAATCTGTTGGACATGTCGGTGAAATTACTCTTTCTGTTCCCGGTTCTCCGAACGTAAACCTTCGGAACGAGCTTTGCATGTACAACTTAATACGGGAAAAACATCGCGCCCCCCCGTTGAGTTGGAGGACCCCTTCGGTCGTCACGTGACTGATAGATCCTCGTCTCCCTTCTCTCGGTGTTCCCACCGCACAGGTTCCCCACGGTCTCATGACCCTGTCCGGGGGTGAAGCCGTGGAGCCATGAAGACCGGCTCTCAGATCCGCCTTTTGCTGTGGAAGAACTGGACCTTGCGCAAGAGGCAGAAGGTATTCCCGCTATCCCGTTAGTCCGCCATCATTAGCGGGCGGCCATATGCCTGGCGTTGCCGTTGGACTGACCCTCCTCCCTGTCCAGGTGCGGTTCTTTGTCGAGATCTTCTGGCCGCTGCTGCTGTTCAGCGGTCTGGTGTGGCTCAGGAAGGCCAACCCCCTCTACCAACAACATGAGTGTAGGAGAACCCACCCATTCCATCCTCGTCTTCCTTCCCTTGGTTTTCCATGTTAAAAACCTCTACCTGCCTTCTTCAGGTCATTTCCCCAACAAAGCCATGCCCTCGGCCGGTATTCTACCCTGGCTCCAGGGAATCTTCTGCAATTCCCACAACCCCTGTTTCAGGCACCCAACCAGAGGGGAGGCTCCGGGATACGTGTCCAACTACCATGACTCGGTGTAAGCCCAACAGATCCTTCCGCAGTTAACTAAACGATTTCAGCCGCTGAATTCGCTGAAGCGAGCGTTGGTGTTTCAGGCTGGCGAGGTTTTACGCGGACGCCCAAGAGCTCCTGCTCAACGAGGCCGAGGCCCAGAACCTCGGACGCCTCTGGGACGAGGCGTCGTCCTTCTCAGACTTCATGGAAACGCTGCGCAGCCGTCCGTTCATGGTGTCAGGTAAAGGGCGACGCTCCAGAAACCACAAGATGGAGCGAGTGTTGTTCGTTGCTATAGAGACGAGGAAGTAAGTCACAATAAGGTGATTAGGAGAACTGAGAGAAGAGTAGCCATGTTAGTTACACATTTATGGGGGTATTGACGCTTCAAAGCTCTCAGAAATCAAGCTGTGAATTTCCAAAGAGGGGTGTCCCCTGTCCAACAATAGAGCTGTGTACGGGATTATTCCTGGAAGAGGACTCACTTTGACCTGCTGTCATGTATGGATGAATAAGCTTCCTTTTCTTCACTGTTTCCCTGAAACCTCAGATCTGTGCCAGTCGTATAGGGAGTGAATCATCTTCTTTTATTGGTTTTAAGCCCTGTGCACCTCTGACCTTGTTTTTGTTTGTCATCTAAGGACAAGGCCTAACCATAGATGACATCCTGAAGGACGACGAGGTCCTCACGGCCTTTCTTCTGCGGGACGCGGAGCTCTCGGACTCCGTCGTCTATCAGCTCACCAACGCGAAAATCCGACTGGAGCAGGTGATGTTTGGAAGAGGCCACTCATGCCACGGCCCTTCAGGCGCGCACACGATCCCGACTCTGGCCCTTTTACCCCCCCCCCGTGTCCCTCAGTTTGCTTTTGGGATCCCGGACCTCCAGCTGAAAGACATCGCCTGCAGCCAGGCCCTGCTGGAGAGGTTCATCATCTTCCCCAGCCGCATGGGCCTCCACGTGGTCCGCAACGCCATGTGCGCCATGAGCCAGCAGAGGCTGCAGAAGATCGAGGACATCCTGTACGCCAACCTTGACTTCTTCAAAATCTTCAAGCTGGTGAGTCGGAAAATTGCAGCATCGGCATTCATAAAACCATGAATTGACGTTGGTTGATCTGCTGCACTCTCAGTTATTGCGATAAAGCAGACGACTGCGTGCCTTTCTCTGTCCTTACTCACAGCCGGGGTCATCGACCTTTTTGCGGAAAATCCGTTTTTTTCTCTTTGGCGTTCGTCATTATTTCCACCGAGAGATCCTCGGAAGGCTGCTTTTGTTGGAAAAGCTGTGCGCCTCTTCCTTTTCCAGCTGCGAAGGCCAGGCTCATTGTCTCTTTTCGCAGAACTGGCAATTACGTGGGAGTGAATTTATTCACTTTATCCGACGAGCCGGCTGCAGATTGCAAAAGACAACAGATACAGATCAAGAGTTTCTTGCAACATTTAACCAGAGTATTTAAAAAGCATTTAATTAGTTATCCAGATGCAGATCAATACACAGGTTAAAGGTTCTCTTCTGAATAGTTAAAGGAGGAATTTGAAATGAATATGTATTTAATACCAGATAGATAAACATCGTTCAGATGTTAAAGGTTTCCTGGGTGGGTTTTTTCCGGCTCCTCCCAGAGTCCAAAGAGGACTCAGCGGACTCTGAGGGGTTCCCTTCTCCAGGGTGTTGAGGGAAAAGGGTGTGAAGGTGTTCCAGGGTTAGATTGGCCTCTGGATCTCCTCCAACAGCGACCCAGATGTCCTGAACTGAAGCATTTAGGTCAGTGGTGGGCAGATCCAGTCCTCGAAGGCTGCAATCCAGCCAGGTTTTCTGTCCTAACAGGCAGAAACAAGGAACGTGGGATTCCAGGTGAACATTGTCTACCTGGTAGGACACAAAACCCGGTTGGATCCTGACCCTCGAGGACTGGGTCTACCCACCCCTGGTTTAGTTACTTTGATCTGGATCAGGGGTCTCCAAACTATTCTACAAGGGGCCGTGTGGCTGCAGGTTTTTGTTCCACCAGTCCAGCACACCCAGTTTGACCAGTCATCTGTCTGAAGACTCAGATGAGTTGATGAAGTGAGTCCAGTCTGGTGCTGCTGCTGAACAAGAACCTGCAGCCACACGGCCCTTTGTGGAACAGTTTGGAGACCCCTGATCTGGATGATTGAGAACCAGAACCAGCACCCTGGAGCCTAACAGTGCCTGATGGATGGAGAGCCCCACCTGCCAGCACCAATGATGCGCATTTGAAAACCGAACCAAAAGCTTCAGGATTCATTTGGAATCCGTATCTCCCTCAGAGACATCAACCAGAAGGGCTCAAACCAATGCCCATTAGATCCAGACCCAGTCCTCCAGGGCCGTGATCCAGTCGGATTTTCTGCCCTACTGGGCAGAAAAACCTTTCACTGCAGAAAACGGGATCCCAGGTGAACCAATGGGGGCGGCCACTCCTCCTCCTCATAGTCACAACTTTCTCCCGACACCGTACACTTTTCCCTGCGTGGGTTCAGGTTGGACCCAAGTGAGTCGGGCTGCCGGCGTGGTATTATCCCTGTTGGCCTGCTTCTTTAATGGGCTTAGTGGAGCCCCGCCCACAGCCCCAGAGGGATTCATAATACGTGAGTGTGCGTCTTATATGAATACGTCCCTGGTGCGCACTGGTCTAAAGGTCAATGTAGGGACGTGGATGTGTCATTTATCCTAAACCTTTTGTGGGATTAAATTGTCGAGCAAAATAAAACTTGCAAAACTGTATGTATTAACATCATTTAGTGAGATTCAGCACCCACAGTTTACATTTGAATGTACTTAAGCAGGATTTAAAACCTGCATTATTTTTGTCCCTTCCAAAAAGAATCATTTTTGTCAAATATGACCATAAAGACTTCTGTACTGTTAATTTTCTGTTGAAAACAGCACAACGACAGTACAACAAATGTTGCAACAATATTCTTTATTGATAAGCAATATGCCTGCAGCACATTTGGAAGGTTTGTTGTAAAAGGCAACAAACAGTTGTTTGGACAATTGAAATAGAAAATCAAAATCATGCATCATATTCAGAATAATGTCAGACATTAGTGTGCATGTGAACCTGCACTTAAAGCAAATGTTTCTAAATTGCTATAATCAGACGTTTTCTAAGGTCATGTGTAAACAAACAGACCCCTAAAGTGCATCTTAGCTGCTATGAGCATTACAGAGGCCCCGTTACCATGGAGATCTCAGCTGCTTCTCCCCGTCAGCCTCTCAACATCCTCCCTTCCTATTCCCTCGCTTTCGCTTTCCCCTCCGACCCCCCCCCTTTTCCTTCGTTCATTGAAATGCGAGTATGAGGAATGTGAGAGGAAGGATACGACATGTGCATGTTGGCCCTCAGCATTTAGCGGGGCCTGCCTTAATGGTTTCCCAACAATGCAGGGCCTGGAGTACTGAAAAGTTCATGGGATCCAAGCTTTGACTCAGGTTTTCCATGAAAAGAACCTCTGGAGTTGTTTTTCCTGAACCAAACGGCTACTTTTGCCGAGATATCTATCTGGGAAGATGTGATTTGAAAAGAGCAGTGTGTGAAAGAACAAGGGCCAGACTGTTGAACAGCTGTTTTGATCTCTTATCCGTCCCACTTCATAAAGGCCGTATTGACGCCGCTGAGCTTCTTGTGACTTCCCGTCTCTCCAGATGCCCCAGGTGTTGGACCGAAACTCCCGTGGGATAGATCTGCACTTCTGGGGAGAGGCTCTCAAGGCCTTATCAGAAAAGATCCAGCTGGTGAGCGATCCCGACTCCGCTGATCCTCGCCCGCTCCCCTTCTGCTCCTCCATAGTCACCTTTATTTTTAGCCTCGCAGGAAACTCGCCTTTTCCGTTGTTCCCTGTTAGCAAATCCCTCACGGAGCTTTGACACCACGAAGGTGCCGTCACGCGTGCCTTAACCTACATGTGTACGGCACAAGCACACACATTGTTGTGGGTTTACATCATTTATTGGTGCGTACACGCGTTCATAAATATGGGCCCGCATATAGGGGCGGCTTTTAGGAAGCTGTTTCGCTTTTTAGATCATTTAGATATTTTCAGATTCCTGAAAATCAACTAGTTGGTCTCAAATTACAGCGGGTTGTCTAATAAAAGTTGCATTTTTGGTCATTTTAGTCACATTGCCCGGAGAAACAAGGACATTAAACATCAAAATAAATGAATCGTGATAATAAATCAAATCAGCAGTAGAAATGGAGGCGATGTGGTGGAAATGGTGTGTAAAATAGTGTGAAGGGCTCTCCTGCACGCGACTGAAATAATTTAGTGTATATTTACCGTAAATAACGCTTCAGGTACACGCACACAACGAGAAATGAAAAAGACAAGTGTCCGTGCCTTTCAGCACGTTCGCTCTCCCACGAGGCGTTGCATCCCATCGTCACCTTATCCCAGCCGGGGGGGGAGGGGGGGCAGAGAGACATTCCTCGGAGGTGACACATCCTGTAGGTGGGACCGCGGTGACAGAGAGGCGAGCCAAGCGCTCTCTCTCGTCGGCCGCCTCTGCTTCCTCTGAGCCCGGCGAGCGCAGAATAGTAAATGAGGGCCGGGGGGGGCGGCGAAAGCACGCGCATGCACCGTTTTCTGATGTCACAACCCACCCCACCACCAACATTAGTCAGAGTTAAGAACTTTAATCTTGATTGCGGGAAAAAAGAGGTGTGACGCAGTTAGTGAGCGCAGCAGGAAGACGAGCGCTTGGACCCAACTATTCCTGCTCCGTCAACGGGAGGATATTTAGTCCGCTCTGAGTGTCCGTGCCCAACAACCTCCAGCATGTTTGCTTACCCTTTGGCCATTGTTTTCCAGAGGAGGTTTATTCTGCCGTAAATATGGATTCCTGGTGGGATGGCCCACCAGCCCTGGTTTTGATTTGAGGCCCGTCTGGTTCCCCTTTGCAGCTGATGCAGCGGGACAGCTCCCAGGAGCTCCTGAGGGCGGCCTCGTCCCTGCTTCAAGCCGGGGGCCCCCCCTCGTTCACTCAGCTGATGTCCAGCGTGTCCGCTCTCTTCTGCGGGTACCCGGAGGGCGGGGGCTCCAGGGTCCTGTCCTTCAACTGGTACGAGGACAACAACTACAAGGTGTTCCTGGGCGTCAACGGCACCAAGAGCCAGAGCTACGCCTACGACGCCTCCACCAGTGAGTGACCCAGACGGGGGGGACAGTCCAATAAGAAATCACACCCCAACCATAACAACACCCCGATCGCTCCCCACCTGCTCAGTTTTCATGCAGCAAAAAAATCAGATTTAACCCTTTAACTCCCGTAGGCCCTTGACCAGGTTAGTTGGGCTTAAAGGGTTAGGGGTTGAAGGTCATGAGCTGGTACTGGCTCATGTTAAAGGGTCCACCTCGGCCTATTTTTACCTGTGATTTCACTGCAGCTGCTGTGAAAGAGCTGTGGACGTTAGCTTCTGATTGCAGCTGTGCTTGTGGAGCATGAAATACAGTCTTTGACCTTTGACCCCAAGATGTTAATTATTATTTAAAAGCTTTTTTTGCCCGTCGAACTGCTGCTTTAAAGAAACTGGATGACATCATGAATTCAAGATTAAGGTTTCCAGAAAAAGACGCAGATCAGATAAAAATGAAGTCGATCTCAATGGGGACCGAACGAACATTCCAGGGTCCGGGAGTTGCTGACCCAAACTGTCTGATCGAACAAACGCGACGCAGAAGCAGATTTGATTCGTCTCTTTGTCCTCTCCTTTTGTGCGATCTCGCTCACGCGAGATGTCTTCTTTCTTTCTTTGAAGCGCCCTTCTGCAACGACCTGATGCAAACCCTGGAGTCCAACCCGGTGACAAAAATCGTGTGGAATTCGGTCAAGCCCCTGCTGATGGGAAAGATCCTGTACACCCCCGACTCCCCCGCCGTCCGCAAGATATTAAAGAGCGTAAGGGAGACCACCTCCAGCATGACCCCTCACCTCTGTGGCCCTCGTAGTTTCATGCATCTAAATCACCCCCCTTCATAAGAATGTGTTGACACCTCTAAGCTGGGGGCTTCGGGGGGTGATTAAGAAGATGGATCTGAGGGTGCAGATATTATCAAATATGTTCTAAAGGCTCAGAACCTCTGTGCGTGTGTGTGTATATGTGTGTGTGTGTGTGTGTGTGTGTGTTTAGGCCAACACTACGTTTGAGGAGCTGGAGAGGCTGAAGAACATGGCCAAGGCCTGGGAGGAGCTGGGGCCTCAGCTCTGGGCTTTCTTCCACAACAGCGTCCAGATCAACATGATCAGGGTAGCCGTGACGCCTAAAACCCCCTCATTTGTCTTTCCTCGGCCCCTAAATCCCGAGAGCTAAGCTCCCGTCCCGCGGCTGCAGGACACCCTGAGGAACCCGACGGTGAGGCACTTCCTGGACACCAGTCTGGAGGAGTCCAACTTCACCACCAGGGACCTCCTCAACTTCCTGTACACCGGCCCGGAGGAGTGGAGGGAGCCCGGCATGTCCGCCTTCGACTGGAGGAGCGTCTTCGGCGTGGCCGACCAGCTGCTGCGGGTGTTCAACCAGTACTGGGAGGTGAGCGTGATGGAGAGGGCGATGCAGAGGCAGACGACCCCCCCCCCCGCCGTGCTTTATTTCTCTCCCAACATTCCCATGGTGCCGTGCAGGGTGTCTTTGTCAGGGCCGCTCTCGGCTCTCTGGACAGGTGCATCAGTCTTCCAGGTCTGGTCCCTGGGGGGGTGCAGCAAGGCCCCCTTTTTGAAAGTGAGCAGACCACAGACCACTTAGCACCACTATAAAGCCCCCCCCCCCATCCAGCAGGCTGAAAGGTGAAAGAACAAACCTCCTGCCAGACGCTTCCTTTGCCTCCATTGTGGAACTGGTGATAAAGTGGAGAGTGAGGCAACCCCCCACTATGAGCTCATAACCCACCCCCCCAATGAAAGAGGGACAAACCAGTCTAGGCATCCCTGACGCCTCCCATGCCCCTTATGGCTGTTCTAAAAGGGGGGGGGGTGGAAGAAGCCCTATCAGAGGAGGCGACTCAATCTGTCCTTTGTCCCCCGGTTCAGCGTGGAGACCCCTCACAGCAGCAACAAACAAACCCAGGCAGTTCAGCCAATTAGATATAGCTGTCAGCCCGAGGGGGGGGGGGCACGCAGGTGCTTTCACCCTGTCAGGGGTGTGTTTCTCACACTGAGCTCCCACAGAAAACATGAGTATTAGCGAGGGCATTTCTTCTCAGCCCATCTCTGGATGACCATGGTCCTGTTAAGATGAACAGGAAGTGGGGTCTCATCTGTCTTTGAGATCTCTTTGAGAGCCCTGGGGGGGCTCTCAAAGGGAGGGGGGCATTGTACAGTAGCATGAATGGGGCATTAGACACAGCAAATGTCTGTGTGGATCAGAGAGTGTGTGTAGGATGGGGAAGGTCACATGGAGAAGGTTTGCGTTGAAAGTTTGGAGGTCGCTTCTCTTCATGAATAGGTCTGCAGAGATTCACTGATTTCATGCACAAATGGTCGGGGTGTGTGTGTGTGTGTGTGTGTGTGTGTGTGTGTGTGTGTGTATGGGTATGGGGGGGGGTGAACATTCCCAGATGTAATTTCCGTCCGACATGCAATTTCGGTCTGACACCCAGAGCTCTCCGTTCTCTCGCTGCAGTGTGTGGACCTGGACAAGTTCCTAGCGTACACGGACGAGTCCCAGATGACCCATCAGGCCTTGCACCTCCTGGAGAAGAACAAGTTCTGGGCTGGGGTCGTCTTCGCCGACATGTACCCCTGGACCACCAGCGTGCCCCCGCACGTCAAGTACAAGATCCGCATGGACATCGACGCGGTGGAGCGCACCAACAAGATAAAGGACAGGTGCGTGTGCTGACTGCAAAACGCGGAGTGGATTCACGAAGATGATTCTGGCCCGCTTTCGCCTCACTTCAGTTACTGATGTTAAAGATTACGTTCCCCGATCGCCACGTGAGCTGCTCACATGTATAGTTTGGTCTCTCCTTTGATCCCCTGTTCATAAACAGGCAGTTTATTAGTAACCCCGGGGGTGAAACCAGCACCATTCGCTGTTTAGAGTGTGGCAGTGAGAGCTGGGCCTTTATACAATTGAATAATCAGATTGTAAGGAGGCTTTGCCCACTTATCTTCTTATGTAAAAGCGGCGTGCGTGAGCTTTGTTTGGCTCTGTGGACCCTTCAGCAGATTTCTGTGATTGACTGTGGCCTGCCTCAGGTACTGGGACCCCGGCCCAAGAGCAGACCCCATGGAGGACCAGAGGTACATCTGGGGAGGCTTTGCCTACCTGCAGGACATGATCGAGCACGGCATCCTCAAGCTTCACACGGGCAACGACTGGCCTCTGGGGGTTTACGTGCAGCAGATGCCCTATCCCTGCTACGTAGATGACCTGTGAGGGACCCTCGGTGATTTTTAAAAACGTCCCTTATAGACAGAAGCCCCTTCAGCCTCGTCTTCCTCTCCGTCTCCCCTCCCGACTCCAGCTTCATGATCACGCTGAACCGCTGCTTCCCGCTCTTCATGGTGCTGGCCTGGGTCTACTCGGTGTCCATGACTGTGAAGAGCATCGTGCTGGAGAAGGAGCTGCGCCTCAAGGAGACCCTCAAAGCCATGGGCGTCGGCAACGGAGTGATCTGGTCCACCAATTTCATCGACAGCTTGGCCATGATGACGGCAAGCACGGTGCTGCTCACGTCCATCGTCATGGTGAGGAAACCAGAGGGACGGAATCATGAGGTGGAACATTTGTTTGCCTTTATGCTGATGTCCTGTGAGGACATGAGAAGTCTTTTTTTTTTTCCCCATTTATTGGTTTTGGTAGGTGTAACAGCGCCCTCTGGTGGAGGGTTTGAGCACAGCACCCTTTGCTTCGCCAGCCCATTGGCTGTGTTTGCGGGAAAGCATAACTCTGCTACGCCTCACAGCGTGTGTCTTTTCTCTCCTGATAGTGTGGGAAGGTGCTGAATTACAGCGACCCCTTCCTCGTCTTCTTTTTCCTGCTGACGTTCACCGTCGCCACGATCATGCAGTGCTTCCTCATGAGCGTCTTCTTCAACAAGGCCAACCTGGCGGCCGCCTGCAGCGGCATCATCTACTTCACCCTCTATCTTCCGCACATCCTCTGCTTCGCCTGGCAGGACCGCATCACCAGGGGCATGAAGCTGGCTGCTGTGAGCGCGTTCAGTTCTGTGACGATACTGGAGCCGCTCTGCCACCGACCTCTGACCGTGTCCTCCTGCCTTTCCAGAGCCTGTTGTCCCAAGTGGCCTTTGGGTTTGGGACAGAGTACCTGTCACGGTATGAGGAGCAGGGTTTGGGTCTCCAGTGGGACAACATCCAGACCAGCCCGTTGGAGAAAGACACCTTCTCTTTCCTCATGTCCATCCTCATGATGACCTTTGACGCTGTCCTCTACGCTGTCCTTGCGTGGTATCTGGATAATGTTTTCCCAGGTTGGGCTTCTTTAATAGATTTTCAGTTTGGAGCATTGAGCACTCGCATCAAACTGAAGTCCTATGTTTTTTTTTTGTTTTGTTTTTACAGGACAGTACGGGATTGGACGTCCGTTCTACTTCCCATTCCAAGCCTCATACTGGCAAAGTCCCGCGCTGTCGCACACACCAACAGCCGATCAAGGTTGGGCTCCGTTACAGCTGTCGATTCAAGCGAACTCGGCGTCACCTTCCTAACAGACTCTGACCCCGCGACCTTTCAGCTCCAGATCCCGAGAATCCCGACGAGGCGCGGGAGGATGCGGAGAGCGGACCTGCGGCGGAGAAGTACACCTGCAACGGCTCAGGCAGCAAGAAGGCCTGCAAGCACCAAAATAAGAGAGATCAGCTGGAGAGAGAGAAGGAGCTACTGAGACGCCAAGAGGAGAGTCCAAACCAGGAGGAGGAAGGAGGGACGGAAGGTGAGGGGCCACAAACACAACTCTGGAGCCGCCTGACGTCACACGGGACAGAGATACAGTGTAGGAAACACACCGAGGCCATCTGGTGGACCAAAAGGGCATAACAACCCACAGGCCACATACAGGAACTACTATTAGTTTAAGGATTTAATGCTTTGTCTGATAAACCAAATACTGTATAAAATTATGCAAGAGTAAAACATCACTGCATTAATCAAGAATGTGCATAAATAAGCATAAATATGCACGGCACATGGGCACACCAGTGAGTAAATCTACAAAATGTCACAATAATGCATTATTCATGCACATATTGCTTCTCTGCTTCTTAATATAGGTCAGTCGTTCTTCGAGGCCGACCCAGTGGGCCTGGTGCTGGGGGTGCAAATCAAGGACCTGGTCAAGGTGTTTGATGGAAGCTCTCGTCCGGCCGTTAACTGCCTCAGTATTAACTTCTACGAGGGCCAGATCACGTCCTTCTTGGGACACAACGGAGCCGGGAAAACTACAACCATGTACGGGGAAAACGGATTTCTACATGTCCAACACGGAGTAAAAGTCAACGCAATTTCATTAAATTAAATTCATTAAGTCTAAAAGTCTCAACTCAAATGTATTTTTCCATAATTGAAATAGTGAAAACTGATTTTGTTAGTACAAAGTAATCAGTCAAACTAGTCAATGAAGTAATAATAATCTTGAGTCTGGCTAATGTGGTTCCAAACCAGTTTCACCGGAGTGTTTTAGGATCAGGGACGAGAGCGGAATCCCAGATGTGTCACGCGCTTCTATGCTGTCGTGCTCCAGGTCCGTCCTGACCGGCCTGTACCCGCCTACGTCTGGTACCGCCTACATCAACGGCAGAGACATCCGCACCGACATCGACGTCATCCGCTCGTCCATGGGGATGTGTCCCCAGTACAACGTCCTCTTTAAACAGTCAGTGACGCCTCATCGGTCTTCATGTTGGTCGACCTGCTGCAGCCCACATCCAAGAGGATGTTTGCAGATATGCAGTTAAAATATCGACACTTCAACACTAAAACAAAGATAATGAAGAGTTTAGTCAATTCAGGAGGTTGAGTTAATTAATCCAGAGTCAATTTTCTTTCCTGGAAAAATAGGAATTCCTGTATGTTCTCCACTTGTTTTTCAACAGTAGATAAAAGTGCGGTAACCCAGGGTTACGGACAGATGTCCTGAACGTCTTCCTGTTTCTGCCGTTACAGCCTCACGGTGGAGGAGCACATCCTTTTCTACTCGCTGCTGAAGGGCCGCACTCAGGCGGAGGCGGAGCGGGAGGTGGAGGACATGCTGGCTGACCTGGCGCTGCCTCACAAGAGGGACGACGAGGCTCAGAACCTGTCCGGTGAGGGCACCTTCCCCTCGGTGATACCGAGCCCAATCTGCTCCCTCACCTCCCTCTTGCCCCCCCCTCCCCCTTAGGTGGTATGCAGAGGAAGCTCTCGGTTGCCATGGCGTTCGTTGGAGGGTCAAAGGTTGTCATTTTGGATGAGCCCACGTCAGGAGTGGATCCGTATTCCAGGAGGTCCATTTGGGACCTGCTGCTCAAATACAGAGCTGGTGAGTGTCTCATTTCCCACATTTTCTTTTGCAATCCACCCGTTTATGGGATAAAGTTCCACATACCTGCTGTAGATTTCAGCATATTTCGTTTCTTCTTTTTTGCTTTGTTCTCTAATGTTGCTTGCAAAAGAATCTCCTCCTTGTCATCTGTCCATTGTAAAACTTGTTCGCCATGGCGACGCTGTTCTGCTACTGTTGTACCCTTACTTGTTGTACCCTTACTTTCTCAAAAACACACCTATACGGAGGCATGGCTGGCTCATTATCGCCACCTACTGGTCAGACACGTGTGCTATTTCGTTTTTGATATGTTGTCGTGTGCACGGGGAACAGTTTCGCTCCGGATTTGGAAAAAGTTGTCGTGTAAACGTGGTCTTTGACTCCCCGCAGGCCGGACGGTGATTCTCTCCACCCATCACATGGATGAAGCCGACCTGCTGAGCGACCGCATCGCCATCATCTCCAAAGGCCAGCTGCACTGCTGCGGAACGCCGCTCTTCCTCAAGAACTGCTTCGGAGTGGGCTTCTACCTGACCCTCGTCCGTCGGATGAAGGACCTGAGGAAGAAGGAGGTGGGAGCAGAGACGCGTCCCCTCCTGCCGGCGGGTCCAGGCGTTTCACGCTTTGATCTTGTTTGTTGCAGAACGACTGCGACTGCGCGTCCGACTGTTCCTGCGCCTGCTCCATCTGCACCGCCTACAAGGACCACTCGCAGAGCCAGGCAATGCATCCAGACAGAGTCCTGGATGGTAACCACACACACACACACACACACACACACACACACACACACACACACACACACACACACACACACACTTCCTTTGTGAGTGCTTTCTACATTCTATTACCCAGCTGTTTACCCTAACCCTAACCCTCTGAACCCTAATCCCACCTTGACCCTGAATCTAAACCTAATTCTAATCTCAACCTTAAACCACGTCTTGACCCTCAGACAGTCCTTTGAAGTCGTTAGGACCAGCCAAAATATCCTCACTTCCCAAAAAATGTCCTCAATTTGGGAGAAGAATGTGGATTTTAGTACTCAGTATGTAGCAAGACACACATGTATACACACACACACACACATGCACACACTACCAAAGCATTTCAGTGTATGTGTGTGTGTTTCACTCTCACAGGTGATACGTTTCAGTTTCAATCAGGAAACTTACAGATTGTGTGTGCGTGTCTGTGTGTGTGCATGTTTGTGTGTGTGTGTGTGTGTATAGAGAGAGAGAAAGAAAAGAGACAGATTTAGCATTTCTAATAAAGTCAATTCCGGCTCCTTCCCTCAGCATCCTGGTCTCTGCCTGAGGATGTTTTAGCTGAAATGACCCACTTCCCTCGCTCCCTTTCTTCTCCTCCACCTGTATTTATTCCTAATTATGAGACCGCGCACCTCCGCTCTCCCCGGCTGCCTCCCTGCCCGGATTGTTTCCCCCTCCCTGAGCGGCCGTCTCCCCATCCGTCCTCGCAGGCGACGTGGAGAGCATCAGCAGCCTCATCCACCACCACGTCCCCGAGGCCAAGCTGATAGAGAGCATCGGCCAGGAGCTGACCTACCTGCTGCCCAACAGGGGCTTCAAACACCGAGCGTACGCCAGCCTGTTCAGGGAGCTGGAGGAGACGCTGGCTGACATGGGCCTCAGCAGCTTTGGGATCTCGGACACATCCCTGGAGGAGGTGCCCCCCCAGTTTATTGGTCGTCAAGCTGCCTTTTAAATCTTCCGATTGTGAGAAACTTCCTTTCTTCCTCCCAGATCTTCATAAAGGTCACCGCAGACGGAGAAGCAGCGAATAAATCCGCGTCTCCCGGTAAATACCACTGCTGATATTCCCACATCGATCAGTCTGGATGTTGTTAACCCCTTTGGTGCCCCAACGGTTTTTATTGCTCACTTAGCTGCTGTGATCCCCTCAGATCCAACCTCGTAAACCGCCTCCTCCTCCAGTCCGCTCACATACCGCCGCAGCCTCATTTGTCGTGTTTAACCCCGTAGTGTGTGTTTGTGTGCGTTGTGTCTCACCTGTTCCCTCCCACCTCAAGAGCAGTGGATGTTAGAGCGGCGAAAAGACACCGGCCGTGACGGCACTGAAGGTCAGAGGACAGGGTTTAGGAAATAGTTCGGCTGTAGTCTTATTTTTTTTCAACTCCACATAAATTATGAAACAAATTCTCTCCGCACCACTTCAGATTATTTCTTCTGATCTGTAACGCTAGTTTAAATTAGTCCAGTCTACAGAAATCTGCTCACGTTCACAGCTGATGCACAAACACGCAGCGGTGGCTCTATTGAATCTAATGTTAGCGTTCAAGGATGCTTTAATTCATTAGGAGAATATATGTATAAAAATATAAATTGTACCTTTCAAAGTAGCTCTTGGCTCGTTTCTGGGACAAAACAAACAATGGCCTGATCGCTGGTAAGAGATCATCCCATAGCAGGTCTGAATCTAATCAGCCTCACCGGATTTAAGCACTTAAAGGTGACATGTTTTGCAAAACTCACTTTTTCAGTGTTTAATCCATATATTTGTGTATCTGGTGTCTCCTCACCCTGTAAACATCAGTTTTGACAACTAATTCAATGCTAACTAAACTGCCCCAGTCTGTAAATTTGTCTCTTAATGGTCCATGTTGTACTTCCGCCCAACTGTGATGTAACAGTTGGAGTGATTTGAATAATCCCAGCCATGCGCTGGGCATCTCCTCCCATACAACCATAGCAACATGTGCAAGGATTCACCTACATCAGGGGTGTCCAAACTGGTCCACAAAGGGCCGTGTGGCTGCAGGTTCTGGTTCAACCCAGCAGCAGCACACCAGACTGGACTCACTTAATCAACCCATCTGAGTCTTCAGACAGCTGACTGGTCAAACTGAGTGTGCTGGACTGGTGGAATAAGAACCTGCAGCCACACGGCCCTTTGTGGAGGAGGTTGGAGACCCCCTGACCTACATGAAACCAGCCTCATATCTGCTCTTCAGCAGAGGAGATGGGCGGAGCTAAGACCACCTGTGGGCGGAGCTAATTTTGAGGCAAAGGCAGTCAAACCAGCTGATCTGAGCAGGAACGTCAAACTGGGTTGCTTAGAGTCTTACTCAATCCTTTTTTCACCCAAAGCCAGTTACTAATATTTCATTTAGACATCAAGGAACCATGATGACTTGAAGAAAAGAAACATAATATGTCACCTTTAAGGGCATCAAAGATAATCGGCCCTTTGCTATTTATGTTTTCTATAAGATTTCCTTATGTTGTTAATATCAGCGTTAAATAGTGACTATGTCACAGATGTCCAGCTGTGTGGGATGGTTACTTCATCCCACACAGCACCATCTTAGCGTATGTGCACCAGCCGCCGCTGCGTGGGTGGATCTGATGTCTGCTTCTCCAGCCTGCAGCTTTATGGTATGTGCAGCTTTATGTCACCGTGGGAATTTGGCCTGTCCGCAGAGCCGAATGCGACGCAGCAGCCTAATGGCGCCGCGTCTGAGGGAGCGGACAACAGCGCAGGGAAAGGCTCCAGACAGGTGAAGGGAGCCAGGCTGATCCTGAAACAGTTCCACGCCCTGCTGGTGAAGAGGTTCCACCACGCCGTCAGAAGCCAGAAGGACTTTGTTGCACAGGTAGGAGAGAAGCACGGAATGGTCACGAGGATTTAAAAAGGTTAGACAGAAACATCAAAACAGTCTCCGCTGTCTTTCAGATCGTCCTTCCTGCCAGTTTCGTCCTCGTCGCTCTGATCTTCACCACCATCGTCCCACCGTTCGGAGAGTATCCCAGCCTCACCCTGAGTCCCTGGATGTACGGTCAGCAGTTCACCTTCTTCAGGTCAGACATCACCGCCCACCAGGGTGGGAGGACGTTCCTGTACTTCCGGCCTCGTCAGCCGCTTCGCAAAACCGCGCCCTCTCCGCCTCTTTCAGCAACGAGCGACCCTTCGACCCCAAGATGAGACACTTGGCCGAGTGTTTGCTCAACAGCCCCGGCCTGGGGACCCGCTGCATGGAGGGAGCGCCACTTGAGTGAGTGTCGCCGTGAAACTCGATTGATGTCCTGGATCCCAACGGGAGCGGCGACAGTTCAACAGCTCCTCCGTGTATTAATGAGACGCTAGTTATAATTGAGACGTTCCGGCTGCTTTACGAGTCATTTCAAGTCATTTAGTTCATCATTAGACGCCTCAGTTGTCAAAGACGGGTTCAAATGTACTCATAACAGAATATGAGAGAACATGATTAAAGTCGGATATGAGTAATTCAGTGGCCCAAGTTCATTTGACTTTTGAATATTTAGACTTTTTACAGCCCATTTGAGGAACTCTTCAACTGTTGTATATATGAGTATATACATATGTGTATATGTGTATATACCGATATGTTATATAGGATGATATCTTCACCCCCCACCCAACAGAATGCCCTGCAGTAACGGGACGTTAGAGTGGGAACGCCCCGACGTCTCCCCCGTGGTGGACAACCTCCTCCAGAGCCCCGAGTGGACCGCCACCAACCCATCTCCATCGTGCCAGTGCAGCACCACCAAGAAGCTCACCATGATGCCCATCTGTCCCGCCGGGGCAGGGGGCATGCCTCCGTACCAGCGACTGGAGGCCACGGGGGACACCATGCTGAACCTGACGGGAAGGAACGTCTCCGACTACCTGGTTAAGACCTACCCCGGCCTCATCAGAGCCAGGTGGGCCCAGAAGAACCTCACAAGTGAGTTAAGACGCTCGGAATGGAAGCAGTGGGAGTAAACATCTGAACTTGATTTCACAGCTTGAAGAGCAAATACTGGGTGAACGAGCAAAGGTAACCGTCCAATGTTTCATTATCCCCGGCGTGAGACAGACATTGATGCTGAGTGTGGATCTTTTTGTGCATCTCAGGTATGGGGGTTTGTCCTTTGGAGGACAGCTGCCCATCCTGGAGGTGGAACCTAGAGACATCCAGAGGGTCTTCCGCCAGCTGGGAAGGATGTTCAACATCACAGGGGTGAGTTAGAGTCTGGATTTAAAGCAGCCAGTCAAGGCAGGTTTTATAAAGGACTCTTTACTTTCAGGGTTACTACTCTGCACTTGCTCTGAGAGATATCGGCCCTTTCCTCCGATACATGGAGAGCGAATTCAACATCAAGGTGATTGGATGCAGGAAAAGTCTGCACGTAGAGATAAATATTGCAGTTTTCATTTTCACTGAGCTGTGTGTGTGTGTCTGTGTGTGTGTGTGTGTGTGTGTGTGTGTGTTTTTGTGTTCCATGGTCAGGTGTGGTACAATAACAAAGGCTGGCATGCCATGGTGGCCTTCATGAATGTGGCCAATAATGCCATCCTGCGAGCCTTCCTGCCCCCGCGCGCCAAACCCACAGAGTTTGGAATCACTGCTGTCAATCACCCTCTGAACCTCACCAAAGAGCAGCTCTCTGAAGTCACGGTGTAAGAATGGATTTAAGATTTACTGAGGTGGTAAGATGGTGGCAACAGATAAATGATATCATAAATATATTAGCTACATTCTCAGCTTGTGTGTGTGTGTGTGTGTGCGTGTGTGTGTGCATTCTTCTACTTGCTACATACTGAGTACCAAATCTGCATTCTACTATCAAAGTGAGGATATTTGTGGGAAGTGAGGCCTGGCTAATTCTCCCATCTTCACAGGAGCGTTTGAGGGTCAAGACCTGAGTTTAGGGTTTACGTTAGAATTGTGTTTAGGTGAGGTTCAGGGTCAGGATAGAGTTGGGGATTAGTCGGTTAGGGGAAGGGGCTGGGTAAAACTACATTATGTCTATGAAAGTGCATTCTACTATCAAAGTGAGGACATTTGTGGGAACTGAGGACATTTGACATCTGTTTAAGTGTCAAGACCTGGTTTAACCTCAGACCTGGCGTCCACATATATGGACATTATATTTTGGGTCACCTATCATATAAAAGCTAATTCTTCTTAGTGTGGGGTCAAATGTCCACATACATGGACCCATAAACATTATATTATTACAAATTTAGATTGATTGTCCCTGCATGTGGACATCATTGTCCCCAAAAACCACTTTATAAAAACCACAAAATATTGTGAAAACATGATTCTTAGTCTTTATACTCATCAGGTCCCAATAATCCTAAATATCAAAGACATATTAAGAATGCATATCAAGAGAGAGCTTGGGTCTTAGGAGGTTAAAGGTTGGGGTTTAGGTTAGGGTCAGGGGCTTAGTCAGGATGGTTATGGTGTGTCATAAAACACCCTTTCTGTCATTTATTGATTGTATATTCAGTGAAAAACTCCCTTGTTTTTCATTTCAGGTATTTAAATGAGCCCTTCATTCATTTGAAATGAACGTAAATTAGTATAAATTATATTTTACGTTCTCTAGTTTCGTTACACACCGCCCCATCTGGACCATCTGGACCATCAACAGTTCTGCATGACTGTCCTGATCAGGCTGGCCTGACCTTCCCTGATTGTTTCCTTCAGGCTGACCACCTCCGTAGACGCAGTGGTGGCGATCTGCGTCATCTTTGCCATGTCCTTCATCCCGGCCAGCTTCGTCCTCTACCTCATCCAGGAGCGCGTGACCACCGCCAAGCACCTCCAGTTCGTCAGCGGGGTCAGCCCCCTGGTTTACTGGGTGGCAAACTTTGTCTGGGACATGGTGCGTCCCTCAGCAACCCCTCCTCTCTTCCTCCCTTACTTCCTGCGCCCTTTCTGAGCCTCTCCTCCCTCCTCAGGTGAACTACTCGCTCAGCGCCGCCATGGTGGTCGGTATTTTTGTGGCATTCAACAAACAGTGCTACACGTCGGCAACGAACCTGCCAGCACTAGTAACGCTGCTCCTGCTCTACGGGTACAGCTTCGATCGGCTCCTTTCCTCTTAGCTTTATCCAGAGATGAGTGAACCTCTTTCTCCTCTGCTGCACTCACAGATGGTCGGTCACGCCCTTGATGTATCCCATGTCCTACATATTCAACATCCCGAGCACCGCGTACGTGTCGCTGTCCTGCATTAACCTGTTCATAGGCATCAACACCAGCGCTGTCACTTTCATCCTGGAGCTCTTTGAAAACAATCGGGTAAGGGCCATTTCAGCTGGAGTTGTCCGAGCACAAGAGGGCCAAATCATTCAGGTTGACACAAACCGTTTGTGCATTGAAGCGATGCATTGCATTTCTGTTTTTTTCCCCTTAAAGTATACGATATAAATTGAAATTGATCTCCTGTCAGGGGTCCAGGCTGCCTTAAAGCCCGCTGACCCAAGTCTTTTATTGACCTTGTTAACATGTGTAGTTTTTATGACTTGTGATGCTGAAGTGAACCAAGGTTGTGGCTGAGGACGTCCGTCTGGATTCTCCCGAGGCCTAAGAACACTTGGGTGCCTCTGATGAACCCGTTGCTCTGTTTTATCTTGCCAGTCTCTGCTGGTGTTCAACGAGTGGCTGAAGAAAGGCCTCCTTGTGCTCCCCCACTTCTGCCTGGGCCGAGGACTCATAGACATGGCCATGAACCAGGCCGTCACGGACGTCTACGCCAGATTTGGTGAGGGCGCCCTTTTTAAAAATCCGAATTATTGGATCAAATGCGCATCAATATTTTGGGTTTCAGTCATTGTTTACAGCGGGGACTCTGCTTTCAGGTGAAGAGCACACCCAGGACCCATTCCGTTGGGACTTTGTGGGCAAAAACGTTGCTTTCATGGCAGTGGAAGGCTTTGTCTATTTTACTCTTAATCTTCTGATCCAGTACCGCTTCTTCTTGAACCGCTGGTAAGAAGCTGAACACATTTATTGGTGGAAACCTGCTTGGTTGCTCGAAGGTTCCTCCTCGTTCTTAGGTTTTCGGACCACAAGCAGGCCTGGGCGCACGATGAGGACGACGACGTGGCAGCCGAGAGGCAGCGGATTTACGATGGAGGCGGCAAGACAGACATCCTGCAGATCAGAGACCTGTCCAAGGTGAATCCATCATGACTGGGGCGTCACCGTGGCTTCATCTCATTATCTGATACAAGGCCGAGGGGTTCCCCCGGGCCATTCGCTCTCTTCTCTGATAGCGATTTAGCAGATCTGAGCAATTGTGATTATCTTTGTGGTGCTGGAATGGTTTGTTTCCTCTGCACAGACCTACGTGGGCAGGAAGAGGGCAGCCGTTGACCGGATTTGTGCTGGTGTCACTCCTGGAGAGGTGAGGAGCTTTAACCCCAGTGATATATTAGGCCCCGTTTCCAAGGCAACATTTTCTGGTGAAAGAGATTCATTACATTTTCGGCTGTTTTTTTTTTTTACCCAATGTTTGAATGAATGTTTGAAGATGAAACAAGACGGGACTGATACGAATACGGGCTCCAGAGTGTAATGATCTGGATACGCTACGGCATACGTTGTCATGTAAACACTAAACGGTGCGTTTTCAGAGCCTCTACACCTGCAGGTTACTGGTTACACATGCTGTACCATGAGAGAAGTCTTTTCCATCCTGTGACTCATTTTGGGGTTAAAATTCCCACGCGTGTATTTAGATGACCACCAATCAACTTTCTACTTCTTTTCGTTTTGTACTCTAATGTTGCTCAAAAGCAGCTGCACCTCTTCACAGTCCACAAAGTTGTTCACAATATTAACGCTGTTCTTCGACGGTGACCCCGTACTTCCTTAAAATTCCAAGTACAAAACAAGTGTCTAATTGCTTTTTTTAAAAACATTTTTTTAGTGCTTCGGTCTGTTGGGAGTTAACGGAGCCGGAAAGACGACCACCTTCAAAATGCTGACGGGTGACACAGACGTTAGCGCCGGGGACGCCACGGTGGCGGGGTACAGGTGAGACAACCTGTCATTACACCACCTCTGGACCTCACGCTGTGTTCTTGGAACTCTTATCGGAATTATCCCTGGCTGCTGAGCTTTGCTGTTGAATGCAAAGTTTGACTCCCCTCACAGCCAAATTCGAGTTTAATGAATAAATTATCCCTAATGGGAAATAATTATGGTGTTTTTCCCTGCAGGGGTGCTCTCCCTGTGGTATAAACATGTGTTTTTGTGTTGCAGCATCCTGACAGAGATCCTGGACGTGCACCAGAACATGGGCTACTGCCCGCAGTTCGATGCCCTCGATGAGCTCTTGACCGGGCGGGAGCATCTGTACCTCTACGCCCGTCTCCGCGGGGTCCCCGAGTCAGAGATCTCCAGAGTGAGTGGCATTTCACGCATTGTTTTCCTCTGTTTTGCTCCTGCGTGATCTCAGGTCTCAGCAGGGGCTTTTCCATCCTTTAACTGTGGAACTTCATCCTGTAGGTGGCAGAATGGGGCATCCAGAAGCTGGGGTTGGCCGAGTATGCAGGCCGCTGCGCTGGGACCTACAGCGGAGGCAACAGGCGCAAACTATCCACAGCTATCGCAATGATTGGCTGTCCAGCACTGGTGCTACTGGTGAGTTTGTGTTTACTGGTTGAGATTGTTTGATTGTTCCAGTCCAGCTTGCAAATGGTTCCTGAGTGTTGTTCCATATGCAGATATGGATTTGTCTCTGTTGGTATGGATTTGCTGTCTGTGTGTGTTCAGGATGAGCCCACCACTGGGATGGACCCCCACTCACGCCGCTTCCTGTGGAATGCCATATTGAGCATCATTCAGGACGGAAGGGCCGTGGTGCTGACCTCACACAGGTCTGACGTCCCATCATGACACCGGCTTCAACAGCTGACCACATATCAGCTGTCTCCCAGAGTCATATTTCCTTTATAAATATCAGGAGATTGATTATTAATGTTTTTCACCAGTATGGAAGAATGTGAGGCTCTCTGTACTCGACTAGCGATCATGGTCAATGGGACCTTCAAGTGTCTGGGTACCATCCAGCATCTCAAATACAAGTAAGATTTTGTGTGTGTGTGTGTGTGTGCGTGTGTGCGTGCGTGCGTGCTCTTGTTATTGCCACATACTTCGTACCACAATCCACATTCTACGATCAAAGTGAAGACATTTCTGGGAAGTGAGGACACTTTGGCATGCCCTCCCATCTTCAGAGGACTGTTTGAGGGTCAAGACCTGAGTTTAAGGTTGAGGTTAGAATTAGGTTTAGGTAAGGTTAGGGGGTTAGTTGGGATGGGTAGGGTTAGGGTGGAGGGCAGGGTACAAAACTGTTTGTGTATTTCTGTTGTAACATGTTTTGATAGATTTGATAGATTCTTATTTGAATTGAGCTCTTTCATTTCTCCACCCCTGTGACCCCTTAAGGGAAATGTGGTAGGAGCTGAATGGATGGATTTTTTTAATACAACATATTCCTCTTATTGAATTGTAAATGAGCCAGTGACCTGTCCAGGGTCTCCACTGCCTCTTCCTCGAGGTCAGCTTTGTTGGGGATAAAGCAGCAGGAGATGGATAGATCAATCTTAAACTGTCATGTTAATACACAGCCTTCATAAGTTCATGCTGCTTTCTTCATCCAGGTTTGGCGACGGCTACATAGTGACCATGAAAATCAAGGCAGCTAAAGAGGGTTTGTCACCAGATCTGGAGCCTGTGGAGAGCTTCATGGAGACCAGCTTCCATGGCTGCATTCAGAGGGAGAAGCACTACAACACGTTACAGTACAAGATTGCCTCCAGCTCCTTAGCCAGGATATTTCAGCTGGTGGTGGCGAACAAAGACAGGCTCAGCATCGAAGATTACTCTGTTTCCCAGACAACACTAGACCAGGTGAGCTTTAACCAAGTTGTGATGTCTTAAACGTGAAATGTTTCCACCTCTGGGTGATCTCTAGTCCCAGCCCAGCACAGATGGCATACGCACGGGGGATGCCTGCAGAGGCAGGAAATTCAAATCCCCACCAAGCAGCCCACTCTAATGGAAACTGTGTGTGATCTCTAACCTTATCTGTGTGACAGCACACATAAATCTATATGTGGGCATTGATGTGGAGATCAAGCACAGTCCTGGTGACGCTGCTAACACACTCCCAGCAGGGTTCTGTGTACCGGATCACAGAACCAGCTCAATGCTGTTGGAGGAATGTGAATTTCATCATCCAGGCATGTGTCTGCCGATTTATCACCATGGAGATGTTAACATATAAGATGCTTGAAATGTAGCTGGTGCCTGTGACCCTCTTTGCAAACCCACAGACAATGCTACAACATAAAGGAACAGACACTTTTAGAACGTATTTTCTTACTCTTCAAACTTCAATCATATGAGCCTGCTGACTTTTTCAGGTATTTCCATATTTTAGTTGTTTTCCTCCAGCAGAATCTTCCAGGGCAGTGCTGTCGTCTGCTCCTCGGGGATTTAACTTTTCCAAAACCTGTCCATTTCTACTATCTACTTGTTACTTTGAGGATCAGAGCAGCCTGATTACAGGCGCAAACCAGCAGATCAGCACAGAACGATGTTTCAGAGGGCAGGATATTAAAAGACGTGGAGAATGTGGAAAAAAAAGACCTTGGTGCTATTGTTATAGTACATTCTGTAATAATGCTTAAAAGATCCATTTGATTCAGTTATTTTCAATTATGGAAGTAACATACAAGAATAATGTACAGTTGAAAATATCTACTGGTAATTTTTATATTGTAAAACTCTGCTTGGTCTGTTGATGTGCAGTCAATTTTACCGGCCCTGTGTAAGTGCCTGTGTGCAGTTCTACTCAAAGCAACTGACTTGTGAAACCAGTTTAAAAAAAAAATCCAAATCCTTTCTTTCCAATTTTCTCTTGAATGTTTGAACTTCAAAAAAGAGCAATTTCTGAGCCAACTAGCGCCCCTGGTGGCTGCCCCAGTTGTTGCATGTAATGCACCAAAAGCGTCTGTTGTTTGTCTTCACTTAAATTAAATGTTAAATTAAATATGGCACATCCACAGGTTGAACAACTTTATTAATATGTAGTACTCTTTATCATTTAAAGGTAATTGTCGGACTTTATGTAAAGTCACTGACAATATTAAGTATTACCAGAAGAGAAGATATCTCGCCAAAGAGAGAGGAGTCAATTTCTTTTTCTTTATTATTGCAGGTGTTTGTCAACTTTGCCAAGCAACAGAAGGGAGAGGATGAGGACGCTTCCATACACAGACGGAAAGGAAGAAAAGAGAAAAAGATCTCACCAGTGAAGAGGAAAACATGAAGTGTCCCCCAGACACGATTCTGCATGGCAGCAATGCAGCTCTCCACATTTTTACATTGTCCTCCGTGTTTTAGAATGCAGTCCGGCTCCAACTGTTGCCTGCCAAATTAGAGACGTTCCTTTTTTTCCAGTGTTGGGGAAAGGTTACGCACCTCTGACTGTGCATCTGTCGCCCTGGTTACGGTAGATGTCGGGGTGAACAAAAAGAAGGCGGCATAAGAAACTGCGGGTGTTTCGTTTCAAACATGGGGAAAAACATCCCTTTTTATTTTAGCCGAATCCTCCTGAGACACTCAGATGTTCAGGTCGCAGGGGGTTGTACATATTGTATGAGTAATGTTTAACAACAGAGACCACAGGGTTTGTTTTTTTATGATTGCTTTATTCCAAATGTCATGTTGGTTATCTCCCCCTGTGAACATTTAACTTGGGTTTATATCATTTACATTAATTCAAACATGTCTGTTTTATACCTCCTCTGGTTTTCTCCAACGTTATCACAACCACAGCAGATACCATTTGTGATAGTTGCAGGAAAAATGTACTTTGCATTTGCATCATTTTAGCTGGTTTGTTCTGCAACATAAATAAATAAAACATGTCTTGCTTATAGCTCCTGGATGCTTCACTTGGCTCGTAGAAGAATCTGGGATTGTTCACTCGCACAGTGACTCCAGCAAAGCTCACACCAGTCATGTGATAAATGATCACTTCACCAAGGCAACGCCGTGCACGGTGTTGTTGCTGGACCTTGAACAGTTAGTTTACTTCTTGTAAACCCTAAAGCCTTTCTTAAAATAATGGTGGGGAAGGCTATGATCTAAACTATTCAGGGAACTGTTTCTGATAATGACGATAACACAAAATGCAACTTTATTTACCCCATATTGGGCAGAAGTACAGGGAATGTGTCTCAGCAGTGCAATAAAAACATAAACCTGAAGATCTGAGACTGAAACGAGTGACGAGGATTAACAGGCCCGGTAGGACTCCTGCTGCTGACGGAGCCCCCCCCCATCACTGGAACACATCAGGCTCAACAGAAAATGCTGATGTACGTATACAGAGGTGTTGGTAAAGTCCAAACCTCATCAACCAGAAAGAATTGAGGAGCTGGGCACTGCTGGATTGACCTCCTCCTGATGTCGATCAAACCAATTTGATTTTTCTTTTCCAAAATTCACATATTCACAAAACAAAATTGTTCCTTCTGTCTGAGCCCCACTGATCATTTTACACATATATAATTTAAGTCTCAGAGTGAAAGATCTCAGTTCTAACTGAATTATTTACCCGTATCTTCACTCTGCCTCCCCCTACACAGGTGGAGCTGTTCTGGTGAAGATGTGGGGTGTTTGGCTGCTGGATTACCAAACATCTGGGCTTCAGTCAGCTGTGGGATGATGCGTTACACTTCTGACATTCCTTCTGGTCAGGGTCCGAGCTTGTCGTGGGTGTTCGCCCCCCCCCGACCCAGAACCAACCACATGAGGGCAGCAGGACTCCGTCTCGGCTCGGTGGTCCTCGCCTCCAAAGGGCCCCGTTTGAAGCCACCGAGCAGATGGGCGTGGGAAACATCCGCCGTCTCCTCCTGACGCCGGCATGCGCGCATGTCTCTTGCACGGTCTCTGTCACCCTTGAGGAACCTCGAACAAATACTTCACACATCCCTGGTGCTTCTCAAACACAAACACCATTATTTCCCCCAACCATCCTCCAAACAAGCAAATGAATCATACTGCCTTTGACTTCTTCCTCCCTCCGGAGCTGATCCACAGTATGTGAATAAATCATGTCCCTTGGTAATTTCTACTCAAGCAGTCGCAGAAATGATGGTACATTTACTTAGTAACTTCTAGGACAATGGCTTGTGATTTCTTAATCATTGTGCCTTTGCTGCATCACCCAGCCGGGCCGCGTATTTGCATCTGGAGCTCGCTCGGAACTCCGCGGGGGAAGCCGGAGTTCTGCCGCTGGCTCGGAGTTGCAGGGAACAAATGAGGCAGCAAAGTAAAGTTGCTGGAGTTGGTATCAGCAGAACTTGAGTTAATATCGTGGGTGCGCGTATAAGGTGGTATGGGGGGGGGGGCTAAAATGAGCCACATCTGATCAATAATACAGCAGCACTGACTCATCGTTGTTTTGCCAAATGCACACATTGCTGCTGGTGGGACGCACAGCCGCCTGAGAGCAGGAGCGAAGCTGCTCTGACTTCTGACTGCGGTCACAGGAGACGTCTTTGCCGTTTGTGTGGTCTAATGAGCCGTGCTTCATTTTGGGACGGGATGTTTTGAGTATAATCATTAAATGATGTATCACTTAATAAAAATAGAAAATCCCTTGAATAAGTTTAATTAAAAAAAAATTCTGACATCACTCCATAATCAAACATATAGTATTCACTACATGGTCTACTATCATCAACAATAATGTAATATATTTGTGTACTCTAGAAATACATTACAAATTTACCCATTTTGTGTTAAATTAAATGGGACCATTCAGAAGTGGTGAATACTGGTGGGAAAACATGTAAATAGTACTGATTGGTGAGCAGGGGGTATTGACAAATGAGAAAAGTTCTTCTTTTAGCGTCAGGAACATTGGCAAGGTGGCAGAGACAACTCGATACCAAATGGTCAAGTGGGGTTTGAATCCCCGGCCTGAATTCCCTCAAAAACCATAGTCTCTTTTGGGGAGAATTAACATTAGGTTAGTGTTGGGGTTAAAGGTAGGGTTAGATTTAAGTTAGAGGTTAGGGTTGGGTTTGGGGTTACAGGTAGGGTGAGGTTAGGGTTGGTGTTGAACTTACGTCAGGGGTATGGTTAAGCTTAGAGTTACTGTTAAGGTTGGGGTTTCGCTTGGTGATGGGTTAGGGTCGGTCTTGGGGTTAGGCTTGGAGTTAGGGTTTGAGTTTCAGTTAGGGTTGAAGTTAGGGTTAGGGTTGGTCTTGGGGTTACAGTTAAGGTTTGGTGTTGGGGTTTGAGTTAAGCTTGAAGTTAGGGTTAGGGTTGGGTTGGTGATGGGGAAAGATTGGAGGTCGGGCTAGCTTTGGGGTTTGGTTTAGGTTTGAGGTTGGCGTTAGGGTTAGAGTTTGAGTTCTGTTTGGAGTTAGGGTTAGGCTTGGAGTTAGAGTTAGGGTTAGGGTTGGAGTTGGGGTTAAATTGGAATTAGGCTTTACAGTTTGAGTTATGTTTAGGGTATGAGCTATGGTTAGGGATAGAGTTAAAGTTTGGGGTTGTAGTTATAGGTAGATTTGTGGGTGGAGTTGGGGTTATGCATTGGGTTAGTGTGGGGTTTAGAGTTAGGGTTGGAGTAAGTGTTCGGGTTTTGTTAATACACCATATGATAAAAAACCATACCCAGGATGGCTCATTACATCCCATCCATGCATCCACTCATCCACCCATTAATCATTTCCTGCCATATTTAGATTTTTAAAGGAAGTTATATGACATGGAAATAAAGCAAACCCTTCAAACTCTACACATCTCTAGCATTAGCGATGAACCCTAAGCCTAACTGAAACCCTAACTTAATCCTAACAAAAGTGCAATCCTAAACCCTGCTCTAGAGTAGAAGTTTAATGTAACCCTAACCCTAACCCAGACCAAACCCTAACCCTAACTGTAACCCTTAACCCTAACTTTAACCCTAAATCCTAACCTACCCATAACGCTCAATTAATTGAGTTAATGTAAAGTGACGCTAATTTATGATGTCTCCATTTAAAAAGCGTGACATGTTAAAATTATAATATGGCCACCTCCTTGACTTTCAGAGGGGTTTAATGTGACTTTCTAATAATGGTGTTGTTTTCCATTGGCAAAATATGATGCTGACACTGAGCCAAACAAAGGATGAATGGCTAGAACATGAGTCAATATAGAGTCAACAAGTCATGACAGCTTTATTGAGCTCATTCATTCAGACACAAGCCCTTTGCTGCTGTGTACACGGATAAGCAGTGATCAAAGATGAGACAAACACACAAATGCGACCCTGAACTAGTGACATTTAGAGTGAATGTCGGAACATCTATCTCTTAATATCTTCCTCTTTATACTACTGTCCAACTACTGACGGACTCTTACTGCCAATAATTTTAAAATGTAAATAAATAAATCTTATCTTTGATATGAGGAATACAAAAAATAACCCACTATCCTCTGGGACAGTAGACATTTGCACAGTATTATGCAAAAATAAGGTCTGAAAAAACAGACATGCAACCAAGGGGCTGTTATTGTGTCCTTATCTTTATTCTGAATAACATATATTATTCAGTATATATGCGTGTGCTAGAATTTAGAGGCAGACAGTTGATTTGATTCCTTCTGTTGTGGGAGAATCTTGCACCATGGATATGTTTACAACATTAAAAATTCATTAAAGTCGGATCTCGAGGTGTCAGCGAATTATCCGGCTGACATCTCTAATCTCATCACTGCTCCTGCACGGTGGCCTGCAGGGTTCAACAGGAGATAAAGTGCTGCCATTTCAATGCATTATTTCTAAGGGGGCTGACAAGCCCTGCTTCAAAAATACTTCCCAGATAAACCAGACTGGGATTGCGGACGATAAACGGTCAAGGACGAAGCTTATCGTACATTTGGCCTTGAAGGTGTTACAATTAAAACAAAGAGAAAACCATCAAATCAACAAACTGGAAACAGCAGAGAGAACACAATATATCAGAACAGAAATATATCAGGAGATCCACCATCGCTTATTTAATAATAAACCCCATTAAAAAAAAAAAAAGAAAAAAAAAGAGTGACCTATAAAAGTCGGCCTTTTTCAGAGTGTAAATCTGCTCTGGTTATAATCCTTCTTAAAAGGTTGAGTGTAATTGCTCCCTGACACCAGGCACTGTTAACTTTAATGACTTCAATCACTACAGCCGACTTGTTTTAGAGACAATCTGCGACTCTTTCCAGACTGTTTTCCTGCTGTCCCCAAACGTGCTCCGGCTGCTGACGAGAACTACAGAAATGGAACTTACGCTCAAGAGCATCTTTTCTTTCTCCCAATTTACATGGGTGGAAAACTGAAAAGCAAATTCTCAAGAATGTCATTTATCCTCATGATTAAAATGGAAATATTTCTTTCCTCAGTCTCTTCCCTGCTGTTTTTTTCCCCTGGTGTAATTCAGTGTTTATCTCCAGTGCTTATCTTTCTTGGCTGATAAGGGGATCCCTCACTCTTACAGGATATACTCACAACTGTCAGAGGGATTTTTTTAGCATAAACTCCCCAAAAAACTAAAATTTCCCCAGTTTTTAATTTATTATTTTCTTCTAAACCTTCTTGTATTGAAAGTTGGACCAGCAACCACAGGTGTCTGTTTGTGAGCAGATGTTCTAACAATCATGACAAATAAGAGCTCCAAGTGACATCAAATGGACCGAAGTCATTACATTTCTCATTTGGGTAATAGCTGTGGCAGAAGCAGCGCTGTGTTTTGAGTACTGCCTTTGTTCTCCATTCGGGTTTTGAATTGGACGGAGCTCATTTCCTGTTACCTGCATGGTAATATCAACAGCTGACAGGAATTAAACGGCAACCCAAAATAACTCCGATGTTCACCAATCTGCAGGATTTGAGCCACTGAGTTACCATCAATTCTTAAGAAGGTGGAAGACTAGCACCTGTAATATTGACATAACATATTCAGGAGCGAGCTAAATTTGGCTATGCTGTAGCTATTTTGCATTGACTAAAACTCTTAACAACTTTACCAAAGACTCAGCAACAGTGGAGCCAGTTTTCAACACTGTGAAAAATGACATAATTATAAAGTATAACATTTCAACAAGCTGGTTTGGTAGGCATTTATATTGCTATTCTATGAATAACTGAGGTCAATAGCTGCCTGGAATGCATTAATCTGACATAACGATGGAGGCGTTTCAGTGATCTCTACGCACCAACAATAGACGCAGAGATGTGGGTGTGTGGTCATGTTGTGACTCATTATTTCATTGTGAGAGGGTCCTGTTTATCCTAAGATGGAATATCCAGGCTTATTCACTTTTCTGATTTAATGGAACAGCAAAAGCAATGGAATCCTGGACGCATCAGCACCCAGTATGTCCATCCCAGCACCACTGTGGTGTTGAATAGGTGGTAAATATATCAGGAGATCCACATAGTGCTTCCTTACATGGCAGATTCCAGAGTTGCTATTTCCATGACCTTAGAGACCGGAGAGGAGTCCGAACGCTAGGGTCAGAGATGAAGACATGAAGATGGATGTGGGTGCTCTGAGCATCACAGCAGACCCACAGAGTGAGTGTATGTATGCAGCCGTGTGCAGGCCAGTGGTGTGGAGATACCTGCTCTAGCATCAACAGCTCCTCGAGGCACAGAGGAGGCCTGAACCTGCAACACTTAAGGTCACGTCACTGGGGAGAGCAATCACACCGACTCACTGCAAACCTGCGCAGAAGACAGTTTATTCGTGCTGTAAAGATCTCACCAGATCTCGCCTCTGCCACAATGAAATTCAAGAATAACTTGATTTCAACGAGGTTAAGTTAGTTCAGACTCTGGAGCTGCAGATTTGTTGAGAAGAGGCACACTTGTTTTTCAGGGGAGGAAGAACAATTTGTTACTTCCACGTTCCTCGAAAGTTATTACACACTTCTCTTGAATGCAGAAACACAAAATAGTAATTAAAGTCTTTGCGGGATGTGAGACTAATATACTACAGGGTTAGAGAGAAAAAGCTTTTTGGGGCTTTTATACTTTAGTGTGGTAAAAACATCTGGTCTTGCTGGGTTACTGTGAACTTCTGAAATTATTTCACAGTTAATCTGTTTTTGTTTCCATGTGACATTAAACACATGCATCCATGTTGCGGCCATGTTCCACGCCTATTTGGATGAGGTGGGGCTGGTAGTTTAGAGGTCACAGCTCTCTTGGGTTTTTTATTATTATTTGTTAGGGTGACAGCTATAGAGAGCAGCAAAGAATAATGGGCATCCCCTCTTTATTCACTTTCACTATTCATGGAAAATTGAAGGCTCAATCTAAGGTCCCAAGTCGCACAGCAGTCAAGGAGACAAACAAGCAAAGGCATCATTCTCCCCGGTTTAAATCCCCAGGTAACTGGGGAACAAATGGAATAAAGCTGGGACTCCACTAAAGCAAAAGAGGACAAATAAGGCCTGCAAGGAGAGTGACAGAAACCGCGCCAAACAATAATGACTTGATGGGCTTTTGCTGATGGAAATCAGTTTGTCACCACCTCTGGGACGGGAAAAAAAATTTACTTTTGCGTCTGCGTTTGTAGTGGATGAGGAAGTCACCCCTTAGTAGTGAGACCAGACCTGAAAGTATTACAGTTGCTTCTTTGTGCAATTGCATTCCTAAGGTGGTCCTTCTGCTAATTATGACACAAAATACTCCAGTCAAACTATATTAATAGTTGAGTTCAGTCGATAATTGTACCACCTCTCAACCATGCCTATGAGCTGTGGGCAGTGGCTGAAGAATAACATTACAGGTCCAATCAAGTGAAATGAGTTCCCAGTGGAGAGAGAGCGGCTGGGCTCAGCCTCAGAGCGAGAGTCAGGAGCTCAGACATCAAAGAGCCTCCATGGCCAAGAAGCTATTTGAGGTAATTCAGATTTTTGGTGATTGAGCTGACCCAGGATATGCTGAAAAGATGAAGCATTCCATCAAATTTACAAGACTTTGGTGTATCCCTGCAGGAGGTGGCCAGGGAGATTCTGGTATGAAGCTACAGCTATCACACAAACACAGAGAAGCTAGGCTTAATGAAAACCATACTTTAATTGCATGTCTAACTTCTTATTTAAATAAATGGCTGCTCATTAAGCTATCATAAGTCTGAAAATGGATCCTTATATCAACATAGTTACTGTATAGAGGATGGAATGCAGTTACAAAACACAGAGATATACAGCTACAGTAAAAATGCTATCAGGATAGCCCACATTCATGCACGACAGCCGTAATCCTTGGGTTTATCAAACATATACTGCAGTGAATAAGGCATACAAACTGTTGCTGAAGTTACAAAAATGCCAAATATGAAGTAAAATCCCATCAGATCTACTCTTTGCTTTAAGACAAGTTAGGAACCTGTATGAGGCAAAATTGCATTGACACAAAAAGCTACCAGTAAATACACAGGTGCGCTGTGGTTTGCTGCATTTTGACTGTCATGACATAAGGTCAAACCCCAAAAATCCTTTTAAAAGCAAGAGCACAGAGACAGTTTGAAAGCTAAGTGGAGGCATGAAAGGAATATATTAGCAAGAGGAAGAGGAAATGGGGAAGAAAAGAACAGAAACAAATGAACAATTACTGAGCCGAGTCAAAATATGAATAAATTAAGGTTGCATGAATAAATGCAGCACTGATTGAGGAAACCATTATGGAGCTTTCATTTTTGGAGACTCAAAGGAGCTGCAGAAATTAGGGAAAGTTCATTATTCAGTGCTTCTGAAAATTGCTGAAAGTGCCATTATTTAGGTACATTTGTGACCAGCAGCATCTTTCATAATGAACCCAATCAAACTCTGAAAAGTGTCACATTTCCACGTAAACAATTTCTTAAATATCCATTAAAAAAAAAGCAAGCTGACGAAAACCAAATGAAAAGTAATTATTTTAAATAATTGAATGAGAACATTCAAGCTCAATCAGTGTAGCCCCCCCCTTTGTTTATTTATTTGTGTATTTATCATGTGCGGATCCTTTACTTAAGAATCATCCTCAGTTTTAATGATGTGGAAAAGTGTGACATTAAATAGGACCTGATGACCGTTGTTCCAACCATAGAGAGCGCGGTCCCTGGCGTTGTAGTCCAGCATGGACATGTGGAAATACTGGTTATGGTAGGGAATGTCTGTATATTCGTACATAGAGGATTTGGTGGAATATGAGTAGTACACCTTCGCACCTGTCAGGTGGGAGTTAGTGATGTAGAGTGTCCCGCAGATCATGAAAGACTCGCCAGCATTCCTCTTTGAATACTCCGTGTTCCACGTCTTGAGGATCTGGAGCGTGTCTGAGTTTAACTGACTGATGACGATGTTCCCGGCGTTCTGATTAGTTGCGTAAACCGCCCACAAGCCCAGCTCGTCTGCCATCAGGTCGATGTCGGAGAAGCCCCCCCAGGTGTAGGGATAAACGTTGTGAAACCCAGCGGACTCGAGGGCCCTCTGGGTGACCACCCGACCCCACTCGAAGCTGTACCTCACTACAATATTGCTCTGCATCTTGTTGTAATACAGAGAGCCGTTGTACACCACATGGTTGGTTCCGGCCCACTTGAATGGCAGGTTGTAGGTTCGCGACTCCACTCCGGCTACAAAATCAGCAATGGACTTGTACTCTTTCACTATCTTGTTGTTGGTGTAGCCATCCATGTACCACACCTGAGAATACAGAAAATGGTCCCTTATTCACTCTCAGGGGTTAAAAAATGGATGTAAATATTAGTTTCATCAGTTACTTTAATCTGAAACAGAAACAGGATTTATTTCAGAATACGAATAGTAGGTAGCTGTTTATTGATGTAAATTGTAGGTTTTAATGTTTACTGAGGGTTGTTTTTCAACAGTACTCAACAGATGTTTTGGAACAACATTGTATTATCTAGCTGATTTGCATAAACCCATTAGCACATCTGCATATAACGACTGACTGGGAGCTCTTTAGGGCCCCCTGGCAGCAGTGTGAAGAACAGGCCAGAATTTACACCCTCAGTAGGTTCAGATACAAACTAGAGTATTTCTAAGTATTTTTTTGTTTGAATAAATTACATAATGCAATTAAAAATGAAAAATGACAGAAAGTACATATAGAACATTGAAACCCAAATTTCCCATTCAACTTGCATGTAAAAATCAATAACATCCAGACCTTATTAGAATTTCAGCATGTTCAAATTTGTTCAACAGGTGAATTTTTCAAGGCAGAAAACTTCCTATCACATTTTAAATTGCTGCCAGTCTGAGTAAAAACAGAGCTGTGATAAATAATTCCCATAATTTTTCCTGAATATTGTCACCACGTTAGGCACATTTAATGCAGGAAGAAATCAGTAATCATCCTTGTGACATTTAAGTGCTGTCTGCACAGCGGAAACAATAACAGGCAGGTGTAAGAAAAGTGCTAAAAACCTTGCATTGTAAGTTATAAAAATGCCTCATTAAACATGATTTTGGTTCTTACTGAAACCAAATTTAAAAACCCACTCCAGTTTGATGATTTTGGCTTGTTGCTTCAAAAGAAGCACTAATAATGAAGCACTAATAATATAGTGCTTCAAAAGAAGCACTATATTATTATTATTGCACTATCACCATAATCATCCATCCATCCATCTTCTACCGCTTGTTCCTCCACTGAGGGTCGCGGGGGGACTGGAGCCTATCCCAGAGCAATGGGCGGAGGCAGGGTACACCCTGGACAGCCAATCGCAGGGCCAACACAGAAACAAACAACCACTCGCTCTCACACTCACACCTAAGGGCAATTTAGAGTTTTCAATAATAACCCCAATCATGCATGTCTTTGGACTGTGGGAGGAAGCCGGAGTACCCGGAGAGAACCCACGCGAACCCGGGGCCTCTTTGCTGTGAGGCGACAGTGCTAACCACCACACCACCGTGCCGCCCATCAGTCATAATTGAAGGGCCTTAATAAGCCATAATTTAAGGCCTACTTTGAACCACTTGACTACTTGCTGGACACATCCGTTTTGCCTCGGACTGGTTGGGTATGTTTATGATGATGATGATTTCTGAGATCATATCTTGTTAAAGATAACATTGTGGATGATATTTTTTGAAATTTCATGCATAGAGCATGAAGATCAGCTCAGAAAGTGTCCGTGATCGACAACGTGAAGCAGCAGTCCTGTGGTGTGTACTGTATAAAAGCCTGTCATGGTTAATCTTTCAAAGTATGCTAATGAAGACGCCGAGGCCAAAGGGCCCCCGTCTCCAGAAAACGTCATTTTTCATATTTACTTTTTTTGTTCCAATGTACAGGACTTTTTTGTACGTCTGAAAAGTTTAGCCAGTCGTTCATTCTGAGAAACCGGAGGCAGGCGCTTGTTTGTAAATCATTAAAACGCTCTCATCTACTACAGAGGCCTAACACAAGCTGCAAAGCACATTAATTTGGCTCACCCTGTTGTTTTTGGGCGATGCCTGTGGGTCCGTCATCCAGGCTCCAAATCTGGTCCCCGAAGTTTTCACTGTGAGCGGGCCAGTGATCTTCATTAGCTTGCCACATGCTGCGAAACACATCACACAGCTGCAGTCACACACTAATGAAACTACAGCCAATGTTTTGGTGGGAAAATCGAGATGAATTGCAATGTGCTGGATTGCTTGAATCTGCTACTGGCTGATATTACAAAGCAATAATTAAAAAAAACAGCTCTGGACACAAACACATGTTTTATCATAGAAAGACAGACAATAACTGACAAATTGCCAGAAGGCAACAACTAGAAAATCCCCTCCCAACATGCTGGAAGGCAAAAATTTACTCCTGATGATTTAATATCTGGATTGCCTGAGCAGCACTTAATTCATCTTGTCAGACACTTTAATTGTGTGCAATGACAGTCGACTAATACTTGTATGCAAGTTTGCAACTTCCTTATTAAACTGCTATTTTCTGATCAATCAGAGCCGATGCACCCTGAATGCTGAGCAGACCTCAAGCTCATGGAAAGCATTCAGCCCCAGACTGCTCAGAGCCAACGTTCCCAGGTAGGCAGAACCAGGATAGCTTAAACCTTGATAAGAAGATTAACTTTTAATCCTAAAACATGGAACCTCAAATAGACCTAAAATGTGATACTGTTTATATGTAGCATGCTTAATTTGTGCCCTGCATCATTATTGAGGATTCCCACACCACAGTCAGTCAGCGGTATCTCTGTCATGGACTTACTGAGCTTGTTCATGCAGCTGCGGAGGCGATTTTCCAGGTTTAGGATCCTCTGCTGCAGCTCCTCATAGTCGTATGCTCCCATTTCCTCCTGGATGGCCATCAGCACTCCGGACAGGTTCCGAATTTCCTCTTTGAACTGAGAAATGAGCTTGGAGTCTGTCTTGTATTGCTCCAGCACTGGAATCAATGGCTGAAGGGACTCCATCTTTCCTTTTAACTCCTAGAAATATCATAAAAACACTGCTGCAAAAATCGCTATCTAGACAGGATTCCAATAACAGATAAGTTCCATTTGATTTGGTTTGTTTAAATATAGTCATTCCATATTTAGTAGGTGGACCAAACATAAATGATTCTACATTTTAGTGTACTGACCCATTTGATGTGAAAAGAGGAACAATATTTGAGTATTTAAAATTGTAGGTGATCACTCTTGGGGATTTAATGGTGATATATTGTGCTCCTTTTCTGCAAGTTAACATGGTTCCTTGATGTCTACATGAAGTGTCCGTAATGTGCTTTGGTGGAAAATGCCGAAGGACTGAGCACAGTGGGACTCTAACCACACAGCCCTGCTATAGAACAGCCAGTTTGACTACCTTTCCCAGAGTCTAAATCCTAATGAGCTCCACCCACAGGTGCTTTTTACTCCGCCCACCTCTTCTCCCAGGGGGAGATAGCACAACTAGCTGTGGTTGTATGGAGGGAGATACCCAGTGCAAGGCTGGGATTATTCAAAAAACCTCAACTGCGATGTAACAGTAGGGTGGAAGTGCAAGAAAGGACTATATAGAAACACATTTACAGTCTACCGCAGTTTACTTAACATTGAATTAATTGTCGAAACTGATATTTCGGCACTCTGGATATGCAAATATGCGGACTAAAGAACTGAAAAGTGAGTTTTGCATAATGTCCCCCTTTAACATTAAATATGCAGAGGAGACTGTTTTAATATCGTTGTTCATATCTGAAAAACTCACAAATTGGGAGTGCTTAAATACTTTGATTGCATGTGTAAGGCAAGGTGAAATATTTTTATATTTCAGGTTTGGTGTAGGTTGAGTAACATTTCTATATATCAGTTCATGTAGGAGGGTTCAGTCACAATTAATGAATCCCTCCCACATTACCGATCAAAAAAGGTTCACCTAAACTACAAAAAGTATCAAAGAGTTTAATAGAGTTTAATGGAGACTTTGGAAAATATCAAAACTATCCACTTTGTCATTTTCTGGCCTGAGCTGATATCTGTACCAAGATCTGCAACAAGTGGGAACAGGAGATTTCAAAATAGTTGAGTCATCTAAGAAGAATAGTCAGAAAACTTTAGAGACTGATGATCCCTTATTGTTAAAATGTTGTTTTCATCGGTCATGCTTGCTGCGGCGGCACAACTAATCAAAACAACCGCTGATGTGGCTCCACTGCACAAAAGGCTTCATTTACACAAAGGTTCACGTGATGGATAACGAAGGTGCTCAACTTTCAATAACAAGCTCATCTCTGCATGGCATTTGCCAAGTGTATGTAACATATGGATATGGAGGACACATTACTCATCCTCTCATGAATTGCTGGAAATTCAAATAGATTATTTGGATTAGATTCAGGGTATTTAATTGTCCAGTTCTGTCCAGAGCAGATAGGCTGCAGGGATTTGAACTGTGATCTTTGTTTTGTTTACTCATCAAGATCCTACAGACATTTGGGTCAGAATCTACTGATAATACACTTTTGGAAATGATGTCAAACTGAGTGGAATCAGGCAGTAACAAGAGATTATCCCGTATATTCACATTTAATTTCAGGGCTGGTTATATCTGCTTTCAAGTGTTGACCTTTCTTGATAGTAAAGTTCAAAAGTAGATAAATACCAAGTTTTTGTTTATGTTAAAAGAGCTGACCAACCGACAATTCTATTCTTAGTTTTCTTTTCTTTTAGTATTAGAGTATTGTTTGCTGCTGTGGTTTTGTAATTGTTCCACAGGAATAAAAACAGGAACTCCTCCTGATAAAAACTCGATACAAACCATCTGCCCCAGAGACAATCTTTGTCTTTGTTGAATCTGTATTGATCCGATTTTTTCCCTGCAGCTTTTTCCCCTCCGCAGGTTTAAACTTCAAACAAAAATATACCTGAAAGTTTTTGTTGATGAGTGTCTTCCTGTCCGATTCAATCTGCCTGAACTTTGACCGGAGTCCTTTGATCTGGCTCTCCATCCTCATGATATACTGAAAGTCCCTCTGCGTCCGCAGGTTCAACACCTCAATTGACTGCGACATGTTCTGCACCTTTTGAAAAGAATGAAACAGCACAGCATTGATTTTCCTGTCCACCAGAGATTAAAATGTCCTCCATGTTCAGCTGCTCAGCAGCCTGCCATGCTCCAGCTTCCCAAGGAACAAATCAACACTTTGACCTCCAGCGTGATTGTCTTTTAACTACGTCTGTGTGACCTGAATAGAAGCTTGAATAGATCTTAAATAAACATAAGATGCTAGTCAGGATTTTTTTTTCTCCTTACTTTAAACGCATTAACTTTATCATTTATAATTCAGTACATCCTGTTCAGTCAGTGGAGGACACGGTACTGAATCCCTTTGACACCTACAGACCTTCGGAATAGATGCTTGACACCGTCTCTGTCCATCCTGACAAAAGCTTTCTGGGTTTGTGGGTCATTGAGAGGATGAGCCCTCTCGCTTTTCTTTGCCATCAATTGTATCTAACCAACAATATTTGAGAGCATCACCAGCAAAGTGGCCCCGCGCTCGCACGTTGTGTTCTGCGTACTTTGCTGGTTCTGGTGGAGGGATCCTGAAATGGCCTCGCTGCAGCCCCGAGGCAGCTTAGTGCATTAGTGTCAAAGGCTCCAGTGAATGACAGTGAATCCCCTTCGGCGTCAAACATTAAAATGTAGGGTACAGAAATCTTTCCTTATATGGTGGACTCTCTATTTGTTGGTTTGTACATAATGCATTGGATTATTTCTGTCGCAGATGGGAAAAAATGTTTAATTTAGAATGAAAACTGATGTTTCTGCTTCAGTTCATTGAAAGTTTTTTTTGTTGTTGTTGTTTGCGAACCCATTTCAAAGTGCAACAATTTAATAAAGGGACAATCCTCAGAGTCACATATTTTCCCCCTGGGTTCAAAGCCATTTAACAGTTTTATGACGACGTCCTGTGGGGAAAAAATGTCAACGGACAAAAAAAAAAAAATGCAACAATAATGTCAGTATATATATATATATATATATACGGTATATATTTAAATGTATGTATTCACAGTGGGGTGTTAAGTTCTGAACAACAGTGGCATTTCATTAAAAGCAGGTCCCAGGCTAATAAAAATATAAAAATTAATATTTAATATTTTAATTCCCCATCATAATACTGCCAAGTTAATGTCAAGTCCATGATTGTGGTACTGAAGGAAGTGCCCCTACAGAAATAATTGGTTCATAGGCTTCAAAAATATGAATCTCTTTGCTTATTTTACGCTGCAGTGGGTGGACCTCACACAGCAATAACGCACATTCCTTGAAGCCAGATAACATGCAAGCCACCAACAATAGACTTGAATGGACCGCTGCACAGGAGCGCGTGGATGAATCATAGATTACATCGACCGACTGCTGGGTGCAATCTCGGATAAATTAAGGAGATTAACACAGTAGTCTGTTTGGATTGTGGTGCTGCTGGAGTAAAAAGCGTCTGCGGCGAGGCCGTTGACGCCCCTAAACGCGCGCGGCCGACGTGTGGCGCCTACTTTCTCCAGGAGCTGGCGAAGCTGTCGGCCTTTGGCGTCTCTGGAACAGAGATTCTGTTCAGGTGCCACCACCGTGCAGATGCAGCGTCCATCAGCATCCTGAGCCGAGCTGTACACCTGCCACCCCTCCTTTGGCCGGATGGTCTGCAAGTGTGACAAAAAAAAAAAAAAAATAAAAAAAAAAAAAAAAAACAGTCAAACACCTACAGTCTGAACCTTTGAATACAGTAAAGGTGATGTCACAGTCATGAAATTTCACAGCTGCTGTGTATTCCTGGCGATGACACCGCAGTGTATCGGGATTGAGTACCCACTTAACAATAAATAGTGTTTATTTCCCCGGATGAAATAAATTCCTGGGCTTCTCCTCACTCAGAGGCCAGTTCCATTACTGGAAGTCACACAGAGGGATGCAAATAAACCTGATTTGTGGAAGCTCTTTCCCCTCTTTATTACACTGAATATGCTCCACAGTTCTAGAATATGAAGCTTAAAAAACATAAAAAACATGCATCACAATCCCCCGATATGTATCCGAATGCAGCAGTAGCTGCTATTGTCGGGTAAAAGTGGGTTTTGCTTCAGATATTGATAAAAGTGTCCTGGATTGCTGGAAAAGCTGAGAGCCTATTGCACAGCATTGGTATTTGGACAATACTGACCATTTACTATCAGTGTGAGATAATAATGCAAGCCTCCAGGCTGGGAAAAAAAAAAAAAAAAAAAGCAGCTTTCCTCTGCAACAGCCTGTGCCAGAAACCTCCGCCGTTTCCTCGGTGAGACTCGGCATTCAGAAAGGCACCGAAGAACAAATAAATATGATGAACACGGAAAACGCCAACTTGGGCTTTCATCGAGATTTGTGACATTCGGGGGCTGTAAAAACAAAGTGTTCTGTTTTTATGACTGCTGGTACCCTTTCTGTCTCAAATGTGCCCTTCCCTGTTGGTAAACACTTGGTAATCACCCATGAAAGATCTCTCCCCCTGGGAGCAGGAAGGGATGGCAGCTAAGCGTGTGAGGATGCATAAACCAACACAGCACTGGGTGGCGGGTGCAATTAGCATTTTTACAGATTTGACATTAAATTCACCTTTTGTCTGAGATTTCTTTCCCCTGCTGCCTTTGCGAGTAAAGTTTCATCAGTATTCTACTCATACCCTGAGTTGTTCCTGATGTCATTTAAATGCATTAAAGCCAGTCAATAGATTAGTCTTCAGGGCACAACAGTGAAACCTAATGCTTAATTTTGATATCACTAAAGTGTCATATGCCTGAGACGCTGAGTGGTATTCTGCGTCTTGTCGCTGGAATCGGCCCCTCTGATGACATCGTAGCTGGAGGGCATAAAAGAGGAAGAAAACACACATGGGCACGCACGCCCATACACACACACGCACGCACTCCCCCAGCTCTTCGTGGCCTCACAGAGCCCTAAAAGAGTTTGACAAAGGAAGCACATTTGACTAATCTATTTAAGCTGCGTTTCTCTTCTGTGACGCACATCCTTTCCCTTCTTCTCACTCTGACATTTCCTCATATTAAAAGGAATCGGTAGCACAGCCAAGCCAGATGCACTCTCCAACGAGGCTTTCTTTCTCTCTTTTAGTGTGAGTGTGTGTGGACGTGCGCGTGGGTGGGTGGGTGTGGATGTGTATCAGTGTGTATATGTGTGTGTGTGAGTGTGTGTGTGTGAGTGAGTGAGAGAGAGAGAGAGAGAGGGTGAGTTTTTCTTTCATGAAATGACCTAAGCTGCTGCTTCTTCTATTTTACCATTTTGACTTTCTGACACATCTCTTGACCATTTTCACACCCGATTCAAGCTGAAAGCATTTCCTTCATTTCTGAGTTAACAAGCTGCATCTTTTTCCCTTTCTCTCTCTCTCTCCACATAACACTCAGTTATGACAAGGTGAGAATTGCAGCCTTGAAATGGAGCAGGTGGCATGATCTCTGCATGACTGGGAGGACCCCAAATGACCACCATTCTTGCATGAATCAATCTATCCGCAAGATGCTTTTCCTTTTCTTTTATTCAAATGTTCATACTGGCCAGGAATAAATCACATCGAAGGAAGGACAACAGTATACAGTCGCCACAAACACCAGCTGAGGGAATAAGCAGTTATGATGGAATTTCAATTAATATTAAGGATAAAACACAAATCAGAATGTTCATTCTTCCATAAACGTCATTGGAATTTCTTGCATTATTCCATTGCATGAAAGAATTCGCCTCCGAATCTCCTATTTGGCGAAGCACCCTGGTCAAAAGGAGGTAATAATGAAAACACCGAGACCGTGAAGTGACTCGTCACCCCAGTGTTGCGTTCACTGACCACCGTCGAGCCGGTGGTAAACGCCAACTTTAACATCGGGACGGTCTTCCAGTAGCGATGGCGCACCGAAGTTTACCGTCGGTGGGGGAGAGAGAGCGCGACTCACCGCTGACGGGCAGTATCCGAAGAGCAGCAGGAGCAGCAGCGGGTTGAGCGCCGCCCGCAGCGTCCCCATCCCGGGTCGCCCCATCCCGGGTCTCCCCAGCCCGGGTCTCCCCAGCCCGGGTCTCCCTCCTCCGCCTCGGCGACAACCCATCTCCACGCGCGTCTGCACCGGCGGGCTCGCGAGCCTCCTCAGACAACCACGCGCCCGGGAAGGAAAAAAAAAAAAAACACACACACGCGCGCTCGCGTACAAACACCGAGAAAGGGAGGAGTGAGTGCGTGCGTGCGTGCGTGCGTATGTGTGTGTGTGTGTGTGTGGTACCCATCCACTCGTCCGCGTTACGTACACCATGTGGGCGTGAGACGTCGACACTTAGAGGAGCGGAGGTGGAGGAGGAGGAGGAGGAGGAAGAGGGGGGTATAAAAAAGTTTGTGGGCACCCGCCAAACATGACAGCCAGGGGGTGAGAGAGGGGGGGGGGGGAGAGGGAGAGGAGGGGGATCCGCAGGGTCGTGACTCCCGGTGTTTACGGGGCCGCGTGGGCAGGAAGCGCTCGCGGCTGCGCGCGACAAATGTCACACCTGTGTGGACGAGTGGCGCGAGACCAGAGGTGCGTTAGCGCGCGCGGGCAACGCAGATCACAACAAAAATAACCAATACAATAATCAATACAATAATCGATACAATAACCAATACAATAATAAAACATTCTGAACAGATATTGGTGAGCAAAATACTGACCACGGTTGGGCTGGATTTAACGCCCCTGTGGAGAGCAGCATCGATTCAGTCTGTTTATTCAGTTTATTCTAAAATCTCATGAAAGCGTCGTCCACCACGGGGCTGGTGCTGCAGCCCTCACAGCGTTCACTGGACACACGCGCAGCCCGGCTAGGGCACCAGGTCGTCATAGGACACGCGGGCAGGCGCACACGCGCGCGCGCGCGCACACACACACACACACCTTTAGTGCAACAGTCTGGCTTCAACCTCCCGTGCTGGGGAGGGGGATCTAAGAGACCGAAACAGACATGTTGCTTCGAGTAGAACTGCATAGACCGGCATTACAGAGAGCCATTAATATTGATCGCACCACAACAGTGCAAGCATTTACTTCATCACCAAAACAGACGGTTTTACAGTAACAATTAAGGTACTTTTAACTCTCTGAAGTTACTTTATTGTTCAAGTATTCCCCTAACAATAAAAAACAAACAGTTTAACAAGATGAAGACAGCGTTTTTAACTCTGCAAATACTGTACTGTTCTAATGTTTGTTTTAAAGATAAAAATAAAGTTTGAAGAGCACTATGAAGAGCACATTGAATAAATCAAACCTTCACACTGCTGGTAGATACCGTACTTTGAGGATATCCTTAAAAACAAAAGAAACAATTTAACAGTATGAAGAGTTTTTAAAATAGTGCTGAAAATAACATTAATACTTGGACAAATCCAAAACAAGTTCCTGAACATGAAATCACCTTTAAACTCATCCGTCCATTCATGGATGGATTCATTCATCCACCCAGCCAACCCAGTCACCTGGTGTGACCATTTTAGCCCTCACTGGTGATTCTATATTAAAAGTAGAAGCTTTTCAAACTCCCTCAGAGACCCCATTCCTCTTTGGAGTGAAGACGAGTGGTTGCATTGTATTTGAGTGAAAATCTTCTTTACCAGTGGAAATCCAATTAGCCTGTTTTGCTCCTGAGCTGAAATAATCCACAGTTTGACTTTCAACTGTGGCAGAAGAGTCATCCTCATCATCAAAGATAAACTGTGGTTGAGTTGGTGCACTTTGGTGTTCTTGGTATGACCTCTTTCCTGGTCTTCTTTTAGAGCTATTTTCCGGAATTCTGCCAGCAGACTTGCCTTAACCTTCCTGTCTTGTGTCTGCGGGCAGTGTGGTTTATACATAGGCGGCATCACAGCTCTCCAGCAACGCTGCAAATCTTGTTGATTGCCTGCAATGACACATTATGCAAAGAACTTATACTCACTATCCACATGCACAGTGGAGTATATTTATGAATATATTTAATTTTACATTTTTTCTTCCATTATGGTTGAATTAATTTAATACATTTTAAGATACTGTAAATGCAACTGCAACAATTGCATCCGGAAGGTCAACAAAGATGTACAGATGACACTTATGAAGACCATCAATTTCTCTATCATAGGCAGGAGTGCGCCATGGAAGCAGTAGTCTTCTCCCTGGAGAAGGTCTTAAGCTAGTGTTGGTGGCTTCATTACAATACTCCCTGAGGATCTGATGCTCACATTCCGCGATGGCTTTCAACCCGAACTTTAAGGAGATGGTGTTCGGCTCAACTACAGGGATCTCACACGTGCGACCGAGGGCATCATAAAACGAGCTCTATCTCGTATTGCAAGGGACTGGCAGCTTCCTTGTGACAGTCTGCGGCCACAGTTGAGTGGCTGGCTTCGTTCCATAAGCCTGTGCATTTTGTTATAGCACGCTTTTGTTTTGGGTCTTGACTGTATCCACTTGTTAACATCAGTACATGAAACAAGGTTTAAGTTGTGCGAGGCACATCTCTGAGGTGGCAGAAAAGCAATTACATCATCGTCATTCTCATCACCAACAAGACGTCGTTAAAGTTCATAGAAGTTGCCTCATCATTCCCAGACTCATCCTCCTTGACTGGCTGGTAGTTTTTTTGAAGGCCGTAATGAAATTAGAACCATTATCCATGACAGTCGATGTTATTTTGTGGGATATGCCAAAGGATGAGTGAATGTTGTGAATCTCAGTTGCAATACTGTCATAAGTGTGACAGCCTTTAAATCGTCTGCACGCCAGGGCTGCTTTCCTTTGTTCATGCTTGATGGATGTTTCCAGTGGGCAGTTATGCCAAGATAGCTTTTATTATGTGCAGTCCAAATGACTGCAGCAGTAGAGACATATTCTAATTCTTCAAATCCCGTTTTGAGCTCGGCAATCATTTTAGAATACTCATCATCTATGTATTTAGAAGATGTCTTTCTGCAGGGTGGACTGACACTGGCTCTCCTCAGTATTTTACCAATGAGGGCTCTGAAGGAGTCTAAGTCAACTATTGACGATGGGAGCATGATCTTAACAACAAACCTGCCGATCATTTTGTTTAGTTCACTCTGTGTCACGAGTTTTTGTGAAAGTGGAGCAAAAAGAGTCAGCTTTAGCTGCTTGGACGGTGTGGCTCCCTCCTTGTTAGCGGAGCTCATCCAGGCAACGTCTGGCCTGACGTCACACTGTGGGTGCTGTCAGTTTGTAGTGAATTAGTGGGTGAGTTAGTGAATTAGTCAGTGCATGAGAGAGGAGTAGTTGGAGCAGTAGAGGCAATTGAGTTGTGTAGGAGTATTGTTCATTATTCCTCCGTTGCAGGGCAATGATGCAAGATCTTTTTGTCTTCTTTTACATTTTATGAGATGGATAAAATGGATGTGCATCCATATACTTATACATGCACACATTCTATAAATATGCAGTTTATTGTTACTGCATATTGAAGTTATTCATACATCTCAGCCATGCTATTAAGTCCATTTGAACACCAGATGGCAGTATTCAGTGTTTCAGTGAGGCTTTGAGTAGTGAAACCTTTGGTGACGCATTGGTCTGGAGAGCCTCAGTAACTCACGGGGCTTCACCTGCCAATCACTACCATTGAGAGACGTTTCATCAGCTTCGCTCCAGAACACAATGTCCAATACACATATACGTTCTTGCCTTTTACCTCAATAGGATAAAATAGAGTCCGTACTTGCACGTTGAAAACGCCAACTTTGCCTTCTGACTCCACTCTTGCAGTTCTGACGGGCAGCTGTGTTCGCGTATAAAACTCAACACGGCCTCTGATTGGCTGACAAGGACTGCTCGCTCTACCTCAGCCAATCATCTTCACCGCTGCAGTCGTCTGGCCCCGCCCGCTTTGTTATTTCTTTTTTAATTCTACCGAATTACTTCCATTTAATATCGAATTTACCAACAACGGGGTGAATTCTAAACAATCACACCCACGTAGGCTGTATTTATGAGCGTCTCTATGTTCAATCCTTGTGCAATCAAAGGAACCCCATTTAATTGGCGTTGTAACGATAGAAACAGTAATTAATTAGATTAACCCTTTCTAGGGAAAATAAATAACGCCGAAACTAATGCCGTTATTCCATCACTGCCAAATACTAAAATACGCATGAGAATCCATTCTAGCATGAATTATCTTTAAACATGCCCACTTTGTTTAGAAAACTCTTAGAAAACGTCAGATTCCCACATTAAAAGCTCACAGAAATAAAGACAAAACCAGACCCTCGCCCTGTAGCTTAATAACTTGCAATACTTTTGTCTTATAGGGGAAGTGTCTCCTTAAATAGAGGAAACACTCATTCATTAGCAAGCCTTCATTACCACATTGATATTTAAGATCTGTCAAATTATGGAGCAAATGACACAAATCTGACTGTGGCATTGTGCTGTTGTAATGTTCCTCTTTTGCCAGAGCCATTACTCACACCCTCTCATGTGACACAATATTTTCAGATAATTGATACGAGGTATTAAATAATGTCTCATGCCCTCATTATGCATACAAATAGGATTCAGGGCCACCAAAGCGTTTCCATTTCCTTTCCTTTTGTTCTTCTAACTTCAGCTGAGATGATGACGCTGCTGGCAAATTTTTTTTGGCTGAAGTTAATTCTGAAAAATTGTAGTTTTGCCGCCAATGTGGCCTTTTTGAAGGTACCGTGGCCGACGTTCATCTCAATTATCTGTGTTTTCCTTCCCCCTTTTTAACTAGGGAATACTACATTCTATTCAAAAGACACCACATGAAACTTTCATCACATAAACTCCCTCCACATATAAACAAATGTATTAAAATATAAGTAATTCTTATAAAAAGTAGAGTAAAATTGGAATTTAACAGTTATGGTCCCAAAATTTGTTTTAAATGCCATCAATTTCAGCTCTATCCTAATAAATATCAACTGAATATAGAATTAAAAATTGCAAAATATATCAACTTTACCAAATATTTTCTTTCTTCCTAACAAAGGGATTTTAAAGCACCGTTTGAGGGCAGTGATAGTTGAGAGTTCTTTTTTTTTTAAATGTACCTGCCTGTTTGTCCAGACACTTAAGCTGAGACACTCCAACGTAATTCAAATAAAAAAACCAAAAAATGCTACAAAGAAAAAGTCCTGATAATACATTAAAGCAAGCTATAAAACAAAACCAATAAACAATACCAATAAACACATATGAATATTAATGTTACTTATAGAAGGTGCAGAGTTTCTTCCTAAAGCTTCTCTTATCAATTCATTGGTATTTGTTCTACCCGACAGGTTAACTATTAGTGTCCCTTTATATTGTTTGTGCAATTGTGCAAACATATCATTTTACGCTTACATTTTGCCTGTGTTAGAAATTGTGTACTCATATATAATGAATGGGAACCTCCAACCAGCAGGCTACACCAGTTCACTGCTGAGCATTTTTTGGCACAGGAGAGCAGTCTAATTTCCTTGTCTTCTGATGTGACCTCCGCTGTCTCCTGGAAAGTTTTTGCCCACTTTGACAGTGTTTCTATGGACAAATAGAATATAGGGGAGGATAGAAATTAAGCTTTGCCGTGTATGTGAACGGAGAGGGTTTGGTTTCAAATATGTTGGGCTGGAAAGTTACTTTTGCTCTCTGGGTACATCTCTGGACCCTCTCCACACATCCGCAGAGTCTGCAGCAGTTGAAGACTTGGGCGACGAAGAGGAGTACCTGCTGTATCTTTGGAGTGTTTCCCAGCATAACTGTCAGAACAGGGAATACTTAAACTCGGAGGGTGCCTGGTGGGAGAAGGAGACTTTCTTAGAGTACATGAACAAAAGCTTTTCGGGAGCTATGATCTGCATTCCCGATGAGACTCGCTCCGGGGATAACAGCGGCTGCTCCTTACTTTGTATTTGGTCAGAGCTTGTCATCACAGTTGATGTGTCCACCAGAATATGTGAGACTTCTCTGCTTCCCAGCCCAATCCCCTAAGGACTGCGCTACCACTACCCAATATATGACTGATCAATTAAAAGAGGCATTTTTATGAGCATTGTTTCTGATTTCAATAAAAAAGAATAATATTGACAGAAAGCACCAGGAATAATCTTGTGAAAAGAAATACCAGTCATCTCAACACATTTTGGTGTTCCTGCACAAAAATGTGAAAATCATGCTGTTCTCTCCTTTCTCCAGGAGTGTGCAGCCACTCTGCTCTGTAGCTGTTGAATATGATGCTGAGAATACAGACCTTTCCCCGTTTGCTGCAGTATGCTAATGGAATAAACTAACTGCACCCTCTCAACGCTCAGCTTAAGCTGGACAGTTTTGAAATCAGTCTTTTATGAATCAGAGCAGCTGCAGTGAAACCTGAAAGCGCAGTAAAAGAAAAGGTTAACGTTCCGGAATAAGTTGTGACAGTGAAGATAATGCTGCTGTAAAACAGACTTGGCTGTGTGAAGACAGATTTCATTGGAGAGATTAATAAATGAGCCAAATGAATGCAGAGATGGGGGTCAGCCCATTTTCGAGTTTCGCAGTTCTGATCCGATGGCATTTGGAAATGTCTCATCAGCTTGAATGTGATTGGCCGTCCCAGATAGTCCTCCTCGAACTGCCTTGTTCTCTGGGTTTAATTTGTGCTGCTGCAGGGTTCAGTCCTACACGACCCCAGAAAGGATTAAAAGAGCAAAGAAATAGTGCAGAATGTAAGAGCTGCTCATGGAAACTCTGACTTTAATTCCTCTAGAAATTGTGTCTGATGTGACTGTGAATCGGTCTGACAGAAATGTTCAGACGTGATGATGGAATCGATGCTCGCGGTCCTACTTTAACACTCTCCTTAGAATGAAACCTTGTTTTCTTCCCCTTGTTTTTTTGTGCCTTCCAAAATGGAAAAACAACTATATTTTCATTTTGTTTTTGGTTCATGTCTGACACATGAAGTTAATGGTTAGTCATCATCTTAGTGGATGGACTGAGCGTGTTCAACATTAGAGAACGCGCGCGCACACACACACACACACACACACACATAAACACACACAAACACACACACAAATATATATTTAGAGCCATTTTTTCACACGATGTAATATCATAACGGAGCTCATGAAAGTCAATATTTCTGTGTATGTATGCTGAGCACATAGAGAACGATGAGGGTGGGCTGTGAGACAGATTTGTTTATGGGGTTTGCAAATGGAACCAGAGATGTGTGTGTTGTATGTATTATGCTGACATGATAAGATTCCATTTACATACGTATAGCTCAGTGGTTCCCAAAGTGGGGGGCGCACCCCCCTTTGGGGCGCATTGAGTAATTGTGGGGGGCATGCGGGTGGAATGAATGAATGAATGAATGAATGAATATCTTTTAGCAATTGCGTGGTTGTTGTTTATTTACTGAAATCCAACCACTTAGATGTTTAATTTAAAATTAAACTGTACGAAGTTCAGCACCACCTAGTGGTCACTCTAAACATGCCAAGATTTACACCCCTTTTTGCAATGCAGTGGGGGTGGAGGGGGATTTTACCACATCAGCAGCAAGCGTAGCCGTATAGGTGAATAGCTGTTAGAGATTCGTGCTGGAGTTTTCAAAATCAGTATTTTGCATGATAGATATCTTTCTCCAGATTATATTTGCTGTCTGGTGGAACCACCCATGCTCTGACAAATAGACAACCGGGGCACCATGTTTTCGGCAAGTAATAGTTTGCTGTGATACCATAATAACACTTTATTATTCTTCTGCAAAGAATGCCTACAGCAATCAAACACTAGATTTGAAACGGTGACAGTAAGACCAAACACATACCTCCCATGACACCCTTTCTGCAGGACTAAATGTATTGTTTGAGGAGTATATGAATCCGGCCTTCATGGTGGGCCACTGTCACCTCTCAAAAGTGGCTTTTATTAAAGAATCTGCCATGCAGTCACAATTTCGACTTGCTGGAACCATTTGCAGAGGACCTGTGCTGTTGTGACGGTTACACCCTGTTCATTTATCGAAGAAACCATTGAATTCACACTGCCGCTGGGCCGACTACCTACATTTGGGCCATCAAAACAGCAAATACATGGCTGCGGTCTGTCACCAAGGCGTGGTTGAAATGCTCTCTCCTCACTTTTGTGCAGCTGTCACACCATCTATCTTTATTACTAGTCTATGTTTGAGAGCACAGTGTCCCCAAGTCTCTCCCTGGAGTCCGGTGGGATAGGAATTTCTCACAGTACAAACAAAAGGATGTGTCCTGTGATGTATGTCAATCTTATTCACCATAGACCTTGTTTATACGGATCACTCCTCCTGCGGTGCAAGCCCCATGACCAGCTCCTCTTTGTTTTCTATTAGAGATTCACTTCTGCAGATCCAGACCGGAAATAAGAATTTGTCAGAATGTTGGGGGCTGTTAACTGTCCCATTGAGTCTCTATTCCAAGTAGTTTTGGAAAAATAAAAAAAAAAGGTTTTCAATGACAAAGTTTAATGAACAGCCTCATATCAAACATCTCCAATATTACCAACAGTGGCCCCACAGAGGTGCATATCACATCCACACATGAATCGCTAATTTTTGCTAATCTGCTGAACCTAACTCCGTATAACCTGCAAGTGAATGTAAAAGATTGCAGTGTGCATTTGGCAAAGCACCAACTGTTTATTTCAGTTGCACATGTATATATGTTGTAAACATTCTAGAATTACACAGGTCTGAGAGCGGCTCTGAAGTCTGCGCTGCCGTGGCCTCGAGCTAAAGCGGACGAGATGCAAACAGATTTGATCAAAGTCAAATCTGAGTCAGAGCAGATCACAGCGGCCCGGGCCTGACGGGGGCCGAGCTCCCGAACCCGAAAACACTCAGGATCACCCTAATCGTAAATAATCACAGGGATTAGCTACGATTACGTGAAAATGATTAGTACAACACAGCGAGGAGTCATGATGAGAGCGGCAATTCTTTGGATACCTCACAAGGCAGACATTCACCCCAACATGTTTCAGAATCCAGTTTTAATATTTTTGAGTGGCACATGGAAACATCTGTTCACTGTTACAGAAAGAGAAAATCAACAGGGCTCTGTTTGTGAATAAAATAATAAAAAAAATGCCTCCACGAATGATGTTTGAGTATCAAGATGATAATCATGAATGAAGAGTCAAATATGCCCACGTTAAGAAACTGAGGTACACAATAAACCCCTGTTTTTATATTACTATCTTATTTTATTATGGCTTAATATCCTGGCAGGAGTGCCATCTTTTATGCCCTGAAGAAAAAAAAAATCTTTATACTAAGGTGTTCCAGTTTAATTTGCTTTCATAAACCTCAAATATTGAAAGTTATTTACAAAAAAAAAAGGACCCTACAGATTGGAATGCAATCAAAAGGTAGTATATTCCTAACAAATGCTTTCTTAACCATCAAAATATGTTTAATGATGTTTTTTTCTATTTAAACAGCTTGCCAAATATTTATTTCGACCTAAAGCGGTGGGACACATGCATCTTTTTAGGAGCGGATTCAAAAAAGAAAAACTATTGTACAAAATAATAATAAAAATAATAATTACAGTTTCATTAAAATGCACTTTGTTTTCTTTTCTTTAGCACCTTGATTGTTTTGTGACTCTTCACAAAGGCACCTCTGTGGTTGTATTCAGAGCAGCACCAAGAGCATCCAGAGAGGCGAGGTGGGGGGGGGTGTTTGGGGTTGGTTGGGGGGGTTCAGACTGACTGGATCCTCTCTCTCCAGCATGGCCCCACATGTCCTTCTTCCTGATCTCACTCCCATTACTTCTTGTAAGGTAAAGTCACGTGATTCTGGCCCTACAAGGGCGAGGAGTAATTTCCCCTGGCCAGCGCTTTCGTGACAGGGCCTGGGGGGGCACTCTTCGTCTACCGTCTTCTCCATAGATATTTATTTATTTATTTTCTTGGTAGGGGGGGCGGGTTGGGATTGGGGAGGCAAGGGTTGTTGGATCTCAGCATGTGGGAGTTAATATCGACCCTCTGACCCTGTCCTTCAGCGGGGGAGCCGGGGCGCGTCTAACCGAGGAAGCAGACGGAGCCGACCTCAAAGCCGAACCTCTGGTTTGATTCCCCAAAGTCATTCAGCATGACGTCGATGATGGGCAACTGGTCGATGCGGGGAGTGTTGATCTCCATCACCGTCTTTGAATAACCCTGCTTCAGCTGCAAACACAAACGGACAGATGAGAAGACAACATTTAGTGCGGTCAAAAAAAAAGAAAAAAAACACCTTGAAGAGGGAATAATTAATAGAGTGGGTGTTTTATTTTCTATACATTTTGAAATGCTTTAATTAAAATTAAAGGGGCAACACGTGATTTTAAGACCTATGGTAATAAAAATCGGTCTGCGATGCCCTAGTGGTGCTATTTAATCTGGGATGGAGCGTGATGTGATACGGTGTCAATATCGAGCTGTTTCCATCCTCTGTTTACCAACGGTGGATCGGTGGAGTGTGCGTGTTTATGTGTGCATGTGAATCTACGCCCTCTTCCCCACCCCGCTTTCAAAAGAGATGGCAGAAAGCAGAACCAAATGTTGTGTTGGAGGCAGCAGGAAAGGGCGGGGTCATGGAAAGGACCAGAGTGCCTCTCTGGTCTGGTTGTGCTCAACAGCGTCCTCTGGGGGCGTCGAAAATCCATGCATTTAATCATATACATAATATTTGAGGTAAGTTAGTAGAAATAAATGCCTACCAATTTACTTTGAACAACTAAATCATATTGCAAATAGGTACTGTCTTCTTTCTAGTTTGATTGCACCACTTTAGCTCTAGCCAACAACACTTACTTTAAAAAGAAATCAGAATTTTTTGATGCCATACTTCCTCTTTTGTAAGCACGGTTCTGTTCAGGCCCAATATTGATGAGGTTTAATTGGATTGGTTGGGATTTAGTAGGAAAAGCTGCAAACTGTGCGTTTTGAGAGATTACCGAGCAGCCGTCGGACAGTGGCTTGATGTAGGGGTTATTGTCGTAAGACAACTCCTCATCGTTGGAGCCCAGGAAGCGCAGCGCCTTGTCATAATTGTCAGCCTTGGCGTCGTACCACGCCACCGACTGATGGCAAATGTACGTGAAGTTCTGCCGCGCCGCCGAGCTCAGCAGCTTCAGGAAGGTCATCTGCACCAGGGTGATGGTTCTGTCCTCAACATCGACGTAATTCAGCTGGAAGGATGAATGATGGGAGGGGTCAGAGTCAGAGGGTGAAGTGATATCAAGAGAGGAGAAAAGGAAGGAATGTGATTGGTTGGAGCGTTACTGCATGTGACACAAAGTGTTAAGTAGAAAAATTTGAAAATGATGTGAATGTTTGATACAATGGAAAAATAGAGCAAAAAATATTCATTTATATCAATTTCCAATTAAAATAAGGCACTTACAATTTTGCCACGCTTAAATTCACTGAACCATGAACCCGGAGCCTCCTTTGGCCAGTTGGATATTCTAACCTACAACCGGAAACAAAAACAAGAAATGAGTGAAGGAAACTGTCTTTGCGTTAATATCAGAGCAGCCGTTTGCCAATGTGAGAATGGTACTGCCTTTAAAACAGCATATAAATCACGAGATTGTTACAATATTGCCTCTCTTACCCCTGCGGATTTTTTATCTGGGTAGATGCACGTTTCTCCACCTGCGGTGAAGTTGCAGAACACTTTGATGGCGTCTCCTGTGCAGCCTTGATTTGGATCAATCCAGTATTCACCTGGGGGATGGAAAAGAGTGTGACGCACCGCTACCGATGCGGAACGAGAACAGCCTTTGTGCTACCCAATGCTAAAAAGCTAAAAAGTAAGAGGCTTATTCTTACTGATTAGTTCAGTCTGTCGTTACTAATAAAATCAATTTGTTGCGTGAATAAACATTTGATACTCAAGGTTCCTTAATTTGCTTCTTTTATGGAACATCATGAGACATCCTTGTTGATAATTCTACTGTAATTCCAGAGGAGTTACCTTTTTTATCCTCTTTGAACCTCACATTGAACCTAACATTCCAGCCACAAAACTGGGGTTGTTACTAGTTTTGTGTGATCAATTTATGCAGAAATAGCCCACAGCTTTATAGAATTAAAGATGTGCACGTTTGGCTACTTCACCCGCAGTGGCTGAAAGTCAAAGGTTACCTCTTTTGTTTTCAATCGCTGTTCTCACCTTGCCTTGGCCTGCTGTTTTAATAAGAGGCGATGAGTGGCAGTCATTTTTAAGGAGGTGTGTTTTTCCAGACAAAAACCACGTTTAGTTCACGGGGAAAGACTCGGAAAGACCAAAAAAGAAATGAAACGTCGCCAAACCAAAGGAGGATGGCGCCTTTGTGAGGAGACAGGGCTGCTCGTCTAAATGGGTTGCGACACTTTTAATGATATTCTGCCCTTTCCTGCTTTAATGTTTGATTGATGCTAATGCGCTCCAACGCGCTACGTGTTCATAAGCGCGCCAGTATTCTGAAACACTTATGTGGAGCTGTTAAGCCCTGAGTGGCAGCTGCTGTTTTCTTTTTAAATGGCTCCATCAACCTCCAGAAATATGACACGGCAGCATCCGAGTCGCCCGAAAGGCCGAATTACTAGCTGCCGTTTGTGGTAAAATCTGAAGGTGATTGAACATTTTTTTTTTTTCTGAGATGGAAAGTACAGAATGTCTGTGTAGGTTCTCATTCACCAGGTCATGGTCGTACAAAGCTCAATTTCTGGGAACGACTAGACTTTGTTAAGATTCTTGAAGACATTTGGCCTCTTCTTCAAAAGGATTCTTCAGTTCTGAAATGGCTGGAGTCAGAGCCCTCGTAGATCATTTTGTCCTTATAGATTGTTACAGGAGCTTCTACTGCTCTTTACACTTGGGGCTACCATCTTTGAAAGTCAACTTGGGGGTGGTGAAGAGTCTCAGGCTTTCCAAGTGGGAAATTTGACTTTGGGGGATGTTTCCTTTGAAACTTCTGACTTGCGAGTACAAATGGAACACAGCACAAGAGGCGAAACATCTTTAAGAACCATAACAAGTCCAGGTCTTCACCGAGGACAAGCTTTGTATAATGTACAGAATGTTCCTGATGCTACTGTGGCGAGTGCTGTCTTACCATCGGGGTAGTCGGGCTGGCTCAGGTGCAGGTCGCTGCAGGTCCTGGCAGGATTGTCCTGTGTCCCCATGGGGAACTTCATGCGCTCAATGTCCTGTTTGAGGTTGGTGAGGGATCCGAAGACGTCCTCCATCCCCTCCATCGCTGTGCCATAGTCGGCCTCCGCATCGGCCCCCTGCATGTCAGCCTGCCGTCTGGATCTCTTGTTGAAATGCTGGACAGGCAGGGGCTGGATCATGTCTCCAGGAGGACCCTACAACACAGAGGACATGGTCCGATATTGTTCTTGATAGACAGCAGCTTCAGAGGAATTTTCTTTCTCAAATGTGTTGTTTTACTTCTTCTATAACCTTAGGCTTAACCTTTAGTCTTCTAGTTAATGATGTCTGCATTTTCACGTAATGTACGTACCGGTAGTCCAGGAGGTCCAATCAGTCCAGAGTCTCCTTTCTGACCTTGTGCACCCTGAAAAGCAAAAAAAAATATGAATGAATAAAATATTAGTGGTCAACAAGAAGCCACTCTGATGGATCTGGACTCACATTTGAGCCTTTGGAACCTTTCTGTCCGATGGCGCCCTGTTGACATAAAGAACAACACAACCAGCTGACAAGAGTCACAACAGGCGGAAAAATAAATGTTTGATTAAGATGTTGTGAAACTTACAGGAAGTCCAGGTGGGCCAGGAGGGCCTAGAGGACCTTGGGAACCTCCACCACCCTTAAAAACAAGTGACCACCAGTTAAAAATATCATGTACATGATTTCCTTTTTATTATTCATCAGCATTAATCTTTTAAGAGCATATATGTGTCCAGCTGTCTACAGTCAAACAAATACAATATATAATTGGTTTTCTCACTATATGTATAAAACATTAAATTTCTCCCCATCCATACATTCTATCTAAAAAAAAAAAAAAAAACCATTCAGCCATACATAACAATACTGTGACTTCAAATGAGATACATGAAATTCCATTTCTCTCTCCGGTGCTGATACGAGACTTTAACCTTACAGAAAACTCGTTTTTGCTCACACATACATTTATGCAGGGGTGCTACAATAAGATTTCTATTCCTGTAAGGTAAATATCATGGCTGTCCTTTGCATATTACCAAGAAGTCAACTTACAGAGTCACCCTTGCCACCAGCAGTACCCTGAGGTCCAGGCAAACCTCTATCTCCCTTCTCTCCAGGCTCGCCCGGGGGTCCGATCAGGCCAATTAGACCTGGGTGACCCTGAAGGCAAAGAAGAAAACCAGTCAAGAGCCAGAAGTGAGGCGAGAGCTGCAGAGTGAAAGAATCTTTGCATTCGTTACGATGCTGACAAATATGGATCGCTTGGGCTAACTCTTTATTCTGCCTCCATTCATCACTGCTGGAAAGCACAAGCGGCCATTTAAAGTGAAACAGGAAGGGGGGGAAAAAAAACACAACAATGAAGGTTTTATGCATGGCGTCTGGCTGCCTCTCCTCAGCAGCGTCTTATCCCTGACAGTAAATAATTATTGTGTTTATTGTGGTTGTCATATTTAACAATAGTCCGTCTCAGCACCTGCTGCCTTTCAGAGTTACGACCAGCTGCTTCTGGCTTCACGCTGGCATTAAACCAATGACCATTAGGAGGATGACATGACCGGTCTTATACATATTCATCCGGTGCATTAAATCAGAGCGAGGGCTCCTTCTCTTCTTCTCCCTGAGCGGAAGACTGAGGCGACGTCTGCTCAAGCCTCCAGATAAGGCGCGTTTGCAGATATGAGAAATACAAAATAAAACTGTTTGAGATTAGCATCGTAATATCGCCTTGCCTTCTCCCCCTTGGATCCGGAGTCGCCCTTCATACCGGGAAGTCCGGGAGGTCCCTACAGAGGAAAGGAATCAGATTGTTATGGATATGAAATGAATTCACATTATTTTAGGGTGGCAGCCGTCATAAATCTCTGCGTTCATGAATATTTATCCTGCAGAAGTTGCACCTCTGATGAAGGTTCAATTAATAACTACAAACCTGATTAACTGAGGGCTTTTTTTTTTTAAATTCTACACACATTTATATCGAGATGCTATGTGTCATTTTTGTTTCTAAACCGATAATTGATCTATAATTACCGGGAGATTACTTAATAAAACTCTTAAATCAATTTTCGGAAGGACAATGTTACAATGTCCTGGCGACATTCAGCAGAATTTATGAATTTTGCGTTCTTACGAGAGGTCCAGGAGGGCCGTCCTGACCAGAAGCACCAGGAAGTCCTTGTTCACCCTGAAAATGTTTCAAAAATAACATGAGTTATGCGATGTTTAGAAGTACACTGAGATAATTTCCTTGATATTTTGCAGATTTCTTGTGCAGTAAGTCAATCTAAGGACAGTATACTCACAACAGGACCGGGTATTCCACGCAGGCCTTCAGGACCGCTCTTTCCAGGGGGTCCCTGTGGCCCCACAGGTCCAGTTTTTCCAACTGGCCCCTCTGCTCCAGCTTCTCCCTGTCAAACATCAGTCCCAAACACACATTTACTACCTCTCCCATTGTGAAGAAATAATCAAAACCTAAAAGTAGTGTTTGCAATTAAAAAACAAAAACCTTTTTGTGATTTTTAGTGTAGTTCATCAGTAAAATGACCTTTAAATAAAAAAGCCCTCTCTGGCTTCATCTGATGGTCTAATTTGATTTGTAAGAAACCACGGTCCGAGGAAAAACAACCAGAGAGAGAACTTCCTCTACTAGAATGTGGAGCATTGCTATTTATAGCTTTTGCCGAAGTATATAAAGCTAAATAAGTGGCTGCCAATCAGCTCCTATGATTAATGGTGAAGTGATTAGCAGTTACTTTTAAAATCGCAAACTGCACCCTTAAGCGCCATTAGCCATTAACGCCCCCACCAAGTACCTAAGATGCTGCCGTACCCACAATGACACAGCTCTTCATCATCATCCAAATGCCAAGAGTTTCCTTCATGTTTTAAACAACTTGTGACAGCATTTGATGTGTCGCAAAGATTTCCTTTCACAACACCTCAAATGAGAAAGACGTGGATTTAGCACATCCAAAACAGATCAAATGTTTCCAGATCTCATCTGTTGTCTCTGTGTACAACCAGCAGGTTTCTGCCTATTGAAGTCCTGCAAAATTCCAATCAACTTGGCACACAAAGGAACGGGATTAAATTTTTCTGACAACCAATTAGTCCCCCCCGATCTGACACTTTCGGATCACAACGCAGGCTTTTCTTGTCGCTTGTCAAATCACCTCTAATCCTTTGCTTCAGTGTGAACAGAGCGTAGACATTGTGTGTGTTCATGTGTCATTTCCAGACGGGGAGAGTGAAACGTCGCAATGATCTGTGTGGTGCGTTTTCCCTCCATTCATCACTTTGGCTGGAACAAACATAATTTTAGCGAAGACTGCTGCTCATATCACGCGGATTTCCACAAAGCATTATAATCCGCTTGTAACCATGAAGCTTCCGCTGCTGTGAGACTTATTCAACAGTTCTACAAATCTACTTGATCTAAGGTACATCTCCGTAGCCCACGGCAGAATATTAGAGGTGTTTGAGTTGCTGTTACTTTGCTTTTCAAAGCATCTGCGGGATATCCGCTGTCATGGAAACTTCTGTGAGTTTCATTGTAATGTCTTTAGGCAGGAAAGTTCAGCACTTTCAGTATTTATGAAAGCAGAGAAACATGCTTGAATTTTTCATAGAACTTGAAAGAGCCTCTCTAGAGCCGGTCTGCTTATATCCTCTGCAGGTTGAACATGACCTAAAGAAATGGAGCCATTCTCACCTCAAACGACACGGCTGACTCGACCTTTGCCTGACCTTGACAGTGTGCCGTGGCCCTATGATGGGCTTTAGTGCTGATTAATCCTAATGCTGAACATGTTTCGACGTTTGGTCTTTGAAAATTTAATGTGCAGTTCTCCATCCTATTGGGTCTGTATTTGGATTATGTATGTCTGTGCAACTAATGCCCCCATCTCGAGGGGCGTGTAAGCTAAGGAAGCTGTAACATTAGTGCAACAACAGGCTGGTAGAGAAGAGTGAGACAGGAATGTAAAATATTCAAGGCCTTGAATTCGGATTAGCTTGAAAAAAAAACTGAAAAACAAAACAAGTTTTCTTCATTTTTTAGATGGCCGTTTTTCAATTTGAAATATTTTGTGGTGAAAAGAGAGTTCAAGCTTCTGGTGTTTTTAGTCATCCAAATGCACAGAACGGAATGTAATAATATGAAATATACATTAAAATACCAAGTTTGGTAAATAGACTACCGACTGTCTATATTTAAATCTTTGAGTATCGTAGAACATCTCAGTGATAATCAGCTGATACCAGGAACATTTAGAACTTGTGGGAATTGAAGTCAGACAGTCGGTAACTCACCTTAGATCCCTTCTCTCCTTGTCTGCCCTCTTTACCCGATGGACCAATAGATCCCTAAAAAAAAGCAACACGCACTTAAGATGAAATCAATGTTACAACAAAATGAAAACAATAAGATACAGTCACATTTAAACAATTAGGCAATTCAAAGGAACACATTTTAATGTACTTTATGAACTGGAAAATCCTGATACAAAGACAGATTTAACAGTTATTTAGCTGACACACAGTGTGACCTTGAGCTTTGTTCAAGAGGGTATGCGGGGCCAGTCAACATCAATGTTTGCAAATTGCCCTACATTTCAAACACAATGAGCTAAAAGCACATCTCCAAACAGCCTCTGGTCAGAACCTTGTAAGTGGGCTGTCATCTGCCATTAGAAACCATAATCAAACCCAGCAAACAAAAGCAAATAGTCTTTAATGTAGGTTATGAGTGCTGGCAACTTTCTATGTGCATTAGCAAATGTTCCCACGTGTGTGTGTGTGTGTGTGTGTGTGTGTGTGTGTGTGTGTGTGTGTGTGTGTGTGCTCATGTGCACGTCCACCTGTATGTGTGGGCTAATGCGGCCACATGCATCAATGAGCTCCAAGCAAGAGCCAATTTTGAAGAGATATTAGGAAATAGACTAAGTGAGAATTATCTTGGTGAAGGATGAAAAATCTTTTCATTAATATGGATATGTAGCACGCTCTAATTTGTTTTGCAGCCTCTGTCACATGGATACTCACTTGCGGTATAAATTGTTGGTTGAGAAAGTGCTTACTTTACCACATTTTTTAAAATGCATGACTAACTGTCCAAGCCTTCATTTTCATTCTGGACACAGGATGGGATGAAAACACACACAGCGGCGAACTCCTCATTCCACAAAGTGTGCGTGAGAGAAGTCTTATCATGTTATGGTTCATCGCCACTTATGGTCATGATAATATGACAAAGAAGTCAAAGTAAACACTTAATTCTTCATTTATGCAAAACACCAAATGCTGCAATTACAAGAAATCATTGTAAAAATGTTCTATTAGTCAAATGGCATGAGCTCAACTTGCATTTTGACTTTACGAGCTTTCATATGTCTGAGCTAAGATTCTCACCATTCTCACAAGCGACAGTTTGCAGTTATTGCATAAACACTCTATTCAGCTGATGTGCTCTCTTACAGGTGCATGTAAATTAATACCAGAATGAAAGTTTTTTCATAAAGCGTATTATTAAACTCACCCTTTTACCAGGAGGTCCTGGGACTCCAGCCTCACCAGATGGACCAGGAGGGCCCTAAAGCAGAGCAGATGGAAGACTTAACGTCAGAGAAACTGTGGCGTTCTGTTACTTATTGTAGTTGAACCCACATTTGCATCAGTCGCACGAGTTGAATAATGATCTCGCATAATGTGTGTTTGTGTGTCTGTGTGTTTGTGTGTGTGCGTGTGTGTGTTTGTGTGTGGTCAGATGCTCTGTTTCTGTTTGTGCATTTATAAGAAGAGATAAAAACTTACAGGCTGTCCAGCCTCTCCGTCATCTCCTTTGTCACCTGCTAAGCCATCGATACCCTGGACGCAAAACCATTAATCAACATTCAAGTGATACACAAAACATCTCTGATTAGACAACTAATTCTGATCTACTCATCTGATCCACTGAAGGATAAATCACTTACAGCTGTTCCAGGCTCTCCAGGGGGACCGTGGTCTCCTGGGAAGCCGACGGGACCCTGCAGGCGGATGAGAGCGAAAGTGAGATATTTGATTGCGTCCTTCAGTACGCTGTCATGACGACAACAAGACAGGTCCATCAAACAACATCAGGTGGGGACAGTTGGGTGTGAGTGCCGCTGCTGCTTACGTACAGGGTTGCCCTTGGGACCGTCATCTCCGGGAGGCCCGCGGAGCCCGGCTGGTCCAGCAGCTCCAGGGGGACCAGTGTCTCCTTTCTCCCCAGTCTCTCCTTTCCTTCCCTAGGGAGGACAAATGTCATTAAAGGACGCATGGAAACCACAAACAGCAGTATTATGATAGCTTTATGTAACAAAACACAGGTTTATATGGTGAAAAATGAAAACTAATTTTCATTTTAATGTGATAATAATAACAATGATAACTCTTGCTATAATGGCAGCATCTTAAAGTGTTGGCGAGCAGGGTTTGGCCCGATCACAAGCGCAGGATCATTAGTCGACTCATTAGAGATGGGGGGGTGGTGGGGGGGGACCTTTGGAATTGACCACAGCGTAGTGCGCAGCCCAGAGTCTGTCACTGTGGACTGATAGGCTGCAACAAACTGAAGCATCGATACAGAATGGAGGACTTGCGGCCAGAGCGCATTACTCAGACCGGATCTACGCTGAGCCCGGACGGACGGCGCCATCGTGGTCACGATCGGCTGTTTGTCTTCATTTGTAGAACTACTCAAAAAGCCGCCAAGTGTGAGTAAAGCCCGTAAATCACAATCCGATGACCAGTAGGACTTTGGGTCGCTCACCAGTGATTTATGAAAGCACTGCTGCAAAAATAAAACGCGTCATTTTAATGTGATGCTTTTGTCAGTTTACAACAACTGTTGGGAGCTTCTGGAACTCAAAAATGAAACAGCCGCTGCAGATGCAGTCATCTGAGTGATCTGGGGGAGGGTGCCGGAGCCTATCCATCAATGCTACATACGGGTACATGGACGAGTCACCAGTTCATCGCAGGACCATCTGAGTACTGGGGGGAGGTGTTCAGTATCTAGCTCAAGAGGACCTCGGTGGGTATTCTATGGAGAGTGAACCATCTGCTTCCTAGTCCAATCCCCTGCCCTGATACTGAGTTATGGTGGATTATGAGCTGTGCCGTGTATTTATTTGTGCTTTGCGATGTTTACTTAAGATAATTTGCATGGGCTGCACTTACTGGGATACCAGGCTCTCCGTGTGGTCCCGGGTTGCCAGCTTCCCCGGCTTCTCCCTACAAGAACATGTGAACACGTCTCAACAAAGAACCAAAAACCTTTGCATGTTGTCATCTTCTTTTTGGTACATTTGACAAAAAACAGTGCTCCTTGGAGCACTTTTAAATAATGTACAAAAACAAGGATCAAAACACGGAGGGCCTCTTACTTTCTCACCAACGGCTCCAGCTGAACCAACTCCACCAGGGGGGCCTTGTGAACCCTGTGTATACAAACAAGATTCATTCAAAGATCTTTTTTATTTTTGAAAATAAACCAAATATGAACCCAATAGATTATTAGTGTGATTGAACGCACACGCACGCACGCACGCACGCACGCACGCACGCACACACACACACACACACACACACACACACACACACACACACACACACACACACACACACACACACACACACACACACACACACACACACACACACACCAAAACTTACAACTGTTCCGCCGGGACCCTGAGGGCCCCTGGGGCCAGGAGGACCAGGTGGACCCTGTAAATGAACATTTAGAATGTATGAACACGTACACACATTTTCATTCTACTGTGATAAAATCCGAGGTGAACTGAAAATTTTCACAAAAAAACAACACACAAATATACAAGAGCAAGGAACCAAACGCTTCTATCAACAGTTGCCCGTGACAACACTGGAAGAAGTATGAGTCTCCAGTGATGTGCAACTTCCCTCTACTGACTCTCTTCCATCCGAATTATTTAATGAAACACGTGCACGAAAAAAAACACAAGAAACGTGTGTAAGAAAGAAAAATGTCAGACTCACCATCGCTCCAACGTCTCCGTTCTCTCCCTTCTCGCCTGGGGGGCCGGGCAGACCCTGCACAGGAGACCAACGTTTGTATTACGATTGTTTTTTTTGGGGGGGAAAAAAAAAGCCCAGAACAGTCTGCATGTGTTTACACCTCATTAACACTTCGGATGGATGTGCAATGAACAGTGAGCCGGAGAATTTTGATGGCAAACACATTAATACAACGAGAAACTGAAGGTTGTAAACACACAATTAGTCAAAAAAAGGACACCTTTTGTAATTAAAGGGAAGGAGAGCTTTGGCTTTAATCAGTCTGTGTAAATTACAGGCCGAGAACAGTAATCCATCTACGTGCAAAGGATGGTGGAAACAAAGGAGACAATGCGAGCAGAGCATTCTGGGAGTCAGTCATTTGAGGCTAAAGCCTCAAAAGAGGGAGGGTTACTGTATCTGCGGTGATGCTCTTTGATGGGGGTAGCTGTGATTCGTTAGCCACGGTGGTCAGAAAGCGCATGAGACGCATGTCAATGGCGCTGATGAGTTATCCTAGAACTGATATCCATCACTGATATCACATGTGTAATTTCAGCTCGTTTGGTTGATTTACCGTGCCTTGGAACTGGCAAAGGAGGGCTAATTTATAACGTGCTCTGACTTTAGTCAAAGTCGTAAATCACAAGAGCGATGGGAGTGGAAAAAAGTGAACTGAAGGCGCGACGTTCCCACACGTAATATTCCACGTAAAAGCCTCGATGCACCTGAAAGACCCGCGTTTGGGTGCCGATGATCCGTTCTTTCTATTTCAATTCATCACAATTTAAGGAGCCTTTAATCTCCCATTTACTGCCCCAGATCAATCAGACACATCAGATCAATCAAAGCCCCTTATTCCAAAGACCTCAGCAGGGTCGAACGCAGGCCCATATGGCAGAAACTTTTCAAACCAGATTCCTCCCCTACAGTCAAAAATCATTAATGCTACAGATAATTACTTTGAAGAGCTGAACTCGCAGGGGCTGCTGCCATTTATTGAAGGGCAGCTTTGCCAAACATAATTAAAAGACTAGAGATTGAGTGCATTATATCCAATTAAAAGCCAATTGCACTGAATAACAATGTTATCGGGCCCTATTGATGAGCAGGTCTCAATGAATCCTAGAATAACTGAAATCCTCTCCAGCATCTTTCCTGTATTCATCACCAATTATAGCTACTTTCTTCCCATCATCCTTCATTGTGTCGCGGGTTTATGGACAAAAGGTACGGATAATTTGGACTGGAGCACGTGTAAATATTTGTAAGTCTGTTCTTCTAAGGCTTCAAAATGTAGAAGTGGCAGGAATTTAATCAAAACCAGACCTTGAGTCATACATTTAGACTTGAGCAATGCAGACTCTACTGGAGCTCGCACTGGTGACTTGGACTTGAAATTACTTTGTAAAAAAATTGTAAAACTGCAACAATTTTCCTTAAAAAGTTCCTTATATGCTACTTTTATACACACTTCATCCACATTAGTTTTGAACTCGTGTTGGCTTACTCAGCTACCAACACAACCTGTAATAATAAATTCCTGATTACCCATTCAATATTCTCTGCATAACCCACCCCAAAAAAACTACAATTTATGAATTTGTTCTTTATTTCTCAATAAGTTAAATGAGATAAACAGCCACATGTACATGTGTGCTGAAGTGGAAATGAAAACACTGACTCATTTATTGATGGAAATTTGGAAACATCATGTTTCTGCACAGCATCTAATATGGTTGTTGTGGCAGTGGGGGGGCGGGGGTGTTCTTGTTTTTATGGTCAGGCTACAGTCATAGAGTTGATTCCAGGAAGGAAATGGTGTTCATCCCCTTAACCACAGCGAACATGAAAAGTGACTTCCTGCCTGCTTCCCGACTTCTTTCTGTTCCTGCTCTCGTAATCAAAACTATTTGCAGAAGAAATTAAACACTGGGCTGCAATAATAGATTGCGGCAGCTGGCCTTTTATTTGGGCCGAAGAACACTGCGGGAGGGGGTGGGGCCCTGCAAACGATGATATTGCAGTCGGAGTGAAAAAGTGAAAAAAAAAAAAAAAAAAAAAAAAAAAGCGCTAATGCCCTGGCAAAGTGCCAAATGCGAGACATTAGTGCCGTTGATGGATTTTTACCGCTGTCTGTGGAAAAAAAGTGGTGGTGGCAGGGAGGCTGGTAACGAAAACAAACAAACACACAAACAAAAAAAAAAAGTTCATGCCTCAAAGCTACGCAAACTGTGGTTAAGAGCAGCGGCTGCTTTAATAAATGATGCCGTCTGTTGATGTAATGTAAATGTAAGGAGAGATGAAATGCTGCCTGGGTCTGCGGAGACTTTGACAGAGCAGAGATCGATGCCTTACCCGCTCGGTTGTGTTCAACGTGATCCGGCTGTCGTGTGTTCAGAGAGCAGGCAGGAAAAAAAACAAAACAAACACAACCCAAAAGAAAAAAAAAAGTAGGAAGGGAAGGATGAATTGATGTAAAGTCACCTGCAGTCCGACAGGCCCCGGCAGCCCAGGGAAACCTCTGGGCCCCTCGTCTCCTTTCTGGCCAAACATGCCCTGCTGTCCTCTCGGTCCTGCCTCACCATCACTGCCCTGTGGGAGAGTAAAGGTGGTGAAATCCAAATATCTACACTGTGAGCCCAATCAGCTAAAACCTTGATATTTATAGGGGAGTATCTATTACGAAATAGCTGCTTTAAATAGGGCTGTCAAAACCAGCTCGCCTGCACGCATTAATCCATCATCATGATTAATACGGTTAAAATTTTTAATGCAATTAACCCATCTGCAGCGGCGAACGTCTCTGGCAACGCATTTCGGGCAGTTGGTCCAAGAAGAGTAACAGTCGCGCATGCGCGTATGGGCGCTTCATCCGATGGTGACAGGCAGCAGAAGCAGCCGATAGAGATGGAAGACACTAAACAGCTTGCTGGCCCCCTTGAGGTCCGAAATGTTTTATGCACATAGTGCAGAAATAGTTTTCTTTTCACTAAGAATGTTCATCTTAAAATATCACATTAAGGCTAGTCAGGGATTCTGCTAGAATTTCGGTTAATTCGCTGCCCAACGTGCGCAAACCACCCTCCCTTATTTCTTGAGTGTTTGCTCATGCAAAATCAAACGCGATTAATATAGATTAAAAATGAATGATACTTAATGGTGATTCATCAATATGAATCCACAGCTACCCTCTCATTAATCAGATTTTGAATCATTTGACAGCGCTACTTTTAAATCCTTTTTAAGGTTATGAGTTACATCCACATCTATGGCTGGGCGTGGGTTGGTTTTAAAAACGCAGATTGCAGACAATGATGCACTCAGTGTCTTTCCTCAAGGTCATTTTATGGCGGTTCAAACCACCCACCAATTTTCAGTTTTCCTCTGTTTGACTTTTAAGAGGGGCTGAGAGCTTCTGTCACCGTGCACTCAACCCGGATCAGCAGTCAAGTAAAATGCGATGTATGTAATACAAATCATAGAACTCCGTGGCAACAGCGTCAGCCATTGATCCACTGTGCTTCCCGCAGCTGTATTAGGTAACGCAACCAGGGAGTGTGTGGCACCTGTGAAGCTGAGGACTGTGGTTAAGAAGCATGTCTAAGATGCTGATCTTATCTCCATCTGTGACGCCAGAGGTGCACAGGGCCACGGAGCATAGCGGGGGGGGCGGGGAGACTTGAGGGAAAGAACGAAGTGCTGACAAACTGTGAGTTTTCAGTTCAAACACATGTCAGCACTTGAAAGTGCTTGCGGAGCTCTCGTCGAGCCCAGGGACACGCGAGCAGCCTCGAGCGCTGGCGCTGAATGCAGAGCACTTTGGGAGGAAGCACTCGGTGATTGCAGGTGAGACAAGAGCAAAGTAAAGTTGAAATAAAACTTTGTCGCAAATCTGAACAAGTTTTTGAGTCCATCGCTGCTTTTAAACCAATACAGGAGGCATTTTAACTGGAAATGTATCGTGGAAAACCACAATTGGGAACAAAGGGCACTACATCTGGTTTCATTTCAAGCACTTCTGTTTCACATTAATGTAATAAACATTTTGTGCAATTAGTGTACAGTCCAGTATATACTGTATGTTCCAATAGGGTTGGGGAATTTGTTAAAAAGTTAGGAAATTTGGGAAACTATGCAAGGTCCCCAAAGTCCCCACAAACCCCTCCACACTTTTCTGCATCTGCCCCAAAACGTCTCCTCAGGATCAGGATTACACTCATCCTACTGTCAACAGTAATACTGACATGGCTGCATAATGCATGAACCGCGATGCAAACTACTGAGCGAAGGTGCAGGCCGGTGACGGCAAGATGCCATAAGGACAACTGCAAATATAACAAACGGTGACACCGCTTTCTTCTCAGTTATGGAATATGAATACACACGGATAGCCGGACCTGCTGGGAGAAGTCCATATTTCTCCAGTGATTTGTTATTCAGCTTGGGTGCGTTCCCTGCCTTCAACTATCTGTCTCCTCGGGTCTGCTGCAGCCCCCTACAGGGCTCTGCAGATGCTGAGTCCTTTTCTAGGTTGGTGGTAAAAGGCCGATGCAGAAGCGAGCTGCGTCATCAGCTATTGAGAAATCAGAGAAGGAAGCGTTTGCGTCTAAAAGTATTGCAATTTTGTTGGAGTGGTAATAAAGAGCAACATTTTTGTGGCTGTTGCATTTACTCCTGTGACTGTTTTATCCTTTGCGCTTTTTTTTTCTTTTAGGTGAAAATAGGTGATCGGAGGAAATGATACTCACAGCTGGACCGGGCGCTCCGATCACACCTTGAAGGCCGGTTGGACCAGGGGGACCCTAAAGACACATGGAACAAAAGAAAAGTTAGAATAAAGCAGGATTGGATAAACGTTCTAAGGCAAAATACTATTATAATGAGATTATAGAAAGCAGATAATTATTGTCTGAACTTTCATTTCCGGCAGTAGAAATGTTCCCAAATAAATGTTACATCCTATAATGAGTCTATTTGTACATATTGACACAAAATCCCAATTGTGATAATTAACATACACCACCTGAAGCTGCCTTTTCCGTCAACACTAAACATTTAACTTTATAAAGATGCTGTGATGGAAATTAGACTGCAATATTTAATTTATTCTATGCGAAGCTCCTAATGAGTAATACTCAATTGAAAAATGAAAATGTTTAAGATAAGGGCAGAGCAGGGTGGTATTCTTTATTAGAAATGAGCACAGCGGCACTCAAGTTAATATTTTATATGCCGCAGCCTGTTTGGGGGAAGATAACCTCAGCTGAGTCATTACTAGCTAACCTAGAGTTCTTTGATTTATTCACCTCAGGAGAATAAAGTAGCTAAGAAGAGCATGTTTTGTACAATTAGCACGCACAAGAATGAGTACACAAAATAATTTGCCATTAGGAACTCACAGATTCACCCTTGTCTCCTTTGCTTCCCTTCTGTCCGGGTCCTCCAACTTCTCCCTGTGGAGCAACACAGCAGATCTCACACCTCTCCATCCGGAAACAGCTTTTTAACCTCTAGCACAATTTTGACCGGCGAACGCTCCTCGAGAGATTCTTATTTGATTGGCCCGAGATGACCTTGGGCGAGTGTTTGCGATTAATTGATTGGCTCCTCGTCTAACCCCGTTGGCGTTATGATTGACAAAACGGAGTGGTGGAGCAGGACGTGACTTGGATCAGGCGGTCTTGATGATCGCAAACGTGAAGGTCTCATAATTGTGGTCTTTCTGGGATGGTGCGTGCTCTGCATATATGGGGGCTTTCAGCGTGAGCATACGGATATTTATTTTGTTTCATGGAAGCAAAAATTGCACTTCTAGCAAAGGACTAAAGCAAAATCTCATATGCAGTATGTGTAACTGTTACATAAGAATACTGCAGATACAAGTAACTCAGTCAAGGATCTTCAGTTTTCTATAAAGTATATAGTAAAAGTAGAAAGTTGAAGAACTTCAGAGATCAATAATCAAATCAAATAGTGTTACAGCCTCATTCACGTGTTTACTTCACCTTGTCGCCGTCCTCTCCAGGGGGGCCCTGAGGACCAGCCGAGCCTGGAAGACCAATAGGACCTTGGATGCCATCGCGGCCAGCGGGCCCCACGTCACCTTTCTCTCCCTAAACATCCACATCGATTAAGTCAGATTAACGCTTTCCTCTGTGTTTTCAAATGAGGTGGAATGGAAGCACTCACAGGAGCTCCCTTCTCTCCAGCAGGGCCGGGTGGTCCCTGGGGGCCGTTGCGTCCCGTTAGACCGATTGGACCGCCGGGCCCAGCGGCACCTCTCTCTCCAGGAGAACCCTGTTAACCAAGAAAATGATAATCAATATGGCAAAAGAAACAAATCTCAAAGAGGCTCAACACAAGGACACATTTCACTGTTCCTATTGCATAGGTAGCATTGGAAATAACTTCTAAATTGATGAGTTATATTGTGCTCCCTTTAAACTGTAGAATTCAACCTGTACAATCGAATAAGAAATACGTTTATTTAGTCAGCCAAATGCACAGGTGCCCCCAATACCAGGAGCTGCAATCCTGCAAGAAACCAGAGCCAGGGAGGGTCTCACTGCCTCATATCAATACACACACACACACGCACATGCACATGCACACACACACACACACACACACACGCACACGCACATGCACATGCACATACACATACACACACACACACACAATGGCACGCACACACACACACAAACACAAACACACACACACACACAAACCATGATTGGGCTGTTGTTGATGTGAATTGCCACCTGGCACTACTTTGCCTGGAACCATTTCACAATAGACACACAGCTCCCACCTGTGACTGCCAAACATGCCAATCTGCCTGCTAGGACACACACACACACACACACACACACACACACACACACACACACACACACACACACACACACTTCATTCAGTCGCACAAAACGGAATAAAAAATGGGAGAAATGCAGATTCAACTCTTCGCGTCCTCTCAAAAAACGCCGAACTGCACAATCACCCATCAATTGTAGAAAATATGGAAATCCCAAAGCAGACCCCATTCACAGCAGCTTAATCACCGGAAATGGCAGAAAAACCAATGCAGTAAAATTTCACGTCCTCTTTGTGCAGGCGAGGCCGTTTCCCGGAGAGTTTCACCCCTCCCTGCCGAAACAACAAAAAAACCAGTGGCTTCGTGAGCCATCAGCCGATGGCTCGCTTTCAAACCAATTGAACAGAACACCGCTTTTTTTTTTTTTTTTCTCAGCACCGAACTGTTTCCAGACATAAGGAGATCTCCCTTCTTCTCGCTTTCATCATCTTTTCAACTGTGCTCTGCGTATCCTGTCATCTGAACCGGCGTTTCCCAGTCACAGGCGAATAGGGGGGCAATTACTGAGGGCCGAGCGAACGAAATGTCAGCCGCTTCAAAGCTGCCTGTCAATCAGCGATCTGTACGGATCCAGCTCTGGAGGCATTCTCACTGCGCCTGTCGCTAACTGTTCCCGGGGAAAAGAAAAAAAAAAAAAAAAGGGACTCATTTACTGCATGGGGTTAGGGATTTGGCCGCCACCGCTGCTCGACGGCATGTTTGAATGTGTGTAGAGTTTCCTGTAAGAGGACAAGCGAGATAAAGGGTGAATAACGCCCGGATCCGCACAGTAAATCAGCCCCGGTTCTCTTATCAACTGAGTGCAAAGTTTTCTTTCAAAGTGTTCCCGAAAAAAGAAAGAAAGAAAGAAAAAAAAAAAAAATTAAAAGCATGCAGACTGCAACTTTCCCCGTCGTTGCTATGACAGTTGCCATGGTAACTAAGTGGGAGAGGGAACCATCTCTGGCCAATCAAGCCGTTGTTATGAAAGCAGCGGTTCATAAAAAAAAAAATCGAAGATTACGCTGCTCACAAAGAGTGTTAAAAGAACAATTGACTGAACGTTATTTTCCAAAAATGCACTTTTTCAAGATAACTTATAGTATATATATATTTATATATATAGTTATAGTTATAAGCAATATTTTTATCTTGTTATAAGTAACAAAAGAATAAGCCGCCCCTGTCTGAAAGCCAACACTGAAAATCTGAGCAACTCTGAATCCCTGTCACATATTTTGTCATTTAATCTGGAGATTATTCTGCGAGAAAAGTTAGGCATGAAATCATAACAGGGAAATAAAGGCTCAAAACTTCACAGTTAACACTGTAGTATCACCGTTATGTGAAATATTCTGCAGCGTTCATGTCCTCCACAGGTTTACATCATCCCACTTTCTGCTCTGAAAGCACACGTTCATTCTCACAGCTTTATCTGCGACAAGGACGATGTCAGAAAGGCTGCTTACAATTGGTCCAGGGGGTCCTTGAGGGCCTTCTCCTCCCTTTAAGCCAGCTGGACCCTGAAAGCAGAAGACGGCAGAAGGTTAATCTTTGTTCGCTTGTTCCTCTGGTTACTTCTCTTAAAGAGCAGCAAACACAGTGAGCATATATGTTTGTACGGGTGCAAGAGGCAGTTTAATCCTCCCAATGATGACAGCCAACAGGTTCTAAAGGCTATTATAACTGAAAATAACCAAAAACAGCTAAGACTTATTTTCTGCCTTCAGTTCCATATTTCCATTGTAAATATCTAAAAATAAAGCATCATTTGTGCTGCTGCAGCAGTGGGATGCTGTGAAAAAAAAAGCAAAGAATGAGAATAAATGCATAAATTTAGGTGCATGAAAGCAGAACGAGGGATCCTTGAACGACTGAGCTTACGCCATTCAGCTTCAGTCAGTCAGTCACAGCCAAGCTGAGGTGGAGAAAGAGGAGCAGGCGGAAATCTTTCATGACTGAAACACCTCAATAGGCATAGGTGACAGTTCTTTAAACTATTGGTGACACCGGTGGATAGTAAAAACTCAAAATGTTTGTCATCACTTATGAAAGTTTTCTTTACCCCTGATAACCCAAGCCCTCGCTATAAAGTCTATTTATAGCGAGGGCTTGGGTTAGGAAACAAAGTTTAATGAAAAGAAAAAAGTCACTGCTCCGACCGGCAAGAGAAAAAAGAAGAAATTCCATCCACATTTATTGTATCAGGAGACGGATACCTTCAAGGCATTTGGAAATTGGGCCTATAAAATCCAAAATTACGCAGGTGAGGGCGTATTTCAGGGGTAGAAACTAGACGAACTACCCTTTAGGCTATTGCAGGATTTGAACTACAGAGCAAAAAAGTCAGAACGGAAGCAAAGCAAACAAAAACACAGTTGGAGCTTTAGAGGGGATTTTGCCCTGCTTTCAGACTGCGTGTTTGTTCACAGGGCCCTGCCGCCTCGCCCAGCGCCGTGGCCCTCGACCGCGCCTGCACACGCTGCTGAATCACGGTGCCAGGAAGCCGAGGCTGCGTATGAAGAAGCAGAGTTCACCTCGGGGTGTAAAGACTTTCATTATAATAACTAATTTACAGGCTCCGTCAGAGCCAGCGGGCACACGCTCTGCCAAGCAGCCTCTCCAACCCTTTCGCCTTCCACATTTCACGGCGGTGCATTAGCAGGCTGGAAGGAGCTTTCTTAGCTGGACACACACACACACATGCACGCGCGTGCACAAGCTCATTTATTGGCTGGTGTTTTGCCACTGTTCTTCTCCTCAAGACCGTAGGGGATGATCGAGAGTGTATCTTGAAGAAAATTCACATTTGTGAGGGTCATGTGTTCACACGTGGATGAATTCAGCTGGACTGTGTGTGTGTGTGCGTGTGTGTGTGTGTGTGTGCGTGCAGGCTGCTCCTCTGAGAGTCATCGGTCTGCGTGCGCGGGAGAAAAGAAACGGCGTTAATAAGTCTAGCCGGTCTCGTCGTTATGGTCAGCCTTGGAACGAGCCTCAGCCTCCGTCCCTGAGGCCGATTCACAGTCAGCCATTCGCTTTCACCTTGAACTCTCCCTCACCTGCGCGTGCTACTTTTGAGACGGAAATTAGGTTACCGAGCACGCTCGATGCTCACCAAAATGTGGGGCTGAATCAGAATCAGAGCTCTTTGACTCGCCCGCACGTTACAAACAAACTGCACTGCTTAGAGAAAAGGAATAATTAAGGCAAAAGTTAACGGTCAAAAGTCATAAGTTAAAGGTAACAGAATATATTTGACTTATTGTAAGTAATTAAGCAATTTCTGAGGTAAGTATTGCATTTCTTGTAGCAAGTATACCAACAGTAACAACAGTCATCTTGATTAATCAAAGGTCCACCCAGCGGGGAGGTTGACTGTCACATAACAAACGTACCCTGACACGATCTTATTTGTAGTAGTAGTAGTTCATGATCTGTTGGTGTTGTTTTTTTTTTTTTTTTTTTTGGTTTACATATAAAGGCTGACTAATTCTCTGACAGAAGCCCTATTTTATGATTCTTTGTAGTCCACATCCTCACACTCCACAGCCATGTTAGTTAAATTGCCAAAATCACTTGCACAGCGTCAGCCTGCCCTCGCTCCAGCAATAAGCAACATGTCGTGTTTTTGTCGCGGTCTCTGTTACTTCTGTGCACACCACAACTCTTTGTCTGCCAAGCCTGCCATTTGGTTTAGCAGCAGGTAGTTAGCTCGGTAATTGTGGTTTGGAGCTAAATTCAACTGTGTGCCTTTGTGTGTGTGTGTGTGTGTGTGTGTGTGTGTGTGTGTGTGTGTGTGTGTGTGTGTGTGTGTGTGTGTGTGTGTGTGTGTTGGTTTATATGACTGTGGGTGGTCCGTTTGTTACCATGCCGCCTGGAAGTCCTCTTTGCCCCTGAAAGCCCGGCAGACCAGGTGGTCCTGACTTGCCGCTAGGACCCTGTGGGCCTGGATCGCCCTGAAGATGGAGGAAAACACAACACTCACTTAACTGATATCTGATATACCGCAAGGTAATTGCTGAAACACAAAGGTGCTTTTGAGTGAAGGCAACAATGGAAACAGAATCAGGGAGAATTACTGAGAAAGTTGGAGGAAAAAAGCCAATTAAAGTGATTGATCTCTGACAAAAAAAGAGAAGCTTGAATTATACTTCACTGTGTGGAAACAACAGTGGGGAGATTAATGTTTAAAGGCATAAAAGGAGATATGACGCTTTGAACAAACAAACAACAATATGAAGAATAATGGCATCTGGAATAGACCACATATTTAACAAAAACAGACGATCCATTTTTCTGTTTAACTTCAGTGTTGTGTGCTGTTCAGTTTGAGCTTGATTTTTCATTTTGTGCTTCAGATGACTGCACCTGAGACAGTCAGAACTAAAGAATGAAACTTTTTTCTTATCGGTCTATGGTCTTCCTATCTCCCTCTTCGGATCTCAGTCGTCAAACGAAACATGACAGAGGCGACAAATCGGGAAGGTCATCATCACCTTTCCGCCCTCTTTTCCAGCAGCTCCGGGTAGACCTTGTTCACCGGGTGGACCAGGTGGTCCAGGGTGTCCTCTCTCTCCGCTGGGTCCTGTACCTCCAGTTGGTCCCTGTGAACACATGAGAATGAAACTATAACATATCGTTGTTGCATCCTAGAGATCCTAAAGATCATCAGCAGAAAGAGAAAACTTTACAAGAGTGAACAAAGGCTCCACTTCCACTCTTATATGTCCCAATACGAGCAGATATTGTACTGTCACCTGTGACAGATCCCCTATCACTAACAATGCTGCCTTTCTACACATCTCGATTACATTCAAACTCACTTACAACAGTGACAAATCAGTGAGAAGCCTATAACTGGGTCTTTACCTGTGGTCCAACCACCCCTCCAGGTCCTGGTGGCCCAGTTTTTCCTTGGAAACCCTTGAGAGGAAGAGAGGTGCAACTGTTTGTAAATTGTTTTACCTTATCATTATTCTAATTACAGAAGTCTGTAGCGTGTAAAATGTGAGCAGAGCATTAATTTGCTCTACAAAGTCTTAGAATCCAGCCACCAACTCACCGTCTCTCCCCTCTGTCCCGGGTGTCCAGGCAGCCCGTCCTTCCCTGGTGGGCCCTGAAGGTCAACAGTTCACAAAAACAAGTCAAGCACAAGGTTGCTGTATTCAGTTTGATTAAAGCCTGGGAAAAAAGAACCGAGTTAAAGCTTTTTGTTAAAACCCGCAGGCGCACGTACATTTGGCCCTTTCGGTCCAGGGAAGCCCAGAGGTCCTTGTGGCCCTTGAGGTCCCTGAAACAAACAGACACGGTAGTGACGAGAGAGGAAGGGGGATATAAACACCAGAGACATTCAGTTTTAGCAATCGTTCCCAGATGACTGAGATCTGATAACTAGAACCATCCTAACTTTATCCAATAACAGTGAGAAAGAGACCCAAAATGGGCGTGTAAGTGATTCAATAATAGTAACCTTATGTGACGTTAACACACCCTCCTCGTGAGTCAGTGTGTTTACTCAGTGCATTTTAATGCTATTTTTTGGAATCACACTTTCATTTTTGAATAATTTCAGTTAATTTATTTCATTAATAGAATAATTTGCACAAACTGCTCAAGTTCAACATCGTCTTTGGACCTCTGCAAGTAGCTGTAAACTGTTGCATTGGCTTCAGAGCTGCTGAGCAGTGCTAACCAAAAAAACTGCAAAAGTTTTACAAAGGGGAAACAAGCGGATACTAACCCTTTCTCCTGGTGGACCAGGAGGTCCATCGCCACCCGAGGTGCCCTGTTGAGAGAGCGCAGGGAAAAGTTCTAAAATCTAGAACTTGAAAATGCAAATTTATTAATGTCTTGATTGCTAATTTGAATTAATTGTGAATTCACTTAATTCCACACAGCAAGAGCCTAGATATGATCACTTTTAATGTTTTTGTCCTCACCTTTGCACCTGGCTTCCCTGTTGGTCCTCTCGCACCTCGTCCACCCCGTGGACCCTACAGAAAACATGAAGAGATGTGTAAAAGATAAATTCAGATGTTGTTGGTTCATCCATCTCTGTGTTTTGTGCAATGAAAATAAGCAGAGGAAGAGATATTTGAACTGGATGGATCTTTAATGAGGAGCATGCTGAGCCGGAATGCCTACCGTCGGGCCCCTCTGTCCTCTGGGGCCTGGTTTTCCACCCAGTCCCTGAGAAAGGACAAAAACAAAAGCTTTGATTTGGAAGAAACTTTCCATCCTCATGCTGTCGGCCTTCTGGTCGCCAAATACGCCCCAATGCGCTGACCAACACATTCCAAAATAAAATAAATAACCTAATTACAGCAGTAAGCTCTTGCCCATGCCACTTGACAGCTTGAACTGCCCATCAGCTACCAAGGGTGGGTGGGGGGGTGTTTGGCTTTCACTGTTCGTCGGCTGGAGCAAATGGATCTAGTCAATAAGAGATGCCAACCACCTCACTCCGCTTGGCACTTCTCGGTCTTTCCTCTGCATTCGGTGTGACTGCGCGTCTGTCAAATGTTTCCCCATTTGTGGTTGTCTTCCTGAGACCATGCTGCCCAGCATCAGTGGCACCACACACCAGTGATGTTCCAGGGGCTTCTAAAGCTGACATTTTTTTAAAATATGAAGCCCTTTGAGTCCAATTAGAGGCTTGAGTGTTGGATGTAAAGACTACCTGTTCCCAATTCCACATATGATGCACAGGAAAACTTGAGGGTCATAGTCAAACCCTTTGGGTTTGAAAATAAAATTCAATCATCCAAAATGAGTGGTAATTTATCCCGTGATTCTTAGGCCATACTCAGTGACTCTCTCTCTTTGGTTGTTTTGCTCATAAATGATGACTACCCCAGAATACTGCAGTGTCCCTTATATCCCTTTAATAAAACAGAGTAATTAGCTTTGTGGCTCACCCTTGTGCCCTTCTCGCCGTTGGCCCCAGGGAATCCAGGGAAGCCATTGGAGCCCTGCATAAAACATAAAGAAAGGGAGGATGAATGAAGGCAGAGGCCAGTGGACAGAATGAAACAAGTCTCCATCTCAAGTAGTCGCTGTCAACAATTTGCTGGGATAATTGGTGAAGACGGTGCCCCTTGTTGTCAAACGGCCCCAATCTGCACTTCCTACAGATCAATGGGGACCCTCCTTTATTGCCTTGAAGGAGCCCACAGGAAAGGTTTTGCCAGCACCATTTACAGCCTGACACACAGATGGAGGTGCTGACCCATAGGGTTGTTAGCAAAGCTAAGGTTCAGGAAGAGGAGATAAAGGAGCAGGAACAGGCAACAAAGAGGGGGGGGTATTCCTCCCTTGATGCCCATTGGTGGTTTATTTATTGAACTTGCCTTGGTCTTGAATCTCTGATGATGTGCCTCTGAGCATTTGCCCAGAAGGCACCACTGCTGATGGATGAATAAAAGCGCGAGCAGAGCGGCGGGCAAATATGCTCCTTATTCCTTTGTCAGAGTTTCGTTCAAGGTCAAGCGCGTGGCAGAGTTTTGAACATAAAGCCTAGTGTGATGCAAAGGAAAACTGATGTTGTCACATTAGCAACCGCAGCTCTACACAGAAATGTGTGCAGAACTTTTGGAGACAGCAGGATGGGGAAGAGGGAGGGGAAGCGGAAATCTATACTGCTTAATTTGCTTTTCACTGAGGCGCAGTTACCGGAAACCGCGGAGGAGAGCTGCCGCCGGACAAGCCCGGCCAACTGAAGCGATAGCAAACGGGTCCCGGAATTAACGGTGTGGGAAAGCCGTTAACTGGGAGTGATGGAGTGCAGCAGCCAAGACTGAAGTCAATGGTAGGATCCAGGGGCCGATTCGGGAGGATAAAGGCTGAAAACAGGCCTGGAATTTTGCCCTGGTGGTTGGAGGGGGGGGGGATTATATCCCACTGATGCGGCAGAAGAAACTTTTATCGTAACAACCACAACTCGTTGTGCCATTTAAAACCATTTAAATCTTTTTGCAGAGATTGCACTACCCCCACACTCTAGATCTATTTTAAACTAATTCAGTGGTCCTCATTTAAAGAGAGTGGTGTCTTTATAGCCACTTGTAAATATTTAAGTATAATACAGATTTCTTGTGGGTACAATCCATTTTATTTCCATTCCATTTTATTTGCATTAGTGTCAAATTTGGTTCACTTCAAATCTTAAGTAATTAAGAAACTTTTTAAACTCTGTTCTCAGGTTACTTTTGGAGTCAGTCATTTCTGGGAAAAATGTAACAAATTTAAGATGCTTTGCTGCTGATAGTAAAAGTCTATACAATGATAAGAGTGAGTTCTGCACAGTTCTAGATGATGTGGTGTGTTGAGATGATGAAGATGTGGCCAACTTCATCAGAGAAGGTGGATCTGAATTATCATATCAGTACCAGGCAGCTGCTGCATGAGGGAAGAGCTACAGTGGGAAGTCGGGATGCTAATGAATGTATTGAATGAATGGGCCAACATGGGGAGGAAGGGCTGATGATTGTCTACCTGGCATCATCATCAGCCCACCTGATGATGCTATCGCTCCGAGTACACACCTTAGGGCCTTGTCTGCCAGGATACCCGGGCAAACCAGGGACTCCAAGTTTTCCCTATGAAGCAGAAAAGAGAAACAAAACAACAGTAAAAAATCAGTGATGCAAAAGAGACCCTGGGGACTGCAGGAAAGTTCACAAATGTTTTTAATTGAAGGCCATTTGAGTTGTACAAAAAACTCGATCGACTTAATCTATAATCCACCTCGATCATGCTGTACATCACAGTCAAACGAGATAAAAAAGTTACAAGGTATTACAAATTAATATCACTTTATTAAATTAATCTGTCTCAAAAATCTTTATTTTTTTTGTAGAAAAAAGTAATCGTGTTTTTCTATGTTTTAACCTTGGGTGGGTAGGGGGGATGATTTGAGTGTACACATTCATCGAAAATGATCTATTTTTGTCTACAAAAGACACCATAAACATCAGCTGGGTGTCACAGTGAGTGATGGATCAGTGGAAGGGTCAGAGTTTTTCAGAGAGAAGTCAGGACATATGGGACTGTTGAGGTGAGGATCAGAGGATCAGAGCAGCTGTAAATCTGCTTTCTCTCCAGTTCATTGAAAGCATCCAGTTGTACAGTTCTCAGTTCTTACAGGTCTCAGGAGGCGGTGATATTTACCTTCTCTCCAGCCAATCCCGGTGGGCCAAGATCTCCTCCGGGTCCAGACTTTCCTTTGGGGCCCTCGGGGCCATCCTCTCCCCTGGGCCCATGTACTCCAGATTCACCCTTGAAAAGCAAATGGTAACACTGTATTTGCTGCCCTGTCTTTCATCAGAATTTCTTCTGGAAACGATTATTTACCTTGTCGCCCTTGAGACCCATGTCCCCTTTGAAACCAGGGAATCCATCCTCTCCCTGAAGGTGAGAGAAAGCAAAGCAAATGAACCGAGCACCGTTTACCACTGAGGTCTTTTGTTTTTATTTGAAACACTGCGTTGTTTAAATATCTAATAATACTGACTGTAAGGTTTATCAGGGCAGCTAATTCCCGTCAACTCGTTAAAGTAGTTACATCATACAATAATACTGACACCTAGTGGCGACTGAGGCATTTACACCAGCTGTTCCGAAAGCCCCACAGTCTTATCTGTGTTATACTGACACCCTGTGGTTTGCTTTCAGATTACATTTTCAATATATATATATATTTGTTTCCAAGGCCGTATTAATAAATGGGATTAACAGCAGTGTTTGTAATCCACAGCGACTCTCTCTGGCTCAGACGACTCACTGTGAAACAGTGAAATGCAAAATGGCCACAGATCGGTTTCCTCTGAAAGGTCCACACAAACAGCCTCATTCGCATTTAATGTTCCACGTCCCATTACTTCTCAGCAGCATGCAGCCTTAACTATCAGTCAGACGGACCTTTAGGAGTTTTTCCACTAGCATGATTCCAAAGAAGCCTCATTTGAGATGGAATTACAGATTATTATTATTATTGTTTTTTTTTTTTTTTTTTTTTTACAGTAATGTCATTTGTCAATTAGGGGAAAAGCTTGCAGAGGTGCTTACCTTTTCTCCTTTGCCCCCTTTAAGACCTCGAATTCCTTCAGCACCCTGACAAAAAGCGGAAAAATGGCGGTCGGGATTAAAGTCGCAGATTGAATCTGGAGGTACACTGGGATTACAATAATGCTTACTTTCACACCACGAGGGCCGGGGTAGCCGATGGATCCTATAGGACCGGGATGACCCTAATATAGAAAGATCACATACTTCTGAACAAACTTGCAGCTTGCAGAAAATCCCCAGTGCAAATCCTGAGGGGCGTAATTTTGCAGTTTCTATGTTTCGGAAGATAATTTAAAATGTGTTTTTCTAATCAACCTCATCTCATGGGAACATTTGGTGGTCTTAACACGACCCTCCCCATGTGAACTCTAACATAGGAGAGTGAGTTCTGTGCGTTGTACTCACGGCCATTCCCTTCTCGCCCGGAGGACCTTCCTTTCCTGGGTGACCCTGCAAAAACGAAGCCCGTCAACGTTTAATCCCATCGGCCGTCGCTTTGGACCAAGTGATGCGGAAATGCTCTACTCACCGGGGGGCCGTCGGCGCCAGCGAGGCCGGCCATACCTTGCTTCCCTTGCGGTCCCTGCACGGAGGAAGCAATAAATGAAGTTCAGTGGCCAGACGTACAGCACACACTCCAGCTTTAGATATGAATGTAAATCCACAGAGATCATCAATGTGCTGTAAAGTAATATCACGGTTTAGCCTCCAATCATATCAATCTGTGTGTGTGTGTGTGTGTGTCTGTGTGCAGCCTTCTGTATGAATGTTTTAGCTTTCAGAGAAGCCAATAAAGGACATATGCCTGCAGAATCACTTATGAGGTCTGGATTCAGACTTTCACTTATCGAGGCAGCAGTCACGGTTGGCCGATTGTTTCAGTTTCCGCTTTACTTACTTTTTCACCTGGGGGTCCGATCGGACCCTGAGGACCAATAAGACCCTGAAAAACAGAGGCTGTTATTAGAAAAGCACGATCAATTCAATTTGTCCCCCATAACCAACAGCAACGACGCACTTATTATTATTTTGAGACATTTAACTCGCGTTCCAGCCTTTCGTTCGCACAATTGGACGCTTCCTGACGCCTACATCGAACGGGAACAAGCCGGCTCACAGCTGAGTGTTTGTTTTCTTCTGCTCTAATAATGCCTGGAACGCCTCACACTTTCCAGGGGAACGATGACGTTTCGTCCTCGCTACCAACGTCAGCGGGTTCGAGGCCCACCTGGCAGCGTGGCCTGGCTGCAATAGTAGATCTATTGTTTACTGGTAAAGATGACCACAGACTGGAAGGGTTTCGCTCTGCCACAAACTGGTCTTGGAAATCAGATTAAACGCTATCAAATGATTCCAATATGTCTCAGTCCAGCAGGACAGAGTGCATGTGCTGTTTTTTTTTTTTTCTTTTCTGGCCACAGGGAGAAAAAAGAGAGGAGAGAGAAAATAAACGGAAGAATGAAAACCCTTAAAACATCTTAGCTCTCTCAGGCATTTGTGTGGAATGTTCCGCAGCGTGCTGGTGAATTAATACAGAATAAAAGGCAAAAAACTATAGCGGAGCAAGAGAAATATTTTGCTGCCTAAAGGCCTGGTTGAGAAAACACCTTCTCAGATCGTCCCAAGACGGCAACCAAAGCAGGGGAAGGGGGCGGGTTGAGGAGAGATGGGATAGACGTCAGACCAAGATAAAGGAAATAAGGTTAGAAAAATGAATAAATAAAGAACCAAACTGGAGCTTACATGTGGACCAGGCAAGCCCTGCTGTCCAGGAGGCCCAGATTCTCCTTGTGGACCCTGTGAGTAAAAAACAAAACAAAACAAATTTCATCATATTTAAATCATATCATTAAAAAAAAACATTGAATTTGATAAAAATGGTGATATTTATTGGATGAATAGATGAATAAACATGACAGCAAGGTGAAGAAACACAACCCATCGTTTGCCTCATCCAACCTCTCACGGCTGCAGAGTCCAGTGGCTGGACGCTGGATCTATATCTGGCCCCAAACCATCTGGGTCAGGATTAAAAGCTAATAAGAGCCGCTGGAAACGCGGACTTTGTTGATATCGCTGCTGAGTGTTGGAGCGCCACAAAGCAAACACGCACAAAAAAAAAAAAGCAGACGGGGTCCTTTTGCACCAATCCGCCGCAGCTGTTACAACACCCAATGCAAACGCTGGAGTCGGAGAAGGGGGCTGGCCATGTCAGCGGCTGATGGTGATGCTGCTGGGCTGATAAACTCTCTGGGAAGCTTCGCTCGAGCCTTTGTTTGGAATAACGAGAAATACTTTCTGGGCTGAATTCTTACCCTAGTTTAAGCATCCCGCTGAGACCCTGTGGGGAGCAGGATACGCCCGGGCACCACACAAACACATATAACCACACAGACACACACATACTTGTACTTCTATCTTTGTGAAGACCTTCATAGACATAGTTCATAGACACCCAGCCCCTCACCCTAACCATCCCAACTAACCCTCTCACTCTAACCCTGACCCTAAACCTAACCTAACCTAAACCCAACTCTAACCTCAACTATAAAACCTGTCTCCTCAACTGGTTCTTTGAAGTTGTGAGGACCAGCCAAAATGTCCTCACTTTCCAAAAACATCCTCACTTTGCTAAAAAAAAAAGGCAAAAAAAAAAAGGTCTATTTTGGTTCTCAATATGTAGCAAGTAAAAGAACACACACACGCACGCGCGCGTTTGTGGGTGTCCAACCATCAAACTTAATGAAAACCTAACCACTTCTTCATCATTTTCCATTCAGTCTCTCTTTCTCATCATGAAAAAAAGATCCAGGAACCTTCCTAAGAAACAGCCTGACTTTGCTGAGCATCTCTAATCAGCAGTTATCCTCTGACCTATAGCCCCATCCTGCTGCGTGCAGGTGAAAGGTTGGCGCCCCAAGATCGGCCTCAGGCCGGTCACATTACAGGCTAATTTCTTATGGGTTCTCAGTTGACGCCCTTTTCAGTTTCATCTTTGTAAGAGCGGATAAAAGCTACTCACCATGTTTCCTTTAGGACCAGGTGGACCATCAATGCCAGGAAGACCCTAAAGACACATGAGTTAAATCAGCGATCTGACCGAGACACAACATGTTCACTGTCTTGGTCAAAAGAGGGCTCCACTTACGGGCTGTCCGGAAGGACCCGAAGACCCTCTTGGGCCAAGCAAACCTCGAGGGCCCTGTATATGAAGACACAACCCAAACACAACAACGTTACAGCCCCCCCTGTCAGAAATGGTTCCTCTACTTCCTCCAGCAACCAGAGACATTCATCTGCTGAACTATTTCTGCACACAATTTAGAAAATATATGTCCTGTTACGTTAAAAGAAAGAACCCAAATGAACACACTTGAGCTTTTGTTTGTGAAATTTGAACATTTCATTTCCCCTCTGTGCCAACAGTTGTAACAATTATAACTATTTTTTTTTTTAATTACATGAATGATTTCCGACTGACCCACTGTGGTCAAATATGGTAACTACAGGAGCAATTAAGTACAAAAATAATGGGAACTTCTTTGTCTTGGAAGCCTTAATATTACAAACATATGGTCCTTGGAGTCAGCAATGCGGGACGGGTGCAAGCTCCATCATACATAAGCCCCCCCTCACAGTCTGGTGTGATAATAAACCTCCTTACACTCTCTCCAGCCACGCCCCTCTGTCCGACCTGGCCGTCTTCACCCTGTGGGTAAAGGTGTGTTAGTCAGGAATGTGGTGTGAATGGTTTTGAATTTAAGGTTATTGGGGCTTTATGGTGACTGATGCTCGACTCACTCTAGGGCCGTCATCTCCTGGAGAGCCTGGGGCACCAGTGGGGCCCTGTTCACCCTGGAAACATAAAAGAGAGGGAAATTGACTACTTAGCATTTATCGTAAAAGAAATAAATCATGATATAGAGGAATCAAAACACTCACAAAACCTCATCAAGTGCACCATAATTGGGAGGGCCTAGTTTCTGCAATTTATAGCCTTCTATAAGATCCTGTGGCCCTGTAATTAGTATAGGATGAAACATGGCGGCCTGCTCTCTGTCATCTCTGGCCTTTCTGTTTTGGCTCTGCATTAAAGCTGAGCTTCCTCAAATAGCAGACAAGGTGCCAATCATTTGCCTCCAGGCTCTGGACCCGGTCCACACCGTCTCCAGTGGGACGACGTCCCCGGACTGGAGGTGGGCTTTGAGTTACACACCAGCCCTGGATCGGCCCTCACGACAGGGTTAGGGCCTAGCTGTCGGGCGCCACGTCACAGTCTGCGTTCCTGCCACCCCCCCCCGCCCCCGCGCATCTTCTGTGGCGTCCCTCCTCGATGCTTACCCTGTGTCCCTTTTCTCCGGGAAGGCCGGGGGAGGCCGTCAAACCCTCGGTCGCCCTGAAACAGACGTGAACCTCTTGTCATTTCACGTTACAAACACGCAAAAATGGAATGACGAGCCAAGTGATCTTTCCACCTTTGGTCCAGCCTCTCCCGGAATTCCTCGAGCTCCGTCAGCTCCATTGCGACCCTGGAAGACACACAGACATCAATTTAGATTGATTCAAATATGAATACAAATATACAAGATAAGTTAAATTAGTTAGACTAATAAGGAACAAAATAACACAATGATATAAAAAAGAATATTGCACATCATAAATTAAACAATGTAATTAAATACTGAAACCACACAAGTGGGAAAATTCACTGTTAAGCAATTTGTCTTTGAGAATAAAAACAGAGATGATGATGAGCTGTTCCTAAACACGTTTGTGAATTAACCATTGGCTGCAGCTCAAACTTTTGGAAGTACAGTAAGAGCAACAATATGTTCAAATACACTCGAACTTGTCTTTGCATTCCCTAAACCGGGAATTCCAGCTGCTTCCCAACAGGAGAAGAGCGCTGCCCTGTCACAGATTCATCAAAGTACAGTAACAAAAACATCTCGCAGATGGAAAGGGCTCTTACCCTCTTTCCCGCTTTCCCCGGTGGTCCAGTTGCACCCTGGAGGCCTCTGGGTCCCTTTGAAGAAAGCGTGCACGTATAAATGAGTAAAGGCCTTCAGAAGTCTGGGAGATGGATGCATGCGGGTGGGAAGAATGTTCTCACCTGTGGTCCAGAATCGCCACTGTCACCTTTGAGACCGGGAGAGCCGGGACCTCCCTGTTGACAAATATAAACACAATCAGCCAGTGGAAGCCTCCAGATGGATATAACCATGGACGTCTGTCAACTGACGTCCCCCTAGTGGCGGGTTGCAGAGTGACGGCCCTCTATCACTTTACTCTTGACAAAAATAAGATTTTAAAGCTGTTTCCTGGATAAAAACCATAATTCTGCTGCTCGCGCTCAGCTGAAAAATCTGGACCGCAAATGCAGTCGCGCTGATTTAAACACTTTCAATTCAAATTTCTGTCACTGGAGCGATACGGCTTTGCACGTGTTTGACAGTTGCGCGTAATCCCCGAAAAGTTAGTCCTCCGTCAAGAACCCAGAGGGGGTTTGCGTTTGCCGATCAGAACCGCCTTGGAGGCAGACGCGGACGGGGGGACAGCAGGAGCGCACATGCGCGCCTGGGCGCGTGCGTAGAAGTTCGGGCCTAAACCCCTTCCAGGAAGTAGCTCGGATCGCCCGATCAGCGTGGCCTAAAGTGCCAGCGGAGCGGCTGCAGCAGTGATTAGGTCAGCGGTGTGTTTATGTTTAGGTTGTCTTAAGCTACTCACGACAGGGCCAGATCTTCCAATCATGCCGCCTGGCCCTGGAGGACCTCTCATGGCCAGCTGTGGAGCAGAGAAAGCAGAGATCTTAGTGTTGACAGCTCTCCAGCAGAGAAATTTCACGTTGTAAGCGGAGAATTACAGAAAAAAAAAAAATCACTAACACAATCTCCAGGTTTATTCTCACTCTTGTCACAGAGACTTATGAGACTTCCAAATATTGTCCTGGGTTTGTTGCATTTCCAAAGTCGTTCTCTGGCGTTTATTTTTAAGCTTCAATTATCAAACAAATTATCTAAGGGAAGAAAAATGGCTTCGCCTTGCTACTTAATTACACATATTAAAGTAATTCCGCTGTAGTTGTCGTCCAAATGGGTCAGAAATAATGAATGCTAAATTCCGACTCTTCCTGCTTTTGGGCATAAAACCTCTGGCGTAGGGGATGAATAGAGAAAGGTGACGGGCACTTCCAAGACATGACTAAACGGCGGCTCGCCCGTCCTGACGCGGCGGCGCGCTGTCAGTGTGTGAATATTCAGCGTCAGTGAAACACCTAATGGTTTCCATGTGCTGCACCACAGATCACACCTTGCTTACAGCTGCAAAAATCCAACCTGTTGTTCAACAACGCTATGGCTATTTGGGCCCTTGAGTGGGGCTGAACATCTGGTTCGGCTCTTTCGTCGCTACACTACATTACGTTCAGGAACCTGGATTGGAATTCTGGCCTTCTGTGGCATTCCGGTGTCATTATTTCCAAATTTGATGAGTGTTATTATTATTTCGCCCTCTCTGGAGCTCGGAGTGGACACACTGCAATGGTATTAGTGGTGATACTTGCCCTGGCCTGAGACAGGATTGCCTGAGCCTGGGCTTCCTGGGCGGAAACCACGGGTCCCTTGTGTGACGCTCCGCCTGCACGGAACTGTCAACCACACACACACACACACACACACACACACACACACACACACACAAAGAAAAACACAATTAAAAACAAATGTTGTTTCCCTTTTCTCTGACAGAGTGAGACATCCTCATGTGGACAAGCCCATGCAGATGCATACATGTACATACAGACATACCGGCACAAACAGCTCGCAAAAACACATGCACACATGCACACACACATGCACACACACTGGTGAGCAAGCACAAATATGTGTCACTATCCAAAGCCTCGGATACCAGTCCCACTTTGCTGCACCGGCTGACATTTATGAGGCTGGTGATTTGTGAGCAAAGGAAACGGCGGCGTGATCTCTTGGCCTGCTGCTGAGGCATCGAGGTGAACTCACAAAGCGAGTCGAGCCGTTGCGGAGAAGCGCGCGACGTGCGAGGAAATGACCCAGTGGACTTGAGCTAGCCTACTTACCGGCAGCATCAGGACGGTACCTGGAAGCCCAGGGACACCATCTGAACCGGGGAGACCGGGACGCCCTGAAGGACCCTGGAGGACAAGGACAGCACATGAGCATCTGCTCCAGTCTGAGCTGAGATCATAAACACATGTATATATATATATAAAAAAAAAAGAAACGAATGATTTCATTTTTTTCCACCAATGTGCACATATGGAGGAGATAGTTGACCTTCTGTGTTTCTAATATGGCCGTGAAGACCTCAAAGCCAAGAGGAATGTGTAGCTGGTTAATCCTGCAGGATGCAAATGATGCTGGTAGAGATGCCATCTCTTAATCTTATTACAGGTATAGTTCCCAGTATAAAGCCTTCTTTTCTCTTTTCTTGCCTTATGTGAAGTGTTGTGACCTTAAGACTCACAACAGCTTTGCTTACTTTGCTTTAATTCATTTAAACTTAAAACACATGCTTAACATTTACATCAAATTTACATTGAATTTAAAACAGAGGACAGATCACTCTATCCAAATGAAAGATCCAATCCATTAAATCTAATGTCTCTGATGTGACTGGTGTAGCACAAACAGTTCAATAACTTTTAAGTAATTGAAAACAGGATGCAAGAAAATCTCTTCTGAAAAAAAAAAAAATGCAATCCCGGTGTTTATTGTGTGCACCGTGCACTCGCACTGGCTCCATCTGCCTCCATCTGTCTCTTCAGAGACCAGTAAATAACAAACGCTCTTATTGTGGCAATGTGTACCGTTAATGACATTTCAACATGAATAGGGGAGTTATGTCAGTGAAAGTGAGGGGTGGGGGGAGGTGCAATTATAAGAAGGAACGACTGAGAGGAATACCACAAGGAGAAAAACCACAAGACTTCAGCAACAATGATCCCCCACTTGTCGAACCTCGGCGGCTTCTCACGGGAGGAAAAAAAAAGAAACAGAAAAGGTGGGGGTTTGGAACGGCTGGGGCATTTTCTGATGGCTTTAACATCGTAGAACAATGCGCCTTTTGTGAAATTGCGCTAGAGGAAAGCAAGGGGAGGAATCGACTTGTTTATTTTGTTGTTGTCAGCCGAAGGATTTGCGCGGGGGGGCTTCTGGTCAATCCACACCATGCAGCCGGTCAAACGAATGAGCTGGGCTGATGGAAATGACAGATCATTTTGGTGTTTCTCTCCTGTCTGATCACCAACTCCTTTTGACTGTAATATTGCAGTTAATTTCTTGGTAGATGATGAAGGATACACGTGCCAATATGCATGAGCGCTACTTCAAATCTGCTCTAAAACCATGTTGATATCCTGGATATTAAATGGAAAACTTTTTGGTTATTAAAATAGAGCTGGTTTCATGTTTCTGGTGAGAAAAAAAAAACAAAAAAAACAGGCCATAGAGTTCCTGTGAAAGATTGGGAACCAGCCTGTAAGTGAGATGAGCCTTTACTCACCCTCTCACCAGGATCTCCTGGGGGACCAGGGGGACCCTGCAATCCTGGGGTACCAGGAATGCCCTGAAATAACACAGAAATTCACATAGCACCGAGTTAAAGATGTCTAGATCGGAGCTGATGCTCTTTCCATAAAGACATTTTCCCCTCTTTAGCTGTTTTCCATCTGTGGAAGGCTACCAGGAGCCTGAGAGAATGTGATACTCACTGCTTGGCCAGGGGGTCCTTGGGGTCCTTCTACAAGCATTCCCTGAAAAAAAAGTGCATACAGTAGCATTATAAGGCAGCATATAAAATCCACAGGCAATGAAGGAATGGGGGGTGATGGGAGCTCCGGGGTGCTTTGGCTTTGAGGTTAAGTGGATTGTTTATAACCGAACGTTGATGAATTGTTGATGTTCTATCCCATAATGAATGCGTGTGCATATGGTCAGAGATGTGGTGGCACAGATGTAATGGGAGGAGACACAGCTGCTATTTCCAGTCAATGTTTAGGCTTAAGTCTAAATTGTGTAGAATGGGGCTCTAAAGACGGGGCCCAGGGTGTCATTTGGTCGCGTTTGGGCCAGAGCTGCTGGAGCTGAGGTGTGTTCGAGCTCCTCGGGACAACAAAATGAGGCAACGTGGTGATTTACGAGCGTAAACTGGGCAGGGAGCGATTCAGCGCTTCTATTGTGGTCACATGTGCAAATCCGTTTGTGAAACCACTTACTGGCTCGATGACGGCGGGTTCACCCTTCTCTCCTTTCTCTCCCAGGTAACTCTGACCTCCTCCCACCTGGACACATGAAATTCAGACAAGTGAAGCTCTCCATTTATGGGCCCGTTTGACCAGCAGGATGGAAATGCCAAGTAGTGTTGAGCACGCTTTAACAGATCCAGCGGAGTGAGAAGAAGATGTTCGTTTTTTTTCCTCTTTTCCTGCCTGCTGGAAAAACAAACCACAAGAATAATTTTGCAAGAAGCTATAATTTAGACATTGGTCCGACTGCTATTTATTAAGCGATGGCCAGGAACTGGAAAAAAAAAAAAAAAAAAAAAAAGGGCCCCAACTGTGCACGAATGCAGAGGTCGTCACCTGACACTATCCACACAATGACTTCATATGAGAAGAATTCACCCGCCACCCACACCAGCACTCCTGAACCCCACTAGGTCGTACAGTGCGGAAAGCGTAAGCGTTGCCGTGGGGACGCTTTGGAATTCCGGAGCGGTCTGGATTAACCCAACGCAGACTGGTCTCGGGCCAGCACCCACAGAGGGCCTGTGTCACTTCCTGCCTCTGGGAAGGCTGGAAAACAGCCACGAGAGACCTTTATTAAACAGTTAGTCCTATTTTAGATGGATTAGATAAAAGGCTTCATTCTGGTTAATCCACCTGGATTAATAGTAGGGGGGAGAGAGGAGCATGTCTTTAATTAACCACAAAGGTCACTTAGGGTTGGTGGGTGGGGGTGGGGGTGCTGATAGCTGTGCTGACATCTGTTTATCTGCCTTAGACTAGGATAGACGAGGTGTGTGCATGTGTGTGTGCTTTGCTTCTTGGTGTGTTTGGCTCCGGGCCACAACCTGACACCTTTGGCCTCGGAGAAAAAAGACAAAAAAAACAAATGACAGCCCATCAAACATTCCAGTATGAGCATCCCAGCATTCCCGATCCTCCACGCTGCTTACGTTGCTCTCTCTGAAGTCGGTCTCGGCTGGAACGCCCGGGCCGAACTCCTCCTCGTACGCTGCGGGCGTGGGCTTGCCGTCAGTGTGGCCAAAGTCACCGTAGTCGCCGTAGTCGTAGGGCTTCTCCAGCTCCTTGGCATCGTATTCCTTCAGGTCGTATTCCTTAAACTCGTAGACGTCGGGGGAAGGGTCCGTGTTCTCTTTGGTTTCCACCGGGGCCACAGTTTCCACTGCAACGGTGGGGTCCGCCCCCACCTGCTCCACACCGGTGATGTAATCATCAACAATTTCCCCGTTATAGGTCTGGAATGAGTTCAGAGTCATTAACAACAATGAGCGGCTTAATATACCAATTGTTAAGTAAAAATTAACATATTTTATGTGTCTTCTCAGTAAAACTACAGGTATATCCAAAGAAACTCAAGTTTATTTGCTTTTGTAAGATTCTTTCCAAGTTCTCGAGCATGCGATTCACTTTTTTTTTAGGTTTTTGGGGATAAGCTCTGCACATCTTCCTGTAAGAGCTCTTCTGTATTCTACTAGTAGAGTACTGAGTAAATCCTCAGGTTTGGATGAATCGATCCACCTCGAAATACTACACCTTGCATGAAAGAGGCCACAGATTGATTTTGAGCAACATGCTGAATAAGCAGAAAACGAGGTTGTAACTGTAATAGAATAAAGACACCTACAGTAGAGAAAACGACTCTCCAGAAATTAACCAATGCCAGATTACAGAAATGTCATTTTTTCTCCCCCCATCTGGATACCATAATATTTTAGTATACTTTGACTGAAATCATCCATCATCACTTTTGTATATTGTCTTGGATTTATGTGCAACGTGATCCATTTAGGGTTCCTGAAAATGGTCCAGTCCATCCCAGTAATCAGAAAAGTGTTCCATAATGGCACAGCATGTGTTTAGTTTCCATGGTTACCACTCTCTAGTCTGTCATTTTCAAAAATCTGATGCGTAAAAGCGAGGCAGCGTTAATCGGCTTCTAAGGTCCACCCTAATACCATCTGCAGAGTTGTTCAGCTGTTGACATTAGTCCCGCTGATGTTCTTCGTTATGCGCCCGTTCTGTGACAGTCAGTTTATCACAGATGAACACACACACAGTGTGCTGTACTAGATTCAAGTTATGGCAGAAACACGGAGGTTGTGCCTGTCTACTCAGCTTCCATTGTCATGTTTCATTGAATGAAAAGCTTTCCAATATATCCAAATTCCTTTAATGTCTCATATTTTCCCCCCACCTGAAGCAAATTAGCAAAAGTACATTAAACTGGGGTTGAACCAATGTCTATGTATACCTGCATTCCCTTGAAATAATTTAATCTTTACGTCACTTGGGGAGTTACCTGGTCTGGCCCAGTGGTCTCAGTAGCCGTTTCAGGTTGACTTCCGTCCAGTGTGATGTAGTCGTATTCACCTGTGTAATAATCTCCGCCTGTTTTGGTCTGAAAAGACCAAAGAAACAGAAGAAGAGAAGACGCTCAGGCTCAGCTCCCTCATTTATCTCCTCCCCATGCCCAAGTAAAGTTAAGAATGACAAGATATTTGAAATAAATGAAACCATCCAATGAAATGCAGGTAAAGAAGGAAGGGGGAGAGTAGGGGTTGGGGGGTTACCTCAGTCTTGGCTTGTTCAGTTGGGGGGGCATCTGTGGTTAGCTCTCCTTCAGTGTAGTCATAGAATTCACCATAGTCATAGTTAGTGTACTGGAATGGAAAATGGACAGGAGTGGGGGTTGGGGGGGATAAATACAATCATGTAAATAAAGCAACAGAACAAATGTCACCTTATTTACATGGCAACACATTTGCTGTCAACATGTTATGCCATGGCAAAAACTGATCAAATATCACATCTGTAGCACAAAACTGAAAGACTTGTGGATGGGTTGGAGGGTTAACGTGATGCTGGTAGCGACTCATCTGCCTTGAAAACCTTTGGGGGCTTCGCCAATGGGCCCCTCTAAGGAAACGGTCTGACCTGTGATGGACGTTGGCGAATTACAAGTAACAAAGCAGAAAAGGCAGAAACCACGGTGAAAGATGACATCAGCGGACGCTTTCTCCTTTTCAAACAAAGTTGCTTTCTTTTTTTCCCCCCAAAACAGTCCACCAGGTCACCTCGTGGTTTATTTGCGGATCATGTTACAGTTTATTTACCCCTGAGATTTAATTTCACCCAGCAGAGAGGAAACACAACACGAAGACAAAGGGGAAGTATGCTTTGAAACAGTGGAGCACCTGGCATTTTCCTGGCATGCCTTCACTTCAGGTACACATGAGCACACAAACCCTGTCATCTGCTCTCTCAGCATCCAACCCCCCCCCCCCGGCAACTATTCAGTTATTATTTTTCTGACTTGTGAGGGGCGGGGACCTTGATACTGCGGCCCCATTGTTTCATCACTCCTGTATCGGTTAGATTTGTTTTTGGAAAAAAAAAAAAGTAAAAAAAAAAATGCAGAGATGCAAAATTTCAGCACATTATTTAAGTTCTACCATTGTCAAGAAGGATGAGTGAAATTAAATAACAAGACCAGCTCCTGTTCCATCAGCTGAGGGATTTATACGATTCCCTGGACAACAGCTAAGCTCGTAAAAAAAAAGGTTCCGCGGCTGCAATGTTGGCCTGGCCTTATTTCAGTGGCCCATGGAGAAAGAGAGAAGTCACACAAGAGTGAAGCTCTGGCCAGAATAACTAGACTGACTGAAAGAAAAGGAGCAGCGGGTCAGACGGAGAGAGCGAGGGACAGATTCCGAAAGATTTATGGCGTTGAAGTGCTTGGCTGAGCTGAAGGTCTCCGAAGCAGGCTTGGATAAAAGGCATAAATACAGACGGCTGCTCATAAAACCAAAAGAGAAAAAAAAAAAACACAGCTCGAGCGTCACTTTCTTTTCCTCTCTTTTAGCTGCTCTGCAGAGAGAGCTGATGGCCGCGAAATTGGAGCGCATCGGGTCGGCAGGAGCATCGTCAGAGGTCAAACTGTGAAATTATAAAGGTTTGTTTGAAAAGGCACTGAAGTTTAGACAGTTTTACACTTGTGAAGGGGGGCAAGGGGGGGCATCGCTGCTGAAAATAGACTCTGACAGACAGGAATGTAGGAAAACCACTCAAGTAATAATTAATAAACCAGACTTATAACTTTCTTGCATAAAAAAGCTCCCTGTTGTCTTCAAGCCGTAGTTCTGAATCCTAACTTGATGAAGAAGCAATATTTTCCAGGACATGGTACCCACTGTACAGCCAATATTTTCAAATAAAGACCTGGCTTTTCACTCTTTTCTCTCTTTCTGTCTCTCTCTCTCTTTTTTCTTGAAAAGAGGTGTGTGAAGTCCACTTTTCCAGGTACTGGGGAAGGAAAAGCTTAAATTTCCCTGGGAGTCTGGGCAGAGTCTGCAGAAGTCGTTAGAGATATAAATCACAGGACCACTCAAAGTGGGCTCAGACTTTGTGGCAAGGAAGAAAGGAAAAGTTTCCAGTGTGAGCTCATCAGTTTTTGTTTTTTTTTCTTTGTCTAAAATATGGAGGACACTGTCAGCCAACAAAACACACTGAGAAAGATAGAGAAATGAAAGTGACACAGGAAAGTCTTCACATAAGAGACTCTTCTTCTATACTAGAGCTAAATAAGCTCTCTTCTGAGTCTGCACGTTACCTTTGGCTTCTGCATTTACTCCAACAAAGACTGGTTCCAATATGGAGCATGACTCCAGTCAAGTCGACTCAGGAAAATAATCTTCCTGACACAAAATAATCTGATAGAACATGCCTCTGTTATCTTAGGTTATTTAGTGTTCTATTTTGAATGTGCTTTTTGAAAAATGGCAAAAATATCTCTTTAAGAATATGGATTGAACCAAAGGAGAGCCCAGTAATTTACTGGTGTGTTTCCAACTTGGCAGATGCTTGCGTTCTCCGAGGATGCCTGACTCATTGTTAGATGCTACAGGTGAAACGCTGTGACTGACAGCTGTATGTGTGGGTGTGAGTGATCACGCTTGAGGGGGCCATACTGGATCTTTGGCTCTGACGCACGAGCCACAATCCCAGATGTCCGACGGACTCTGGCAGTGCAGGAGGGCGGGATATGCACCATCATTCTCCTACAGTGACACGGAATAAGTGGACACATGCTGTCCGCAGCCGTATCTGTCCAACAACAGCTGATGACTCAACAGTTGTTAAACTCCCATAAACAAAAAAAAAAATGAAGTTTGGTGTGGTGAAGGTTTGCAAGCCTGGCCCAAATCCATTTTTCCAATGGGAGTGACAGCACAGCGCACACGCTGCCAAGAGAATTCTAGTGGAATCCATGGATGATAGCATGCAGAGCCTCCATGTTATGTTCTTTAAAGACACAGATGGCTGAAACTGCTACAAAAATCAATGATTTATGGGCGTTATGGAAAAAACGCAAAAGAACGGGACAATAGTTGTAAGCTATAAAAGTCACTACCACACCCTGAAAGAAGACACTGTATTACCTCATCTTACATCCTTTTAGTCCCCCTCCCCAATAACTCATCATCACCTCGGTATCAGCTCGATATCAACATTGCAGATTCCAGCCCATGTGTTTACTCTGTTGTTTTCACTCTCTGTCCTTTCCCAATCACTTCTTTCCTCCTTGCACACCCTCATCCGGATACTGACCTCGCCCTCCGGTTCCTGCGCCTGGGGGGTGTCGTGGTGGTTGGGGGTCTCACAGTCAGGGCTGTAGTGTTCACAGTAGTCATAGGCCGCCCTGGGGTCCGCCACTATCAACAGCTGCTGGATGTCTCCCTGGAATGAAGGAGAAGGGGGGGGCACATCAATGGAAGCCACAGCAATTCACACAGTTGGATATTGAATCAGGAAGCTTTTCTTTCTCTTTTTGTGATGTTTTTATTTAGTCTGAGTGAAACAAAAAAAAAACCCCAGAAATAAACTGGTCCACATGAGTAATCCTACAGGTGAGCTATTTTTTGTCTCCTTCTAACCAGTTTGCCTTGGCAAAAGTCTCCAAATACTCCGGCCCCGAGGAACCTGTTGATGTTGAGCAGGAGCCAAGCAGAAATGCTACGCAGAAGACCTCCATGTTATAGGAAATGGGAAAATGAAGCAACGCAGAAGGGTTTTGTGGACACACGCGTTACGCACATGCTGTGTAACATTCTCAGCAACTTTTTTAATTGAATCCTACTTAAACCCTTCGCATCAACAATGGCCTTCTGATAGTGAACACATGCTGAATTTGACATAATGGCTTCATAAAGTTAGTACAAATAGGAAACATATCCACTTTCCCAATAATGGTGACAATAACACTTCATCTTTGCAGAAAGCAGATATTCATATGAATATATTTAAATGGGTTGCCTTATAGTGGTGTAACTGATTTTCCACTATGTGTTGTAATTAAATATAAACCAACAAAGAAACACAGAACATTTCCAACAGTAAATATAATGGGGAAATAAAAAGACATGGGGGTCTCTTCAATAAGACCTTTTCCAGAGTCCACTCCCTTAGACTTTTGAGAAAGCAAATCGTCTACCCAGCAGACGAATAACCGCACTAAGCACTTATCTAAGGCCGCCTGTTTTTCATGAGCTTTTAGAAGAGGAAATTAGATCCCTTCTTTCCACCAGCCAAAAGCCCTTTTTCCATTATAGCTGCCTGCGGAATTCCTCAACCAGGAATTCAAAGTCACCAATGTAGAGGACGTCATCCATACCAAATCTAACACACGGGGTACCTCAGCTGACCTGCACGCAGAGGACCAGGCAGTGAGAGTGCTGGGTAAAGGAAAACAACCTGGGGGTGCTGTGGGTGGCCTCAAATGCAGGAAGCCCATACATGCACAATGCATTAAATTACAGGAGGCAACATCTGTATATGTGCATCTCTCTGGGAAACATTCAAAATTACTTGCCCTGCGTCTGTAAGGCAGATCTCGACAGGGTATGGAACAACTTAAAGATCAGAAATTCACTGACAGTGTTTGTGCTGTCTGTAGCTCAGGCTTTAATCAGGCTCCTCGCAGATGTGCTGATGCAATTTCAATAAAAAACACACACCAGTTCTTTACCATCCACGAAACTCAACAATGAATTACACCGTTTCTCTTCCTCTCCATAAAATCTATACTCCATTAAAATAGCAGTGGCATAAAAGAAAACACATGCAGCCAAAGGGGTCGTCGGTCCAATCCCAGGGTTTCAGGATAAATCAGGGTGGGGAAGGGTGAGAACAATTCCTGGGCCAGACGTTTAACGGCCAGCTGTGACCAGCAGATCAAACTGTGGTTTTACTGGGATGCTTCCAGGTGTGAATGTGCGAGCGTAACCGAGGGCGGAGGAGGGCGTTTCTGCGAAACGAAAAAAAAAAAAAACCCCGGCTCCGCACCTTTTCTGAACCTCCCACGGCAGCGAACGCTGCGCTGACAAATAGAGTAGGCCGTCTCAAATTAATAACACTTGTCCAGACGCCACGCACGCCGCGTGCACATTTCTGTGTGTGAGCGGTTCCAATGCCTGCAACCAAAAGGCCGGTGAAAAATAAACACATATGGCATCTAGAAGAGGTCTGTGTGCTTCCCCTGCATGTGCACAGACAGCTTTAAGAGACTCACCATGTCAAATTCATCCAAATGAACACTTAATAAATAAAATAAACTAAATACGGCGTTTTTCTACCGACGTGTCCTGTAACTGAACACAGCCCAGCAGGTAGACGGTCTCAGATGCAAAATTTTGAATTAAATTATTAAGTAGATCAACACTGACCATTAAATGAAGACTAAACACTTTAAACAAACTTATATTCTACACGTCGTTGCTTCACGAGGTGTGTGAAGAACTGTAAAAACCCACTTCAATCCTACGCTGTCATGTTAAAAGCAGATTTCTGAGAAGAAACGGATGAAATTGCTGTAAGAGCAGATGGATCCAGATGTTTGCTTTATATTCAACATCTTTGATGCTGGCTAGGTTTTTTTGGATTATGAGTATTAGCAAATGGGTTAAATACCACAGTAATCCCAAGACACCACGCTGGCTATTTCATTTCAGCACGTGGGTCAGAGTAATAACAATAAGTAATAAAAAATACAATTGATGATGACAATTTCCAAAACGTGATAATGTCATAGAGCGACTTTAAGCCAAAGTCCTCGCAGTAGCTACAAGCTGAAAGCATTCAAGTTATGCAGTGATTCACTCACTCCTGAATTACCCTCGTCTCAGATCTCCCTCTTTCTTTCTCTCTCTCTTTCTTCCTCTTTCTCTCTCTGTCTCTCTCTCTCTCCCTCCCTCTGTCTGTCTCGCTCTCTACTGTCAACCATCTGTGTCTCCTTCATCTGCATCTAGCTGGGTTTGTGGATTTTACTGTCTGGGCCATCTTGAGCATATCTTGGCTCCTCATAAAAGCAGGAATGATCTACAGCTTGGGCAGCACCGCGAGAAAAGTTCAAGCACAGACTATAGAAAGTACAATGTGTTTTAATGCCTACTGAGTGTGTGCATGTGTGTGTGTGTGTGTTGTTACATACTGAGCACCAAACTACTCATTTTACTATCAAAGTGGGGACATTTCTGGGACATTTCAGGACATTTTGTCTGGTCCTCACAACTTTAAAGGACCATTTGAGGGTCAAGACCTGGTTTAAAGGTTGAGGTTAGAGTTGGGTTTAGGTTAGGTTAAGGTCAGGGTGAAGGGGTTCATTGGTAGGGTTAGGGAGGGGCCTGGGTAATGTATTATGTCTATGAAAGTCACGCAAAGATAGATAATACAAGTATGTGTGAGGGTGTGTTGGAAATATACATATTGCTGACTCTTCATCTAAAACACTTCACTTGCACTTCACGGCCGGTTTCCCTGGTAAATCCCACACACACTGGACACAGCCTGTTGGTAGGTGCTGTTAGACCCTTTTGGCAGATCATTAAATCTAAACTCTCGACCCCCGCATACTCTCCAGTGTGAGCTACCCAATGTCGCCCAAGAGGACATTGAGAGGGTGTGAACACTGATGTCTGAACAGGCTTGACTTAATTCACGAGCCACATCAAGGGGCAGCCTTGATTAGAAGCAGATCCATTTGGACCTGCGTCAGAGATGACAGAGGACACCAGGATTATCCCACTCACCATTTGTTGGACTGTATTTAGAGGAATAAACAGGACTGGGATTTGTGTTTGCCTTCACAGACTTTGCCGCATATTCGATTTAGACATCTTGTCAAGACAAGCCAAACAGCTTTCTCAAAGAAATTTAATCCTTTCAGCCAATCGTTTTAAACTGAAATTAGAACTAGAACTAGATCTTATGTGTGGGCTGGTGGAAACCCAACTGGGGCCACCCTCCTGCAGATCTGACAAATGTTCAACTCAAACAAATGCTCTTCAAACATCTGACTGGTAAACCAGTTGTTGGTGGGACAACAGGACCTTCCTCCATAGAATAGAGGAGAAACATCTAGAAACATCTAGAAAGTTAAATTTTTGCATTTGGTGCAAATATGAGGTTCAGTGCTATATAAAGAGAAGTCTTGTTTGATTGATTGATAACATTTCATTTTGAATGTGCCAGTACAAATAAGGACATATAAACACATTTAAGAGATAAATAAGTTAATCTAAATGTTCATAAAGGAGTAGGAAGAACTAAACACTTATATGGTCCTGTCCTCTTGCTAATTGACTCACGTCAATAGTAAAACATTCTGTACAGATGTTACCCCCTGAGGAAAAAACTTTCCTTCAAGAAGAAGCCTGAAGGAGAGCCACAGGTGAGGGATGCCTCTCCCTGGGACAGACAGATGTGTAATAATGGCACATATACAAAGACCAGCAACACTGACATCAGCAACATCTGCATTTGTGGCTAATGATGGTAATGATGATGAGAGACATCCATCCATCCATTTTCTACCGCTTGTTCCTCCACTGAGGGTCGCGGGGGGACTGGAGCCTATCCCAGAGCAATGGGCGGAGGCAGGGTATACCCTGGACTGGTCGCCAGCCAATCGCAGGGCTGATGAGAGACATGATGTCTATAAAGTCAATATAGAGCAACAGCAGCACCAACAGCAGCAGTAATGAGATTCCAAAAGCAGATGGCTGGTAAATGATAAAGGTTAAGACCCCCTCCCTGTATTTAGTAACAGTAAACTCTTTATACTTGTGTTTGAAGTGATTCACGTTTGTACGTTGTTTAAGATCTGTTTTCAGACTGTTCCGGGGTTTTACCCGAGCGACTGAAACAGAGAACTGTTCTTTCAAAATTGACAAAGCAAAGCTGTTTTAAACGTCGCCATGAAACAGAATTTATCAATCCAAGGGTGCTCCTGCATTTTTAGTCCCCCCCCACTTGCGAGTTCACACCAAGAGTTGCTGCCCAGTGCGACAGGTCTTTGCCTGCAAGAACAGCTGCAGGACATCCACTCATCTGGAACACAGGTTTAAGAACTTCCATTTGCATAGTGACAGAGGAATCTCCGCAAAACCGATGGCTGCGGAGGTCTAACTCGTGCTCGTGCACATTGTCAAAGCCGCGGTATTTCACTCGGCACGCGAACCTGCCACTGTTCCGAGGGAGCTGATGGAATCTGAAGAGTTGATGACAACAGAAAGAAGCAGGGGGAAAAGTGGATAACATCCAGATGTCCCCCAGCGCTTTATTAATTACAGGTTTTGTGGTCTAAAGAAGGGATAGAGTTTCTCTTCAGGCGGTGGAGATGCACAAATGTTTCGCACACTGACTCTCGTAACAGTTAGCTCTCAAAACGGAACCGTCTGCTTCGCTTTTCTTTCCTCTTTCTTTTTTTTTTTTTTTTTTCCATGAGCAAAAAAACTTTAAGAAGCATCTTGGGTCCTCTTCTTCCTGACTGTGGTGTTACTGGTTGGAGGGTCACACCACGAGGGAATGGACAGAGCGATTACTTATTCATACCTGCACCCGAGGAGCACATTTAAACTTTTATCGGACTATAATCAAAAGAAAAAGCTGAAGATCATATCCAGTAATGCAGGCCAATCATTTATCCTCTTGTCGTTCCGGAGGATAAACAGTGAGTGAAGCAGCTCAAAAACAGCCAGAGCGATTCTTTTTCTGCCAAATCAAGCAGGAGAAAAAGCTGAATTGAAGGCTCTGGGTCTATTACAGCGGTTAGACTTCTCTACCAAAGACTCTTCGCTTAAGGGAAAGTACTTAAGAGTAATTAACTGCTCAGGCCTGACAGGCGCGTAAGAAGATTACCACCGCATCTCTCTAATCTGCAACAGAAACATTTTTCACGCGCAAATGCGCATAATCAACATGCAAGGGGTTCGCAATGAGACGGAGATTTCCATCCTAACCTTTTGGCTCTGCGTTAAAAAAAAAAAAAAAAAAGATTCAAATCTGGACGTGAGCAGTTGGAGACCTGGTCAGGCAGCATATCTTTTAAACAGCTGCGCGCCGGGAGCCAAGACCGAGCACACGCACTGATCATATTTTCCCCTTGCCTTCACTCGTCCCCGACTCTTCCAGCTTTGACACCTGCTCGCGCGATCTACTGCAGTGGTCGAGGCTCCGAGGAGGAGGGGGAGCAGCCTCGCAGCAGTCCTGAGCCATTACAACCGCGGAGTGGAGGTCAGGCCGGACAACAACGATGCGGCCACAATTTATGACCCCATAAATCCGTAAATCTAAGCTACTCCTCGTAATTACCACAATTGTGGATCAGCTGGACAGAGTGGATTCAATTATTAAATCATTCAGGTGCAGCTATGTTTTTTTTTTTTGCCCAATTTTTTTCCCCCCAAAGCGCAGTCCATTTGTTTTTTTCATTACGACGAAAACGGACAGTCTGACCTTTCTGGTTTGGATAAAAGCAGAACTATAAACGGTAATCCATTTCGTTTATGGGCTGTGGTTTGGTTTTATCAGGTGATCTTCATAGTAAATTGTCAAAATCGGCCGTCTGTAGAAAACAAATCATGTTCCTGAAATCCATAAGCGATCACTGCCATTGAGGCCAGCATCCCGAGGATTCTTTTTCCTTTGTACCCTTCAAGAGGAAGCTCTCCAAACACATTTCCTCTATTACAACTTTTGCCAGCGCAGCAATGTGCTGTTAAGTGGCCAGTTTGCAATCAACAAATGAAAGGTTGTTCAATTGAAAGTGGAAAGAATCACAGTGTAATATATGACCGCCCGGCACCGCCGCCGTGGGATCCGCCGTTTAAAACCTCCCCTCTCCTGGCAAAGAGCCCTGTATACTTTGAAATGACTGCAGCTGCTTTCCGCTCTCCTGGCTATCAAAGAAAAATGTCTAATTACCCTTTTCGCACTGTTTGCAGCACTTAAATCAACAAGGTAAGAGTGACACAGCTGTTTGTAAAGCAGCTTTAAACATACAACGATGGTGAAAGTGAAGGCTCCTCCTCAGCGCCAAAGGAGAAATTACCTTAATTATAAAACCCGACTGTGATCGCTGATAGACTGACAGCGTTAAAGGCTTATTTAATCTCCGTGGGCTTGTTATGACTGAGCACCTCTCTCTAAAAGGGTGAGGGTACACACCTTTAACAGCAATGTCTAGTAAACATGTCTACATGAGTTAAAACAGGTGGGATCCCTTCATCTGTGGTCATTCCTGACCTGGAGGCAAACGTAGTCAAGCATTTCACCTCTGTCACTTTGGTAACCGCAGTGATCTGTGAGCGACGATTTGTCAAATAATGTTTTATTTACCAGTTGGGAACAATGCAAGCAACTGAAGTCTCGTGAAATTGAGCTTTTATTAAGAGAAATGTCTAAACAAATGCAACTGCTGCTGAGAGAGAGAGGGATTACTCACGACTTTTGCCAGGTATGCAAAGCCAATATTGTTGTTCTGGCTAATAAAACCGAGCATTTGTGCATGTACAACTTAATGAAAAACAAATTCCATTTTTGTTTGGCCTTGAGCATTTCAACTTAAAGTCTTAGAGAGAAAGATTAGCCCTTTTCATAACAGTAAAAGGGACTTTGAGCTTAAGATTGACAATATGCTTTCCATTACAACCCTACCAGAATGGAGGAAGCAATGGCGCGTCGCCTTCGGAACCCCCGCTGAAAACATAATTGCTTCAGTCCACTGAATGTCTGCATTATATTTGTACAAGGCTTCTGTGCAGATGGCGGAAATGCTCTGACATGCAAACTTGTTTGAGATTTCCAACTGAGCTTCTGATGAAGAGTTGATATTCGCACACATGAATGGTGTCTGCTGTCATTTTTCCTTCTTTTTAGACCTCATAAAGCTGTTGTTCTCTACTATACGAAAGGCAGATCACCCTCATTTGTTACTTTGGTCACGGCTGATGGGGCAAAAAAAAAAAAAAAAGACAGTTTTCTTTAAAGATGTTTAGATTAAGAACACGTATGTTGTCAGCCAGTCTGCTGATTGCAGTCCGAGTTCCTTGGTTCTGCTGGCAGGCCGCTGCTTCTAGATGCTGAACACATGTCTGTGATTATGTGTGATTAAGAATTACTGTTTCCATGCTGACGCTGATATTCAATCATGCGGTCCACAAATGCATGATGGAACAATATATATGGTTAATTTTATATCCAGGAAGTGTCGTTCCTGCTTAGAGATGCACCACTGAACCTCCTCACGTCCAACCAGACCTGATGCCTCACACATGTCTTAAGAGCGTAGATACTTCTAGGTTTATAGCTTTCTAACGCTTACTTAGTTTTAGAACGGATTAACATGCACCATCCCTAAACTACAGGCAGTGATGAGACCGAATATGATAAGCGCATGAACACCAAGAGCAAAGAATGAAGATGCTTCTCTTCAAACAGGATGCATAACAACACAACTAGAAAATCATCTCCTGAGAGACGAATATTCAGGTATATGTGTAGTTTAGACTTAAGGTCCAGTTTGGATCCATCTCCATGTGACCCTGGGTTGTAATAAAACTACTCGCTTAATGTTCGAGCCCCGACCCAAACACGGAAGTCACAAATGTGACACCATCACTGTCAAAATTCCATGCGGCCTTGATCCAACATGTCTGTCTTACCTCAAACACCTCCTCATCCAGGATTCTGGTACCAAAGACAGTGATGCCCTCAGTGTTGATGATGGGCCGTTTGCTCCTCTGCAATGGTCTGGTCACCTTCTTCTTACAGTCCACGATGAGGGTGACGCTCTTCTTATCCACGCTGAGGGCCACGCGATGCCATCTGTGGAGCAACAAACCAACGGAGATGAGACCTGCTGTCAGATCAGCCGTATTAATCCATCCCTTTACATGTCTGGTTTCGTGAGTTTTGTTATTAGATTGTGTTCCTTCCAAGGCCAAGGACAAGGTCATTAGAACCTTTTTCTACTTTGTCCCATAGTAACTTGTTTTTTTAACACACAGCTAAGCTTTTGGTTTGAAAGCTGTGTTTTTCCATGGTTATCCAGTCAGTGGATTCTGGTCTGTCAACAGCTAGACGTATTTATTATAGTGATCTCTATATTAAAAGAACATATATGCAGGTGCGCATAAATAAAAGCGTCATCAGAACAAGCTGGAGGGAACATAACGGAAGGCGGCAACATGAAATATCACGTTATAAATAGAAAACTTGATGGGGAATTGTTTATCTTGTTGGCGCGGACCTTTTCTGTCTATATGCCGTGTAAATACTGTAAATAATCTCACAAATACACACCCAGTCGGTGCAAGCGATTTCTTGGACATTACTGTCGGATTCACATCACGCAGCACGGGACAAACGACTTAACAAACGGGAGGTGATCGTAAATCCTCCGGATTCGGCTTCTTGTTGACACTTTAGGAACACATTCACCGGATTGTTTAACTCTGGCATAACACGCCGGCTATAAATCTGCGAAAAATGCTTTGTTTAGGAGCAAAGTGCATGGACCAAAACAGAAAACACAAACGGGAACAATTGAAGACTCCCCTCCCCCAAAGAAATAGATGACAATTCAACTTCCACATCTGGCCCCTGCAGATGTTGAAGCTCTGCTGAGATGCCGCCAGTCACTTACTTGCCATCGGCCAAGTTGACGGAGTGGAACAGCGGGTACTGGTCTGCCGATGGTTTACCGTGCTGGTCCTCATAAAGGAAGATGGGGCCACGGCCCACCTCTACTCCCAGCTGCTGGATGCCCTGGTGATTGTACACGGACAGCAGGAAGGACTGGAGTCCTGCTTTGGGCTTGATGGTAAACATGATGGAGAAATCTTGGGGAAAGACTCCCCCTGTAAATCAAACGGCATTGATTATATTATAAAATATATATCCCAAAAGGTGCTCAAGAAGAACATAAAAATGTCCCCAATATCCCCAACACAGAGGATTATTTGGTGCTGACCAGTATTGAAGAATGCATCCATATCTCCCCTCTTGTTTTTTGTACTTCTGTATCGTACTGATGCCATTACAGGGCCAATTGTGTTGTAACGAGTAAATAAAGTAATGTCGATTTTACGAGCTGTTTAACTTTCTTTCCTCACAGTAAACTCCATTGTCTAGACGAGCGGACCTGCAGACGTGCTTAAAGGACCTGGCTCAGTGCTGGTGATTCAGCCCCCTTTTCCTAACCAAGGGCTATTGGTAAGCACACAAATGTTGCATTTTTAAAACCTCGCTGGCTGGATTCAGTCACACAATGAAACCTGATCAAAAGACAGCCCAATTATTTCACACTTTTAGTTCTCATTTTGACTTTTTTTTTTTTTGCTTCTGTGGCGCCTCTCAACCTTCATTATATCCCTCAAATTTCCATTACTGGGTGTGTAAGGTGTAGCGGTCGCCCGTGCCAAAGATCACAGGAATGTGGCACTAATAGCTCACACTATTTTGAGTGTTTTTAAATTATGTGACACCAAGTCCAATTGGAAAAGAAACAACACAGGCTGGGACAATTTACTTAACAACCCTCAGTTCCTATTAAGTTTCTATTAAATTTATTGCCAAGTTGGTTTTGTCTAAGTGAGCAACTGGGGGCCCTTTCTACAATGTGCCTCGGCAATAAAGAGTTAACAGGGCTCCAATGAATGTCAACTTTATTGATATACGTTACAGTGAATCTAAAAACCTCAGTCTGATCAGCGTCACAAAGTTCCTGCATGGTCTGTTACTATTTAACAGATCGGTCAAATACGTCATCTTCTAATCTGCTTGTGGAAAGACGCTTTGCTGACAAGATCAGACGATGGAACTTAATTGATAGGCTGCAGTAATTACAGCACAGTATTTAATTCCCTCCAAATCAAATAAAACCCAGGTGCAGGATTTGAGTCTTACTTAAAAATTTCTTGCACCATGTGGTCAGAGACGCTCGTTTCCTCAAGCTGCACGTTCATGGAAAAGACTGTTTTTTTACTAAACATCTGAATTGCATTTTCAAAAACAGAAAGGAGCGTTTCGAGTTGTGCGATTCAAAGTGTCAGTTTCAGAGGTTTCATGGAGCTCATAGCAGAAGCCAAGACGCAAACCTTTCCTGAAACCAAGAGCATTATAAACAGCCGTCATCCCATTACAGATGTGTCATTTTATGTTCCTACAGTCACATGTCTGTCTGTGCATTGAGGCCAAGTTTAAAACTGTCATTTAATTTACCCTCCTTTTATTTGCCCAAGATTGGATCAGTGTAATCCACTTTATTTGGTGTTAGCCTGTCTTACCTCAATTGTCTCAAACGGGTCCAAAGAGCCTCTACTAGACTTTTAACTGCAGCACACCACCCACATCCTTATAGCCAAAGCTTGGTGTCCTGTCCAACTGTCGATCAGTTAAGTTTTAATATATGGGTTTTAATCACATAACCTTTTGATGCAAACTGCTTATCAATCAATATTTGTGGTCCCAAACTTGTGGTTGGGGGTTCATTACTCCCCACCTCCTACATTAGGGCCCTACATTCCATCAGTTTTGTTTTTTTCCTGTTGTTCAGGACTTTGATCAATACATATGTACAGTGTGATAATATATTAATGCACAGGCACAGGTATGTATATACAGATATATATGGCATTTTTAAATCCCATCACCAAAAACAAAACCCGCCTAAAACAAAACCCATAAATGCAGAGGGTTTAATTTGGTACCAATTATACAAGATATCCATTTGAGTCAGGCAAATTTCCCTGTCCCTTGACTACACATTGCCTGATTCCATCTGTAGCATACCACAGTACATCTGTTTGATATCACATCTTTGGAATAGAAATTCTAATATATAATTGAAGAAAAACCTCAGTTAAAAATTCAGCCATCGTGTCTAAAGTATAGGTCTCACGTCCGCCCCGTCAGCATTGGCTTTAGTTGAAATGGCTGCCACAGCTTCGCAACCCCGCCGAGAATGGTGGGCAGTACCTGGGAAGAGCTCTTTGGTCGGTGCGCTGATCTGAGCAGTTTTTGATACGCGGTAGGCTACGTCGGGTTTGGCTCCTCTCCTCAGTGTGCAGAAGCCCGGTGCTTTACGTACTCCTTCAGGTGAGCTCTTGAAGTCTAGAACCTTCAGTACATCGACTGGATCAGCTATAAAGACACACATTTATTCCCATTAGTAAACACGGCCAACAAAAATCACAACATTTATCGCAAAATTAACAGTAACAGTATATGTAGCCCAGAGGGTTAAGGCTTAGTTGTATAACAACTTCAATAAAGGTACGATATCAAATATTCAGATTCATGGATGCAAATCTCACTCAGGTATAATTCAATTAATCTTGATTGATATTGTTTTAAATTTATTTTTTATCTGTTATAATCAAAACTGTCTCTATGTGCTTGCCAGAAACCCAGACCCAGACACCGAACAAGCAACAATAACAAAGAAAAATTCCCTTTTAACAGGAAGAAACCTTGAGCAGGACCAGGTTCAACAGAAAGAGAAGATTACCGAATCTAATATAGTCATAATTGAAAGTGTAGACTTCATGGTGTTATTGCAATCTTTGTCTGCACAGAGACTCTTGGCTCTCCTTCGAGACATTTGTTATTTAATGATCCACCTCTGCAGCGAAGCCGTTAAAGTGTGTGTGAATCATTCAAAATTGCCCTCTTCCTCCTCCTCCTCACCTCGGCTCTTCCAGCCCAAAGGCACAGCATCTCTGGTGAATGAAACTCATCACTGCTGCTCTTTGGAATACGCAGGGCATAAGAGGAGGGAAAACTTTATAAGTGCCCCCCCAACACTGCCTTTTAAAAAAAAAAATCCAATATAGCAGAAGTTAAAACTCCAGTGAGTACTGCCATTAACGCTTCCTCAGCTGTTTCAGCTCCTGCTGTTGTCAGAATCTTTTTAACACTCTCTTGCCTTCTGTCTTCATCTAGCTAACCATAATTATACAGCAGGAACCATGTTTTAATATAAGGCCTTCTATCATTTAACACGTATCATATGTAAAGTACAATATTGGATAATTCTTAACCTTATGACTGATTCAGTAGTCTAACATTAGTATTTTAAGGCTTTTCAATGTCCCAATGTGAGTCCTTCTCTCTCTGATGTGTTAATATTTGGAACTCTTTCAACAATGCAACCACACAATGGTAGATAATAAATGACAATAAGTAAATGTGAGAGTTGTTTTACTTTTTGAGAAGAGCTAGAGGCAATAAAAAGGGAATGTTATTTAAGTAATTTCTTTAAAATTAATTAATCAATCAGGATGTTACCTGAACACAAAAAAACGAATTCCTCTATATTATGATAGCATAGATTCATGGATTCTGCCTTGTAATTTTATGAAATACTTCACAAATTAACACTAAGCTAAACCTAAGCAACAATAAGAAGGTGTTATTGGAAGCAGAAATAACAATACAAATAGATCAACAGTTAAAGTGACCTCCTCCCTGCCAAACCCAGAGAAAATAATGTAAATATCATCAGAACTGCAGCAGCATGCAGAGGCATCTCATTTCTCATTAGTGTCCTCAGTGAAGGGCAGCAGGATGTGTCCTGTTCAAAGGCTCAGAAATGATAAACGGCGTCTGAAGATAAGGCCATGAAACGACGGGAGATAAGAGGCCTAATGTTAAATCTCTCTCTTCCTGGAAAAAAAAAAAAAACAATGAACACAAATTCAGATCCACGTGTTTGATATCGGTTTGAAGAGAGATGGGGAGGAGGATTAAACAGGATCAGGCTGATGAGGTCCTTCATAAATCTGAACCGGGAAGAGTGGAGTCCTTTCTTTAAAATAACACCTGATGGAGGGATTGAGTGTTATAATTGAAGTTTAGAGTAATCAGAATGTGCTTTTTTGTACCAAAAATGCTACCATGAATGGCCAATGGAAGATTAAAGCTCTTTTTATATAAATATTTGCTTGTTTAGGTTTTCTCCAAGTCATGTGGCACGTGAAGGCAGGAAGTGCTGATTACACATTTCCTCTTCACTTTTACTGACCAGAAAAGGGGTCTGATGGGTGGAGCTAGGAGTCCACATGCTGAAACCATTATGGCACTGGCACCGCTCCCTGTACCCCCCCCCAAGTAAAACATCTAGACTGAGAAGGCTCCATCCCAGGAGCTATAGTATGTGACCCAACAGCTATCAACCGGGAGTCATGAATCAGACCTGCTTGATCTGAGGACAGACAGACTCAGCTCAGAGAGGGGTTAATACAGAACTTTGTTAACTCATGCCTGTTAATCACCACAGTGGCTTTTTCTTGTCTATATAGAGCCACTGGTTTGTAACAAAAATGAAAGAGAGCTTGAACTAAAGGTCTCTTTGTGAGATTCAGAATGCCTTTCAGCATTACTGCATACCTCTAAGCCTCATATATTCCAGATGTGCTGAATTGGCGATGAACTCGCGCACACGCACCCATCCACACCCTCAAGTCCTCATCCCTTCCCTAATATCTCAAAACCAGCAAAGTCCCCGAAATGACTAGGGATTCTCGAAAGCATTTCAGCTTTGTCGGTGCCAGCGTCCTTTAACAATCCTCAAAAAGAAAAGAAAAAAGAAGTTTCCTTCAAAGACGAATAAACCATATTCTAATGATACTGATTAAAACCACAAGAGAGAAGAGACGGCTCTCTCATGATTAGGGGAGCAGAGGAGCTCGTGTCTGAGGTGTAATTTGTCAGTCTCTCTGACTTTTAATGACACATGGTCTTGGCTGCTGTCGGGGGACGACGACTATGATATACAGTCTGTCATGTTAACAAGGTTCTAACATGGCAATGTTAGAACCCCCCCACCACCAACCCCCCCAACCCCTTTCCTGGAGATAGAAAAGCCAGTAGTGACATGGGAAACTTGCATCAAGCCATGAACTCTATCAACGGACCACAGAGCATTTAGCGCACCCATTTTCCCCATGGAAGTAAATGAGCAAATAAATAAATAAGCCCCCCCCCCGTCTCATTTCTCATCACGGCTGATGCTGCTTGTGGGGGCCGGCAGCTCCTTCTCTGTACCGTCTGCTGAGAGCTGGCAGCACGGGCAGCAATTAAAGCTCCCTGGAAAGGCCGCACATGTTTGCGAGCACATCATGCAATTATGGTTAGTTTAAATATCAAGCAGAGCGGAGGAGGATAGGCAGTGGGTAAGGCACGCCACTGTGGTATCTGCGCTCATGATCGTTTCATTTTTGGGGGGGGGAGCAGCTCTGCAATTTGGCCTTCAGTGAAGGGCTTCTTTACAAATCAGTGGGCTTTTATGGTAGAAATAATAGATGGTGATGGCTCAAAGCTGAGACAGGAAACGTCTAGACAGGAAAATAAGCAACCTTCGTGCCATTAATGTTTAATTTAACCATTTTTTTAAAAAAACAAACAAAACATCTGTCAGCATAATTGCCTGGGTACAATACTACAAAAATTTCAAAGTTTTATAATATTTTCAGAATACTAGAAAGCAAATACTCAAAAACGGTGTGCATCCAGGAAGACACTGTGGATGTTTGTTTGACTTAACAAAGAAAATATAAACGTGACCTACATATGTGTTTTTTCAGTTAAAAAAAAATCTTTTCTTTGACTGACTTTTTTTTTTTCCATCAACGCCCCTTCTTGGACTCAGTGGGAGCCCAGATCATGTGGAAAGAAGGTGATCCTTCTAACCAGAATATGATTTTCACTCCAAGAATTCCACAGACTTGTGCCCAGCATATTATATAAACCGTAATTAATCGCAATCAGTTAATGCTCACTGTATTAAAAAAGGAAGATTGACAACTTTGTTGAGCACGAGAAGCATATTAGAAAAGTATTGTATATGTATAGTAGTTTATTTATATATACATGGGGAAATTAATATCTATTCCTCTCCAACTTGAGCGCGCGTAAGTTGCGCGTAAACCCGGTTGGATTTTACGCACATATTTGATGCGGTCTCTGTGCGCTTGCCCTCACTGACCACACCTGGATGAGTCTGTGTCTGCTTCGACCCTCAAAAGCGTGAACGGGACAGACCTCTTCAACTTTTTTTTTGTAAAGTTTGATTCATTTGCGCGGTTATAAAGGTACATGTGACGGCGCTTTAACGGTCGGGAGTTAAACTATGTTTGATGACAGCGGTGTCCTTTTATCAGCTGCTCTGGCTGCAATAAGTATGTAATTCGTGGAGCGGAGTTTTGGTGACAGTCATTAAAGTTGATGGCCGGTCTCTTACTGTCGCAGACAGACAGACCTCCACCCTGAAAGACACAGGTGGCCACTCCGCTTCTTACCTGCTCGGACGATGACAGCTTGGAGAATTAAAACGACGGTGACCGCAGCCGTCAGTGTTGAATCCCACAGCCATCTTTTCGTCTTCCACCTGGTGGTCCATCTTTGCATCTCCATGGTGAGCGCCCGGCTGAACAGTAACGGGCGACCTTTTTATTTCTCAACCTAATACGCTCCTTTCCACGCAATCCCCAATGAAAATGTGCGTGCACTACAGCGCCATGTGTGAAAGCGTAGAGACGCGTCGCTCATCCACACTGGGCCCTTCGGATCCGCTCCCCCTTAAGCCCAGCTCTCACTCACACTGATGGTAAAGGGCTCTCGTGGAAAAACGCGCAATTCCACTCGATTCCCTGTGAGCTGCGCACCGTCAGAGGGCTGGACAAACGCCCCGACGCTGAACCTTACCCCTGTCTCAGTTAGTGACACTGGAAAAAACAAAACCAAAAACGCTTTCATCAAATCACCAGCCGGGAATGTTGTCTCCAGTCCCGCCCCTGTCAGGGAGTTCGGAGCTGCATCAAGTCTCGCATCAGTAGTGTGCAACTTAATTACAGGCTTACCCGCCCTGGATATGCAGACTCATTTGGACTAAGAATATTTTTTTCCCTTTTATAAAAGTTGCAACTTCATTGCTCTTTCTCCCCCCAGTAGATAAGAGAGGCTTGGAGAGGTGGCATTTTGATTTCTCTTTGTTTTTTTGGGTTGTTTTTTTTTAAACTGCAAGTAAACTTAAGAAGTGAGTGAGAGCAATTTAAGAGGTTACCAAGGGCAGTGAATGCAAGCCTCGGTGGCAACACTAAAATATCTCCAGAGAGTTTCCTTCTGAAGATATTTCTGGGCATTTTGGTTCCAGTGGCCTGAAAATAATTAATGGATGAACATGAGTGGAACAAAGAGTGGCAGCACAGGTGGTAACTATAGAGCTTGTCTTGACTCTGTTTTCCTTGTCGGTAAAAGACGAATTTAACTGTGTGATCACAGCCAGTCTCTTACCAACTCAACCCGATTTGTCAGGTTCTTTTATGTGACAAAGCACAAATGTGAACCATAACCACAAATTAGCTGTTTATATATTTAAAAATGGTCTTAGTCACCCTTGAAACATAGAAAGGGAAGCACACCACATACTTTTTGGGCATAATCAATATAAATATCTGGTAGTGTCACACTGTAACTTGAAAACTAAACAAAATTCCAAATTAAGCTGATTTTATTTCCAACCTCTTCTGTGAGTGCCCTGAAGTCCCCTTTGTATGCTTCTGAGTTAAACAATTGCCAAGTTTCCTCTGTATCTCCTGCACATTAATCTGGGCTGATTTACTAGGAACAAAAGCTAATAACGCACACAAAAAAGCCAAGGTCATTAAATATGAAGTGTTAAATTAAGCTTCTAGATCTTGGATAGGAAACTTTGGATTGTTACACAAAGTCTGACATCTAAATGTTTCCAAAGATGGGCTCATGTCTGGACAATAGATGGTAACCTCTTCACACCCACGAGTTTCTGAAAGTGCTGGATTTTCTGTCTCTGTCATTTTTGCAGAAGAAAAAAAGAGTAAACCACATGATCTTTTGTATTTCTCCAGTCCAGTCTGATCTTTACATCCCCCTAGTCTTTGTTGCAGCTGTAAGTCATAGGAAAGGTAAAATAACAATCTTTTAAACCAGTCCACTCAATTTACTTCATGATACATGAGGGAATATTATCATTTTCACCATAAACATGAGATCCACTGATGAGTTAACAAGTCATCTCAGATGATTTAGATTAGACTTACTGCATTTTTATTAGGATGCCCTGATGCATTTTGCAGTCTTTAACCCAATTTCAGTAATTCCAGCAATCTCTTACTTTTGATTTATTTTTTCGTTCCTCGGTCTCTCTCTCTCCTTGCATGGGCCAATAACTGACCCTTCGGAAAACATTTTTTTTCCACTACCTATGTAGTGGAAGAGTCATTAATCTTGAGGTTTTTTTTTCCTTTTTCCCTTTTGAGACCGAAACTTTTCATCCAACTGGGGTAAACTGGTAACCTACATTAATAGATGATGACCGCCCTGCTGATGTCTGGCTTCCACCAAACCAGCTTCAGGGAAACATCTGGGCCTCTGTAAGTCTACCCTCTGACTAACCGACACAATTTCCAAGTGGATCACAAAATAACAGCATTGATATTAATGTTCTGCATTATTTCAATAGTTTCTACATACCCATTTATTTGCCTATATTCAACCAGCAAACTAAGGACAAAGGTTACATTCAAAGCAGTAATGGCTTTTATAATAATATGAAATCATAAAATCTAAAAATCAGATACCTGACTTTGTATCACCAACAATAGTATCTTTACAGACACTGAATTCAAATTGAGTCTAACTGGAGAAGTAATTGCAGGGCAGTAGCCTTAATGTGACACTGGGTGTTGCTATTGCAACAACAGAGCTGCTATTAAGTCCCTCACAGGACACCATAGTTCCCTATGGTCGTTGCACCCATCCAGTCATGTTGTGATTATTGCAAGTTGAGTAGAATTGAGGGCATTCTGAAATACCTGAAGAAATAAGTGCTGAATTAAAAAAAGGGGGAAAATAAATCAGAATTTCATCAATCTCAATTATTCTATAACCTCAAAGGATGAATTGAAAAATTTTTCATAAAACATGGTAAAATAATATAATTGCATATACATATATGCATATATGTATGTGTAGATAGATAGATTTAATTTATTGTGCAATCTACTCTAGTCTCTTTACCAGCTGAGGATTTGGTAACTGGGATATGGCGATGACCAAGTCTTTCTATCACCATCGGTCAGACGTGCAGAGAATCACCAGGAACCTTTGGAGCTTTTGTAAGGCATGTCTTGATCATGATCAGGATAGTTATTGTAAACAACCTGCACTTATTGTGCACAACAATAAGTGCATGATATATGCACCCGGACTTCCTGTCTATAAAAGAGTTTGCAGTAGCCGATTATGGTTGGAGTCAACACCCATTTGCACTGTTTCACTTTGTTGTTGTTGGGCCAGCCACACCTGCTGACTTTTTACGTCACCCCACAACAATCTATAAAGAAGTTAGCCTGTGAGGTAGCTGCCATGGCTACATCAACAGGAGTGACATGTTTAAGCATCGACACCTGGTGTACTTTTTGCCTTCTGCTTTTAAATGCACTGTGAGTTAATGCTCGCGCATTCGCTGACAGTATATTGCAACATGCAGATTATGACAGCGATGAATTCAGCGAAATACAAGCTTATTTGCATAACATGTAGTTCTGCTTGCCTTCTACATGCATAGATACTGTAAGTCGACTTATCGACCTATGTGGGGTTGGTAGTCCGACTACATCAGGGCCACTCTGGGCTGATTCTAGTCGAGCTACAGTGTGCACGTGCACTTTAGGTAATCAAACTACCACAAGAGTTTGGTTTCCTTGTGTGCACGTAAACTTCATGTGGGCTGTGCACACAAAGGCAACACGGTGTGCTTACTCATCCTAATCAGTCCTGTAGGAGACGCTTAAGGAGCTGCTGCAGGATAAAACCATCCAAGGTGACCCCAAAGTGGAATTCTCTGGTCTCTACAGACGAGCACTGAAGGCACTGAAGGCAAGAACAAGGGCAGTAGAAGCAAGAACATGAAGCAAATGAACTCAAGATAAATAAAAGAACACAGATTTTATGGGCTTTTCCCCCCTCTGCTTGATTAGTCAGCAAAGTGACCCATCCTAAACCCCATAGACAATGAAGACAAAACTGGGTTACAGCAGTCCTGGCATTGTTGAACTACTACGTGCAAAACCGAGCCCAGACCAAGGTTTGAGTGCTGTACATGCTGTACAACATGTCTGTGTTGCCACCACAAATGTTAACATTCTGCACTGGGACATCAGTGCCTCTAATCAGGGAAAGCCCATGTCCGACAGGGCTTCCAAACCAAGCTGCTGTCCCAGCCGTGGAGGATGGACAGCAGTGGCTTGCCATCTCACCAAGATGAGTGCTGACCACATTCCTATTGCCATGGTAACAGATGCCAGACTCTATGCTGCATCTTTCTGTGGCTTAAAGAAAAAAAAAGAAATGAAAGAATTGTACCAAATTGTAAGTTTGTAGACAACTTAATGTTTGAGTCTGGGAAAACAAAGCACTGCTGTAGCTCCCAGTATAACTTTGTGCGTATTTTGTTTTGAAAATTTGGAGCTTAAAAGAATTTAAAAAACAAAAAAAAAAAAAAAAACACCACATACACACAAACACACACACACCGAATTCTGGTGTCATACAGAACATTTTTATGTGGTATATAAAAAAGTCAAGTAAAATCAAAAACAAGCATAATATGGTTCAGATGCCTGAGGTGTATTTCCCCGCATAAGCATATATTTTGCTGAGAATTCTAATATAGCTCAAATACAACAATGTTATGAGGAGACAGTTTGCTGCAGAACCGCTCATACCCCAAATGCAAACACACGTTCAACTTCACACACAACTTAAGTCACTTGTGGATCTTTAAATCTGTGTGCTGAGATAAAAAGAAAACAATAATAACTCACACTTGGACCAGTCTATTTTCTGTTTTCTCACACTATGAAGAAATGATGACCTCTGAAGATCATATATAGAAAACAATTTAAACACCCCTGCAGTAAAAAAAAAGAACAATAGGAAGAAACAAAATCTCAGGTTATCAAATGTTCACTGCTCCTGTTTTACATGTCAACCACAGTGACCTTTGACCTGTCCCTTCAACATTTTTTTCCATCTGAAACACACAATTACAAAATATCAAAATGCACGGAGAAAAAAAAAAATCACACCAAACAAGATCATGAGCAATGAACGAAACCAGATGTGACCCCGAAGGACAGGTTCACAACCACAATACAGATAATTAAAGTGTTTCCGATGTTTTTAATCCTTAATCGAGACTGGTGAGTTAATAAGGGTTTAGCAATTTTTACCCAATAGATTATTGTAAGCAAAATGCAGAAGAGTTTTAAAAACATTTGTCGTAAATTGCAAGTATTTCTCGTAGGGCTCAATCTGATTGCCTTGTGCCAGGATTATTTTGTTATTTTGCTTTGAGCCGAAAATGTCAAGGCCTTGTGTTTCATGCCAGGACCATGGTCCAAAATCTTTGGCTTGATCTTAGTCTCGTTGTATGTTGGCAGTAACCAAATCAGTAAAACTGAAACATCCCTGAAAATGATTCTTTGAAATCTGACAAGGGATCCTAGACAGGCATCCAGTGGCTCCTTATAGCTTCATATTTGCTGCTCTACAATTTTCAAGCAGACATTTTCGTAGATGAGAGTGTATGATTACCACCGATGCGTTTACTGCCAAAGTGTACTGAGACATTGTATAATTATTCTATATTAAGTCTCCTCTTGACATTGCCTGGCTCAGCGCAGCTATAAAAACAGAAATTCCTTGAAAATGACTGCGTGTGTATTAAACGCAGCTTTTAATCTGAAGACTTTAGAGTCTTCAAACGAACATGTTGTGTTTTTTTAGAAAGACAATACTACAAACACAACTCCAGGGCAATGTGAGTTCAGAAGTTTAAACTCTGAGGACAGTATCCCCATGTACATGCGTTCCATCTACAGAAGGTTGCTGTTTAAATGTCTGACCAGCAAATCTGGAGCACAGACCAATGTGACACATGCTCAGTTACCTCAACCTCTTAAAGGTTAATCCTGACATGAATGATGCACCTTCACTCATCTGGATGACATCACAGCTGCAAAAAAGCTCCCTGTGAACTCAGTGTTTCCTTTAACTATAAATTACCCAACCATCAGGTCATGCATGTCTGGTAAGCGGTGGACATTTGTGCATCTGTAATATCATGGTGTTTGTATTATAAGCCACCGTGCCCTTTCCTAAAACATAAGTGAATAGGCTTAACACAGTGAGGCAACTTGCCTTAAGAGGCGGTAACATCTTTTGTCACTACATACGAGGCCTGTTTGCTCCCAAAATACAACAGATCATTGGGAATGTGCAGACAACATTATCATTTCAGTATTATTGTAGTGTTTCTACCATCCAAAAGGGGGCTGGGCAATGGCAGGTCAAACATTGGGATGTTACATACAAAACATTGACATGGTTGCACCAAAATAAGGAAATACTTATTTTGCAAATGCACCAATTAATCAAAGAACTCTTCAAAACAATGTTGTCATGTTTCTTTTCATGTCTGTGATGTTTCTCATCGTTTCTTGCTGGATAGAACGCTGTGCACAAGTATGAATGACACCAGACTGAACATGAGCTGAAGAGTGCTAGCTGGAGTGTTTACAGTTGTGAAGAGGTTCCTCTGGGATGTGACTCAGTGTAAAAATGTTTCAACAACAAAAGTGGTTTGTGGTCTTTGGTCAGGGCACGTGATATTCAGACTCAAAAGTTTGATTAAGGGAGACGTGTGGCCCAAGACCTGCAGGTACCAACCCACAGTGTGAACTGGTGACATGCACGCCGGGGCGTGTCTTACACACGGGTACAACCGTGCATGACATACAAACACAATTTTAAATTCTGAAAGAGCCCAGAGTCTGAACTTCTGCTTGGTGTGTACACAGTTGGTTTTCCAGCCACTTTCACCACACACTTGCTCAGCCATGTGGGTTTCAGCTCTGTGTGTGTGTGTGTGTGTGTGTGTGTGTGTGTGTGTGTGTGAGTGCAGCGTGTTTGATGCCAATGCTGAAGTAGCATCACCCACAACTATGATGTTATAGTGTTCTCTTATCTCTTAAAGCTGTGATTATACTACAGTCGTTTGGCTCATTAACATCTCAACCATTTTTAACTTTTCTGTCCAAATGGAGTAAACACCGTCAAAGAAACGGGCAATTTGATCTGCAATGGCCTACAATAGCAGCAGTTATAAATAAATACTCCATTTAACTTTGGAGCTATCAGAAGTGAATTTCTGACAGGATGCAGAGGTCCTCAGTCACAACGTTAATGGCAATAGCCCCCCAACAGTTTTCTCAATTGATCAGCAAGTCAAGTCAGCTGAGTCCATTACCATAGACACATGCTGGAATCAATACCTCTTACCAATGGGGTGGCAGAGATCAAAGAGTAAAATTCCATCCTTCTGCTGACAGACTGTTTGAGTCATTGTAAAGGCCTCATAAAGGGCACGCAGAGTTCAACCTCCACTGTTGCTTCTTTAGCCTGATGTAGCACCCGACCTTTTTTTCAAACCCAGAATCAAAACAACATGAACTTCTTTACTTCTAAAACATCATGTGGCCCGTTGGGGTTGATAGCAGGATGACCTCTACACAGACTGATTTTAACCGGATTTTCCAGACCTGTGATTGTGGCCAAAGTCTCTTATTTAATACAGAGATCTGTAGCTTCAATGAGATTGAATTATGGGTGGAAAAGGCTTTTGACCATAATTCTTGAGCAGACATTGTGGACACAAACTCCACTCTTAAGTTGCAGGATTGGAGAGCCAAACACAGAAAGAGAAAACACAGAAAGAGCTGCCCATGATAAATCATAATACAATACTATATGGGGATTTCCTGTATATTTACAGATGTCTATGTTGACATTGATTTATTTATTAGTCCCTGAAATGTCAAAAAAAAGTCACATTTAAAAAAGAAAAATGAATAAAAATAATTTGGTAGCACTACAGGTAATTGCACATTTGATAAGGAACACCATTAAGATAAAGAACAGAAACAGTCCTGATCACCTCATTAACTGCCAACAGCTCCAGACAGGGGTCCAGAGATAAAAACCATGCTGCGGCATTTTTCATGTCTCTTGTCAAATCATGGATGATGAATGCCTTTCCTTCCTGCAGTGAGCAGAGCGAGAGCGTGTTAAGTGGAAAGCTTGGTGACTGACTCAAAATGCCCCAAGCATCTCATATTTCAGGAGCCAAAGTCTCCATGAGCCCCATCTTCAACTGCCAACAGTAAAGACCCACATAGCAGAGGGTCTGGCTGACAGACCCAGATGCCCTGCTCACTCAGTCTTGTCCTGTTTTTGTTACTAGAGAGTTACGGAATTACGGATAAACCGGTTTGTTTAGTTCTGTCAGTTCCCAACTACAACAATAAATGAGTGAGCTAGTGGATTCTGGAGGGGAGAAGATGAGAGAGAGGAGAAGGAAACAAAGACAATGTGGATCAAGACATCTGAACTTCTGAACTTGATTTAAATTAACTTTGCTTGGAACTTTCTATTTTTCCAGACTGTGGTATCGTCAGAGCCCTTCATATATCTCGTGTTAAAATAAACTTGAAATGTTCTTTAGTTATGCCAATAGCACACATACTTATATCAATCTCTTGTTGTGGGTCTGTGACAATATTCACATTCTACTATCAAAGTGAAGACAGTTTTGGGAAGTAAGGACATTTTCTTTTTGGATTATTTCACAGTCAAGACCTGGTTTAAGTTAGGGTTAGGGTCAGGGAAATGCTAATAGAAATCATGAAATACGCATTATGTCTATGAAGGTCCTCACAAAGATAGAAGTACAAGAATGTGTGTGCATACATATATAAAAGCAGGTGCACCTCTAGAGACATCATATTGGAGTGAGGAGCAGAAGAAGGTAGATGTGTGAGAAGAGCAATTATGCAAATACATGTGCAGTTGAGCACGAGTTGTAAAATAAAGTACTTAAAGACCAACGGTGCCTCGGCTGTAATAGAAGGATTATTTTTACATTCAGACATGCAAAAAAAAAATAAAAAAAAATGAAGAAATAAAGTTTTGGAACAAGCTCCTAGAGTCCTGTGAGAACCTGAGGACCCTGTTTGAGAAACAGTCTGTACCTGGAAACCAGCAAATGTCTTGGAATTATACCAGTTCTGTCTAGAGCAGTTAAAATTCAGCCAGAGGTTTGTGAATGGTTATCCAAAAAAAAAAAAAAAGACCCATGAAGCTTTGGTGACATTTTCAGAGGAGGCATTAAAGATTCATTACAGAACACAGTTTTAATGTGTGTGCTCGTCATTACATCACAGAAAAACAGAAAGACTTTTGGCAAGTTTGCCTTCAGGGAGGATTCAAGTTGTCAGAGGCTGAAGTGAAATACAAGGAAATCTGTGTTGAGCTAAAATTGAAGTCAGACATCAATAGTAGAGGTAAGGCTTGGAGTAGAGCTGAGGAGTAGAGCTGGAACAAAAACACCTGCCTCCACACTCATCCTCACATTTGAACCTTCATAGACAGAATACATTACCCAGCCCCTCATCCCAACTATCCCAACCAACTCCCTAAGCCCAATTTATACCTTAAAACTATGTTTTATCCCTCAAACCTTCCTTTGAAGTTGTGAGGAGCTTCAATGTGGCCTCCCTTTGCAAACATGGTGATACTTTGAGTACTTGGTATGCAGTGTGTAGTAAATATGAACACGCACACACACACACACACATGCACGTGCACGCACGCACACGCACGCACATGCGCGCGCGCACACACACACACACAATGAGGCTAACATCACTGAGAAAGAGTCATTTCATGTTTATTTGCGGTGCGTCTGCCTTCCCATAGACATTGAGTCACATGCTACATGGGGGTTCAACATCTGTCTAAACTAAAGAAAGTGTCAAGTTATGCACTTCCAGGCTGGCAAGAATGTTTCAAAATGCAGGCAGAGGTTTTTCTTTCCACTTTTGCTGTGAGCAGTGTCCAGGCACTCTGGACTGGAGAGTGAGTTTAAGATGCAGTTTAGTGGCTGAACAAATTGTCTCCTGGTGAAAGTATTAAAACGAGCATATTCACTCTGACATATTAACGAAGGGATGTTCAGCAGCGTTTCCAGTCATAAAAGAGAGTAAGTGAGCTGTCTCCTGTTAAGAACAGTGTGCAGGTAACAGTAACAATGCATTTAAACTTTGGGGCATTTCCTGAATACACCTGGGAGTACACTTGTTTACTTAAACACTATTTTTAGGTGCAATTCTAGAGTAAAGTATGACCGTTTCTCACTGCTTTTAACTTCCTCTGCCCTACAATTTGAATGCAAATATGGTTTATTACCTGCATAGAAAAATGAAGGATACTTAAAACTATTAATTTTCCTAAAAGGAAAAAAAAAAATCTGAGGCAAAAAGCCAGATTCAATATTTACATTTCTCTAACTGCATAAAACATTGTACTTAGAAATCAGAGCTCCTCATTTTGTTGATCGTGTTACTTCAGAAACCCTCCTGAAGGTTGTTTCTGTGGGGATTCTTCTGATCTCCTGCGTGCTGATGCTAAATCTGTTCACCCTTTGATTTATTTCCCAGCTGTTGCCATTAGCATGTAGAATTTATTTTCGATTTAAGCAAATGTCTTTGAGATGAGCACCAACCACAGATGTTTGTGATGGTTGTCACGTTGCAGTTATGTCTTCCAAAAGCTGTACTGGCTCCATTTCTACCCTAAAATAATTAATGCCTGCATGAGCAGCAAATGCAAGCACCATTTAGAACTTTAAAAGTTTTATAAATGCTAAAAAAATTTGGAGCGTGATTGTCAATAAATACCAGTAGATAAACTGTGGAAAGAAACAGACACAATATAAAGGAGGAACCTCAGGCTTGTTTCCTAAATACACAATATCTTGACTTCTTCTAGATTTACAGCTTATTTAGTCTATCCAGATCACTTTAAATGGCATCAGCATCACTGTCAGGCCACCAGGTTTAGTGGTTGTGCTGGAATGTGTTTGCCGAAGAGGAGTTACATAATATAAAATATAATAAAACAAGATGTGCTGATGGCAGGAGTTGAGGATTAGAGCTGGACTTTTTTTTGTTTTTTTAAAAAAGCTTTTTAAATGTCAAAAATGAACCATGAATCAAAGTCTAACATGCGTGCCCTTAGATAACATATTTGTCTACTTAGTCACTCCCCCAGTGGCTATCGACGAATTCATGGATGAGAAAAGTTGACAGGAATTCCTAGATTAGCCTATGGAGCATGGGACTACGTGCTGATGACTACGTGGCTCCACCCCGGGCATCAGACTTCATTCAAATATTGAGAAAAATGATGTGTTCCTCAGTCACGGCCAAAACCATCCGCGTTTATTCCACCGGGGCGATGTTGATGGCGGGCAGACAGTGTCACCGTTCACCGCATTAAGAAAAGCGGCTGAAAAACAGGCCGCGTTATTGTGATTCGGTAATTATTCTTGCACATTCCCAGGAGCAGGACATGTGGAAAAACAGGGTAAATTGGAGAGCGAGGCACTCGTATCACACAACATTGAGAAAATGAATGAGCCATTTTGTTCCTCCTGTAGCGAGGCCCTGAATGTACGGCGTTATAATGTTTTGCTTGAATAAACTGCCACAAATGTTGCCAGTGAGTTGGTCCTTCTTTTTCTCTCACTGCTCTGGATCATGATTCACCAGCTGCCCCTGATGCTTTTATGTATTCCATTCTTGTTGGGGAGTTACCTCCATTCCCTCTGACAGTTACAGTGGAAAAGGTAAAGGCGGTAGCTGCAGTGGCTCACTGTTTTCCATGTTCGCCGCCTCCCACAGTTTATGGATTGGGTGCTTTCCAGCTTTGCGGTTTCGGGTCCCTCCAAACCTCCAGCTGGATGGAGCATTGTTTCCATGGTGCCAGGAAGCTGCGGTGCCTTTGCGTCCCCCCTCCACTTCGGCAAGCTCCAGCAAAAGACTGGTGACATTAAAAGGCAGCGGAGTGGAGCGAACGTAGTGGAGAGTCGAGTTATCAACGATGTGAGGGGAGTGCTGGTGGTTAATGGCGTCCACTCTATCAAAACACTAGAGAGACACTAGAACATGGAGAGGAAATCACTTTGATTCACAGAGCAAAGTATTTTGGTTGTCCTTACAGGTTTGAAACCTCTGGAAGGGTTCTGGGGATGGTTTGGGCAGATATTAGGGAGTGACCCAGATGTTCCAACTCTCCACAGATCACATGAGATGATCACCATCAGTTTTCCTTTTTCTTTCAGTAAATTCAGCACACCTTAAATGTGCCGAGTAACGTGGTGTCAAATGACTAAAATAAACAACTGAGTCCTTGCACATCTTTATCTTCAGTAAGGGGAGTAATGTAATCTCTGAGCAAAGGATCAAAATAAATTCAAGATTTTGGTGTAAAGTGCTGATTTTTTTGGGGTGTGGGGGGTAGCGTCATGTGACTCTCAAGTAGGGCTAAATGACGCAGTTCAGCTGATGCTCAAAGTGCCACAAAAATGTCGGGAAAACACGTTTAAATGTGTTCCTGCTCACGAGCAGTTTCATATGGCAGCTATTTTCTGTCTGCATCGCCACACAAAGAGAAGTGTGCTTTTATAATGAGAGGAGAGAACGGGAGCAAAACGAGAAGCCTCTCTCAATCCAAAAACCTGGCATGACTGTCAAGTAACACTAAATCTTGGCTTAAAAGAAGCTCCTGGTTCGACCTGCACCAACACAAAAGACCATTATTAACATTTTTGAGTGACATTGATACATTGCCTTTTTATTATTTTCCAGTGAAGGTGCTTTCTGACAGAGCACAGAGGTGGCAGAGCAGCTGGCAGCAGAGGCAGAACAGCTGTCTTTGGTCCAATATTGCATAATTCTATTTAAAAAAAAAAAATAAAAAAACATCAATCATTGGCAGATGAAGTTACTGGGAAAGTGGGCCAGACCAGTGACTCTGTCAGAGATATGCATCCTCTGCACGCAGGTATAAGATCAATCAGGAGAGCAGCAAATCTGGAATCACTTAAACAGAGCAGAACACATTTTTGCTCATGGAATCTTTCCTCCCAATAGGAGTCATTGTTTCCAAACACAGCCCTCCATTCACCACGATTCAGGTATTTTTCCTATGTATTTCATTTCTCCTGACATTTAAAGAGACATTTACACTGATGCTGGGAGTGATGGCTCATCCGAGGAGACTAAGAACAACAAAATCTACTAAATAAGTGCCTGTACATTATGAATGGCTGCAATAATTATGCTGAAAACCATTTTAAGGATAATATTTCCTCGATTTTTACCTTTGACTTTTACAAATAATGACATTTATTTCCACTTTTCTACCATGTCTCTCATGTTATTTGCAGGAGGTTACAACTGCATGGAAAGAAATATATACATTTTTGAGCCAGACATTATGTGTCAGTTCAAGAGTAATTTTGTTTGGGACCATCCACAACTAAATTTTTTTTTTTCCCCCGTTTTTTTGCACTGTGGAGACCAATTCAAAGGAACCCAAGGCTACATTTCTCACAATAAATCACCATCAATGACTGCAGTGAATTAAACTTTCTAGAGAACATTTGATCTATATGTGGTTTTAAAAAAAAAAGTATTTTTTTTTGTGTTGAGCGTAACAAAATATAGTATTTATGCTCCCAGTTATGCCAAACTTGAAACAATCTTCAAAGAACACTCTTACCACTTTAGTCACACTTTTGGCCAAAGAATAGTGAGAGGTCTGATGTCTCTGAGCAACATTTTTTTAACATAAGGTAATATTTATTTATTTTTTTTACACTGTGTTTTAAAAAAAAAAAAAAAAAAAAGCATGACAACTGGTGTACCACTTTGTGGCCATGTGTTGGAGAGCACCATCATGAATGGTCAGTGACTCACACAAGTCAAATGTATGGTTCTCCTTGTGGGGACACAGACGGCTAGCCACATAGTTGCCTGTGGCGAAGACCACTGCACAGGCGGCACTGGAATAGAAGTTTATTACTGGCCACCAAGTCAAGCCCTGTGCACCAAATTGGTACCTTGGAGCAAATATAACGTAGAAAATGACATATGCTGAAACTGGGAAAAAAAAAGGCAGCGCACACATGCATGGGTTTTCTTGTGGGGAGGGAAGTGCACAAATAACACAGTCAGACACACATTAAAAGGCTGTAGTTTGAGTGTTCCAGTGTTGGTGTAAGTGGGTGAGAATGAGAGGATCGCGCAAAGTAAAGTCATAGTTAGGAGAGGCATTGCAGCGTCCAGTGTCTTAATTTAGTTTGAAGGAGCTCTGCTGTTTGAATGACAAAGATCTTCAGACATCCAACTGGAATTTTATAACTGCTTATAGCAACAGGCTGGTTTTTTAGAAGTAGCTGCTGTACTATATGATCCCATTATACTTTTTATGATTAACAAAGCATACAGTTGGTACTGGAATAGCTGTTGCATTATAGATGTATTTTGTACATTAGTTTAAATATAATGATTGTACATGGGGCTAATAAAGATAGAAGTGAATGCCGATTACTTCTGCCGTGTTGCCCCAGACACAGACTATTGGAGGGAATGCAAACACTTATCCTACTGATCATTGTTCAAAGTTCAGTTCTTTGAATTCTCTGGCATCACCAAGAAGCAGCCATTTTCCCCAAAAGTTTTAATAAGGAGTTCCAATACATTTAGAAAAAGAAAAGACAAATAAAAGAAAGAAAAAATTGTACAGTTAACCCATGCAGCAGACACAGGGGAGCATGAAGGAAATCTCCAGGAGGTGAAAATCCACATGGCCATGGTAACATGCAGACCAAAACCAGTGGGGCAAAGCAGAAGTGGTGTTTGGGGACAGAAGGCTGAGGTAATTACCTGGATTCTGGCGAGGCCAGATGGTCAAAGACAGGCAAGGCTGGCAACAGGAAGTCAGCCCAGGATGTCGTGCTGGAGAGTCTTGCATTCAAGGGAAGTGCAGACCAGGAAGTGAATGTGTGGAGAGCAAGAGTCTACAGCAGGGGTCTCCAAACTATTCCACAAAAGGGCCGGTGTGGCTGCAGGGTTTTGTTCCAACCCAGCAGCACCACACCAGACTTGACTCACTTGAGTCTTCAGAAAGCTGATTGATCAAACTGTGTGTGCTTGACTGGTTGGAACAAAAATCTGCAGCCACATGGCCCTTTGTGGAATAGTCTGATTAAAGCAGGTGAATGGAGTTGCCCTGATTAGATGGGCGTGGTCAGCAGTCAGAGGTGGGGCAAATGGAAAAGTATTGCATGAAGTAAACAGAAAGGCAGAGCTGTGACAGACTTTCGAGGGTTAAGACATGGATTGAAGGTTGAGGTTAGGATTGGGTTCAGGTTAGGGTCAGGGCTAGTGTTAGGTTAAGGGTAAGGATCTGGGAAATGTATTATGTCTGAGGAAGTCCTCACAAATATAGAAGGACAAGAATGTGTGTGCATGTCCTCATATTTACTACATATTGAGAAGCTAAATCCTCATTCTACTTGCAAAGTGGGAGCATGTTTGTGAAGTGGGTCCTTTTCCTCACAACTTCAGAGGTTGAGGTTAGAGTTGAGGGTTTGGGGTTAGGGGGTTAGTTGGCATATTTAGAAATATGAGGAATTGTGTGTATGAGACTGTGTGTGTGTGTTTGTCTGTTTATCAACAGCTCTTTTTTTAACAAAATTCACTGCAACAACAATAGAAACTAATAAAAACTAATAAACCAGCTTTTGGTTCTTGACCACTGGAGCACACCCCAAAACACACACTTTTTCACATTTAAATGGACGCATCCAAAAAAAACATGTAATCATAGAATAGGAGTGATTTTACTGATGACAGATTTTGATACTTATACAGGTTATAAAACATATTTTTGCATCCACTGCTGCACTTATGGGCTATTAAAAATCAATATCTAATACAATACATGAATATGAAATATGGTTTGACATATTTGAAATAAAAAGAAAGAAAAATTGGTCCAGGGGGACACTTTGAGCATGGTGACTCTCATTCAGCCCCAAATTCATGGAGCTCTGTAGCTTCTGATTTGGAGGCAGATTTTTCCGAAACGCATTGTGGACACACTCCAAAATTAACTTCCTGGATATTCTGCAGGGCCGCTGTGTCTGCATTCATTTTCGAATAGCCAGCTTCACAGTAGGGGGTGTGCATTTGTCAGGGTGCTACAAAAACACCAATAACCACAAAGAAAACACGAGTGAAACGGAAAATAGGAAAGTCAGTGGAAGGTCAGCGGGGGAGAAACGCTGAGGGATTCAATGTTTTCACATCTTTAGATATGACAATTAGATGACAACATAGTGGGGAAGTGAAGAAAGCCTGTGTCAGACAGGCTCTGTAGCAGAGTTTTCAACATCCAGAAATTAGACGTCAGATGGTTTATGATGTGTGTTTTACAGTGATTAGACCAACCTCTGGGAGTATGTGTCAATAAAAGCCTTTTCTTTTTTTTTTCTTTCCCCCTTGTGCTGTCTAGCGATGAGGGAAGCAGCATGGATGTCTGAATAGCTTTTTTGTTTCAGACAGATTTTGCTTTGTCAGAATGAGTGTGTTGAGCTCCTCCTGTACCAGGGTGAATATTAAGATTTTATTTTAGAGATGAGTGTTGGACCTGGGGTGGGGGCAGAGGGAAGGACACTGGACCCACAAACAAACAATTAGTCACACAACAAGACAGACCTTAACAGACAACAGACCCTGATTTCACAGCCACGAAATATAAAGATGACTTGAGCAGCAAAGGAAAGAAATTACATAGGTACAGAAAATATATTTACATATCCATTCATGCATATACACACATATAAATACACAGACATACACACATATAAGTACACAAACCTGAATACACCTATCACATACACATATATACTGATGCTGTAAATCCAATTCCACAGCAACAAATTGGTGAAGGACCGCCCTTGGGACTCCCGCAGCAAGAGGCACCAGCACCAGCTTTACCAGGGACAACACACCCACAAGCGTGCACTCATACAGATGGCCCCAGCCAGACTGATCTAAAATGGACAGTTTCAATAAAAGCCTTAGTGTGGGTCCTGTTATCTAAGCCAAGAGACTTGTGACGATTGATGAGGAATCTTTGGAACTTAACTGTGGATCAAGGTGTGTATTCATGTATATGCTGTGCAAGTCCAAAAGGTTGGGCTGGAGAAGTGTCTGTTGCATAATTGTTTACTTGTATGGTGATAGATGTGTTGTTGTGTTGATCATCATATTTGCTGTGAAATGATCAGTTTGTCAGTTCTGGTCAAAGTTAACGATGCTGAGCTCTCACAAAGGACCCGCACACATTTACACCTGGAAGCTACTGTTACTAGCCACTGTGCAGCCGCAATTATGGACCTTGCTCAAGGGCACAAGTGGTAATGAATGACCTTTTCACTTTCCTCACCCTGACTTACACTAAAAATGATCCTCAATTATTGGTTTGTGACTCGAGGCCACCCAGTGTTTTCCTAGAGGCTGTGAAGATGTTATCAGACATGAGCGTTAATCTCTGACACCAAATTCTCAAAAGCGCCAGCAATGAAAGCCAGATGATTTCAGACTGGAGAGTTTCACTGGAAACCATCATGCCCCTTTGAAACACAAACTTCCACCAGTGTTTCTTCATAATCCACCATAATATGTGCTTTGAAGAGAGTAAAGAACATCGGTCCTTCAGTGTGTTTGTTACTAAAATGAATCTTATATGGTTGTTGTAGTTTCATGTTTCTGTCCTTTGAGAAATGATGGCAACACATCAAAACATCCAGGACACGTCTGGTCTCTGAGACTACATTTAGGATGCATTTCCACTGCCACTACATACTCTACACTACTGTACTCTACTCTACTCTACACTACTCTACTTTACTGCACTTTATTCTACTCTACTATAGTATATTCTACTGTACTGTAGTCTGCTCTCTTGTATTCTACTATAGTCTACTCCACTCTCTTCTAGTCTACTTAACTGTACTCTGCTGTACTCTACAATAGTCTACTCTACTGCACTCTATTGGGGTCTACTCTATTTTTTTAGCATAGTAGTCTATTTTCCTGTACTCTAGTCTACTGTACTGTACTCAACTTTAATGTAATCTACAATAGTCTACTCTACTGTACTCTAGACTAATCTAGTCTACTCTACTCTATGTCTGTGTAATGTACATTTCAAAGTAAGGGTTTTTACCAACCTACTGTTCCTCCATGCTTTTGACTTTTCCTTTTTACCTAACTGGATTTGGTGCATCTTTCTGTTCAGCAGACTTTGATGTTTGGGACTCCTCGTCTTAATGTAACATTTTTAACCCAATGTTGTAAACTTGGAATTGGTCCCCAGGCTTAACCCAGCATTATTTTCCTTTACTGTATTCTCAAGGAACTGGGTTAATTGTCTTACAGTATGGGAAAGGGATGAGCTATACTCTGCCCTCATGTCCCACCCCCTCGTCTCCCACATCTCTTACTTTCCTGTTTCGTTCTGTTTTTCATTGTTTAACATTTTCTATATTGTTGAATGTTCAGTGTCTTAAACAGACTATTCCATTTAAGACAACTGTTCAGTGTCTTGAACAGTTATCAAAATTAGACCAAATTTCACATTGGCACTTGAGTCAGTACACTCAGGTTTTGGCTATTTTGTTGCAGCGGAGAAGCAGACAGGATCTGGGTAATGCTGCAGGGTGCGATTTATAACTTGATGTTGAAAAAAAATGATGAAAACAAACAGCTGGGTGCTAAGCGTGTTTACGCAAAACCTCATTAGTGCAAGATCAAGTTGAGGTTTACAGCCGAGCTCTTCCCTCTGCATGCCAACTATACAACCTGTGATTATTCCCCTTTAAGTATAAGTCTGAGACCTACAGCAGGGCGTCAAGGCCTTAAAAGACCTGATGCTATTTTTCTCCTGAGGGAGAGCCGTGTTTTAAGAGATGACTCCAGCGCTGTAATGCTACCTCCTCTGCCACAAGCTGACATCTGCCCTGCACATTTCTGCTCTTTGGGGAGGATGTTCATTATCTGGTGAGCACATTTGGGCCTGGCTTCTAGTCGCATGCATTTAGATTTAGCCTAAATATTCTGACACTCCGACAGCTGCAGCAGCTCAAGATCACCTTGGTTCAAGCTAGCCAGAAGAGCAAGTCTTAGAGTCAGACTTCCTCTTTCAGAAGATACAAAGACAGATGAGCTGAGATATCGTGGAAAATAAAAATCCTGTCAGGTGCTGGAGACAAAGGAATTGCTGCTGATCTATCATAACTCAAATAATTATTTTCATTCCTTTTCAATGAAAGTTCATTTTAACAGTTCCCACTTCAAAGTAAATCCTCCACTAAGATGGAAATCAGAGAGAAAATGGCACCACACTGGAGACTAAAGAATTCCCGAGAGGTGGATCATTGCACCCTTCACTCTTGTTATTGGAGCACAAAAGGGAACATTTAAAGAGCAAAAACTACAAGTATTTCAGAAGGAGCTCGGGAATTTTCCTCCCAGTGAAACTGTTGCTCAACTCATGACCATGAAAGCGAAGCTCTCATTTCCCGCTGACGATGGTGAAAGATGATCATAAAATTGACTCCATCTGTAATTTTAGGGTGAACTTTCCAGTCACCAGCAGCTCAGTGGCATCTCTTTATATGGATTCCACTTGAAGACTTTAGGCTTTTAATATAAAAATTCCTCGTAAATGTCGTGATTATTGACAAACAGACTTATTTTCTGTCAAAGAAAACTTGATCTGGCTACATCATGGGTTATGTGTCATATTTTTAACTATAATATATATTTTGTTGGAATTCAGCCATCATTAATGGCTCATTTAGCAAAAAACTGATCAATTTCATATGAGATGACTGAAGTTACAAGTGAAACCGTATACCATGATTTGGCCACCAGGCGGCGCTATGCAAGACAACAATTTCAACTGTATTACAACTTGACCAAAGGGCAGCACTGGTTTGCTCGTGTCAGCTTTTCTATTATCATTTACTACAATTTGGGATGAATTGATATTCACCTTGCTCATGAGCAAGTGGGAGGCAGACAAGGTCAGAGCCAGTGTCTGAACAACATCATGTCCTCAGACGGTGGGGCTGAGGCTATGGGCTAAAACGTGAGCGCCGAGCCTATTTCAAAAGAACGTCCTTCTTGAGTCTCAGTGGGTGGAGTTTCCCATGAATTGAATTTCACGGTGGAAAAAAAGAGATAGTTGCAATAACGTTGTGATGACACATCACCAGCATTTGTAAATTCCAGTGTTGTGAACGTTTCAAACTTTGACCTCATTTTAGTGAAATTTGGATTTTTCTATGTGACAGTTGGACACAAAAAGAATAAAAGTCAATCCTTTTTTTGTAAATATTTATATATTTTTTTAAAAAATTGCTACAAGACACAATAAGGTTTCTGTCCTGAGATATCATATATGTCTGCATACCTACATGATCATGTCTGTCTTCCACATGGATTTCTCGTGTTTTTTTAGAGTCTTGGTGTTACAGACATGTTTCTCTACAAACAGACCAGATCCAGAGAGCTCTTAAAGCATGTGTGTGAAAGCGAGCGCACCATGTCCCACTCACGTTTGCATCTCCTGGGGGACTTCCGAGTACCGCCGCTGTTGTTCTTTGCAGTGAGATGGAAAGCTTTCCTCCACATCTGCACAACATCTGTGCCACTGCCTGTAGATTTCAACATATATGGCTGCGCTTCTTCCACCCTGATGTGATCCCTGAAACGATGAAGGGAGCCTGAAAAGTTCCCAAATCGTGAGTCATTCCTTAAGATATTTAAAAATCCTTGAGGAGGGGCACTAGTGACTGAGCTGGCATTACTAAATGGTCATAAAGGTAAGGTTTGTAGTGTACAGAGAAGTGAGTAAATCCTTTTATCAGACTATTGACAGACCTAGAAGACTTTATTTGACATTGAGCCATTAAAGAAACAACCCTCTGCTTGTTATTGCCTCTCTTTTATGTTTTTTTTTTACTTGCCCATCTTTATTTCCACACACTCCATGCCTTCCTCATTGTTCAGGGCACTTTTCTTCATATTATCTTAGCTTGTCTTCAACCTCTCATTCCCTTCTCCGTTTTTTTCGTCCCCCTCCTTAACCCGCTGACCCCTCTCCTTTTCATCTCTCTCTCCTCTTCCTCACGTTTGCCTCCCCATCCTCCTGCAGTCTACCCTCTGGCCTCCCCACCATTTGCCATGAGCCCTCCACTTTCCCATGACGGAAGCGGCCGACGGGAACCCGGCAGCTGACTCTGCTTTCACCTGCTCTCAGAACTTGCGCCATGAAAGGAATCGTTGTACCTTGGGGCCCTTCATCGCCTCTGGAGGTATGTGCTGTGTTGTTCATGCAGAAAAAGGATCTTGGTCTGACTGGGGCCAATGGGAAAATCTGAGCTGGTTTAAGTTCTAACTCCCCCTTTGACATCTCCAAAACAACATGCTGTGTCACTGGAAAATGGTAGAAATAAACCCTCAAATGTCGACAGTTAATGCATTTATTTTCTATTACTTTTTTCAAAGCGACACTGTGTTGTTGAGTGTTTATAGGGCTGCAGTTAGCCACTTGGGAAGGTCCTATAAAGATAATTAAAAGAGGTTTTCTGGTTGTACCACCAGAAGTCAGAGTAAATTTATGTTAGCCATGAATATGATAACCAAGGACCTGGATACCCAGAAAGTGGAGTTTCAGTTTAACAGTTTAGTTAATACACAGCTTGGAAAAAGCAGACCAGAAGCTTTGTGACCCACCTGAAACAGCAGCCTTTTCACCACAGTTTTCACATTCTTTCAAAGAAAAGTTGACATGTCAGATAAATATTACAGGAACCTTTGCTGTAGAGCTTTCCTTTCCTGCAGAGAAAAAGGGGCCTAAAGTAGAAAGATCACAGGTCAGGTGAGGTGAAGAGCTTTAAACAGGACATGTTATTCTATTTGTCTGCAAGTTAACATGGTTCCTTGATGTCTGAATTTAAATGTTAGTACTGTGCTTTGGTCAAAAATTGAGCACAAACTCAACACACCAGTATCAGAGCCCTGCCTTTCCCTCTAAATCCTCATGGGCGACTCTGAACTCCGCCCACATATGTCTTTGCTCCTCCCGAATATGTATTTGCTCCGCCCACAGACAGGTCTTCGTTAGGCCTGTCTCTTGTTATGTAGATGTCTGGGCGTAGGCAGCAGGGTGGAACAGGGTGGGATTGCAAAACAGACCATTTAGAGACACATTTACACACTACAGGCGTTTGCTTAACATTTAATTAGTTGTTGAATCTGATATTTACGGGGAGGGGAGGCAGTCTGAATATGTAAATATGTGGACTAAAGAACTACTACAGGAGAGAATACCAGATTTATCTTCTACATCTACAAGATACCTGAAAAATTCAGCTCACAGCCAATAACTGGCGTGACGTGAGTGTGGAACAAAGAGCTCACTGAGAGGGTGAGTGGGTGCTTTTAATGGACTGATGTGGGATTTGATTTTCAACAAATGTGCTTATGATATTCATTTATGAACTCATACAGTATATTATTATATTCAATAATATCCCATATGGGCATATAAATCTGTTTTAGTACTATACATTACATATTTTAACTTTTTTATAGTTTGGAAAATTAGGTCTTTGCCCCTTAGTCCTTGTGTTTCAGTATGCACTCCCAGTGAGGTGAGTCACCAGTGAGCGTTTCCACCGCTGTCTTCACTTTTACACGCCTGGGACGCACACAGTCATTGGGGGGAGTGACCTGGAACGAAGTCCAGTGAAAGAGGTGAGTTGCGTGCCTGACATAAGCTGCAGGGGTGCTCCGGAGGCCCGCAAACTGGGTCAGATGGTGAACAGGTGGGCTGAGGGATGAAGAGGGACGCAAGGATTTATGATTTCAATTAAACTGCTACTCGAAAAAGAAGAAACACAGATTAACAGTTGCCTATGGTCCTTCAGTGGACACAAGAGGGCTTCTTAGATTAACGCTACACAATAAATTTATTTGTAGTCTTAATATGAATAATGTTTTCTATAAAAAATGAATAGTGCCTGATATTACAGGTATACTGTACTGAAGAGATGTAGTACAGATGAGACTGTTGCATCTCATCCATTTATGCTCAGTTCTTCACAGCATAATGAAGCCAGGCACTAATTTGAATTTGATTGAAAAATAAAAAAACTCAGCACAATTACTGATACACCACTTAAATCTACATGAACAAAGTTTATTAAGGTAAAGCTGAAGCTGTAATAATTGTCCGCCTACTAGGACCAGTCATACTTTCATACTTCAGTAAACTGCAATAAAATGTGGCTTTTTGCCTGTTTAATAAATGTAAATCCTATTAAAAACCAAAGAAATCAAACAGCTGTGACGAACTGGCAAATGCTGGTTTATTGCAGTTAAACTGAATAATCTACATTTCACAGAGAAATATTCATGCTTGCTGAGTCCACAATACAAAAGATTAAAAAAGAAGAACACTGGCTGTTTAGGTTAAGCTATTTGTAATGCAAATGTGCACATTTCAAAATGAACTCTGGTGGACTTCGTGGATGAAGTGTTGATATGCTGATTTCAAATGAATTAATGATTCCCAAGACTGGATAAATTTCTGGATGACAAGTGCACATGTCACATCAGGATGCATCACAAGTCCAAAAACTGTGATGGTGATGATTGCAAATGGTTAAAAACCAACACAAAGCATCAACTCAAATCAAATTCCAAATCCAGGAAAACCACAGCTCGTCTTCCTACACTCAGCGTTACCTGGTCTCTCCAGCGGGCGGCAGTACAGGCTCTGTGGCACCGTGGAACCTGATCCATATTCAGCAACAACACCAGCCAGTGACCTCCCCATCTGCAGATGCAGATCTACCACGACAGCAGCAGCTTGGTTGACAGAAGGCGGTTATCATCTCAATCTCCAATGTCAGGGGGCAACAGCAACAGGACCCTCAGGAGCCCCGTCTGGACCAGCCTTCTTTATGATGCTACGATGCACAAATTCTCTGTCCTCAGCACAAGTTTGATTGTCACCACTTATGTCTCTGATATATCTTAATTCTTATCATGGTGCTTTGTAAAAAAAAATAAAAAAAGGTAACTCATCTGAGCACTTTTATTTAAAATCTTCTTTTGGAATAGCCTGTCAAATTTAAGATGTGTTGCTAAATATATCTGAATGTATTTTTATTATTTAGTGACACACATCTTACCAAATATATCAGAATGTATTGACGTCAGATACTTTTTTTTAATCTCAGACTGTGGTCAAGAAGCTGTGTGGTTCAGGATTCACAGACAGTTTTGTCACACTCCAGCCTTATCAGGCATTCCTCTGAGTTCCTACTGTGGCCATAAATAAGGAATCATGGCTACCTCATCTGCCTCCATCGGCAGCATTCCAAAAGGGATGTCCACACTAATCACAAACACATCTGCGCAAATGTCTCAGGTCTCATGGCAAACAATAACTACAATTTTGCACATAGCTTTGACGTGTAAAATTTTAAAGATGAATGAAATATTGGAAATGGGAAAAGGGGGGAAAAATACTGCTCTGTATAGAAATTCATGGATTGAAGCGTTATTTGTCAGAGCTGTTATATCATGGTCCACATGACATTTAAATAAGCTCTGTCCTCAGTGGAAAACAGAACCAACAAGGGTTGTTCTCTGTGAGATCAACCTTTTCCCCATGATTCATCACATCACGGAAACTCTGCTATATGTTGCATTTTAAGAGCAGCAGTCCTGGATACAAAGACACATCTGATTCGTAAGGCTGCTGTCCTAAACACCCATATTTAGAGGTGGGAATGAGATTTTAAAAGATATATACGAAAGCCAACATGTTTAAATAAAGGCGCTCCCCTTCGTGATGCTTTGTTGTGCTGCGCAGACTGCCCTCTACTGGAGAAGAAGTGTTCCTGCGGGTTTGGGATAAACGCACACAGTCAAAATTACATGATTTTGACCCTGATACTCAGCACAACCGTTTACTTTTATTTACTCAGCATTTTTTACATAACAGACAGCACACACAGCTCTTCTTATCTCTATTGGTTTTTGTGCGATTCTGATAATTTAACTGTTATGCAAGGATGTTTTGTAACACACCAAAAAAAAAAAAAAAAAAAGGAAAACCTGTTTTTATTCGTGTGGTCAACATAAAAAATTAATCTGAGAAATACAGAATTTGCACATGGAAAACCGTGTAATTATAATATATTTTTTAAATTAATGATTTTTCAATCACATGAGATGGGAAAATCTGTTAAAATGTATGTTTAACTGGTTTACTAAATACATTTTACTACATTTACAGTACATGTCAGGTATCAGACATATATCTGATGTTTTCAGTGCTTTTGTATTATTATTATTATTATTATTATTATTATTATTATTATTATTATTATTATTATTATTATTATTATTATTATCACCAGTTATCAGTTCCTGTGTACTAAAACAGAAAAGTACTTCAATAGATTTTAAATCTAACTTCTGATCTAAATATTAAAAAAAACTAAACAACAGAATCTCACTATCAGACAGACCAGATACTTCTGAAACTGTATTTATATAATTATGTCAACAGAATGTTAAGCACATATGAAGTGAGTATAACCTGGAAAGTTTGGGAAAGTTGCACCTGTGTAATCGGTCAATGTTCACTGGACGTTCGCCAACATTTCATTGGTCCAGCAGAGAGAGATAATAAGTATAAATAAAACCGCCAGACAGCAGTCAAGGCACCCGGAGTGACTTTTCCAGGGAAAGCATGAAGTACTTCATCCTAGTGGCTTTGTTCGGGCTGGGCCTCGCCCAGCACAACCCCCACCTCAAGCATGGCAGGACCTCCATTGTCCACCTGTTTGAGTGGCGCTGGGCAGACATCGCTGCTGAGTGTGAGCGCTTCCTGGGTCCAAATGGCTTCGGTGGAGTTCAGGTATGTCAGAGCACTTTCTTTGTCTCCTTTAAATTGATTTTCCAGACTTATGGGTCTATTTACAAAATGCAGTCTAAACCAGTTACCGTGACTTCATTCAAGTACTCAAACATTAGATGTGTTTTGACTAGATGTCATTCATTGTGAAACTTAAATCGAGTTCCGTGTGGATGTGCATCCGTAAAAGCCGTTAGGGCGAGAATATTTTATGCTTATGCAGAGATTTGAATGCCTTTCATCTGGGTTGCTCAGATCTCCCCTCCAAATGAGCACATAGTTCTGAACAGCCCGTGGAGGCCCTGGTGGCAGAGGTACCAGCCAATCAGCTACAACCTGTGCTCCAGATCTGGAAGTGAGAATGAGCTGAGGGACATGATCACCAGATGCAACAACGTTGGGGTAAAATGTCACCTGTTTCTCTTTTTTGACACCCATGACCTCTCACACACAACAAACTAACGTTCCTCTGCGTGAAGGTAAACATCTACGTGGATGCCGTCATCAACCACATGTGCGGTGCCGGTGGTGGTGAGGGGACACACTCCTCATGTGGAAGCTGGTTCAATGCAGGCAGTAAAGACTTCCCCTCTGTCCCCTATTCCTACTTGGACTTCAATGATCACAAATGCAGAACTGGGAGTGGCAACATTGAGAACTATGGTGATGCCAATCAGGTAAAATCCTTCAGGAAGTCATATCAGAAGTAGGAGTGTTAACCATATAATGACACAGTTTACCCCTTCAGGTGCGTGACTGTCGTCTGGTTGGTCTCTTGGATCTCGCCCTGGAGAAGGATTATGTGAGGGGTAAGGTGGCCGACTACATGAACAAGCTCATCAACATGGGCGTGGCTGGATTCAGGGTGGATGCCTGCAAGCACATGTGGCCTGGTGACCTGTCTGCGATCTACGGACGATTGCACAACCTCAACACCAAGTGGTTCCCCAATGGTTCAAGACCTTTTGTCTTCCAGGAGGTCAGGTTTACATTTTTAGCAGTGACAAAAGAAAAAGATCCAAAACAAAACAAAACAAAGCAAAAAAGAAAGAAGCCACTACTGCATGGCAAGGTTCTGTAAGAATCATTGGTTAAGAAGGAAAGAAAAACAAATGAAAGCTATGAACAGGAAAAATCCATCTTGGTAACTCTTGGTTACATGTATACTTGAATTTCCTTTCAGGTTATTGATTTGGGGGGTGAGCCTATTACCTCCAGAGAGTACTTCCATCTGGGCAGGGTGACTGAGTTTAAATATGGTGCCAAACTGGGAACTGTCTTCAGAAAATGGAACAATGAGAAGTTGATGTACACCAAGTATGTCTTCCGTTGTCTTTTAATTTAAAGTCAAAAGTATATTTATCTATCTGCTGATTCTGTATCTGCAGTAGATCTGTTTCTATGGAACTGTAAAGTACGGTGTCAGTGACGTGGTCCTCAATTGCTTCTTGTGTGCAGGAATTGGGGAGAGGGTTGGGGTTTCATGCCCAATGGCAATGCTCTTGTCTTCGTTGACAACCATGACAACCAGAGAGGACATGGTGCTGGTGGAGCATCCATTGTTACCTTCTGGGACTCCAGGCTCCACAAGATGGCTGTAGGGTACATGCTGGCTCACCCTTACGGAGTAACCAGGGTGATGTCAAGCTTCCATTGGAACCGCCACATTGTCAATGGAAAGGTAGATAATTACATTATATAGGTATATAAAATCATGCTGAGGAACAACTTATTATCAAACACATATTTGTCATTGACATGTAGGACCAGAACGACTGGATGGGCCCTCCCAGCCACTCTGATGGATCAACCAAATCTGTTCCCATCAACCCAGATGAGACTTGTGGTGATGGATGGGTGTGCGAGCACAGATGGCGTCAGATCAAGTGAGTTGTCAGAAAGCAAATGTTGATCTTGTGATGGTATCAGTGTGATACGATGTGATACCAACTGGCCAGTAGCAAACACTTTAGCATCTCTCTCTCTTAGGAACATGGTCATTTTCCGCAATGTTGTCAATGGACAACCTCATTCCAACTGGTGGGACAATAACAGCAACCAGGTTGCCTTTGGACGTGGTGATCGTGGTTTCATTGTCTTTAACAACGATGACTGGTAAGCTTAACTATTTAATTTTTTTAGTCCTACATGTCAATATTTAATGTGAATAACACGAAAGACCTTCACCTGATAATCAGACTTTCAGGTAAGTATGACGAGTTTAACCGTATCCGTCTTTTCTTCCCTCCAGGGACCTGGATGTGACCCTTAACACAGGCATGCCTGGTGGAACCTACTGTGATGTCATTTCTGGTCAGAAAGAAGGAGGCCGCTGTACTGGCAAGCAGATCCATGTGGGCGGGGACGGTCACGCACACTTCAAGATTAGCAACCGGGACGAGGACCCCTTTGTTGCTATTCATGCCGAATCCAAGCTCTAGACAAACTCCAAACAACAGCAAAAGAATTGTTGAGCATCTTTTTTGAAATATTGGGAACTAAGTTCCTTTTGTGTCAGACAGATTTGCTTTGCCAAAATGAATCTGCGAAACTCATTTTGTGTCGTGACAATTTAATTTATTGTGTTTTAGAGGATATGCCAGAACTGAGAGGAGGAAGTGGGCACTAAGAAAACCTAACAATCAAAACCACAACTCATGCTCAACTCTATTTATTAAATGCCTATAAAGGAATAACAATGTTAGAGCAATAAAAACAATAAAACACTAATACAAGAGCAGAGTCGTACTCTGGGTGGAAATCCAATGAATAAAAGTGGGGTTTAAAATGAGTTTAAAAATGGACAGCACTTGTCTCATGTATGGAGGGAGGCTGTTCCATCCCCTCTGAGCTTCCGCTTAGACCTTGGTACCTCCAGGAGCAGCTGATCAGCTGACCTGAGGTACCGCGCAGGAGAGTGTGTATGGAGTGGATCAGAGAGGTAGAATGGGGTGAGACTATTTAATGATTGAAAAACAAATAAAAGAATCTTAAAGTGAACTCTAAAGTGCACAGGCAGCCACTGGAGGGAGGCCAGAATGGGATTGTAACATGCACCTTCTTACATACTCCAGTTAACTAGTCAGAATAAAAGACAGACATCAAAACAATGAAAAATATACTAAAACGGAAATATCAAAAAAACAATTATAACCAATAATAACTATTATGTTAATAAAGATGCAAAGATGAGGGAGTATGAGATGAAGTTCAAAACAAGAATAAAACTGTGGTGAGGTGCTTAAAAAACAACCCACATGTGCAACACAAACCACAAGGTGCCCTTTTTTTCATTACATTTCCAAAATGGTCCTCCCTCGCAAATTTCTAGATTGACTCTCTGTGATTCACAAAGTTCACGCCTTGCATATGTAACTCTGCATGTGTGTATGTGTTACCCAGTTCCACTCACACCAGCAAAACTATGTGAAATGCATTGGCAGATGTGCTTAGGCAGATGCAATTGCCTATTATGAATGTGCCCTAAGACTCCATCCTTCAGACAGATAATACACATTCACACACTCATAGGTTCATACATACTTGTACATACCCACACATACAGTACATGCTCACACATATGCACTCACATGTAAGCCACCCTCTCTCTCATACACACACTTGAACTGAATAGGAGAGAATTTATTCGCGGTACCAGGACATCCCCACCCACCCCACTAACCCAGCAGTATCCCCAAAGAATGGTCCAAGATTGCTATAAGCATCCATGGTTCCATGTGCTATTCAGACTAATGGATGGGATCTACAGCAAACCCTATTCCTCTTGATCCTCTGCCACCTTGTCTCTAACCTCCCCTGTCTGCTAGATTATAGAAAATATCATTGAGGATCAGAAACATTGAAATGACACCAATTACCTTTTACCCAGAGTAGGTTATTCGCTCCCACCTAGTGTTGTATAACAGGACACTACTGAATTGGGGATAGTGTTGTTGGCAAAGCAGAGTGTGGTGATATGTATAATTGATGTTTTAGGATCCATGTTGATGGTATTTGGTTTACCAAGGTCACACAATGAGGGTGATGCTATTGTAGAGGACTTAACTACTTTAATAGGCCCTCACCTATCCTTTGTAACAATGTATGAATGGCTAATGGCTAAAATTCCTTATAAATTATATATATATACACATACACATATATATATATATACATATATATATATATATATATATATATATATATATATATATATATATATATATATATATATATATATATATATATATATATATATATATACAAATATATATATATATATATATATATATATATATATATATATATATATATATATATATATATATATGTATATATATATACACACACACACACACACACACACACACACATCTCCTCTCTGGGTATTCTGGCTTCCTCCAACAATCCAATGACATGCCTTGTGTGGATGATTTTGGTGACTCTAAAAAGTCTAAATTGACTATAAGTGTGAATGTTAGTTGGAATGGTTGTCTGTTCCTATATATTAGCCTTACCATGCGATAACTACCTGTCCATGGTGACCCCATCTCTTGCCCAAAGGCAGCTGGGATACGCTCCAGCTAATTAGGCTTTCAGTTCTGCACATCCTTGGTACGCATTTCAACAAAATTTTCTGTGTTTTAAAAGACAATTGACTAACTCTGTTGAAAAAAAGATCCTCAGAATTTTCCAATGGTAATGACTTTGGTGATCCTGTTAGTGGTGAAGTAGTGCGGTGTACATGAGGCAAACATGCCCCTTTTTTTGAATATCTGCACAAAGACCTCATGGAAAAGCTTTTATTGATAACAAATCTCAAGGTGAGTCACTCGCACGCAACATTTCAACATCTAAGTCATTCATTACCAGATTTTATTTGTTCAACTCCTCTTCATCATCATTTTATCAGTGTGGTAATTGTGTGTGTGTGTGTGTGTGTGTGTGTGTGTGTGTGTGTGTGTGTGTGTGTGTGTGTGTGTGTGTGATTTTTTAAATTATATCTTAATTTGTTCCTGCAGCAATGCAACAATAAATAAGTTTCTGGGTTCTATTACTGTTCAAGAATTTTTTATGTGGAGATCACATTTTCCTTTGTGTCTGCCTAGATTTCTCAGGGAACTCTGTATATGTATATAAACTTTGACTTGATGTGGGAATATGTGTGAATATCACACCTGTTCCACATGTTGATATTTGCTAGAATCCCATTGGTCCAGCAGAGAGTGGAAATAAGTATAAATAACAGTAAAGTAGCAGGGAAATCATCTAGGGAAACCTTTCCAGGGAAACCATGAAGTTCTTCATCCTGGTGGCTTTGTTTGGGCTGGGCCTCGCCCAGCACAACCCCCATTTCAAGAACGGCAGGACCTCCATTGTCCACCTGTTTGAGTGGCGCTGGGCAGACATCGCTGCTGAGTGTGAGCGCTTCCTGGGTCCAAACGGCTTCGGTGGAGTTCAGGTACATTCAGAAATATTACAATGTTATCGATCTATATTAAAAGCTTAAAATGTAATATCAGAAGTGAACAATATCATGTTTTTTATCTTTTTAATGACATCTTTTACACAACATGCACATATATGTTCAATCTGTGTTGCTCAGATTTCTCCTCCCAGTGACCACATAGTTCTGGACAGCCCGTGGAGGCCCTGGTGGCAGAGATACCAACCAATCGGCTACAACCTGTGCTCCAGATCTGGAACAGAGAATGAGCTGAGGGACATGATCACCAGATGCAACAACAATGGGGTAGGTTACTAGACAGATATAATTCTACATTGTATGGCTTCTCTCTGAATTCCCTAAGATATTTGAGGGGGGCCAGGCAGCAGATGTTGAGGATTTCTCTCTGGTACCGATTTATAGGTAAACATCTACGTGGATGCCGTCATCAACCACATGTGCGGTGCGAGTGGTGGTGAGGGGACACACTCCTCATGTGGAAGCTGGTTCAATGCAGGCAGTAAAGACTTCCCCTCTGTCCCCTATTCTTACTTGGACTTTAATGATTATAAGTGTAGAACTGCGAGTGGCAACATTGAGAATTATCATGATGTGTATCAGGTAAATAATTGAACTCAGCAACAGGAGATCAGTGTTATTTCATTTAATTAATGTTTCATGGTTCACTCTTTCAGGTGCGTGACTGTCGTCTGGTCAGTCTCTTGGATCTCGCCCTGGAGAAGGACTACGTGAGAGGTAAGGTGGCCGACTACATGAACAAGCTCATCAACATGGGCGTGGCTGGATTCAGGGTGGATGCCACCAAGCACATGTGGCCTGGTGACCTGTCTGCTATCTACGGTGGACTGCACAACCTCAACTCCAAGTGGTTCCCCGATGGTTCAAGACCTTTCATGTTTCAGGAGGTCAGGTTTAGATCTGTTAGCATTTAAATAACCAAATATTGAGATAACCAACATTAGTGGAGAAAGAAAGAAACAAATGGAGGTTTTAATTGGGCATTACATCACACCTTGTAATTACAGTAACATTGATGACATTTACTTTGAATTTCCTTTCAGGTTATTGATCTGGGGGGTGAGGCTATTACCTCCAGAGAGTACTTCCATCTGGGCAGGGTGACTGAGTTTAAATATGGTGCCAAATTGGGAACTGTCTTTAGAAAATGGAACAATGAGAAATTGATGTACACCAAGTATGTCTTCCATTGTCTTTTAATTTAAAGTCAAAAGTATATTTATCTATCTGCTGATTCTGTCTCTGCAGTAGATCTGTTTCTATGGAACTGTAAAGTACGGTGTCAGTGACGTGGTCCTCAATTGCATCTTGTGTGCAGGAGCTGGGGAGAGGGTTGGGGTTTCATGCCCAATGAGAATGCCCTTGTCTTCATTGACAACCATGACAACCAGAGAGGACATGGTGCTGGTGGAGCATCCATTGTTACCTTCTGGGACTCCAGGCTCCACAAGATGGCTGTAGGGTACATGCTGGCTCACCCTTATGGAGTAACCAGGGTGATGTCAAGCTTCCGTTGGAACCGCCACATTGTCAATGGAAAGGTAGATAATTACATTATATAGGTATATAAAATCATGCTGAGGAACAACTTATTATCAAACACATATTTGTCATTGACATGTAGGACCAGAACGACTGGATGGGCCCTCCCAGCCACTCTGATGGATCAACCAAATGTGTTCCCATCAACCCAGATGAGACTTGTGGTGATGGATGGGTGTGCGAGCACAGATGGCGTCAGATCAAGTGAGTTGTCAGAAAGCAAATGTTGATCTTGTGATGGTATCAGTGTGATACGATGTGATACCAACTGGCCAGTAGCAAACACTTTAGCATCTCTCTCTCTTAGGAACATGGTCATTTTCCGCAATGTTGTCAACGGACAACCTCATTCCAACTGGTGGGACAATAACAGCAACCAGGTTGCCTTTGGACGTGGTGATCGTGGTTTCATTGTCTTTAACAACGATGACTGGTAAGCTTAATTATTTTTTTGCCTCTTATTTTGGCCCAACATATCAATATATAATGTAAAATATGAAGAGAAAGAATTTCACCTGATAATCAGACTTAGTGACTATTGGACCAAGTTCAACATAAATGCATCCATCTTTTCTTCCCTCCAGGGACCTGGATGTGACCCTTAACACAGGCATGCCTGGTGGAACCTACTGTGATGTCATTTCTGGTCAGAAAGAAGGAGGCCGCTGTACTGGCAAGCAGATCCATGTGGGCGGGGACGGTCACGCACACTTCAAGATTAGCAACCGGGACGAGGACCCCTTTGTTGCTATTCATGCCGAATCCAAGCTGTAAATCAACCACAAATAAAAGTTTAAGAACTTGAACTAAGGAACGAAGTTTATTGTTGATGACCACTCACTTACGAAAAGCAATGTCATAGAGCTGCTGTTGATTCTCAGTTTATTGTAAGCCACAATAGCAGTTGTCCTTGGTTACTCTCAGTCAAAACTGTTTTTATACCCAGGGTATTTGATGAAATTAACCATGACTTCTTTTTCTTTTTCTTTTTTTCTTCTTCTTCGTATTATGATGATGATGATGATGATGATGATGATGATGATGATGATTGATTATTATTATTATTATTATTATTATTATTATTATTATTATTATCGATTACACTAATATTTCTCTCCTAGTGGTTCAGATGGCTACATCATCAGTGAATATCCAGAATAAGACTTGTCAAGTCCATAGATGCCTCTCCTCCATTGTGTGTTTTTTTTAATCCACAGGGATGTTTCCTTGCCATCACACTGCAGTCACATCCGTTTCACCTGAGTGCAGAGCTGGCACCTGTCATTATGGTGCCGCTGGGGCGCGTACGGGCAGCGAATCTGGTCTACATCCGCACTTCCTCCCCTCTTTCTTCATGTCCCTCTCCGGCCGCGCCGTCTATACCAGCAGCGGCTCTGGGATCATTGAGTGCCATTTCCAGTCACCGGAGGTGATGCAACAAAGGAGATACCTGACGGAATATTCGGTTCATTGCTGTTGCCACAGCAACAGAGAAAACATGAAGGATGTAATAATGACTCCCAGAAAGACTGAGACAGGAATGTACGAAAAGAGGGAATAAAGGCTTTCTCATTGTGCAAGGAGGTTATACCCCTAATTTCTAATCGTTCTTCTCAAATTGGGTGAGAAAGAAAGTGCAAGTGACACAAAGTGCAGGAAGGAGAAGGATGAAGGCGACCTCAGTGTCGGACCAGTCTCAACATATTGCTGCTGTTAAATTATTGACCCTGTCTCCATCTTTCGGTCCAGCAGCTGTGAAGGCCTGTACCTTCCGATTAGCTGCCGAGATGTCAACGTGGCGTACCAGGATCTTTGGTCCTGTCATCCCTACTGATGCTTTTTGACACAGCTGTCAACGGTGTCCCCATCCTGTTTCATATTTCATGTGGCGCACCAGACCTGGCTGTCACATCACCCAAGGAGAAAGACAGTCATCAGCTTAAAGACAGGGCAACTGGGTTTCAGAACCTACTCGCCCGGACTCTTCTCTACTTAAAATGATGTAGAGTAGGTGTGATTCACGCTGCGATCTGCTATAAATGATTTCTTTCCTGAACTAGTTGGTTTTTACAGTCCTGTATAATTTATTTATTTTTTTTGTATATGAGGAAATGCGGGCCATGCTCTACAGACTGCCCCCACTGCTCTTTAGAGCATCACAAGGTCATTCTGCTTCATCAGAAGCAACTTGGATATGAACCACCACTGGATTAAGGAATCAACTACCAACACAGAGTCAAAACAAGGCACAGGTCAACGTGCGCACTCATGGAAATATCTCTGACTAACCTGTGCATTCCCTTGGTGGAACAGATAAAGAACTCAATCTTATTTATTTATAATGAAGGAAAATCTGACCAATACTGGCTGTTATGTCAAATTACCTGTGACATCTGTGATTTCAGTAAACAGCACAGAAACCAGGCTAAGAGCCAAGCAAGTGTGTTTAATGCATAAAATATGTGTGTCCTCAATTAAAGAAATCACACATCATGGTTGATGAGAAGTTATTATATATGCTGTTTGTTTGCTTTGGAGTTTTCTACAGTGAATTTTAATTAAGTTGGCTTTTCGTTTTCTTCCTTTGGGCAGCACAGAAGCTGGGTAATATATAACTTCCCGTCACATGGGGGCAATATTGAAGCAAAAACTGTGTAACTTGAGCCTCACTGAGGCAGGATGTAAAGGTGGATGATGTTTTTTCCATTGCTGCTTCAAATTAACGATCAAAGGCATAAAGGGAATTTGAAATTGCTCTTTAATTCTATGACTTAAGCATGAATTATAGATATCTGCAGTGAGGGTAAGAGGTCAATGAAGTTTGACCATTGCCCATAAAATCTTGACTTGTGCCAACCTGTGGGGCTGATAATGTTTTCTCCCTGGTGACACAGACGGTTAATGTAAAAGGTCCACAAAATTTTAAACTCATTACTGCTCTTTTCTTTTCTTTTACTTTCTTTTGATGGTTATTGATCCAAAAAATATTTAGATAGTCTTTTCTTTCCTGGTCACTGTCAAGTGTTGTCAAGTCTTCAGATTCCAGCTGTTGCATCATTCATCTGTCCCTTTCCTCACATTCTAATAAGGAAAAAATATGCATGTATTTCAGATAATATAAGGAAAAAAAAACACATGAATATTTGGAAAGATGTGAGAGAGAACCCAGTATTAAAAAAAAAAAAATCATGATGTGCATTAACATTGTAGCAATGATTGTTCTTTATGATATTATTCATATCTTATGATTTCTTAACATCTGGAAAAGTCTTTTGATAATCATTTTAAAGAAACTAATCACATCGAGAAACTAACGCATACAAAAAGCCCCGACAATTCTTTAGTCAGCAGCTTATTTTGTTCCTGCTGTTGAAGCTGCTTTGACCCCAATAATTTAGTGATAACAGTGTAATCAGCCTGGTCAAAACAATTTTCTGCACTAACAGCTGAATCAGTGCTATTAGAGAACAGAAAAAGAGCAAGAAATGATGTTATACACCACTGGAACATTGATCTGTGTCATGGTTACCCTTTCCAGCTCCCTTTGCCGTCCTTGTGCCGAGCTCATTCATACCCCCCACCAACAGATTATACAGCAGTGCGGTGAGCAACGTGAAGGTTGGCCTTTTGCGTCCCCATACATTGTTCTGATTTAGGTTTTAATGATATCGCTGAATGGCTTAGTTGTCTTCTAAAGCCGACACCCCATGGGGTTGCTGTGTTTAGTCCTCAATTTTTGTGCGTGCGTGTGTGCCAGGATCCACTGAGGCTGAATCTTTAGGCTCTAATGTGAGGCTAAACCACCACACGGGGGTCCAACACAACTTGAAATAATTGCGAGAAAAACCCATTTGGTCTCAGCTCGGTTCATATAACGAGCGAAGTGAGCCCTTTCATTTGCACGCACTTATGAGACGCTTCAGTCCGATGACTTACAATTGCCCCCCTCTCGAAGATATTCTGTGGATATTACATTCAATCAGGGCATTGTAGAACAGATTCACTCAGTCTAATTAGTTCAGTAGGTCAACCGTTTATTGGAAATATTGTACACAATTGTCCAGAAGAAAGCCTGTTTAGTTTTCTCTTTTTAAACATCAATACACACAAAATTAAGCCACACAACACAAAGCAAATTTAGTGACTTGAGAAATGCGCCTTTGGTAAGAAATCCGTCCATTTGAGCAGCATTTATATTTCATGTGTTGGCTCTGAAATCTTGATGACCTCTTTGGGCTGCTGCTGTTATGATTTCTTTATTGATCTCTGTCTTTGCTGTGGATGTCCCCCGATGCCTTGTTTGCTTCCACACGCCCTTCCCAAGAATTCAGCTCGCGTGGGTAACCTTGCCTTGGTGTTTAAGCTGTATAAGTCGTTGAGACCCAAACCAAGTGGTAGTGGTCGCCAGTGCTAGGTCCAGAGACACCCCCCACCCCTCCATCACACCCCCCTCGCCTCCCCGACACCTGAACTCAGAAGCCACGGGCGCATGGGGCAGGGCTTTCCGAGAGCAAGCAGATGGTGGCATGAATAGTGCAGCAGGTCCCCCTCCAGCCCCACCCTTGCCTTGCGTGCACCACGTTACCTCATCAAATGCCTCTCATAATTGATGTGCTGGAATGGCCCCATCATCACTGGATTTTGCAGAGTGGCAGAAACATCAAGGTCATTACCGCAGCTCTGGAACACTTAATATACTCTGAGGAAGGGTCCTGGACTTCTTAAGGAGACAGGGACTTATTGAAACCTAATTGATATGGTCATATATTAACTCCATTTGTCCAACTACGGATATGCTACTTCTAACCCGTCCCTTTAAATCACTTAATCTGTGGACAGAGATGGAAAAAGGACACGTTTTATCCAATTCCCTGTCTGTCTGCGACAGACACTACAGGGTTAGAGGTCCACAGAAACGCTTTAATTATACATGACAGCCCCTGGTCAACACATAATGTTAAACTTGTATGTCTTACTTGCCGAGTATGTTTTATGGCCCTGTCAGCCCAGTGCTCTGCCACAGCAGTCCCAGCCTCATTTAAATAAACAACAAACCTTTTTTGGGGGGAAATAAAAAATGAGGCAATCCTTGGAATGGAACACAGGATGAAGAGAAACATTTGATCTGTACGTAGAAAAGAGACAGGAACTACTTCCCTGCAGTCTGCCATCCATGTGCTCAACTAAAGCTTTTCAGAACTGCATATACTGCTATATCATATGCTGTATTTTGTATATTTGTATATATATGTATTTTTGTATTTACTGTGTGTGTGTACATACATACATACATACACACACACACACACACACACATACATACATACGTACGTGTATTTGTGATACTTTATTATGCCACCTGTACACAATTGGCCAATATAATATCATTGACAGATGGACATTTTTATGACCATTTGCATATCTGAAACCTACATCCTGTAAATGTTTAGGTACATAAGTTAAATATGGAAATATATGTGCATGTATTATATTCACAAATGGGGTCAGTTTTCTCTGTCTAACCCTCACTTAAAGTGCAGCTAAGCAAATGGTCCAAAAGGATAATATAATGATCGTACTTTCTTAACTGAATACAATTAAAAACCCTCCGCAGCTATTGCACTGGCAATTAAAACCGAATTATTTAGCCTCTCTAAGATATAATTCAGCGAAAATTTGTCACTGCTAAAGCCGACATCGCAAACAGTGACCGAACCACAGGCGGAAAACAAGTAAATCCAAGGGAAGGCGTCACATATTTTAGGGTTATTCATGAGCTTTTCTGGATTTACATCTGCATAGAGGGAAAACAACAACAGGCAGCCGGCCTCTCCAAGGTGAAACACAAGTGTTATTTTATTTATGCACTTCTCCCTCCTGGCTCTCCTGCCTTGTGTCCTCTCCCTGGGGGGCCAGCATGTTGTGCCCCAGAAAGCTGACATGCCCAGGCTGAGGGGGCGAGGGAGAAGTGGGGTGGGGGGGGTAGGCTGGCTCCATGGCCACCCAGAGAGAGCACGCACCCAACACATGCAGCGGTTCTCCTCCAGTGCACCGACACTCCTTCCATGGGCACTCGTCTGACCTTCAAGAATGATTCCATGGACTGGTGGCTGAGGAATGTCTCAAAAAAGAATCAACTGTTTAAAAAGAGCGTTGGAGTGTGACAGAGATCTGTGTAGAATGCAGAGGAATGTGTTGATTAAAATCAGCAGAAGATTACATTCTGGTTCTTCTCCAGCTCTAAAAGTTAATCTGAAATTACAAACACTATACCGCATGTATAAATGTATAATGGGCTACCTGGCAGGTTTTCTCCTTCCCTCTCCTCGTTTCTGTCAAAGATTGATTAGCTGTGGCCAGGATTGACATGTCAGCGACAACTGTCTGCAAACTAGCCCTGTTAGGTCAATGCACCCTGACAGCAAGCTGACACCCCAATTTCCCAGGCAGCAGCCTTCTGTGCAACGTCTCTTATAGGAAAAAAAAAAAGCTTAGGACATCTTCTTCACTGCCCTCCTCCACCCTCCTGCTTAATTTCTTTCCATCACTCAAATTATGGGGTTGCTCACTTTCGTCTGTCAGCAGATGGAGAGGGAGTTCGGCAGTTCAGGGAGGCGGTGAGCGCTCCCGCCGCACATCTGCTCCACGGGACGTGCAGCTTACTGTAAGAACGTCAGATGGATGGAGCGATAGGGAACGGGATGGATGCTGATGTGTGTGCACATCTGTGGATGAGCAACGTGACCCGTTTGTTCATTTCCCTCCTTTGCTTTCTTTGATCGCACCATGGGGTGGCTAAAATTTGTAAAAACAGGGACAGATCAACTGGGCAGAGGTTGACCAGGATTTAAAAGTCAGCGTGGCACAGAAGTACTTTTGGATTTTACTTTAGCATTTGTGCTAAACTTGGCTAACAGGAATATAAATGAGCTTTAAAGTCAAACCAAATTATCAATTTTTGTTTATTGTATCAATTTAAATGTATGGCATTTTTACTGTCCACTGTTTTCACTGTCCTGGTGATACTACAGTTAGCAAAGTTAGCCATATTGTTGCTCTCAATCTGACAAATCACATCTTTGTTAATTTGAAATTTCAAATTAAACTCTGAACTGAAATGTGACCTGTATAATATATAAAACATATTATTTTGTTGGACTGAAACTGGGTAACTCTTAACCCATCTTGTAAAAGACTACTTCTGGTGGAACACAAAATATTTTAATATTCAAATGCAGGTCTATCTCTGCAGGAATCCTTTCCTTTGTTTTATAAAGCAGGACTCATTTGTAGTCAGATCAGGGCAACCAGCAGCAAAAATCTACTGGACACAACTTGTGTAGATCCCATCACAAAGACACAGAAAAGTTAGCACTCGATGTCTCTTTTGTTTCAGACATTTGAAGATATGATTTTTAACCAATGTAATGATGAATGCAAATGCATCATTATCCAGATCATCCATCCATCCACCCATCCATCCATCTATCCATCCTGATATACCTTCCGGTGGAATTTCTAGCTTGGGAGCTCTTTAAACATATTAACCCTCAGACAACACTCTAACGTATTGCTTGGTTTCTTCTGTTGTGTGCCACTGCATTTACGGAATGGCCACGTATATTTACCGACTTAGCCTCTATAGAGTGATAGTGTCCCGTAGGCTGATCTATGGGATGATATGGTGTCTCACACCATATCTTCCCCTTCCCAGATATGATTTAATGAGTCAGCATAACAGCCTTTTTCCACTCCCAGATGTGATTAGGAACATGCCACCCTGAACACACGCACCCTTCTGGGCCTTCCTTGTTTTCCCTGGAATGAATTCACTCCAAGCTGTATAATGAGTCTCAGTATGGGGTCCATATGGCTACATCAGGGTTGGAAGAAGTAAAGATGGGGAAGCAGGAAGGGGGTAATGCACGTTTTAATGAGATGTGAGTCTCTGCGGCACACCTGCACTCCAGCGATCTGTGAGGATTGCTCACCAGAGCCTGGAGAGGTATGAGGCCTGAGTAAAGTGCAATAAAAGAGCTTTTCTTTGCCTGAAATGGAGCACTCACTTCTCGTTGGCTATATTAAATGTAGGAGCATGGCTCATTTGGACAAGACCCCAGATTTTCACTACTGACAAAGAGCCATACGGTGGACTAATCAAGTAATTCTGTTTAGAAAACCGCAGTGATACTAACCCGAACTCTGTGGGAGGCTTTTACAAATCAGTTACCACTCAGAATTGGTTATAACTCGGCCTGCCACTGACTCAACCTATGGTATCTGTCTCTGTCTTTGCTACATAGTTGGGCATCAGCCCACCACATGGCTGCCTCTGAGCAATTTATTTGTGCCATTTGCTCACAGCTTGCCACAGAAACCGTTTGTTCTGTTGTCACAAGACAACGGGTGACGTCGCGGCCGGGTTTTAGGTGCTGAAGCGCACAGGAATGCATCCCAGGCATCAAAAGTTGCAATGAAGCCTTTTTGTCAGATTAAAGGCAGCACCTCCGTCACCTCCATAATTGCTCTGACCTTGACAAATGGCAAAAATAACTCGCTGGCGCAGGTTTGTTTAATTTCACGCGGCGTCCGACAGGCGAGAATGATCAGCGTTCAACTGCGATTGAATTGTTCAAGGTTAAACTTGGACGAACAGCCTGCTGGCGAGCCAGAGGGAGGCCAAGTCAACTGATCTTACAGAAAAAGACCAGGCTAAGACCACCGGGGGCCCATTAGGAGCTAGAATGTCGAGCCCCGTCACACATTTAGACTATTTATGCCTCTCGGTTGTCTTTTAAATAACGCAGCCCTGTTTAGGCAGAGTCCTGCCTTTTTAAACACAGCACCTGGCACGCTTTGGTATTCCACAGTTTGCACCCTCCTGAGGCGCAGATTTTTATAAGGCTTTGTGAGGGGGCTTTAGTTCAGAGATGTGAGGGGAGAGTACGACTGAACAGAGAGCTGCTGCATGACAATGATGACAGTCAGAGGAGCACTTGGTTCGTGCTGTATAGTAGCCGGAATGTGCGTTGCATTCCAACAAAGAAAAGGGAGGGACGGAAGCCATCGAGGAAATGGTGATTCTAAAATAACGCAAAGCGGCTCTTTCAATTATTGCATCTGGACACGCAGACACGAAGGAGTTTTCTTTTTTGACATTTTTTTCCTGTCACTTTTTTTTCTGGAGCTTAGCAGAACTGCGTGTGGCTGTGAGAAAGCACTCTAGAGAATCATGGTAGTGTGTAATATCCTCCATTTGTACCAATGAGCTAAAGCCCACACTTGACAGGAGCTTCATTGCCAACAAGAGAAACTGCAAGCATTAACAACAAGACATTGAGCCCAAAAAAATAAGTTGTTTTTTCACATTTCTGCTCAATAAATGAATATTGAGACTTAATTAAGTGATATATCACCAATAGATGGTAAAGAGAGGAAGCACCATTGAACAAAATGTTCTATACAGCACAGTACAAAGGACAAGTAAAGTAAAAAACTAAAGTTCCATAAATATATATATTAGTTCTATAATATAGACAATACTGAATTGGTACAACTTTCAGATTTTCTCAGTTTCTCCGTTATTGGCTGCTATGAGGACTTTGTTCACCAAACTGATTGGGAATTCAAATCACAGCAGATATCAGCTCAGTGGTCCATATGTTACTTTCCCCACTGTTTACCGAGTTTAGTGGAAATCTGGCCAGTTCTGCAACTTGTTCAGTGGCATCTTGATTTTGACTGGTCAGGTGCCACGGTGCAACACTTTATTTGAAGCTACAGAGATTATTATAGTTTAGTGTGATTAAGATGGGCTGCTTATTTGTTGATTTATTCATTCATTTTGATGTGCAACAGAGTTCAAGCACTGAGCTGATATGCACATTGGATATACCATCTGGGCAATAATTCATACCACTGCCTAACATATGGAGCAGAAAAATGAGAAAGACACTCAAAAGGTTTTTACTTTGCTGACTTCCCCCTTTATTTATTAATAGGCCTATTTAATTTGTTTTAGCTGTTGGGGTGTTTTGTAAGTAAGTGTTGCTGCATTAAAAATAGTGTATAAACGCTATAATGTGTCATATACATAATGTGGTGACGTGACTGTGGAAATTAGTAGAAAATAAATATTTCAAAACAACGTCTCCTATCTTGCATTTCATCTCTTATTCCGATTTCAAAAATCGGAAAATTCCACTTTTCCCAACGGCTGCCCAGCATGAGGCAATAAACTCTGCAGTGCCATAAAAATCTGAGCAAGGCCTCCAGTGAAACTCGAGGCAATTAAACAAGCTTTCATTTCATTTCACACGGCTGGAGACTTCAGAACTTTGTTGACTCAGACTTCTGACTAATGACAGACACAACGGCACTCAGGTCAGCTGGATAAAGTTCAACATCAAATGCGAACACAACACCCTGTGGGGAAAATAGTTTGTTCGTGTTTGAGATTGGTAGAATAAAACCAAATGGACTAAAATATTGCAGGTTAGAAAACATGACTTTCTAAGTTATAAGCATTGTTTCAATCAATGGGTTTTGTTGGAAATTTCCTCTGTGTTTGTTGCAGTTTTTAAACATTCTTGAACATTTATTTAGTTGCAAATCAAGTTAGCGGGGCCACCAATGTTGAAATATAACCTGGCCACATCTACCAGTCACCAAATTAAAACAAAGTCTCATTTCACTTCAGGTTTCAGAAGGTGAAATAATCTGGCCTACATCTCCCCAAGGAGATGTGTCATCATGCATGACACACTAAGGCTTACCAACCAATTAAAGGAAGATACTAATGCAGCATGTAGTTAGTTATAAACCCCTCTTGCTGTGTGAATATCCATCTTATACCAGAGCCTAACCCAGCTGCCTTCGGTATAGCACATCCAGCAGAAAACAACCAACCATTCACACCAAATGTCAGTTAACAGTCACTTCACCTATCCTCCAAATGCATGTGTTTGGACTGTCGGGGGGGGAAGCTGCAGTGTGGACAACATACAAACTCCATAGAGAAAAGCCATTGGCCCCAGCGGGATTCGCACTGTGACTGACAGTCCTAACCACTGCACTAAAGATGGCAAATATTACCAAGATTAAAGGCCCAGGTTTAGAAGCATCTACTGGCAAGAACAGAGATTACAAGAAGTAAATTCCTTATCCTTCTATCCACCTATGCTAATATCTGACCTGCAAGTGAGAGAAAGCACAGAGACAATCTGGAGTATGACACATCTTGACTTGAAGAGTCAATATCTGAAATCTGTCCTGTCTTAGACAAACCGTCAATAATAGAAATACTGAAGAATTTAATTAAAAATCCCGATAACTTAATATTTACCAAGTGATAAAGCAAACTACCGAGTTCCGTGGCCAGCCCTGATAATTCTGCATCCCTAGGTAGTTTCACTATTCTATGAAAGCAGCACTGCTTATTTTCACTGCAACCTCTGTCAGAGAAATGTTTAGCATATTTAACACTGCTGGATCAATATGGTGTCCGGGAGCAGCGTCTCTCGCGCGCCACAATTAATTCACTGATGTCGACCTCTGGCTTGAGTTTTAGCGGAGCCAACATCAGCTGCCTGCTGATGGAACAGAGAGAGACGTAAAGCAAACGACCTGTTTTAATATTCCTCATCAAAGCACGTGGAAAAAAAGATCAAATGGGACAGGAACAAGCTGGATCTTTTACATCGACCTTAAAGTAAGACACGGAACATGCAGGCTGCGACAAAGGTCAGCTCCCTATTGATCTTGGTTTCACCAACACTTGCTGTCATGCTTAGTGGGATGGTGGTGCAATAAAAGTTTTAATGGCGAGTTTAAATTCTTAAAATCCTAGCACCACTGTTTGCATAATATGTCTGAAAAGAATCTGTATTACTGTACACTATTAGTATAGTTAATGAGTCCTTAGTGCCAGTTTTCAACAATGACTCAATGGGTTGTGAGGGGGGTGCATTCCAGGAGTCAATTCTCACCCCAGGTTGCAAATAATACAAAATTCTTCATAATGATATTGGCTGTTGATTAAGCTTTAATGCCCAGGTTTTGATGCCCTAACCCCAAACCATAAATCTATGATTAGCCCAGCCGCTCAGCCATTATAGATGTGGTTGAATGGCATCATTATTTACTGAGGAATTCAATGGTTAGTGTTTTTTCATGTGAGGGGGGTATATGTCCAATGTGTCATTAGGTGCTAGATTTGGGAGGGCCAGTGGCCTACTGCTTGAAGCGTTCCCTGTCAACTCTTGCAACTCCAGTCTCTTCTCATTGAAACAGACTCAACGATGGTGGAGCGCCAGTCAAGTGAGATGGAGTAAGTTTTTGGCTGAGATGGAAAAGAGAAAAATTCCTGTGTAAATCCAGATGTAGCGCTCCAACTTCTGCCAGAGCCGATTCAAATCTGGGTCTATTGGAGGGTCATGTGTCCCGGGAGTGAATGTCAAAGATACTCATTCTCAATAATTATAAAAAAGCAGGGTGGTTTGGCCAGAGGGAAAGGGTGTAGCATATTTATTGACAAATGTTTGTGATTACTTCTCCAGTGCTTTAATAGTGAGACAATTGACTGTTATCACGTTATTGTTTTATTTACAGAAAGGTTTGATTGCTTGAGTTGGTGGGGTGGATGCTCCTGATCCACTGTGGTGATGTGGAAGCTACATTCCAGAGCTGACCTATGACCTGTGACTCCTCAGAAGTTTGGCTGTGCTCAGCTTTAAAAGTACTATTCAAATTCCCTACATGTCAAAAGGCACCAGCTGAGGTGATCTGCTCTGGACCCGACCTTCTTCTGAATGCATTACGCTTTGAAGCCATTCCGCCTGGAGGAAGTGTACATCCCATCTACCACAGAATTCCAAGACATGGCTGGGAAGTACTGTTAATGTGATGTATGGAATATCCCACTTTTTGAAACGACTCAGATACTGCCAGGGCTAAAGCATCATGGGATGTGTGAGAAAAGTATTGCAGTAAATCTAATAGTTAACCATTAATAGAAGATTGTTGTTATAGTCATAGAAGCAGTGTTATCTTTCTTCTGAAATTTTAACACGAGACCTGACCTGGCACACGAACATTGGTCACCATCTTCAGTCATCAATGATCGAGGGGATTAGCTTCTGCTGGTTATCTGAAGCCATCAATGACAAAGATAGGAAAAAGTAGGCAGATTAGATGAGAGCGGCATATTTCCGTGCTCTCTGATCGGGTGAGGGGAATGATGGATGGACTAATACCTGCCTGAGTCTTTCTGCTCTCCTGGCTTCTGCTTTATTGAGGTCTTTAGATTCACTTATCTGCAGGCCCCTGGGTTATCTTTCACTACTCTTCCAATGACAAGTGCCACCACGGAGAAACCCTGCAGGCAATATTTTCCCTAAACAAAGGAATTGACTCTCTTGATGTTTTTTTTGTTTTTTTTTAATCTTCTGTAATGCACATCAAAAAAGAGGGATTTATTTTCATGTTTCATAAAGATCAAGTCTCTTTGCAGGTCATAACTAACAACTAATAATAGATAATAACCGATTTTAACATGGTGTTATCCTATTTTGTCATAAAGAGAATTATGAATCTTCTATTCTGGGTGTGTGTGAGAATGATAACATTTCATTTCCCATCACACTTTTTGGTTTCCTTATCTAATTCTGCACATTGGACCATGACCAAATAAGCAGCAATACCTTTGCATGAGTTTGAACATCTGTGTTTGACAATTGTCAACATTGTGCCAGTCAGCCTTGTTTTCCCGGTGCCAGCGCAAACACCAAGAGGGTGGGAACAGAGGTGGCAATTCAGTTTTCGTTTGATTTGAGTTTATCCTTTTGACCAGGCTTTATTTAAACAAATGGTGTGATCTCAGTGACTGACATCAGCATGAAGTGATCCAGAGCGGTATTTCACAATTATTTTCAGGATGGGCTTTCTCTGCTTTCCTGCTTTGTTTGTCATGAATCCTTTTTTCCGCCCAATTTCAGACCAGTGGATCTCATATCTGTATGACGTGTGGTGAGTAAGATGTATGTTTCTGTATGGATGAATCAGATTTAAAATGATTTGGGGGGGCTTTTGGATGGCCACATCTCACATTTTCCTTGGCCGTCCTATTAAGTCAAACTGGAGCCACAGTGAGGATGCTTATCTGCCTTACCTTTCACTGCCCCCGGGGAAAGTAGCGCCACTATTTCCCGCATGAGGATGAATGTGTGGGGTCATTATGCAGGATCAAGTCCAGATTCTCCCCACCACTGGAGGCATGACCTGACTGGGTATTGACAGTATCAACTTTTCTCAGGAGTAACTGGCGCAGTAAATAACCAAAACCACCTTCATTCACTGATCAAAATAGCAGTCAAGACGCTAAATGAATGCTCGTAGCAATTATCAAAAGTAATGGTAGAGTACCGAATTTCTCCAAACACAACCCTCCAGTGACTGATGTGTAAAATCACCTTATTAAATTCTGACATCTATCCAGACCCAGAATTAAGGACACTTGATATAATTTTAATGAATGCTTCCTTTTGTGCAGATGCACACTTGTATGTTCTCTCCAGTCCTGCATCGGGTCTTTCTTGTTTCCTCCCACCAAACATAAACACTGTTCTTGTGTGTCCTGTGATGGACTGGTGACCTTATACCCACCCAGTGACCACTGGGATAGACTCCAGCACCCCTACATAAAGAGCATGACATCTCAAAACTAGAAAAGCTGCTCATAAGTCTTACTTGTTGTATTTATTTAGCAATGCTCACCAAAAAGGCTCGAAATTCCTCCTAAAAACTGGAAGCACTGTAATAATTATTATGTTCATCATGTATTATCAGTTAAGGAATAGACTTAAGTATGTGTAGTTAATAATAAAACACATTAGAATATGAATGAAACATAAGTCTTCTACTTCCTGCGAGTTGATGTCCAATAAGTTTTGGGAAAGTTTACCAGACATTTAGTTAGTGTGACACTTTGCAGAGAAGACAGGAACACTGTGATGTCACCTGGTTACCTCAGATGTCCAGGCTTCTCTGCCTGAAATCGGGACTTGTTTTATGCAGTGCCCTCGGGCTGGATACCTCAAAAAACTCTGACAAACACCCTTTACTGTTTGCCGAGCACTTGCTTTTCAAAAGAACGGATGCATTTCAACGGGGAGCACAAACAGCTCTGGCTGTGGTGCATTGTCAATAATTTCAGCTTCATGTAGCTGCTGCCTGTCTTGACTGTAAATATGAGATATAAAAGCTGAAGATCAATTGTGACAAAAGTAAAAAAAAAAAAGAGATAATAAAGATTTCTAGAGTGACATGGTGGATGTAAAATAATTATGTGTCCTCTTGGGAAATTTGCCAATAAACTTGGTCTCACTGTATTATGGATCCTTTTCCAGCTGATTGAGAATGGCTCACATAACAGCCCTCCTGAAGTGGAGATGGATATTTAATCACAACTGGATCATCGCTGTGCATGTGTGGCACCATGGAATGGTATTCGTATGATCTGTATCAAGTTCCAATCAATTTCCGATCTTAAACTTGCAGCCACAGAAACAGTCGCTGAACAAAGGTGAAACACACCAGCTGAAACCCCACGGAGAGGCATCACCTTATTCTACGAGAAATGATCAAAAGCCTTCAGAGCGGAGCAGATGTTAGACAACACGATAATGTTGTAAAGATAATACTTTAATCACAGTGCACTGCCGACGATACAAAATATCCAGTCTGTAGCATTCAACCTTAAATTCATCATGAGTTGAAGGACAGTGGCAGATGAAACATTATCCATCTGTTCCGTGTCCGCTCGCCTCTCCTCCCGTCTCCCCCACCCCGCCCCTCCCTTGGTGGGGCTGCAGCAGCCCGTGCATTACAAGTAGAAGGCTGATGATTACATTGTTGGACTGAGAGCGATGCTCATGGTGCTGTAATCCCAGCAGTAATCAATATCGCCGGCCGCTTCCCCGTCCCATCCCTTTTCCACCGCATGTAAAATATCCCCGGGCAACACTTAGCCCACACTTTAATTATTCTCTCAAAGTCATCAGTGGCAGGGGCCAATACTGGTCTGAGTATACTACAAATGAATCTGTTTTTTTGTATAGGGCCAGTTTCTGGTACAAGGGCTGTTGATAGACGATGGCCACTACATAGGTTATTCTGCTGAAGCTACAGTACACAGAAAGACTGCACATAAATAACATTATAGTATAAACAGCTAAACTATGTTGATTTCCATCTGTAGATTGATATTACCGCCTGAGAATATTCTCAGCCCTGCGATTGGCTGGCGACCAGTCCAGGGTGTACCCTGCCTCTGCCCGTTGCTCTGGGATAGGCTCCAGTCCCCCCGCGACCCTCAGTGGAGGAACAAGCAGTAGAAAATGGATGGATGGATGGATGGATGAATATTCTCAACCCACGTCCTCTACTAAGGATGAATATATATATAATGAGGACCTCATGTGTGGTCAAACAGGGGTGGGGGGGATTTGACAGGTGTCTTTTCCACTGACAGGAGATTTAATAAAGATGGAATCATCATCACTGCTCACTTTTGTTTTTATCTGCAATGCCAAATTGTGCTGGGGATGTAATTTACAGGAGGTGGCTGTGTAGTAGCAGACAGGAATTGAGTCTTCACCCTTTTTATGGTATGATATTCACTAACTAGAAAAATATATTTGGAGAAATTAAGGAGCAGATAAACTATGCGCATATAAGAATATGTGTTAAACATATGATTGTGATACACACATTTTTTATTAAGAATCCATCTGAAAATAGATATTTAATAAAAGCCTAGTTAAAGACAAAGATGGATTCCCAAGTTTATGAAGTGCCACGTAAACATAAAGAACATGAAACAATTTGGGAAACACAGGCTTTCACTGCCTGTAATATCTAGCGCCCCCTTAAGTTTGAGAGCAGCTACACTAAAAGATAACAACAGAAATCTTTATTGCCCAAAGTTTAGACAGTGTTTGTCATTGTATACCAGGGGTTAAGTTACATCAGCTCAATTTGTGGAAAGTTCGTGTTTTGTTTTGCTTTATTAACTTCTGGTGAAGAGTTATGGTTGTAATCATCCATTAGTCTAAGAGCTAATTTTATCAAAAACACAAAATAAGACCAGAGAATGTCTGCCTCTTTAGCACACTGTCTGTAGCCAGACAACAAATGTGCAAACACCAAATTTAACCTTTAAAAGTCTATGAGGCTGCTCCAGACCAACGCCCGTTAAAAATCAGGATGAGATGATGAAACCTTCGTGTTTTTTTGAAACACCAGACTGATGATGGAAGAGCTGAGGGCTAAAATTAGAAGACCATCTACTACATATTTTATCTGCGTTCATCATGTGAAGGCGAAGAGAGGTCAGCAGTCCAGAGCTGAACCGTCTCTCTGCCTCCACGAACAGTAATCAACAGAATCAGACCTTTATCTTCTCTCATTTGTATCAGGTTATTTGTTGCATCTGTTATGCATTTGCCAATATACATCACTTAGTTACCCTAACATAGCTGTAAATTGTATTTTCTTGGCTTCAGTATTTCCTTCTCAACCCTCTCCCAAGACAGAAAACGTTTTTAGGACAATGAATTTGTCTTTAGATGTTTTCAAATAGCTAAAAATCCGTTATTTAGATCTTTCAGCAACGGTGCACCAGCTAAACAATTTTTTTTTTCTCTTCCAGCATTTATTTATGTTGATGCAGCTATTGATCACGCTCACAAGGAAATGATGTCTCAAGGCTTCAGTGTTAGTAGGTGGGCCGGGACATTAATCAGGAAATCAATTGTGCTGTCGATTGGCTCGGCTGTGTTTGGGAAAGGATGGCAGTCTGAAGCCTCAGTCAGACTGAAGTGAAAAGCGACTTTGTTTTTGCAATCACAGTGCAATTTTACAATTTGTTAAGGAATCTGAAGTGGCTCTGAAGGTTTAAATGTGCCTTTCAGATAAAGTCACAGTAGAAATGTATCATTATCCCTTATATCATTATAAGGGAAGGGTGGTAGTATGGGCCAAGATTCCCAAACTCAACTTGTACTAAAAGCAAATTAATAAATGAAGAATATGAGTCTTTGATGTCTTATGTACTTTGGGCTGGTCTTATAAAGACAGGTAGTGTAATCCAAACATTTGGAGCTGCCACTGAGAATAGTCAATCATCTCAAACCTGCTTCTTGGGACATCCGGGACTATCTAAACTGCTGACCAGAAGGTTCTCATGGGATTGTAAAACATGCATAAGCTCACATAAGTAATGAAGCAAGTCCATGTTTCTGTGTGCCAGTCAAGAAGCAGGTGGATGCATTTAGCTGCTGTAAGCACTGATCTGATGAGTGGTCCTCCCAGGCCAAGTTATAGTACTCCAACAAGAGAATGTGGAAAAAATCTCTCAACATCCTTCAGAGGAAAGTAAGGCTCTGCATCGGAAAACACCATCACTGTTGGAATCTGACTTGAAGGTGCTATTGATGATTATTCATAAACCTATGCCCAAGGGAAGCCAAAACCACCAACAAAGTCAAGGTTGAGATGTGACAATCTCAGTCTTGTTTTCATGAAGACACAGGAAATCAGAATTCAACCATTCGGGGATGTCACCCAAACAAATTAACATTAAGATTGCTGGGAGTCTTGGCAGTCTTTACAGGCATGTAGAACATTGTACATTGTCCCCATAACAATGAAAATAAATGTTACTTGAAAACAGGGCAGAAAGAAGAAGAAAGAGCTTTATTTTTTATTTGTCATTATATAATTGATTGCACAGTAAAATTTCAAGGCCAGGTGGATGTTTAGAGGAAAAAAAGGATAAGAGTAAATCAATGTGAATGTGTGACTTTTAATGTTGCTTTTTAGAATTAAAGAGATTTGTGCAATAGATAAGAAGGACTTATTTGCTCTCACTTGAACCAACCAACCCATAAAACTTTCAAGCAGCATTGTTCTGTTAATGCAACAACAACCCCAACATGCACACATTTATTTCCAGACCTTTATTTGACACGCAGATCGAGTGTGTTCTCATGGTACTATTCTGCATTGTGACAAATTGAGATGTGAGGGAAAGTTCAAGGATTACATGAAGCATGCGGACCACACTGTTTGAATCCTGATCAAGAGAACAACAATGCAAGTATTCCTGGGGTGGTTCGTTGATGTTACCCACCCACTCACTACCGCAAGTTCTTTTTGAGATGCACTTTTCTTTCCATCTGGCAACTTGCTATTTCCATCCCTGCATGCCAGGATGTCTCTCCTCCTTCAGACAGCATTCAACAATACCAGCTCTTTCTACAGCTTTGAGGCCTGGACATCAGAAAATAAGGAAGCTTAATTTAATCGAATAGACATGAAGAATAGAATGGACTGACGTTACACGGGTACGTGGAGGTAGTGTGTTCAAACTCTATCTTGGCCATCCTGCTTTTTTTTTTAGCTGCGCAACTTTTTCACCCTGTAGCTTTGAAATGGTCCTTGTTAGTGTGGGGCTTGGGCAATGACGACAAAACTTGCAGAAACAAGTTTGACTGCACCAAATCTGTCAGGTAGCATCATTATCTCTAGAGTTTCCCACAGTGAGCATCTGGGAAATTGTCGGAAAACCATCTTGTTGTGGATGCAAATGAACCCCTTTGAACTCCATTTCCGTATGTAGGTGTTTATGACTGTCAATCACCTTTACGATGTTAAAAGTTGAACAAATAGTACAGCCAGTCACTCTCTGTTGATTGGATTATGCGATGCATGGCAGATATTTTTTGACTATTTTCCAAAAAACCTTTCACCTAAACATCATCATGACTCTGCCTATGACTGTAATATTGTCAGTATGAGACTTTGTTACAAATTAGGACTAATGATAAAAGCACTTGAAGTTTCCATATCTCCACTTCTGACACTGTGTTCCCACCAGTCATTAATAAGATGCTGAGTTTTTGATTTATCCATGTGCACAATGTGCTTTTTCACATCAGCTGGTGCAGGAGGGGGGCTCCATGCAGCAATTTCAAACCAGAGATTTGTTGATTCCCTAACTGCACGTGCTAACTCAGTGTGCACACTGTGTCCTTCTCTGAAGTATGGGACCCTTTATGCCTGCTATTAAAATGCCTCTTTTGTCATCAGACCTCCGTTGAGTGGCACTTGACCACATCAAAGCATGGGGGTGCTCTCGGATCCGTCAAACTGCTTCTGAAGGTCGAAAGATTTCTCTGTGAATATTCTCAACCTTGATAAAGGAAGAAAGAGGTAGGAGGAAAAGCAAAGTGAAGAGCAATATTGCTGTGTCAGGTTCTGCATAAACTCAAACAAGTCACACATAAAGTTTAATCACATTTGCACAATGAATAATCAAGTCCTTCATTTAAATGTTTTGAGCCTGATGCAACTTCCTATTTTCTCAAAGTTTAGGGGCTTTAAAATGAAGTTTATTTAACCACAGTGTTGTGTTATGCGTATGTGGGCATATTGAGTCAAATCGTGTTTGTTTTATATTCTTTAGTTGGTTCTCTCTGCAGGTTAAACCTTGTGCGATATTAATTATGTTCCATGACCCATAAACAGTGGCACTTTCCTCAAAAACCACATTATAAATATCTAAACTTCTGGCTTTTCCAATCACAATACTGCGTCAAACAGTAAGAATCCCATGTGCAAATCATTCCATTTAAACTGTTTAACTAACCAAAAGCTGACTGAAAATGGTTCTATGATTTGAACTCCTTGGGAAATGCTGAAAAACAAACACAGGGAGACATGTTTTCTACAGAGATTGACAGCTCTCAATTCTTACTCTCTCTCCCTCACTCTCTGTCTCTGTCTCTCTCTCTGGTTTCACATGATCTTTTATCATCAGGTATTCTTCCAGTGGTAAATTCTGTTTCACACACATTGCCAAATTTACAAAGTCTCCCTGCAGTGTGCTTGAGTGTAAAAGATGGATGTAACAAAGACTCCCTCATGGTTTGGTTGACATATTTAGAGCAAAGAAGTTGAGCAGATTTTTGAACTCAGTGTGTATACACTTTATCACTGAAAATAATTTAATTGTTTCAGCCTCAATTTTTCTATTAACAAATAAAAGTCTATTGATTGATTGATGCTGATTGAGGATTAGCAATTCACATCTAATGCTAACCAGACTGACATGTTCCAATTTGTGCCAATGTATTTTGTTTGTTTAACTTTTAGTTCAGGTTTAGATCTTTACTCGGTTTCTTTTCTACTTTTTTTTTTTTTTTTTTTGCATGTATCAACAGGTCATGTGTCAATATTTCACACACTATTTCACACTAATAGATTCACTTTTGCTCAGACAGGATTCTGTTTCTTGTTCCAGGCTGCACTGCCTGAGTGAAAATGCAGCTTTTTCTGTTGAAACTTGGAGCCATGTTTGATGTTTTCTTCAATTCTCTTGAATAATAATGGACACTTGAAATCTGACCTGTGTTTGACCTCTCTCAGGCACTCAGGTAATTACTCAGGAAGGCTAGTAATTTCAGAAAGTACATATCTTCAGACCGTCATATGTTTGATTATGTATTTGCCTATGGTAATGAAGCAACACCTGTTGGGAAAGATGTTGGAGACAAGGATTAGATGAGAATTTGTTGAAAAATGGAAGGAAGGTGACTTTGTATGCATAACCTGATGACTGAGCTGACCAGCTCCTTTTTTATTCAGGAATATACTTCCCTCCCACTTCCCAGCCCAATCCTCTATGGACTAAATAACACACGTTTGATTAATTCAAATGCAACTTGTGTGTATAGAAATTTGCTTTCTCTTCTGTCAGAGGGGGGATACGAAGTATCATATAGATCTCCACAACAGTCAACAGGGTCTTTGCCTGCTGTAAAGTACTAGGATGAAATCCTCATGGAAGTTGTCAGAGTTTACATTTGAGCCATGAGCCCTGTGAGCTATGGGTTTGGAACACATATGCAGTCATCATGATGTGGGCCATGTGGGCAGCAAGTGTCAAAAATGTATTGATGTACACGTACATATACATACATACACACATACAAACACAAATATACACCAACCAAAAAGTAATAGGCTGAATGAGTTTTTGTCAACTACCTTTCAGAAGAAGCTAAATGCTGGAAAAATAACAAAAATCTGCACACAGTATATTCAAAAAGTTCCAAGGCAGTTCATGAACAGCCCAATATATGTTCTTCCAGTTGGATCTGAAATTCATATTATTTTTTTTGATTTCCCAACTAATTCAACTTTGCTGATTTGTTTATCGAGATATCAAGTGAGAGATTAGTTACAAAATCACCTTAGAAAGTAGCATAGGATTCACAAAGCCTATCATATTTTTTGCTTTGATGCCACCTTTTTTTAAAAAAATACATAACGGTAAGTAATGTATATTTATGTGGAAATCCAGTCACTTCAAACAACAAAGTGAAATGAAGGGGGTTTGCTCTTTGTCAGAGCCACAGGAGTCTTATTGTCTGTAAAAATGACGCAGTGACTTGTTTGAAAACTGCAACACATGAAACAAACGTTTGTCACCAGATAACTGTAATGGTCCTCCACATTTGTCTGTGGAGTAATGGCCACAACATGGAGCTATCTCCCCTAATGTGTAACATCATTCTTTAAATTCAAATATCTTATTACAATTCAATACATGGAGTGAAAAGAGATGAGCATCTGAAGGAAATGCTCTGGGCCTGTCTGGGAATACTAAACACATTATACATATGCACAGAGGCCAATGCTCCTCACTGAGTAGAGAGTATGGATTTGCCAAGACTCTCACGCTGGCATTTTAATCCAGTGCGGAGATTGAACCTGTAATCCACCCTCATTTCAGATCATATGATACATACTGTACAAAAGATCTGCAGTAAGTTTGGCATTTGAGGATTTCATCAAAATGGGCAGATGAATGCAATACAGCACTTAATATGTGACCAACAACAGATATAACATAAACTCTACTGTGTACCATTCATCTGAATAGATGTTTCTGGTGAAAAAAATTGCTTTCTAATGCTCACACATGAGCAATTTTACAGTGACCAAGCACTGTTCCATGCCTACACTTAGGCTTAGGAAGTGTATCATGTTTAAGGATAGTATAGAATGCTCATCAGACATAACCTGAATGATAAGGAATGGAAATGTATTTAAAAAATGACATTACATTTCTTTGTCTTTCAGTAAATGCTTGTCGGGGAAATGTTGTCTGCAGACAGAACATGTTACTTTGCAGCAACGCTGGTGATTTAATGTTAACATTTAATATTAACATTGGTCGTTTAATGTTCCTCACAGTTTCTCCTGTATCCAACCTTTGAGGCTCAAGATGTAATATTGTATCAAACAATACACAGTGTGGTTATCAAAGGATGTTACACCTCAAAAACACCTCAACAACATGTCACACTTTGATACCTGCTCCAGTATACTTGCAAAAGTGAAATAAAATGATTTTTTTTTCCCATTATTCCTTTTCAGGAATGACAGTATGTGTGAAATCTTTTCTCTGTCAGGCTCTTCCTGTTACCAGAATGTCCCATCTTTATAATCCAGCCCTGTAAGTGCCCTCCTCCCCCCTTTTTTTTCAAATGTTGGTTATGTTTTGATGAATCCTTCTGCTTTTGGATCCACTTGGCTGATTCATGAAAGCGAGATGACAACATGAAACAAATTGTACTAGAAATAGATTTGAACCAAATCCAGCTAATCTCAGATATTAATTTTATAGAACAGACTTTGAATGCATCTGAATATTTCCAAATATTAGACAAGTGAAAGAGCCAAGGACAAAAACAAGACCCTTGAAAGAAAATCACCCCAGTCTTCAATATCAAGATTCAACAATATCCACATTCAGGTTTCACAGTTAGTCCAGCATCTTTCAATCAGACCCAACCAACAAGGTATTTCTGTTAATTAAATTACATATAGTTCTATTATTTTAAGAATAAATAGATAGTCCCTTATCATAAACAAGTATAGCTGAGTAATTTAAACACTCTATGTATGCGCTAGTATAGAAATGCAATGCTTTCACTTGTGTCATTAATCTGTATTTTCAAAGAATAAATCTCTACTCCCAGTAAATGGTGGGATGCAGTGAACTGGATGACAAATAGAACTGGAGCTCTCAAATTTGAATTTGTTGTTAAAAATATATATACAAAATTTGTAATGTTCTTTGCATAATTCTTTCATAGCACGAGTGTGTGTTTGTGTGTGTGTGTGTGTGCGTGCATGTGCGTGTGTGTGTGTGTATGTGTGTCTTCTTAAGCTCTGTGGAAAGCCAACAGAAAAAAAGGCAATATGGCAAAGTTTTCAAGAGGATTACAGATAGACTTTGTCAAACAACCCAGGACAAGGAAATCACTCACTAATCCTCCCCTCTGATGTCAGCTGCACAAAATGTCCCTTTCATCAGCAATAATTGAACATTGAGCTGACTACTGTTGTCCTGGAGTCATTCCCTCTGTCCTGAGCCTTTTGACTTTGAAAGTGTCTTGCTTCTCTATTCACCGTCAGATATTCGAGCTCAGTCTCATCGCCGCTGTGTCAAATACCAAAGTGTGGGCACTTCTGTCTTCTAGACAAAAAAAGGAGCGTTGCCTTTGAAAATGTGAAGGGCTTTAATGTCATTTGTGTGCGAACCCGTCAGCCTTATCGTAGAGATGTTGACACAGATATGCACCACCAAGTTAGAAGATTCTTGACGGCTTAGCAGTTGGGTTTGGTTTTTAAATTCTCACAAAATGGCAAAAGAATTCATGTCAACTGTGAATTGAAAGGACTGTATTGATCTCCTAAGCAGGTAGCATTTTGCGTAACTCAAGCAGTTGCTACGGTTGCTACGGCTAACAAAAAATAAATAAATAAAAAAAACGTTTGTGTATGAAAACCTGGAAATTTGTATTGTTATTGTTTTGTCTCTTATAATATACATCTGTGAGTGTTTTGTAAAGTAATAATGCAAATACAATTTATTAATGTCATTATTTAGTTGTATTATTCTGCCTGTGAACACTTGGTTTCATTTTCACCTGGATCATAACAAATAGGACAAATCATTCAGATTACCAGAGTACTGTAGCATATTGATCGCATTAAGCGGTAGATATTTAATTCTACTCCCTGTGAGGATTTTCCATCTTCTCCCTTGTTCTTCTTTGGGTTTTCCCCAGATTGCTGGTTTCCTCCCTCAGTTCAAAAACACAAATCTGACCCTAAACTGCTACCAGGCGTGAGCAAACGATGTCTGTGTGTCCTGTGATGAACCGGCACATTCCCACCCCGTGCCTGGTGACACCTGGGATAGTGTTCACCAACCCCTCATTAGGAATAACCTAAGATGGAGAGGTGGAAAAGGAAAGGAGCAAGTCTTTCAGTTTCCCCTTGATCAGCTCTGCCCACATGTGAGTCGGGCGCTCTGTGCCAGGCTGAGTTACTGAAATGTCAGAGATGCTTTTTGGGTTCTGTTCATGTATTTACAAGGAAGGACAAGCCGATAAAGTTTCTCCATTTGGGCCCGTTGTTTTCTCTAGTTTTTCCCAGCAGCAGGGAATTCTCAAGTCCTACCATCTTCACACGTGGCTTAGCCTCGGGCATTTTAAAGCCTCCTCACGACATACGCACACACACACTCACACACACACAGATGCAAACACACATATATATACATAGTTCTCCTTCCATCTCCTTTCTACGTCTGTCAATCTTTGTGTTTTCTTTTTCCCAGTTTCTCCATCTCTGTCTTCGCCCCCCCCCCTCTCTTTCAGCTTCTTTCTTCCCCTGTTCAGTGTTCAGTTAGTGAATCCCTCAGGTCTATACCGGACCACTTCCTTTGACACACACAGCAAAAGCCTGTCTGTCAGCTCTAGCACTGACAGGATGAGGCCAAGCTTCCCCAAAAGTTATGTGGGTGTACGTGAGCATATGCAAGTTTGAGCTGCACTCCATGCATACTTTTGCATGAACGTGATGCCACATGAGCAATAAAGTTTGAGTGCATGTGAACTAGTCACAATGTCTGAGTAATTGCTGTACAATCATTGAATTAGTACTTAAATATTGATTATTGTAAAGTTACAGCAGATGGTTACACAAGAGAAGCCAAATCCTTCATTTTTTCTAAAATGCTATACAACATAGTCCATCCATCCATTTGGGTGGAGCCTACCCCAACTGCCTTTGGGTAAGAGGCCGTACACTCCCTGAACAAGTTACCACATTATGATTATTAAAAAAAACAATATGCTTGTGTCATGTACCAAATCTTATTCTTCATTCACTAATATTTGGTCATAGCTGAGGTAATCCAGACCATAAAATTCAAGCTCACATTCCTGTGGCTAGTACTGTACACATTAGGGATTATTGGAAATATTTGCGGATGCAGGGATTTTAAAATCTATTTTGCTCCTCAGTAAACACCATAGGTTTTCTAACTCTTCAATTGAATGGAAGAGGGTGTAATCAATTGATTGAGTTGTTTGTGTTGTGTATCCATAAGAATCATAGACTTATGACTGTGAATAAAATCACCTAAATCTGTGTGGATCGAATTAGCGGATCTCAGTTTCTGCAGTGATAATTTCTCAAAGGTACAGTTGCATCCGGCAGTGACTCAGAATTCAATGTACGCCCACTGAGATCGCTGCTGAAGGTCAGAATTTACGAATGAGTCACAAGGTGATAGTAGCTTCCTCACAAAATGCTTGGGGAAAGAGGCCCGCCTGGACAAATTGCCTGATTGACTTTGCGTTCCTCTTCAAGGACGTGCGCTCCATCCTAACCTCTTTGTCTCTGAAGACTTGACTGGTGCAACGGAACAAAAACGTCGACGCCTTGTTTCAACAAATGAGAAATGACAAAAGCATAAATCATTCAGACTCTGCCAAGTAATGGGTTCAGCTTGACGCAGTCTCGGGCTGTTTGGTGATTCCACTGCTAAAAACTACCACGGATTTCTCATGACATTATTGACATGATGAAATGGGCTAAATGTTACCTGAACACTGCTGCAGCTGCAACCCACCCCCCCCAAAAAAAATAGACAATCTGAAATAGTACACTTTATTCATCTATTTTTTTAAATAACCATTACAGTGTGAGAAAGTGGATCAATTTCCTTATTGTGCTCATAATGCTACAATTGACCTAGGTAGTCAAAGTTGCATTTACATGTCAAAGGTCACTATACCTCTGTGAACTGAAACAATATGGAAAATTTCTATAGGGGCATTACCTTATTGATTGAAGACAGCTATCAATACTGCAGGTTGAACTATATATATTGAAAACTCCTTTATCCATCCATCTTCTGATGCTATATGCCTTAGCAGGGTCATAGGGGCCCTACATATAGACAAACAGTATAGAAACAAGCAACCACTCACATTCGCACCCAAGGCCCGTTCATAGTCGCCTGGTTTACCGATTCACACATAAACTGGATTTAGACATGATGGAAACACGTAAGCTCCACATGAGGAAATTCAGATCCTGGACCTCCTTGCTGTGCTAACCGCTGCACCCCCTGTGCTGTTGAAAGTGTATCTCTCTGCCATTTTGCTTAGACTCTTTGGCGTTATAAAACTGAAAGTTAAAGGAACATTTCAATTAAGCTCACAGCAGGAAAATGCAATGTCATTAATGTAAATTACGTCTTACATTTTTCAGAATTCACTTTATTTCCTTGACAAAACTGATATTCCATTGATGTTCTAATCTATCTTCAAGCCTATCCAATTATCTGTTTAGCCAAATGTATAATTACTCGTCTGTGTGCCAGCAGTGTTTATTAGGATTCCTTACACACACATTAAATTGCCTATAAACAGTTTCTAGGAGCCATTAGTGCATCATCAGAAATGATTTACTTAATGAGGGGGCGGGATGGGAATGTTTAGATGAGGGGAGGAGGCGGGGGTGGGTGGTGAAAACAGCAGCATCCACTGACTTTGGGGAAACGGGCAATTAGGTCTTGGCGAGCTTCAATGTTGCAAGAAGGAAATGGCTCCTCCCTTCTGTTGATGATAAATGTGAGCAAATAAAGCCGAGCTGCGTTTCAAAGCCAACAGCTCAGAGCACAACACACCAGTGGGGTCACCGTGGGTAGAGGGGCATGTCTGTGTCAGTGGCATCTTCACAACTGCAGGTGTGTGAGAGGAATAGTGATGGGTCTTAGCAGCTGTCCTGCGTTTATGATGATCGATTCAGGGTTTGGAAACGTACAACACAAAACAGTTCTGAACCCAGCACATCAGATGTCTTGATTTAATTCACTTATTTTTAATCACCATAATCAGCTTGCACAGGGGCAATGTTTCCTAGAAGCTCCTCTGTGTCATTTAAGTGAATAAGTGAAAATGTTGGTCCACTTCCTGTGATTAAAAGCTTCTAGTACTATTGTTATTTCATTTAGGTGGTAATGATGACTTTAGACATTGCTCTAAATCACTGTTAGCATTTAGATAACACTCACAAGTTGCTTTATATAAGGTCCATTAACCATTACCCTGCTGGAAATAGCAACAAAGCCCTGATAAACAGACCTTTAAGCTTTAATACTCCACAAACCAAAAAAAGTACATGTGGACTATGATAAAAGACATTTCACTTCTGTCAGATGGACATGGACCCATCAGCTACATTTCAGCAAGGTGATTAATGGACTGGTGGAAGGTCAGTTGAGGCGTTTGGGTTTATACCATTTGGGTTTATACCCTCAGATGCAGTTTGGAGAGACCCCAACAAGTGAGACGATGACACCATCGTCGAACTGAGTTTGTTGCAGCTGAACAAGCTCCACCATCATCCAGCCTGCGGGTGTGACTATAAAGCCCTTGTGGGCGCCTTTAAATGTGATTTTTGTTTTTCCCACAATGGTTTTGTTATATGGCAACTTGCAGAAATTCCAACAATCTCTCAACCTATTTTGGTTTCAGCTCAAAAAGGTTTGCAACTTCATGAAAGAATGCTGTAGAGATTTTTATGTTTTTGATGGTAACTTTTTAACCTCAAAACATTGCGTTACAAACTCCCTCAGATGGGCGTGGACTGGTGAGGACACACAATCACAAGGTTAAACAAAAAAGGAGATTTTAATTATAAAAAGTGAAGGGGATTTCAATGGATGTTCACACAAAAAACAAAAAAAAAACAAGTGGGAGAGGACAGGCCAAAGGTGCATTGTCAAAGAAAAAAAAATCTAACACAATTAGCTCTAGCTCTGTCCTACATTCAGATAACAGATTCTCAAAAGAAAAACCTCACTTAAGTAAGAGTGGCACCCACCACTTAGTTTCTTCAGCCACATGTTGCAGGTGTACAGAGGACAGCAGGCTTCCCCATGACCGGCCTAGCGCCACAAACCCAAACAAGAAGCAGTAGCCACACATACGAAACTCGTGAACAGCAAACGATGACGTCAGGAGCAGGCAGGCGGGCAAGAAAGAACCAGAGCTTCCTCTGGTTCTCCCTTATATGGTCATCTCCAGCGGCATTGGGAGGCGGCTTCAGCAGTGATGAGCCAATGAGATCTTTCCAGCAGCTCAGGTGGTACACCTGGAGGGGGATCAGGTGAGAGAGACAGAGACAAAAAAGAGAGACAGACAGACAGATGGATAGAGAGAGAGAGGGAGGACCAATACTATCTTTATTTAATTATTCTTAAATTGAATATATATTTTCTATTGTTGTTCTTGCAGAGTCTTTTATTAATGGTAATGTTTTTCTTTATCAATAAATGTTTGCTGATATGAAAATAAATGCTCTACTTAAGCAATAAATTAAAAGGACAGCATAGTACAGATTGCAGCTACCCTGGGCTGACATTTAAAGTCTTCTGCTTTAAAATGTTATTTCACCTATAATTATCTTTCATAAGTTCTTACAGGCTGTGTTCCTGAACAGCACAGAGAAATGTGTTTTTTGACTTCTTCCAAACAAAACTTTGAGAGCTTCTGTCATAACTTATTCACCAGCGAGTGAGGAGTCGTGTTTTGACGCCGAACTTCAAAGCTTCGCGATTCTATTTCATGTCGGCGTTGGAGGAAAGTCAAAAGGATGCCAAAAGTGAAATCCGCCACTGGGGTCAATGCTTCCTCCCAAAATGACAGCAGGGTCGACACCAGTCATTGTCAGCATGGAGATGTACAGTAGTGCCACCTGTCCTTGAAATCCCGCTCTAAGCATTAGCTTTGTCTTTTCTATCCACCGTGACCGGCTCCTCTGTCATCTGTTATTCAACCAAGGGATTGTCAACATGAAAGACGTGGCCACTTTGCCTTTCATCAAAATGACATCATCCTGCCGGCTATACTTGTCTTATTAAATTGAAATACATATTAAGAAAAAAAATCTGACGCATCATCCCTATTATTGAGAAGTTAATTCAAAAGCCTTGCTAATGCATAAAGGTTTGGCATCCCATCAGGGGGTCTGAGGCTTCCCCACTGACAATGAATTTGGAGGGAAAAAAATGGTGCTTTTAACTCAAACAGATTAATTTAGAGCAAGGTTTTTCTTTTCATCCAGGCAATATTATGTGTTACAATTCCCCGCATTAGTCACAAACCCCCCAGTGTGATTTTTATAAAAGGGTCTAAAATTGAACTCAAGTGAGGCTTTAAAATGTGAGCAAAAAAAAAAAAAAAAAGTTGAAATCCACCAGTGTCAGATGATCAACTAACCAAATAAATCAAAAGGACAGAAGCAGAAAAAGATGAGAGGCAAACCAGACAATGGAGTGCAGTAAAAGTGCAAATAAACAACATAAAACTAAAAGGAGGATTTCAAAAAGAAAAAGAAAATGACAAAGTGTCACAGTCCAGAGTACCAACTTACTGCAATCCTTAGTCATTTTCTACCACTATTTTATCACATATATTTGCATCTGTCTTGTTTTTACATACAATAATGACGTGGTTTCCACCTACCTATTCCTATTATTAGTCAATTATTAGCAATTGTCAAGTATAGACTGAATTATCTTTTAAATTGTGTCAAGTTTTTATTGTCATGTTTGTGTGTTGGATCACTTCAAAAGCACCCATTTGAAATTTAATACAATGTGTTTATGATTGGATTCCCATCTTTTTTTGTCATCCATTATGTGTTCTAATCTAATAATTTTAGAACTGGTTGGTTAAAAACTGAGCTGAGCTCCACAGTTTGGCATGTTTTCAGCATTTCAAGAAGGCTCTAGGTTCTGTTCTTGGCTAGCGACCTCCCACAGTCCAAAAACATGCACATTAGGTTCATAGTCTCTAAATCGCTGCTAGGTGTGAGTGTATGAGTAAATGGTGTGTACCCTGCTTCATGCCGGCTGGCCACAGGGACACACTCCAGAGCAGCCCACAGCCCTGATTAGGAGTAACATAAATGAACAGTGAATAAATAAACGAATCATCCCGACCATGTGGGATCCACTAATCAAAAATGGCTCAATCGGGGACCGCGCGAGAGCTCACAGCCCTTCAGATCATCATCATGTCATATTTAAAGATGCCACTTACAAAACAGATGTCCAGGCGCTTCTAAAGCCTACAGAGAAAATCGAATCCAACTCAATTTTAAAAGCAAAAAAAAGCATTCACAGCACTGGGGACTTTTTTTTTTCTTGGGAATCAGTATCGGGTTGTCCCTGGCTCAGTGTGACATGGCCCTATGTCACACATTAAGATAATTTAAAAACAGCACTCAAAAGTTAACCATTGGTGCATCTTTGTCATATGCCCCACTGTATTCAGAAGGTTTTTTAACTGATTCTTATGATGACTCTTTGTATGTGGTCTGTTTAAATAGAGCCTTTTGTAATGGTCAGATATACTCTGACAAAAATGACAAAATAGGGAAAGGTAATTCCCCTTAGCTGTATCTGTGTGTTTGAGTAAGTGGACAGCTCTGTCGCTTTATATTAGCCCAGCCGGACTGAAGGGAACCTCTTGACCTGATGCACTGTGCTTAACAGAGGCTGCTTCTTTTTCTATTTAAGTAACAATGTTTTGCCATTCTGGCCCTCTGGAGACCACAGAAGCAATTTCAACTGAACACCTGTCCTTATCTCCAACTTTTTTTTTTGCACCCCTGCCTGTCCTTCCTTGTGCTCCAGAGGACGGTTAATCCCACTGACACTATCAGAGACTGATGCAGTGTACCTGTGAACCTGTTATCCGGTCCTCTCCCCAAAGCTACCATCAAGCCAAGTATCATGGTTATAGTTCAAAGGCTAACATTCAGCCAAACATGTTGTAAACCAAATCTTCTACAGCAGTGGTTACCAAACTTGTTTTTTTTTTTTTTTTTTTTTTACAGCGCCCCCATTTGGAGATATAATAATTTTCAGCTGACCTGCTGTAACCCACAAATCTCAACTAAAAATGCTCTCAGACATTTGCTTTTTTGCAAGCTATATCCTTTATGTTATTACTTTGTAGCCTATAATTACTTTGTAACCATTGTGACTTTCAAAACATTTTCTCAAAACTGTCTCTCACAAAATGTAGAAAACCAATGCTTGAATTTCCCTAGTCTTGAATTCCTTCAGTCTTTTCAGTTGATGCTTCTGGCTGTCCTTGTGCTGCAGCTTTTTTTTGCATTTAATTGGTAGACCTGTCACAAACTTATCCATGAGAGCAGTGTATTGCTTATATTTTTAAACAGCCCTCCTCAACGTGTCCATTAGTAAAGTTAGAACCATCTTCCGTAGGTATCTTGACAATGGAAACAGTGTTTACAGTAGCCCTGAATAAAATGCAACAAAAGTAGCCTGCTAACACTGCTGTGTTATGAGTACAATGCTAAGTAAGATAGGAATTACCCCCCCCACACACACACACACACGTGGTCAATAACTTGAAACAGCTAAACATAAACAAACTTAAATATTGATGGAGGAAGCAAATCTCCTGGGAAGGAAAGCAAAGCCGTCTTTTGGTGCCTCAGCGTCTGCCTGAGCTTCAGCAATGCCCCGGCAGCTTCTGTAGATATGAAAGAGCCGAGGCGTTGAACGCAGTCTCTACCATAGCCCAGTCTCTTGGTGCTTAACTCCTTTTTTTTTTTTTTTTTATCCGTTTAAAACATAATGGCCACTTTGTTTTATCAGAGCAGTGCAACTCAATCCGCGTAAGAGTTGTCCACTCATTCAATTAATTGATTTTGCTGTCAACAGCCACTCTCTCCAGCGTTCCCCTTCTATCCTCTCTGCGGGCTCCTGATGCCATCTGAATGGTCGCGGCCGGGCCCGGCAGGTATTTAGGCTTTCAGTGGCTCAGGATAATGTGCATCTAGTGCATAAAGCTAAAAACGTAGCTGCTCAGGCTTCACTAATTCATTTACTGAAGCCCAAGGAGGGCTGCATGCAGGATATGCAGAGTGCATCAAATGACTGGGAGAGGTCAGGCAGGAGCACAGTAAACAAACTGTCTCTCAGATGAGAGCATTGGGGGGAAATCCTCGCATCGACTGCTCCCGTTGAAAGGTGGCAAAGGACTAAAATGCAGCCCATTCGGTTATAAAGAGTTGCAGTAATGAAACGCGGAGATGTTTCCTGGATTTTGGTGGTGAATTTTAGCTCTTCGGGCGCTTCTTGTGATGGTTATTTTTTCCTCCAGTACAGTCAGGCTGGTTTCATCTCCTGCATAACCCTCTCGCTAAGGAAACCAGGGCAACCACCTTTGACAACTCCCTCGACTCTTCTGGCTTATAGAGCCAGACAGCAAACACATGCACACACACACACACACACACACACACACACAAGCACACGCCAACACATACTGTAGGTGGTGATAGACAAATAAAGGGAACAACACAAGTGCATGCGCACACACACACACACACACACGGTCTTAGGTAAGGGATACACACATCCTGGCAGGAGGATGGATAGGGAGCAAGTGAGACACAGACAAATTTACCGTAAATGTAATTCCTATTTTATTCTTTGTTATTAATCATGCAGTCCCATTACCAGAGAAGAATGGCTCTCTGTCAATGTGACAAAAATCTTTTCAAATGGTACAAATACTCTCAGCGGTCTCCTAACATTTATTTAGTTTCAGCTTGCTGTTATCCAGGTCAATATATGCAGCAATTTATTTATTAAAATGGATTCAAGCCAGTCCTAACACCCAGCTGCACTGAGTCAGAGTGAAAGAAAATGTCATCTGGAAACTTTCTTCCATTTTTTTTTTTTAATGTACTCAGTTCCCTCACACCAAATTTTCTCTCGTGGCGTCAGAGGTACTGAGGCCCGTCTCTGACTGATGTGCTGTGGCACAAGTTGTCTTCGGCTGACGTGAGGACTGCAGAGGGTTTTGACAGTGTTCACTTCAGATATCCTGTTCCGAGTGGAGTTGATCAGAATAGACACCTCTCCCAGCACCGCCAGGCAAGTTCCGCGTCGGTCTGTCGCCAATGTCACAAAGTAGGGACTGCAACTGGATGCTCACTTTAAACATGGCAATGGCCTGTAACATCCTGTTAAACTCCAAAATATGTCACTTTGGTTTACTTTGCTCAAAGCACCTTGGGGGCTTGGGCTGTGTTGTGCTATGTTAGTGTGATTAATTGCTGTTTGATAATCACCAATAATGAACAAATATTAACAAAAATCACACTAAATGTAGCCTCAATTCACTTATCCTTCCCTCCCTTCAAGTGTCTGACCAAAGCCCCTCATCATCTATAACTTCGTCATGTCCCATTCACCGATAAATAAATCCAGATTTTATCATAATGAATATAACTAGCAAACTAAATACTTATTAGTTAGAAAGTTATTGGCATGTATGTTACATTTATTTGATTAGTAGCCGATTTGACAACTAGCTTCCGTCAATATTAATGCCGCACATTTTAGTAGAGGCGATGTCCGGTGAATTTATATCCTTTGTTGTTGCACTATTTTGAGTTCCCAAGAGGAGGAGAACATGGTTACTTGAGCCTACTATGAGAAATGACTGACATCTCGTCAGTCACACCCCATGTCTCTGATTGGTTGTTTTTCCTCGGGAACGGTGGTTGATTACAAATCAAATTAGAGGCGTCAGATGGGGCCAAAGAAAGCTGAATTTCTTACAGTTCCTTTTACTCATGAACTACTGGCAGTTTTAACAAATATAAAAAATGAGTTGTTGTTTTTTTTTTATTATTATATTGCAAACTCTACTTTTAACACCAGACATGAATCTCTTGGTTATTATGAAGTGGAAATTGCAGAATGCAGCTATGGTTGTGTTTTATTTAGAAACACAAATGTGGACTTGCTGAGACTTGATATTTGGTGTATGTGCATTCAACACGGGGCACTTTGGCTCTGAGCAGTTAAGGAAACATGACTTCTGAAAGGCAATTTTCTGCTTCATTCATGTCCAGTTAAGTAATCTGAAAGACAGTTATTGAAAAACAGCCTCTCAGTTTTCTCAGTGCTCTGTGTCCTCTCGGACATTAGGAATCAGTGAAACTGAACATTGTTTGAAATCCAGGTTCATGAGCGAGCATAGCAGCAGGTTTCCAGAGGCTTTTAAGGAAGGCCAAGCACCAGCCTCTCGTATGACGGCTGTGTGGCCCATCAGTGGAGCAGATAACTGAAGTAGGAGCTCTATTAGCCGTTAAAAAGGTTCCTATAACTGTAAATCATCGACAATTCCCAGTACTCATGGGAACCAGCCTGTGGATGAGAGGCAGGGAGAGGTTCACCAGCTCATCTCAGGGCTCTAAACTGTGCAACACAACTCAAAACTCAAAAGAGCAATAGTCTATAGAAAATGCAATGATTCTTCACTCTCTGAGATCCAGGCTTTGGCATTTTTTGTTTTCCAATGCTAGTAATAAGATATAGTTCAGATATTGTCAAATTCCCTTTGATGAACACTTCTTTTTTTAATTAGAAAAAACAAAGTGGTGAAACTTCTCATGTGTGAAGCTCACAAACTCACAGGACTCACAAAATCCATCTCATTACAGCCACCTTGCGGATTTACACCCTCTTCTGCCGAACTCAGCCGGAGTGTAACTGAGGACAACATTCCTGCTGAGTCCTGATTATGACCTCCCCAAAAAACCCAGGCACCAACACTGGATGGTGTGAACTGGTGAAAGCGAAGGAAGAGCAGAACAACTTAATTGGGTAAGGGGACCCCGTGATATGCTCGTTAAAAAGACAGAGATGAGTGCAAGGGGCAGACTATTATCCCAGCTCATTTCCGACATTAGACATATTTATTACTTTAATTTAGCCGTGCTTTTCTCATCATTGTGACTCTCTCTCGGTGTTTGACTGCTGGGTTGGCTGGCCTGACAGACCTCTCTGCAACACTCAGGTGAAGTGAAATCTCTGACTGATGGAGTTTTCCCCGGTGACTTGGCAACATAGCTAATGGCCTTGCTTCGGGATCACCCAGGCATAGCTTGTCGATACAATTCCCTTCCATTTTGCCTCTTGCCAGTTTCCATCTGACGAAGAGAGCTGTGTACCTTTCTCAAGAGGTCACCGCCCATCTCCGCATAATGCTTGGCCCCGGTCTTCTCCTTCACATCCCCTTTGGTCCTCCATCCTCCCGCTCCACTGAACTTCCTGTCATTGTGACAGCGCCCTACAGTACAGTGCATTACAGCCAATCAAGTTTCTCTCTTGTTCTGAGTGCTGCTGGCCAATGACTACAGCCAAATCACTCCATTCCACATGTGTGACTGAAAATGTGCTAAACTTATGAGATAGAAATAGGAAAAAAAAACATATAAGTGCCCCATCATTTCATCATCACAACACTGTTGGTTCAGCCATCGAAAGAGCTCTAAGAGAGAACGCAGAAGCCTACAAGGTTCTAGCTACTAAAAGTAGACGCTGTTTCATGCTGTGATCTTCAAGGTTAAAGGAGAGAAACAGGAAGTATCCACCAGACTAACTCCTGAACAGACTGATCTCCTGAAATCTTTGGAATAAAGTTGGGCTTTTGCTGTGAACGGTGCCCTACTGTGATCTCGCAGGAATAATAAGCAGCACACATTAACAGAGCAGTCGGCTCTCCTACCCTTGTGTTTCTGAGCCGGGTAGGTGAGGTCAAAATAAACACAACGGCTGTCCTGAATGACAATGACAATGATTGAGACTATATAAAACCAGTCATGCCCTGGCTCGATCCGTTGCAGTTGTGCCGTCATCCATTTTTTTAGCTCCCTGTGATGAAGGAGTTGTGATTTTAACTCCTTCACCAAAGTCCGATATGACAAGTTCTCCGGAGCTTCATGGGTGCTGTGAATTGTGTCATGCCTGTCCAGAAATATGTCTGTGTTGTTATAATCAATGGGACGAAAAAGCAAAAACATCTGCCTGGAGACAGACGACTACCATAACGACGGCCACGCACTCCTTCGTTCTCCCAGATCAGTTTCCCCGAACCCACCAGTAACATTTTCTAGATATCACCATGTCATAACATCCTCAACAGGTGAGGACAAGCCCCCCTCCACCTCCAACCCCGCCAATCACCTCAGCTTTAAAAGCTCAACCAGGGCTTGCAGTGTAAAAAAAAAAACGTCATCTACCGGCAGAGAGGAGGGAGGCGGGGGGGGGGATCTGAGGATTAATGAAAGCACAACAGAATAAAAACCTTTGTTTGCTGTCACCAGTCAAGTGCAGAACAGCAGGAGGCTGTCAACCTGGCCTGAGGAGAGCACCGGTCCCAGTCACCCAAGTCAAAGTGTGCCGTTCTGGTTCAGCACTGAACCAGTTCAACCTGTTCAACTCTGTCTCAAGGGTGAGCATCAGTCAGCCGCAGATTCAAGGCCACGCATGGTTGCTCTCATTAGTATTCTGAAGCTGTTTACCTGCGAAAAGCAAAAACAAACGCCTTAGACTGAAGTGTGAAGTGTAAAACAGGGACCTGTCTCGTTTTTTGAAGCATGGAAATCATAATGTGTAATTTTTGACATCAAAACGGAAACCTGAAGGCGGATAAAAGTCTTTTAGTTGGCAATATTTCACTGCTGGGACAATGAGAGACTTTATTTGTTGATTCATGCATCGCACTTCTAAAAACATTTTTTTTAAAAAAGCAGCAAAACCACACTGACCACTACATTTTCCACCTCTACTGTTTCTCCTTTTTTTTTTAATAAGAATTAAACAAGAAAACTATTTAATGTCACAGTAGGCAAAAACCATTTCATTTCAAAAGGCTGAATCAACTATAGTGTGAATTGTATGTATATATACGTATATATAGATTTATCCACTACTGATCACACTGAGGAGAAAGCAGAAAGAGAAAATAGGGCCGTACATCCAAAAATAGCAGTAGAGCTCTGAAGTACTCCTGTCATGTCCTGGTACCATCCCACTGGGTCGTGGTTTCATCACTAAAACCAAGCAAGGCTAAGCCTGAGCGTGTAGTATAGCCCCCACAAGCAGCAGCAAGGACAGTGAGCCAACGTGACCCCATGACCTTTAGTGCATTCCTGCAGCTCACAGCCCCATGCACTCTGACAGTTCCACCATGCCATTGGGTAAGATGGACTACACAGCAGTCTGACTGCCTACTTTTGATTTCTGGGTAGATAAACATATATGATGAAAGTTAACTAAATTACAGATCAAAACATTAGTCATTACCTGGTGTTTTGTCTTTAGTACTTACTATACATGTTGAGGTTGTTTTTTTTGGTACATTTAGGAGATTGCACCACATAATCTTTCTTCATCTGTGACCAAAATAATATTTGTTAACTGTCATAGTTTCTGTTTTCATGATATGCATTAACACATGCAAAATATGCTTAATGCAGAATTAATTTAGATGGAGTCATCATTTATATTCAGGACAGAAAATAAAATAAAAACACTATCCATTCCACTCCCCTCTCAGTTTAAAACTCCCCAAACCTTCTGTGGGAGCTCACGAAGAGTAATTTTAAATAAACTGCCAATGACAATTATTTTCTTGCTACTAACGTCCTCAAAATGTGCTGATACAGCAAATATTTATGCACGCTAACTGCCCAGTGTTGATTGATTCGCCTGTTTTGTTGTTCCCAGCAACTAAGGCAAAACTTAGACTCTCTTCCTTGAACTTTCTGGAAGTCTCATTTTGTGGCACTTTCATGTCACTAACTGGATACTCTCAGCACATCCGGCCACAGTTGGCACATGGCAGCCTCCGACACTTTGCTGTGCACATAAGCTAAGCTGGCTAAACTGAGCGGTGCAGTTTTGTTGTTTCCATACAAAATATTTCTGGCTTGTTGTGGTAATGAAATGCAAGTTTTCACTTGTCAGTCAGCAAAACTTTCTTTGTATTTTGTTGGAAAGCACAGAGGTCAAGCTTGTGGGGACATGTGCTCACTCACTTTTTCAGTTCTTTAGTCCTGATATTTGTGTATCTGGATTTCATCCCCAACCTGTAATTATCAGTTTTGACAACTAATTCAGTGTTAATTAAACTGCCATAGTCTGAAGTTAAGTAAACTGTGCATGTGTCTGAAAATGGACTGTTTTGCACTTTCACCCTATTGTGAAGTAGGAATTGGGCTGATTTGAATAATCCCGACCTCACACTGGCTATCTCCTCAAATATAACCACACCTATCTGTGCATGATTCACACTGTGCAAAGAGGTCCTGGAGCATCTATGGGGGGAGCTAAGACCACCTGTAGGTGGACCTCAAACTAGCTCATTAGGATTTAGAGGGAAAGGCAGTCGGACTGGACGTTCTGAGCAGGACTGTGAAACAGGCGTGTTCAGAGTCCAACGGTGCTCAATTCTTTGTTTAGACATCAAAGAACTATGTTAACTTGAATAAAAAAAGCATAGCATGTCAACTTTAAATTTGTTTGGGATTTTAAAATTGTGTGTGTGTCAGTGGACACAAAGTTGATGATCCCATTTTTGACACCAGCTGACTAAGTCTCGAGGTGTGTGTGCTCAATGAGACTAAACACGGTCTTTGCTTATTTCATAACAGCGGCGCCGGTCTGCACTCGCTTCTTGCGTTTGTTTTGAAGTGAGCGCAGATCTGTTGGGGGGGGTTTGAACTTCTGTGCTCAAATGAAAATTCGATATCAAGCAATATCCAGTTTAAAGGTGTGCTGTGTGGGAGTCGTGCATGGAGCAGCCAGCAGAACACTCCTCTCCTGACGTATTCCAAGAAAATAGGACAGAGACGATCGACTCTATCCGCTGATTTGGTTTGTCCAGTGCGGTTTTAATAATCCTAATGACATTTCTGTTGATCATGTGCGGCGTACATGTAACTCACTCTCAGATGAGAGAATCATTTTATATTTTTATCATGACACGTGATACTCCTACATGTTTGAGAATGGAAAGTGGGATGGAAACTGACATAACTGGTCTTCCTGGCCTAACCCCAACTCCATTAACCTTAAAGGGGCAATAAGCACATTTTTTTCCCACCACAGAGTTCGCTGTTGTGGGCTTATTGTAGACAAAAGCAAGGTGTGGCATGAGCCACACTGTCCTATGCCTCTGCTCTCTGCTTTTTAACAAAGTCTATGCATGATCTGAAGTGGGACACTACATTGCCAAATTGTGGAACATATCGAGTAGTAAGTAATTATGACCCAAACAAGGGAACCCTGCAAGTTTTGTCTGGAAATTAATGGTAATTCCACTAATTTGTTTTTTCAATTGGTGTCTGCTCATGGCTAATGCTGTTGACAGCAAATGACAGTTTAGTTCCTAACATATTTAGAAAATGACAGAAGTAAGTAGCTTTCCAGTAAACACAAACTTTGTTTCATTCCACTCTACACCATTTTGCTTCAATAATACACCCACTGGATATGGCCTTTTGTGGGGAGAGGCAGCCAAGGGCTCTAAGAGGAGGGAGGAAGCGGTGACACAAATGAACTTGCATGAACGCGTGGCAGGACTGGGATGTAAACAAAGAGCCGGAGATCAACGTACACAGAGGGTGCGACATTGTGCTCCACTCCAGATGAAATTACACTTTAAATCTTCACATAGAGATTTCTTTAGTTCCTTCTATGTAAAAAAAAAAAAAAAAAGATGAATTTTGATTATGGCCTCTTTGACCCTGTTCAAAGCAGGGATAACGGATGTGTTGGTCAAAGGATGCTTTAGATGGTGGGAATGTATATATCTGTCAAAAGGGGACTGTGTAAAGAAGCTATAAAGAAAGACTAGAGATGTAGGTGATGATCTCTTCAGAGGGAAGACGTGTGAATAGAAGTAGAGCTGGCTTTATGATTAACATCTAAACTGTGTTAAAGAAATGTAAAATACAAAGTTACTCTTCCTTTAATTCCCCCCAGGAGGGACAGGAATGCCCCCTGGACAGCTCAGCAGAACCACTCAAAACTGCTTCAAAATGACCAGTTAAAGAACATCCATGATACTCTCAGGGCCTATTTTCTGTTAAATTAGGGGCTCGAACTACTTCTGGGATATCACCAGGATACTACAGTGCTGCCAGTGGAAGCAAAAACTCTGAGCAGAACGACTGTGGATCAGCTACCACCAATGTAGCAATTTTGGGAAGTTTGACAAAATGGAAGGCCTGCTCAACAGGAATTCTGACTCACTTGCTGGAATGTTTACAGATGAAAACAATCAAATATTATTTGTGATTCACGATCCACGTGTGTGACACAAGCCTACAAATCTAATCAAGCTCACATCCGGGACATATTCATGTGCAATGAAACCAGTCCTCTCGTACCTGCTTCACGGCTGTGGACGTCTACCTGCCAGTTCCGCCGGCGGCCAAATATTACACAGCTCTTTTTTAATGTGCTCCATAAATCCTACGGGGAAATTACAGAGGCTTGGTCACCGCCATTTGTGACAGATGGAAAACCTTTCCGAAGGGATTAGGATGCCCCGGACTTGTTCTCGTTCCCATTTCTTTTAAAGCCCGGGTATCAGCAATCTGTCAGCTGCCCTCCGGATCGCCTCGACAGAGGTGCACATGTCTCGGCTCACCCCTTAGCGGAGACATGATGAAATTCTGCCGTTATGACCTCTCTGTCTCTGCCATTCACAGCTGTCAGGCAACACAACGACACAATGGTGACTTCTGAAATGCACCTGATTGGGCCTTGTTACTACCATCAGCCTTATCAGAGGAAAAGCTCCACTGTGCCACTGCCACAATAGCTCCTCCAATTGGGATTAAGTCCAACCACACACGGAGGGCGTTGTTGCGCCACTCATCCTCGATGAACATGGTGCTGCGAGTTATATTTCACCCTTCTGAGAGAATTGACTGGGAAAGAAAATGCTTGATAGCACCAGAGCTCCCAGCACAAACCACTAAAGAATGTTTATTTATTTTACTCTCTTGATCTTAATCAGAATCAGGCGTGTTTGCGCTTTTCCCACATGGAATGGTTGTTGACAGTTAATCGATACCAACATTGATCTCGCTGGAAGAATATTCTCTTGATTTCGCTGCAACATGACTGCACACCTGCACTGCTTTGCTGCGTGCACACCATGGGCTATGGTATGCTACCAACCCCCCCCATCCAAAAAGAAAATAAAAATTGAATCAAATAAATACACTATTACCTTATTAAATAATACAATTAAACATGAGCTTGGCACCTTCCAGTAAAGAACAAAATGTGCAGACAATGAAAAAAAAAAAAGGAAAGCATTTTCAATCTGCAATAACTTGATAATATTCAGAATTTCAAATATGACCTCTCTGGGTTTACCAATGAGCCATGCCATTCAACTGCTTTCACATCAACACACCGGTGTGGAATATGTGGAATATGAAAATTTTATTTAAAATTAACCAGCATCAAAACCGAGAAGTTGGTGGAAATTTGGATTTACTGAATACGCTGAAGAAATTTTAAAGTAAAAGAGATAGAGAGAAGATGAGGGGAAAGGAGATTCTGAAGGTCCATGAGAAAGAGGAGCTGAAGAAGTAACAAGGGGAGTTAGGCAGGAAGAAAGTGGGAGGAGGAGTTAATAAATGAAAAAGTATGAACAAAGGAAAAGAAATAGAAAGAGAGGAATGAGGAATTTATTTTTCTCACAAATCCAAGCATGTATTCTGCATACGTTTCTAGAAAGAAATATTAATGTTTTGGGGTTTTTTTCTGTGGTACCAAGATGGTACGATATTAGACAAAGGAGAAAGGAATATGATTCAAACAATTTACTATACATTAAAAAAGGTTAATAGTTTATGTTTGTTGTCTTCTAAGCAATAATATGTTAATATATGTTAGTAAGTTTATTGAATAAAATGTTCATCTCTTCAAATAAATCCCCATCCCACATTTCTTCCATCCTGGTGAATCTCCTGAAGTGTAGTCATCTAAATCAGTTCTCGCTCTCTTTCTAATGAATATATTGTTACATTGGGGCCTTTAGGTGCTTTCACGCAGTCTCACATCCTGGCAATCGCAACGGTGACACATCTCACAAACTTAAAGCACATTTCTATAAACCACAGCAGAAGTTTGGAGTTGTCCAGTTTCACGTCGTTTTTGATTTGACATGTGGACAATAAGACCAAGAATATAATAAGAAAAGGTAGATTTAAAGAGGTACGGTCACAACCTCCAACATATGTATAACTTTTCTCAACACCATTATGCTGGTCTTTGTTCTGTGTGTTTGACCTTATCTGTCTAAGAAAAAGTCCATTATTTAACTAGTGACACAGGACAAAACACAAGCAGAGCTCGCAGTGAGCACTAAGCCTTGACCCTCGAGACCAGAGAGCCGCTTATTGCTTCGCCAAAATAAAGGGAAAAAAACACTTTTTGTCAAAGGCACTTTTCCCACTGGACACCAAACACTAATTGTTCATAAGCCACAATATAAAGAAATGATGCCTGAAGGAAGCTCATTTCCATATGTCAGCCTCCAGGTCCCTGCACTGTCTGAGAGCAGAGACGGCACTCTGCAGCATGCATTCACTATGAACAGCTGCGCCAGGGATATATGCTATACTTCATCACATCTTTGACATTCAAATAAATGACATTCTCCTCCACTTACAGCAAACCTCACAGGTCTGCTACTTTCTTGCCTCCCATTAGCTCTCAAGTAAGACTGAGAAGACCATTAGGAACTGTTTCAATGGGCCGTTTGAAGAAAGAACTCTGGCTCAGAATAGAATTTATAAATCAGCCATACCCATTGTGGAGCTGAAACCGTGATGGTGAGAAAAAGCTGCATAAATCATTACGGTACTGAATTAAAGAGACATTTTCATTTTAGTCATAGCACATGGGATGTATATGTCCGTTTTTATGTGTACAGTTTGTTTGTTTTGTATTTGGGAACCGTCTTGAAACTGTTAATCTCTATAGATCCATGCAAATACAAGCAAAAATAAAACATAATCATCTAATAATTTCTTTCATATATATGTCCAATCAGATGTACTCTATATATAAGAAAAAGGAACAAATTCCACATAAAGACTCCCAAACTGGACAACTCCTACTGGCCCAACCAAAGAAATGGTGGGGAAAGTTGGAATTGGGGGTGGGGGGTTGGTCTTTGGAGACAGTGTTGTAATTTTTCTAAGTGAGTCATCAAAGATAGCCATTTAATCCCAGATTTGTCCCAGACAGGAAGATAGAAACCTTTTGATCAGGAAATGAGGCCACCACGGGGCCTCCAGAGAAACACCAAAATCCATTTTGGGGATTGAAGTCAATTACAGGAATGGCGAGATCAACAAACTATCTGTTTGTCAGTTTTAATGACTGCTCTGGTCTAATTAAAGAGTACACAACTGCGCAACCCCCCGAGAAAAGCGACCGCTTCCTTACAACCATCTTATTTACCTTTACTTTTAACCAAATGCCCGAACATCTTCCGCTGCAAGCAGCCTTATAAAACCATCAAGCCAACAAACACGGACGGCCAGGTTCAGTCGCTCAATAGAAAGAAAAGTGAGAAAAATGCAGGTGGTCGGTGTTTAATATTTAAAAGGTTTCACTGGATTGCAGCACCTGCCTTGCATACTGAAGCTGAGAAATATCTCCATGGAGCTGCCCTGTGGAACCTGTGGCCTCCACGCTGGTCTTCTCATCCCACAACACCTCCTTCCCACTCACCACATCTAATCTAACCCAGCGTCCTTCTGCACGGAGCCGTGCTCTGCACCCAAACGCCTCATGCTTTATTCATCCCGTGTAACGCGCGCATCACAAGCACGTCTCCACGTGCCGGCCGCTCTTTTGGAATCCGGGATTAAAGTTATCAAACAAAGGGGATTCGGGAGTGGATGATAATGGTCAGGTGTAATTTACACTCAGCCGTTTCTCCGTTCCTCGTTTTGTGGCTGAAGCATGCAGCTGCACACACTTCCCACCCCCCCCACTCCAGCTCCAGCTCCAGCATTTGGGAACAAGACCCTCTGTCAGGATCCCCAATTTTCCTTCTTGTTTTTCATCCCCGACAAAGCTCACAGCAGGGGAGGACACAATGCTTTATAAGACAAGAGGTGTCACGAGGCGTCACTAAATACACACCGAGCGACTTGGATGGCTTGTGCGAAGGGCTGTTCTTTTGTCTGTTTGTTGCCTATCACTTTCTCCTCTTTTTTCCTCCCCCCCTCATTATAAATAATGCAGACTTCATCCTGCCCAACCAACAAACACTTAAATGAAAGAAGTCTGCATTGCAGATTCTCACAATAAGTGAGGTTACTTCAAGGAGCATGTTGAATTCAAACGGGGGGGTGGGGGGAGAATGAAATAACACAGAAAGCATTTAATGAGGATGTCTCTGGTTGAGGATATTTACAAATTTGTGTATTCTTGTCAGATGACATGTGCTCAGGGTGTTTGTGTGCACATCTGCCTGCATAAATGGGTGGAATAAATAAAGGCACCATACAGATGAGGGGTACTATAGAGATCTCTGTGGGTGAATTTACAAGCCTCACAAATACAGTAGTTCTATATCCAAAAATATCTTCTTTTTTTTTTCGTAGAGGAGAGATAAGACTGACAGAGAAAAACACGCAATGACAGTTATCTTCCACATAAAAGTCTGCTCAAGCAGTGCTCCAGAAAACTTGTGGCGGAGATGCTCCAACAATTGGAAATCTGCTTCCCCTCTGCTTTTAATCAGCCGCGCTTCTGATGAAACACCTTAGCTGGAGGCATGTCATTCCCAGGGTAAAGACAGACTAACAGCTCTCCCACTGCAGCATACCAATGAAAGGCTGATTGTGTAAACAGTATAGCTGTCAACGGGGGCCGGAGCCTAAATATTCATGACCCACGATTAGCCAATCAATTCTAAAAAGTGATAGGTGTCTACTTTTCAGGCGATTAGCAAAAGTCATCAGCGATGTTGAATGTTAATAAGTCATTAATTAAAGGGTATTACGGGAGTCCACTGAGTCAGTGTAAATAAATGTCATCCAGATGCTCTGCTCTCTGATGTGTGGAAACAGAAAGGAGAAGCATCACAATGAATAGCAAGGGAAGACAGCAGTCATAGTGGGGAAAAGTGGAGAAAGGTCAAAGAAAGTTTATCCACAACCCTGGAAACCCAAAGACAGCCGTAGTGAAAGCTAGTGCAGATGCGCTTTAATGGTGGCTATAATGAAAGTTGCCAGATTTATGCTTTTATTTAAGAGTCAGCGAGTCGTGAGGGGAAGAAACCTGTTTTTCAGGATACAAGTGAGGTGAAACAGCAGTTCAAATGGAATGACAGACAGCGAAGCAGAAGGATTTTTTTTTTCCTCTCTGTACTCGATAAATGAGAGGAGAAATAAGATGTCGTGAGAGCTCAAACGTCTGTCAGGGCCAAGGACTTCGGATTGGCCCCATGTCTGCCCCGATGTGCTCGTTCGCATTTACGTGATCTTCGCTCTTGCTTGCTGGATCAACCGAGGTGGTCCATCCCACTCGGGCTGAGCATGTGTTCCTAACTCGAGAACTGGACACGTTAGATGGATGCTCTCCACTTCCTTCTATATATTTTTTTTTGCTCTCAATCTAGTAACGCTTTACTTACGTGTAGCGTGTTTCCATGTATGGATGATGGTGCCGTGCAACCGCACATTATAAAGATGGACTGTAATTTTATTAAATAGATCTCAGGATAGATCCCATTACAGGTGTGGGTGTGTATTTCCTGAGTCATGTCTGCATCAGCCAACTACATAAACTAAAAATCGTTACATAGCCTTGTGCACGGCAACCCACAGTTGGAAATATCACAAACACAGATGAGGTTATTAGCGGTTGCCAAGAAACAAGCCTGACTGGATAATCAGTAGTTTGACAATTATATATTTCAATAATAAGTTGATTTTGCTAAGGTAAAACTGCAGTATTGTCTTTTTTAATGCAAAAAACACTTGGTCAACACTTAATCACACCTCTAAAACTTGATCTGTGATAGGACAGAAGATATCCTGATAAATTGGCAAGTTCTGTGTTCTGATATTTTCAGAGTAAAGAGTTTCAAAGAATTGCCAAAGAATTTTTTAAGGAGGGTTTGGGAGCTTTAAATCAAAGACAGAGGATTTTCTGAAGTTTCTAACATGGACTCAGTTGATGAAGAGACAAAATCAATAACACGGGATTTATGTCTTTATTTTAATTCCACAGCGAAATGGTTGGCCTTTAGCAGAGCTGTTTGGAGGAAGAGTTTGTCTGGTTTGCCTGAAGAAGTGAGCTCCTTCCTGCAGATGAAAACAGCTTTGCAGACGAGATCGGTTTATGAGCGGCGCGGGTCCCTGCGGCTTCCACCACGCCAACACGTTAACCCCAATAAAACATAGATTAGACACAGTTGAGTGAATGCCCAGTCAAGCTCAGAGACGCATACAAATCAAGTTACTGCACTTTATTTTACAGTGCACACTAACGCGGCGAATCAATATTCTCTAAGTGCACCTAAACATTAGCAAAGCTGCTTCTGCATGAAAATGCTTTAGCCTCAATCAAAGGCAGATTAGGCGGAGGTCAATGACTGGCTTGTCAGCTGCCAGGGCTCCTTGCTGGAAATAATGAACAGCTCCCATCATGACAGACAAAAATAGCTTGACACATGAGACTCACCAGCTCAGCAGAACTTACGCAGGGTTAAACAATAGTCAGGAAATTAATAAGGTGGAACGCAAGAACAGACCCATCAATTAATAATGGCCACTAATTCTCACAACACAGTGAATGTAATAGAAATATGCCTGATGGAGGATGGGAAGTTACAATAATAACTCGCATTAACAGATGCAAATACCTTGATACTTTACTATTTTTTACTATTTACTATTGATACTATACTACTTTATTACTTAGTTGCATGTTTGAATGTCGTGTCAGATCATCTTGTCCTTGTGTCATTGTTTCTTAATTGCTTGCTGGCGTCGTTCAAACAGTTTATGGCGCGTTAGATTGCGCCTTTCTGCCGACTGACCACGGGTGCACCGACCCCAACTGGGTCACCTTTCCTTTTTAACTTTTCCTTGTTTGGATCTGCCTTTGGCTTCCTTCCCCATCATTACTCATCATTCCTTAACTAACTTCTCATATTTGCGCGTGCACCCGAGCACGTCCGGAAATGGGATCGGTGCACGAGGATGTTCTGGTCCAGCTCCCTTAACGCTGACCTGCAACAGAACCTTCTGTTGCAGGTCAGCGTTAAGTGACATGTCTCTTACTCTGCTCTCTCGCCCAGTGATGTGTGAAGAACATGTGAGACATTGCTCACAATTTCCTATGCTTTTGACACCAATCTTGCGCCAGCTACTTCAGAGTTACTGTTTTTTTTTTTCTTTTTTTTGCACCATTTGTTATGTGAAACACAGCAAAGGAATTGGAGAAGGAAAACAAAGGTTGGGGATGTCATGCTAGTTAACACTCAACACACATTTTATCCGTCTTTCAGTTTCATTAAAATTAGAGATACGTAATGTTTATCCGACCCGATAAAAAAATAACTGTAACTGCAAAATATGCCTATTAATTATTAAAAATGAGGAAATTGATGCCAGCCCCATAACCCACCATTTGGTGCTAGTTATGTAGCCCTGAGTCCGCCTCTGCCTGATTGGTCATTAGCATGCCAACAGCGAGCTAAATGTTTTCACCAGCGTGCCACTTTGACTAGGTGGCAGCAGGTGACGACAGCATTGCCATTTTTAAATGCACGTTCACCGAAAATGATTCCGAGAGGAGGAAAGAAGACTTGAAGAACATGACAAACCTTACAGCTCACCAAAAAGGTCGTCATGGCGGCTGATCTGCGTTGAAAGATCACAAAGCAGTTGTGGTAGCAGCTACTGTTGCTGATGCCAAACAAAGACGAGGAAATGTGGACATCCCTATTCAACTCAGTGTTTTTCTAACTGTAAAAAAAGGTCCAAGAAACACTAAAAGGCTGAAAGCACCAATGAAAAAATGATGGACTTTACAGCACTTGACAAACTTGTTCCCTCATTGAACCCCAGTTTTTCGCAAACGCGATTTTGACTTGAGAGGCCAGCGCTTTTGATTCATCGAATTCATGTTTGCCTGTTCTGCTTTTCTCAGTTTTAATTACAGCAGATGACCACAGGCCTTAAAGTTTTGTAAAGCCTGATACTTTCACTTTTGTCTCAAATATTTGTGTGGTGACATGAGGACTCATCACAAATGAAAATCTCTGTCACAGGTGAGCCTCATCTAAGCTGGAGGAGACAGGAATCATCTGCAGTTGTCACTCAAGGGGATCTTAACATTTTAGCCTCAATCTCAATTCTGCTGTTGGGATTTCTTCAGAAAAGGACCCATGAAACAAAGTCTCAGACAGGCAAAGGGGTCGGCATTTCAAACCAAGGCTGACTCTTCCAAAACCTCCAAAATAACAAAGAGTTAATGCACCAAGCAAAGAAAAAAAAACCTCTCAGGTAAAATAACAAACACAGGCTGGCCAGACACAGGAGAAAAAAAAACTGGGAGCCAAAAGGCACACCGGGCTTAAATACCCACCGAATACTCAACTCTAACAAGGGTCAGGTGTGTGATCACAAGATGGAGGGAAGACTCAAGACAGGAAGTAGGAGGGTGGAGCCTGAATGCACAACAAACCACAAAGTAAACACAAGCAGATGTTATTGGAGAAAGAAGAACTGAAGCAACTAAATTACTAGAAAGTGTCTCCTCTTAGACATGATCAAAAAGGAGTTGATGAGTAGATTTGATGTTGCGATGATTATCGGACTTTTCAAAAGCATCAGATGTGATCTCACTGAGGAAGAAACGCACCCGATCCTCATTCTAAACAGCAATGGTTGCGCATGTAACAGAAATATGTCAGCTAGCAAAGGCTTGTCAAGTTATGATAGCAACAAAGATTGCAAAGATGACTTTAATCTTAACAAATGGCAACCCGTTTGAATTACCGATGCTTGACCTCAGTGAACAACTGGACTTGGTCTTAAATTGTTGTTTAGTGTTAGAGTTGGTGCTGCTTCCTCATCGGTAATAACACTGGTACACTATCTGGGTATCAGTTTTCCAGCTCCCCTATAACGTAGGCTGTGAGGGGACCTATTATGAGCCAACATCTTGAATAAAACTATGACAAGGAAGAACTTGGATGTGGGCCTTTTTCATGTAATTTGTCAGTGAAACCTGGCTCCTTTGGTGTAGGCCCACTTAAAATCGGCACTGCAACTGTGTATCGGCAAAGGTGTCGGATCGGTATCAGCAAGACAGTATTTATTTAGTATGGATTGGAGCAAAAAACTGGATCGAGACATCCCTAGAGCGAACTCGCTAAAGTCGTGTATTTCACACTCTTGAGAGTTATTATAAATGAAATATAATGTGTTGTTATTGCTTGAGCAACACCAGTCTGTGTGTCGATAGGTGTAATTACTATAACAATTTACATATTTGATTTAGGCTATTGGTGAAAATGTCTTTGTGCTGATGCTGATGAACCGTGATCGACTGATTTCTGTACCCAAGAAGGTCTCATTTAGCCAGTGTGACAGTTAAATGTGCTTTAATTAAAGAGCCCAAGTAATGAAAAGTATTACCAGCACAAGTTTAAGATGATTAGTATTTAAAGTTCTATATTTTTCTATATCACCCCAAGAGTAAATAAGGATGTTTACAAATTTAATGAAGAGATTCCATGTGAAGCTGCTGTGCTTGAACTCATTCCGGAGCGTGTTTCCTGACTCTTCCATCTCCTTCCTTTGCCTGATCACTGGTGCTTTCAGCCACTTTGGCACACTCCCCAGCAACATTTTGCATATTCCCGCTGTGCTTTTATGTGAGGTAACAACCCACGCCGGTTCAGAAGTAGAGCAAAGCGGATCAGATGCTACTACAGTGTGTCACTGCACAAGTGAACTTTGACTTCAGAGAACTGGCAGCGTCTAATTGTCTAATTGTTTTACTCACACATATCCAAAAAAAAAAAAAATACCATTGGGGTAACTTCCCTGAGAATTGGGGAAGCTATCTAATATTTATAGTCCCTCTAATTGCATAGCCCAGTTGCAACCTTGGCCTTAAGAAAGGGGCTTTGGAATAAATTGAATTAATATGGCAGCCATAATTTATGCTTGCACGCTGATTCACTTACTCCACGTCTGGAAGAACATCTGATTAAATACACGGACAAAATAGTTAAGCTAGATGGGCAGACTTTATGAATCAAAGAAGCCTGGAGCATGAATTCTGATGTTGTTTAGGACCTCGACTGAGGTGCACAACTCTTGGCAGCAGCGTTAAAAAGTGGTTCAATGCTCGTTCTTATCACTTTAGGTGTTCCTTTTTGCTCGTTCTTTGGAGCTCTCTCTCTCTCTCTCTCGTTCGCTCACTCCACAGATGAACAGGGCTGCTGATCCCGGTCCCCTCTGCGCTCCTCCGACATGCAGCCAGGGTCACAGATGATTAAAGCGGTGGCAGGTGGACTCCACTTTGAAACTATCAATAGACCCGTGGGAGCTGAATCAAACAGCAAGCCCTCCATCTCTGTCAGCCCGAGCCGCTCAGCGGTGCACGGGAAAGGGGGAGCTCGGAGGGCGAGGGGGCAGTCTCCACCTCTGCATCCTCAGCCGTGCCGCTGCGAGCGCCGCTGAGCAGTGTTCGGGTGGGGCGGGGGGGGACGCGTGGCTCTCTGATGTGATTTCAAGCGGACTTTGTGAATTCATCCGTCTGACCCCTGCAGCAGTCGCATGATCAAGAGCTTATTACCCCCCCCAACACCACCACCACCGCCAAACACAAATACGCAGTGAACAATTGTACAAATGGTGCTGCCATCTTGATAGATGCTTCTTTTCTGTCCTCACACAGGTTTCTATACCAAAAACATCATTCAGAGGAACAAAAAGTCATCCGATTCTGCATGACACTCGTGCTTTTTCTCCATTAAGTAACTGCACAGCCTTCCATATCTTGAATCCGATTCCATAGCGGATCATCACCAAAACACTTTTGCAGTCTCTACAGGTTGTCGTTCCGTTTGTTGTTGCGGGGAGGTGCAGCGTCTGGTAGAAGTCTTATATAAGCCTCCATTTCTCCCACACAGACGTTTACAGTGGAGTACAGCCGTATACCTCACCACACTGGATCTTCTGGCTGGATTTACAGTGAGGATGTTCTCACGTTGTCTGACACATTTAGGGCCATGTCTGTCTGTGAGTCATTTCGCTTTACCTCAGTGGGGATGACAAACTGATTTGTCATCCGGCTGTGGGTTCAACCAAAAGCTGCCTTTAACAAAACCAACCGATCTGCCCCCCCCCCTCACCGTGGCCTACGCTTTTCATTTATGAATTTCCAATGTACCCAGGAGTTAAATACCGCTCATTAAAAAAGATCGAGGGTTACACTGAGCAAGGAAATGTCTGCAGAGGTGAGATTATCAGGATCCTTGAAAAAGAGTCTGAATGAGAAAAGGAAAGACCCCGTTAAAAAAACTAAATGGCTTATTCCACTGGGGAGATTCACACTTTTCGAAAGAAATGATGTTAAGATTAAAGGACACGGAAAATGTATAAAGTAAACAGGAAGAGCTCAGCATTGTGTATTTGTGCCGATCAAAGGTGTTTTAGTGAACGACGGAAAGTGAGAGACGCCCTTTGGATTCGCACCGGCTGAGTGAAGTTGCGCTGGAGCTGTCCAAGGTACCGTCCCGAGTTTCCCCACGACGAGTCCTTCTAACACGTGCCCTCACGCACTTGCCCTCACGCACTTGCCCTCACGCACTTGCCCTCACGCACTTGCCCTCACGCACTTGCCCTCACGCACTTGCCCTCACGCACTCGCCCCCCAGTTTAACACCCGCACACGCGTCCCTGTGAGGGGAGACGGGTCCCACAAGTCCCGGACCCTCTGACGCGCGGGTGCGGGCGCGGGAGAAAAGTCTGCTTTCGCAGTTCCAGAGCTGACCTTCACATGGGCGCGGTTGCTCCTATCGGGCTTTTTTTTTTTCCTTCCCAACCCCCCCCTTCCTCACCACCACCACCGTGTTGGCACCACATCGCAATTAAAATGCGTGTTCTCAGGGATCTGTCACCGCGGCTGTTCGCCACGCTGCTTGGCACCCTGTAGCGGGGAGGGTGGCATCTCTGACTCCGCGTCAACGGAACCTGCGAGACGCGCGTAACCCTACTTATTCTATCACCTGGTTTTTTTTTTTTTTGTTTTGTTTTGTTTTTTAAAGCGAGCGAATAACACCCAACACCTCCGGCCAGGGGAGTTTTTTTTTTCTTTTCTTTTTGTTGGTTTTTGAGAGCGCTGGCTTCTATTTTAGAAATGAAAGGTAAGAATTTCTTTCTTTGGTTTCCAGAGTGCGTCGGCGCCTGCGGTGTTGTTGAGTCTCTGACCCTCAGGCAACACACAGGCATTTTAAGGATTGTTGGAATTAAATGTTATCAGTGATTAACAAATGTTCTCCGCGCAACTGGGGGGGCTTTTAATTGAAATGCACGGAGAATTCCTGGCAGCAGGATCGCCTCCGTTTACTTTCCGCCACATTCCCCGTCTTAAGTGGCATTTTTGTCGCAGGTGGATCTGAAATCCGGCGTTCGTGAACGGTGTTGTTGGCGTGTTTGAGCTCCTCCAGCAGCGTGTGGAGGTTGTACCTGCATGAGAGTTGCTGTAAGCGACGCAGCCCACCTGTACCGAACTACTTTAAATAGAATATCCCACCCGAACTGCAGCGTTAACGCATGTGTTTCCCACAAACAGACCAGCAAAGTGTCGTCAAATTGCACAAAATTAACTGATTTTAAGCTTGACAATTTTGGGGGATGCGTATTGGTTATTTTAGTGACTTCAGTTGGAATGCAATATTATTAAAGTGGTGGGAAACGCGAGAAAAGAGGAGAGGAATATATTTCTGTTGACTTCTTCGGTTTCATAAATGTTTGAAAGCCAGCAGATAAAGTTGATGTTCGCCAGGCAGCGCCTATTATCTCTAGGACCCAGTGGAGCGCTCGGTCTCCCGTAAGTGGACATAGTGGCTCCATTTGAGGAAGATTCCTTATCTCCTCTTCTGCTTTTCACAGTTGGGCTGAGCTGAGAAATGTGTCCGACCTAGATGACCCTCTTCCTGACGAGTTTCCCATCACGCCGCGTCAGTGCGCGCTCGTTTCCTCGGTTTTACTCGCGACCAAATCACGGCCATCTTATTTTCTTTTATTTTCGTGCGTAATTCAAACAGTTCTCCCGGAGCAGCGTCGTGCGCGTAAAGACTGTCACCCTGATCGGACTCCAGTCCAAACCCCTGTAAAGCTTTGAGGAAATGGCTTTTGAAAAGAAAACGCGGCTTTAATGAGATGTAAAAGTTGCCCAAAAAGTTGAGAGGGAGAGAACTCCGGCTGATCTAATCCTCCCCGCGAATTAGAACCGTCTCTTGATCCACCGTGTTAGACTACACGAGATTAGTGTTGGGGAAGCAAAACGAACTCCAAAGAATTGCTTCTTCTTGGCTGTAAGAACTTGTTGAGCCCCGGAGCGCATCGAAACGTGAGTATTGCCATGGATTTTGTTTGGGTTTTATTTTAGATTGGGCCCTTTTTTTTCCCGACATACCACTTCACTTTTGTGAAGACAATCGTGACTAAATGAGCCGTAATAGGCTGGTTCCAGTGGGCTGTTTCATGGGCGGAACAGCTGGCGGGTTCGAAGTAGGTTAACTGAATCCGGGATAAGCGGAACATGAATGTAAAAATGTTATTTGCACCCGGAGCGTTACAATATCTCTTTGTTAGATGAGATGATTACGTTTTTTTTTTTTTTTTTTTTTTTTTTTTTAGTTTCTGCTGTAAAATCAGTGTCTTATTAGCAGCAATTTACCCCCAGCTGGTTTTATCTTCAGCAGGCAATGAGACTTTTAAAACCTGTTGCGCATCAGGCCATTTGAAAGTGTTCCTCCTCATGTTTGTTTAGATGCACTGAAACACCCTTGGGGCCTGTGTGTGTGTGTGTGTGTGTGTGTGTGTGTGTGTGTGTGTGTGTGTGTGTGTGTGTGTGTGTTCTGTCCTATTGCATGTTTCCATGTCCTAGATGTGTTTTGAAATGTTTGCAGCACATTTTCTTTTTGCATGGTGAGCTGCTTCCGGAGATGAGCTCTAAATAATGCATATGGGCAGATTTGATGTGTGGCAGCTGCAGGCTCCACACTCTGAGGGATCCTTCCAATATTCCCACAGGCCCCGTGGGAAGTTTGCGTGTAACGTATTCGGGAAGTGAGGTAAATTGCATGGGTTAAAACTGGATGATTTGGTTTGCAATACTTTATCCCCCCCCACCCTCCCCACATCTGCGCTGCGGGGGTCTGGCATGACGAAGAGCAGGACCGAGACTCTGAATGCAGAAACCAAGGAGAGAAAGACAATAAGACGACCAGCGTGTGCCAGCACAAACATGCCTTTGCCTGCCAGTCGATCCCACTGTGACTCATATGGAAGGGTTGGATGCTGGCTCGGGGAACGCTGGAAGCATTAACCGGTTTATTGTTGCACTCATCTGCCAGCCGCAAAGCATCAGTCTGCTAAAACTGGCCGCAGATCAAAAGCGATTGGTTGGAAGTCAGCGAAATCAATAAATGCAGCGGTCCACGCGCGCGCTTGCGTGTGTCCAAAATCCCGAACAGGTGTCGGACGGGAGACAATTCAACCAAACGGCAATTGTCGCAGGGTGGGACGCATCCTTGGGGCATCCGTCCAGGCTCTCGTGCTCTTTTATTTCCACGCCTTTGTATCGCAATCAAAGAGTATCCAACGGTCTCTGGTGCGGGATGCAGTGACGTCGCGTGTCAGCACCACGGACAGCTCCCCCCACCCCCCCCCACCCCCCACCCCTCGGTGCTTGGGCTGGATCCCTGCGCCCGGGAGTTTGTTAGCGGTATGAGCTACAGGCAATGTTCACCTGCTGACTTCTCTTTTTCTTTTTTTCTTTCTTTTTTTTTAAAAATCACTCTGCCATGCTTGAGCTACCCGGGGGACGGAATGGAAGCGGACACAAGGGGGTGTTTCAGAGGGAGAGGGGGTGAGGCGGTCAGCCCTTGCACTCTCTCTCTCCCACTGCATACCAAGAGCTGCTAAAATATTGATGGTTTTTAATATAGACTCCAACCTCATTTTTTTCTCCCCCCTCTATGAAATTATGACCTGCCCCCCCCCCCACCCAGTTGTTGCTGTCCAGGCAACCCTGGGCTGAAGACTGTGATTTTGTACTGAAATATATTTGCGTGCCATTTGATGATGATGGGTTATACATTAGGAGGGTTTTTATTTTTTTTTGCTTTTAATAACCAGTCAAGTGCTTTAGACCATTAAAAGGGCCATTAGAAGACGAATTATCTTTCTTAATGGTCAGAAAACATTGTTGAATGCAAGAATCTTGAGTGAAGCAGGATCCGGATGGAGAGGGTTTCATGTCAAATGCTCTCTTTCCTTTTCGCTGTCACCCAGCGATCTAAAGGCTGAAAGCTATCTCTCTGCCGAGGCTCACACCGAGAGCCCTGACACCTTCCTTTTATCTGTATAGATTTCATTACTCTCAGGGGCCTGTGAATTAAATCCAATATTCCCATGGTTAGCTCAGTTTGGGCTCCCTTATTATCGTTGAACGCTCCCTATTAAATAAAAATAAGATAAGCGGTCTCCAGCACATGGCCGCTGGCGCCTCATCTGACTGCTTTTGTCAGTCAGCTTTATTGGCATTATGGAATCTTTAATTGGCCTCTGCTCGACTGGAGCCTCGTGGATCAATGTGCTGTTAAAGTGACCAAAACAAACCCCTGTTTCGCTCTTCCCTCCTCTCATCCCTAACTAGAGATCTGTCAAAAGATGGGAGATTGACGTCCCTTCCCCTCACGAGCGACTGGAATGCATTCGAGCCTGTAGTCATCTCCGTAAGCACGGCATAAGTTCGGGAGAAGGGAAGCTGCGATTGCCTCAGATATGGCCAAAGCCCCTTTAGACTGGCACGGTTTTTCAGTCCCAGTTAACAGTGGAGTTTAAAATGTCCGCAGCAGCCAGACACCTGCCTGCATGCGCGCCCTACTGCAGCCAATTAAAAGGAGCTTTTGTTTCCCAAATGCGCTTTGAACCTTTGTCCCAGCGCGCGCTATTAGGAGCCCTTATTTAATTAAATCAACTGACCATAACGATGCCCACGATAAGAAGCTGTGATCTTTTGACCCAAAACGAGGGAAAAAAAAAAAGGGTCCGCTTCCTCTGAACATGAAAGCCTCTCCGCATGCCTCCATCCCCGGCTTACCTGGGAAGATTTATTCCCGCAGCAGCTCCAGTCAGAGCAGGGGCAGATGCAGCCCGAGGGGGGGTGGAGAATAAATCTGATGACTGGAAAGTTAAGGGTTCAACCACACGGGGCCGTCGATTTTGCATCGAGCATTCAGCAACCCACACGCACCCAACACACACACACACACACACACACACACACACACACACACACACCTTCCCGCCAGGAGTGCGCATTCAAATAGCGCGCAAACGCGTCAGGAAATTTTTCCCGAGATGATGCATGCGCGTTGTTAAAGCCCGGAGCTGACAGGGGTTAAATTGAAATGTAAGTCCATTTTCTGAACAGCAGCTTTCGGTGCTGTGACTCAGGCAGAACCCCGGGCCTTCGGGAAAAAAAAAAAAAAAAAAAAAAAAATCACTCCTATTTTGTCATTACTCCTCCGGGGCCATACGTCGCCTGCGCCATTTCATGTTGCCCGCTTCAAAAATATTTTTCTTACCTGAAACACTGAGATAATACGGCGGGGGGGGGGGAGTCCCGCCCCAGATGCCGCCACCTGACGAGTTGGGCCATCTGACTGATGGCTTGTGATGGTCCAAGAAGCATACAATCTGTCAAATAGCCCATTTCTCTCGCCCAATTTTGATTTAATATGTCCCGAATGTCCCGGGAAGCACAACGTCGCTCGGCGGATGATGATGATTAAGGAGTCAGAAAGAGCAATGCCTTAACCTTAATGGAAATAAGCCTGTTTGTATGAAAATCAGATGGAGATGCTATACTGAAATTTTATACAGTAACGCTTGCAAAGTCATTACTGGAAAGAGAATGTAATAAGTAAACAGCGAATCTTGTTTTTAACTCATGAGTTTGGTTATTATGGATCAGTAATTACAGCAAATTTAATCAACAGTGTTTTTACACTTCTATGCTGAACATAGCCCTCTAATTTCAATCCCTTTTATCTGTTTTTGTGTGTATGGGGGGTTCTTTTTAATTCACCATCCTCTGTTTCTCCTCTTTTCTACCAGAATGCACCCTGCAGGGAAATCCAGCGCAAACAGCAGATCAGGCTGAGGCGTCTGACAGGCCTTGACTTACGACCAGCGTCACCCCCCCCCCCACCTCTTCCCCCTTTTCGCACATCACGCCTGACCGTCGGTTGACCCTTTGCGTCAGCGCCCCGGCAACAGGAGCCCTCGCTCGCACCTCATCGGCCCGGGCGGGAGCAGCGGCGGCTAGAGCAACATGCTGTCGATGTTCCCGGGCGTCCCTTCGCACCAGCCGGAGCCGCAGCCGCTTTAGAAAACCTCCAGAGGCGATCCGAGTCCGCAAGAGCGCCGCCCGCCGAGGCGATAACGAAAAACCAAAAAAAAAAAGAAAACCCCAAGAAGGTCCAGCCAGGAGAACCAGGCAGAATGAAAGCGGCGATGTTCTGGCCTCTGTTGCTCGCTCTCCAGGCGTCGTGCGGAGGCGTGGCCCGCGCCATGCAGCACTACCCGGCGGCGTGGGGACACTACGACGTGTGCAAGTCCCAGATCTACACGGACGAGGGCCTCGCCTGGGTCTACATGGCCTGTCAGCCCGAAGCCACCGACATGACGAAGTACCTGCGGGTGACCCTCGACCCCCCGAACATCACGTGCGGGGATCCGCCAGAAACTTACTGCGCTTTGGTGAGTCGCAACCTCGCCTGTCTCTCGGCGGAGACAAATGAGCGGGATCATGGTGGTGGTGGGGGGCTGGGGGTGGGGGGGGGGGGGGGAAAAAAAAAAAAAAAATTTACTGGGTCAGGGTCAGGGAGCGACGCGCACAAGGCGACTCCGAGGAGATTGATACTCGGGACGCCGGGCGCCAACATCCGACGTCGGGCCGGCGAACCCATCGAGAAAAGGCACGTTCGCGCGCGCGCAGCGACAGACAAAGCGGAGGCCTTGCCGACGCGCACGGGGTTGCGCCTTTACAGTCGTCGCGCACAAAAGATGGATCGTGAGCCAGTGGTGACGAGGTAATTGCGCTGGCACCATTATGAGTCGCCGCGTGCTCACAACAACAGTGTTGAGCATTGTTTCATTTACCCTCATCAAGCTTTATCAACAGTTGTTGAACCCCGGGTTGAATTTGCTCAGAATCACACTCAGAATAAAGAGCACGGTGCCCACAGGCTTCTAAGTGCTTCATTAGAAGTCACGTGTGTGCCTGCCGAGAGCTCCTGCGAGTAAATATTTACCAATTAAAATAGGCATCTTTAAAAGGGAGCGTTTTTTTTTTTTTTTTTCTTTTTCTCCTCCCGCCCGCAGCTCCAGATGGCTTTGAGACATTTAATGCCACCGTCGGATGAAAAAGGAGTCAGTCTCTAGCCTGTGCGTGATGTTCTGTGAAGCTTTATATCAAAGCAGCCTGTAAAACCTTTATCAGCCCAGTAGATCATCCTGAATAAACACCCTCAGCCAAACAAAGGCAGTCTATCAAGCAAAGGTACAGTCGGAAAGAAAATCGCTGCAACTTAAGTCTGCGTGTAACCGCTTTTGACTCCGACGGCCCCAGAAAGTTCTGCTTTTGGCGTCTTTGTTGAATTTCAAGCTGTTGATCTTTTTTTTTTTGTTTGTTTGTTTCTACAAGGAGGCCGTGTGTTACTCTTTGTCTTTGTTAATTAACATGCTGGCGGGGGGGAGGGGGGGTTCCAGTCTTTAATGGTTGGAGCTTTTTGGATTGATCTCGTTCCAGTTAATCCCGCCAGAATCCCGTTTCCTGTTTGAGCAGCCGCCGTTATTTACAGGCAGTTTGATCAGAGGAACGTTTGGGAGTTTAACGATCCTCTTGAGGCACATTATTTCATACTCACTCAATTTATCAAAGAAAGAAGATCAGCTGTTTTTTCTTTTATCTCCATTATATCATGGAGTCGTTCTCGCTCGTGCCGATGCAGGTTCTGCATCTGGCGCAGATGTTGTCTGAGACCTCGGCGACCGGGTCCGGAGCACCTCGGCCTGTCAGAGCTGCGAGTGATCTTTTTTTTTTTTTTTTTTTTGGAGTTTTCCTGTTCCGTCTCTCCATCCGGCCCCCAGGGATTTTGATCACATCTGACAGGAATCGGAGGTCGTCATTAACGGGGATGATCAAGAACACGGACTTCGCCGGCGCTCGACTGTTGCGCGTTTGATCTGTTCTCGGTCTTGGCCGGCGGGCTGACACCGGTGACCTTATCCGCTGGTGCTTCCCGAGACTTGGTTGGAGATGAGAGGAGCATGCAAATAGCTTCGGTCTGTGCGACCGACTAGAGTTGTGAGCGCGAATATAATCCCAATCTAAACTCTCCCTAACATCGCCTGTGATCATGAGCATCAGCACACGGGTTAGACGTTGTTACAATTTAATGGAGATACTGTAAAAAACCCAAAAACCCAAGTGAGGCGGGTGCCTCCTGTTGGATGTCTGAGACACTGAAGAAGAAAGAGTCCAGGATGAACGGCGTCTAGGACAGGTGTTCTGCATCTGGGGTTTAGCCTTGTTTTTATTTTTAGCCTCGTACCTTCAGGGGTCCATCAGAACGCGTCGCTATTAAAGCTCCTGTTGTGCACGTGTGCGCCGTCACGTTCCCCTAAAAGTCTGTTCGCGCTCTAGACGGCGGCACAGAAGAAAGAGCGGCCTCGCAATTCTTCATCGTGAGCCTTCGCGTGTTGGTGAAGTACAGTCCGATCAGCATGTCCCTGAATCGATATAAATGATCCAATAAGGCTAATTGGAGCGCTTGTCGGCAAGGTAATTATTATTAACCTTACTGCAGTGCGCGGGCTCTAATGAATATTTGTTGTTGCTGCAGCAGAATGGCTGCTGAAAGGCATCTGCATCCGAAAGAGCCGCGTCTTATTTGGTTAACAGACTTGAAGAGGCTTTTAATTGAAGCACTTTCTCCCCCTTTAGGTCTGAAACGGTTGCTGTTTGAAGATTTAATGGTGATTCGCAAAAGTGGCAGTGCACGGTTTTAATCTCATTTGGAAAGCGGGTTGGGCTTTCACGCACGAGCGTGTTTATGCGGAGCGCTCCTTTTGAGATGTATACGTATGTAAAAATAAAAATTCCGCCTCGCTCAGCACTGCGTTCTCCTGGAGAACTCGTCCTCCGTGGCTCCTCCTAATCAGGGTCGCGCGGGGTGTCTCTCACAAGGGCGATCGTGCAGGAACGCACACATGCTGCCTCTGACCTTCTGACCTTTGCTGACTTTTTGCCAGAAGTTGTTTTTTTCCTACAGGAAATATCGTTTTTCAATAATGCATTGCACCCTCTTCCCCCTGCAGCTCAGGTATTGTGATGGATCAGGTTCACCGATGAAAAGCTGTGCAAAGTGATCGACGTTCTCTTCCTTGCCGACATTAATGCAAATTAGGCCAGGGGTGGAGCTTTTGGATCGGGTGTGTGTGTGTGTGTGTGTGGGGGGGGGGGCTTATTTCACATTAAGTTGCATATGGGCTTATGCAAAGGGATGTAACCTGCTCGACACTGATGATGGAAGAATATATTTATTTCTTGGCACCCAGAACTACGAAATGAGGAGGAAGGCGGGACTCAACTCGACACGGCCCCGTCTCTCCCAAAAACCTGCCGGCCTAGAACATTTGATACTGCGATGACACAGGATGTGAGAGAAAAAAACATGTTACCTGTTGTTAAGACATTCACTTGGACACAATACACAGACCACAATGCATTTATGGCTTCAGGTACTTATACTCTATGCCAGATCTCTACATTTTTCCAGTTAACTGTGAACGTGTCTCACCCCCAACCCACTGGACTTGCTGTGCTAGCCATCCATCTAAATGAATAAAAGCTGGGAGTATCACCCCCCCTCCCATGTTATCTGTTGCCAGACTGTATTGTTCAGGTCTTTCGCTTGAGTCGCACAAATATTTGCAACTCTGCCCCAAACGCGATGTTTGCTTCAGCTAGCCTAAGTGGGGGGAGATTCTTGTAATTCCTATGAACTTTATTCAGCTCTCACAGAATTGGATGAAAGGAGCCGTTAGTACCAGTTCACCAGACAGACCCCTCCGGGGCTTAGAAGGGAAAGGCGAGACGAGAGCTCCCGCTAAGCTGTTCTGAGACTGCCCCGTTACTGACAGTGAATGCAGCAGACTTATCTTCGCTGGTAATGACAGGAGTCACTGTGAACTTCTAATCTGTGTCTTACACACCCACAAAAACTGCTGCAACAGACTTTCGAAAGATAAACAGATTAGAAACTAGAGAGTGAACTAACTTTTGCACTGTGATTCTTTGAGGTCATCGGCAAAGATGGTGTTTATCTTACTTGGGCTTGGGAGCAGAAAGTGCCGCTAAAGTTTCCTGCAGTCGTGAATCTGTAATAGTTGAGTAAAAAAAAAACAAAACACTGTGGGTGTTCGCTATCTGTGGCACAGCCAGTAAAGCTACTGAAGTCACTTAATGGAAGGGTTCAAAGGTCAGCATAGAGACTTTTATTGCCTTTGATATCTATGCAGGTCCTTCTTGGGGGGGGGGTTCACTCATCCATGTTTTTGTTTGAGGACGCGAAACAGTTGGAGCGTTTAGCTTCCTGTCAACCCCATGCCCTTGACTCTGTTCTGAACTGGCCCCGCTCAGCACATCATCGCCGCACCACTGCGTACCAAGACACCGAGATGACACGCAACATGTCCCCCGACTAGAAAGAGAGAGGGAAGTCATCACTTATACTTCCGCTCGCCTGCCACCTCCTTTGTTTCGTGGCTTTTTAATTTCCCCGTCCCGTGTTTTCTGTCAGCTGATGATGCATAATATGCATACCGTGTCTGAACACGCGGCGGCTGGATGGCCCTTATGAGGTGAAGTATGTGACAGAGAGAGAGAGAGAGACATGATGGCAGAATTCCCGGATATCTGTGACAGGTTAATTCGTGGAGGGTCGTAAATATAAAGACAGATGAATTATGCATGGGAGGAGAGGGATGGGTTTTCTGTTTTGCGGAGTCGGAATCTTTCTGGACAGTTTAACATCTGCATATTTGTCGTCTCAAACAGCAGAAAAGAGAAATGTTGCTTTTCTTTTGCTAAAATAGAACTCTGGGCACATAGACTTGGAAGGAAATTCTAAATCGACAAAACAACGGAAAAATAGTTGGTTCTTATTGAGCAATCTTAGAAAACGAAACAAATTTAAATATGAACTGCTTTCTAAAATCACACCTTAACTATCCTACTGTGCATTTTTTTTACCCTTATATGAATGAATGAGATTAATCTCATTAGCATTTGCTGCCTGAGGGCCCAAATTGCAGGAGATAAGATTATTTTTTTTTTGAGCGACTCTAAAGAAATCCTCTTACTTCAACACATGACTCAGCCTCCTTTCTTCTAGTCCAGCCACACTTCACTAACTCGCCTCGCATGCCAGGACATCGTCTGCCGTTTGCTGGGCAGAGACACAGAGTGCTGCGTGTTGTTTCATTTAGGAACGGTTGGCTTTTTCCTCAATAACAGGAAGCAATTAGAGATTTCAGTGCGCGACGTGGAGACCAAGGAGACGGCGGCTCTGGGACTGGCTCTCATCCCCGGCTTTAAATCGAAAGTGTTCTCCGAGGGGATGACATTGTGCCGACCCTCGGGTATTGATAGTTTCAGATCGGCTTTCCATTCAGAAGGTTTCGGCTCTTTTACTATTTCAGTGAAGAAATGAGAGGGTGAGACCCTCTATTCAAGCTGAATGGGATTCTTGAAAGTACAGTGATCGAATTACACACTGGCAATTTGGCTGTCTGTTTCTGTCCCAAACCATTCCGATCGAGCGTCGCTGGTTCTTCTCCTCTCCCGCAGACATGTGACATTCGTTCACCTCCTATTTCACTTGTTCAGTTGACCACTAAAAAGAGCACTTTTCCTAGAACCTATTATAACCATATGCTCTCACTTAACTCGTGTTCAATGAGACATCTGAGGGATGCTCACAATGTGATAGATGGAAAGTGTAACATCAGACCTGATAACTAATTCCAAATTGAAGCCTGTGTGATGAAGTTTCATTTGCATGTATTTTGCCACACGACACATAATTTTCAGCCTTACTTCAGCCCGGGTGGATATTTACCAGGAATGTTTGCAATGACCGTGTAGATAGGAGTGTTTACTTTCATGGTCACTGACCAGTGTAAGTCTGCTGAGTCACGTGCAAAAGGTCTCCTTTCACTGAAACTACATTTCAAAAGAACAAAGAGGGCTTTATTTATTTTTTTTTTTTTTAAAGTCAAATTCACCTTTTTCATATAAAAGTCCATCAAGAATTAAACTCCCCAGGCTCTCATTTTCTGCCCTTCTGCTGCGGTCTAGTGAAAGTTTAGCCCCTGCAAATAGATTCCACTTTTCATATCGGAGCCTTAAAATTTAATGCAAAGCTATGAAATTGATAACGAACTCTTCGTCTCACTGGAAATGTGCGGCACATCCATTTGATGCAAGAACTACATGTGAATTGCCAAAGACGTTAAAAATGAATTTTACTTATCTAACTTTACTTTTATGAATGGAAATGTTGGCGGCAGGAGGGGAAACATAACAGAGAGATGACAGCCAGCTTTTGTGAACCCCCCTTAGCAAACTCAGCCATCATGCTGTCAGGGCGTATTGATCCCCGAGAGAGAGGGAGAAAGAGAGAGATGTAAGAGGGAAATAATGTCCGTTTCCAAAAGTGGCTGGTGTGGTTTTATTATGCTCAGTGAAATGGTGACATTTCAGTAATGCTGTACTCCTCACTTTGACATTTCAAATTAATGAAACCATCTAATAACCACACCGATTAAAAAAGGCAGAGGATGAGTTGACACATCATCGGCACACCGCAAGGCGCCGCGGTTTCGCCGTACCTGTATTCCTTCCACACTCACAGTTATGAGTGCGATCCATCTGCATAATGCACAGCCACGGTCATTGACCCTGTTGAGACTAACAAGCAGTCTTGATGAAATACTGCATTTATTAACACAGCATAAGCATCCTGTATATGAAGCTAAATGCTGTGCCATCCTGATCGGTGGCCCCACAGGCGCATGACGGATTTAAGATTTAAATTCCACCAAGTGGATTCCCAAATCTATTTTAACTGTTTTCAAGCACCCATCAAGAGCTCGTCTGTGTTATGCTAGTGGATACATTCATTGATTCATTCATTAAATCCATCTGCGACCCCACTCTAAATTGCTCTGTGCCCCCTGTAAGGTCACGCCCCACACTTTGGGGACCAGTGATTTAAACTATGAGAGTGATTGACCTTAATTGCAGCGACACCTGATGCAGCACATGGGTCATATTTGGAATTTAAAGTGTCTGAACCTGATCTTTTCTGTGTAACAAATAAAGAGTTGCTCGATCATAGCGCCCCCTTTAGGCGGGTCTCACATTATTCTGACAACCGCACCTTTAATGGTGGTAATTATGGTATCTTTCTTCTTCGGTGTTGAATTGCCCCTGCAGAAGAGTTAATCCGTGAGTGTGTGTATGTATACATTAAATATGCTTATATGATACAAAATATATATTTTCAAAAACCTAATAAATGATCATCCTGATGTAAATTCATGTTTTGGATTCAGTCCATCCTGAGAAGAGAAATAAAAATTCTCAGCAGAGAAGGCAGGTGGTGTTTTATGGAGCACAAAGAGAATTAAAGATCCTCTCATTATAGAGATGTTAAAGCTCTTTATTAAATCCTGACATCAGAGGCGGATAATCCCCCACACATCCGGGAGCATGCTGGAACATGCAGCCACATCAATGCAAACACCACACAGTCGCACGAGGAACAAATATATACTGAAATTTCTCACACAAAGTGGTTCACATTAAAGCCCATGGTACCACCCCCACCCCAGACAATAATGTGGTGTAAAATTTACCCCAGCGGGACTCTGCCACATGGGACAGATAATGAGGCCAGGTGTTAATTAATGTGGAGTGCGTTTTCCTCCCCTCCGCCGACGCCCTGTGAATCCCAATCAAGGCTACCGCCCAGGATGGCGGCGCGCTTGATTTGCCAAGCAGCGCACTTCAAAAGGCCAGTCTGGCTGTGCTGCCGTCCTCAAAGGGACTGCTTTGGCGAGGGCTAGAGTCCAAAGGGCGGAGTTCTTGGCATGGGGCAAATCAAAACACGAGCGCCGGGAGAAGTTGGTCTTTTTGTTTTGATCAAACGAACGCGCAATAGCAATTGCATCCGTTGCCTCCGCCACCCTCTGATGTCCCATTTACCGAGGCCTTCACATCTACCCGAGATGCTTAATGTGCTTACATGTTTGGGTTCCAGACTGTGTCAGTTATTAATGTCGTGCCGGCTTACCTGCGAGAGCAACAACGAATCTGTTCATGAAGTTTCAACTCATTTTCAGTCAGATTAACTCGTGTGCCACCGCCGGTGGCTTCTCTCACATGACACGGAACGGCTGTTATCCGTCGGCAGGTCGGAGCCAACAGTCCGCCCTCAGATGTGATGATGGAGCAGTCACAAGTCAGATGAGCAATCCTTCTGTCCTGCGTTCCTATGAAGGTCAGAAGACTGCAAAGCCCATCTCTGTTGTGAGCCGCTGCTGGCCCTGACTGCAGGTCATTAAAGCTCTATTGAGTTTCTGCCAAAGCTCTGACGCTCCCAATATCTCAGCATGCCTCATCTCAGCTGTCTCTTCCATCAGGGCTTATACCAAGCCCTGAAAGGATCAACATCTAGTCCCCGTGTTCACGATACGCTCGTGCAATGTGCCTTCTGAAAAGCTGACCTAGATCTATCTTGACGTTATCTCTTTTTTGGCCCGTGTGTTTCCACAGAAAGGAGTTGCTGCCATTTTCTTGTACTGATTGAAGTTTGGGAGTTTATTGTCCGTGCGATTTTTGTCGAGTTGTGCTCCAGTTCAAAAACGGCACTATTTCTGTAGCACCCGGATCAACTCCCCGAACATCTAATCACAGATCCCGTTGCATCGGGAAGGTGTCATTTGTCAAAGCCTCTCTCCGTCTGCCGCAACCTCAGAATGAGTACGGGCACATGGAGGTGAGATGGGGGGGTTAGGCCAGCGACAGGTCTGCAGGTGCCACCCAGCAGGTTAGAAGGTGTGAGGCAGACCCGGATGATGACCTGATTAATCCAGCAACACCTCCAGTCCGGTGGGAAAGGAAAGAGCCACCGTGACAGACATGTTGTGACGGTGAAGCAAAAGCGAACAAAGCAGACACAGCTCGGAGCTTTGGAACCGATTGCTGCCAGAATCTGAGGAGAAGGTGATTAAAATTCTGGTCCAATGCGAGTGTTGCTTTTTTAAACGTTGTTACATAATCAGCCTTTAGTCCAAATAAATCCAGAGATTATGTGACAGAAACATAAACGAATGTGAAGCAGATCGGAATGTGATAGAAGAGCTATGAAATATGTGTTGATGAGGCTTATGGCTGCATGCTGTTCCCAGCGGCGGCTGGTGAAAAATATTCTAGGTGGGGCAGTGAATTCAGCCTCAGGTTGAAGAACCCAAAACAACTGAACACAAACGACTGGAAGCCACTGTTATATGAAATAATAACTATTTGAATAATATTCTATTTGAATTCATATTTCGAAACATTAAAAGCATATTACACTGTCACTTTATTGTTTAAACCAAGATTTTCAAAGCATTTTGGGCAGCAAGGATGATATTATCAGAGCCCAAAGACCGTAGAAATTCTGTGACGCTGGTTGGCCAGAAATGTATTAATTTGCCCTGGCGACCGTACATGATTGGGTAATCGGCTGTGCTGTTGCCTGCTCTGATCAACCCCCCAGGACAGGAAAGACACAAGTCTGTCTGTGGAAATTCACAGGTGAATGAATGTCAGTTAGTGGAAATGTGAAATATAATACACACATTAAAGTAAAGACTAGTTTTATAACTGAATTTTTTAAAAATATATTTTACATTTTCTTCCTCCTCATATTAGGGAGGGCGGGGCAGCAGTGCCTCCTTTGGGCCAGCCGCCACTGGCCGTCCCTTCCGTTGAACGCCCTCTTCGACATTCCAAACTTCCTCAGCCTCCTCGGGTGAGGTCATCACAGATGTGGACGTTGTGTCCGATCATCGAAGGTCGGGGCAGCCTCCTCTCCCCAAACAGGAAGGAGGATGATCCTGGACATGAGCGGGGAGAGGAGGCTTCCCCGACCTTCGAGGTCATTGCTACGGCAGCATTCTAATAGACCGGACACCTCACTCCTGTACGCCGCCTCGGCTCCTCCAGAGATCGTGCCATCAGTGAACTTTGGGAAGTTTTATTTTTTGTCCACCGCAGACTTGTAAACAGCACATGCTGATCTGATGGGATTTAGCCTTCCACCATCTCACCACAATGCGATTAAACTCAATTCTAAGATGCGTTGCAGTTGAATTTAGAACAACCTGCCCCACACAATTTAAAATGCTCAAGATAAAAGGCAGCAACCGGGAATGTAAAATTACTGCCGGTTTGATAATCCCAACAAGAAAGAAATTGACTTTTTACTGAAGGTTGCTGGGGCGTAACAACTGTAAACAAAACAAGTTCCTCGTCAGTTCTCGACTGCAGAGTGAAGATGTTATTCAGCCTCGTGGAATCAATTTGGAGCTATTTTGCTCAACCACATGAATATCTATATGTCACGAAGCGAGTATGCCCAAAGCGCGCCATAAGGTTTGTCGTACTTGCTCTTTAAAACAACGTGCATTCAACCCATTGGTGTTGTCCGTTTTAATCAGGTCATGGCCAAAATCTTGGCTTTAAATTGGTAATGTGCTCACACAGTCTCGTTTTGTTAGTTTTGGATTTAGCGGGTGCAGGTGTTTTCTGTTATACTTATGGTTATGTATAATTAATCAACAACCTGGCTCAAAGCCAGAGAGAATGCGGGCAAGTTCGAGCCTTGATCGGACAAAAGAACTGATGGTTGCCTGGCCCCCGCCCATCCTTCAATAGAGAGACCTGTCAGGGGTTCATTTGCCGAACCACATCCAGCCTAAAACGGAGAATCAACAGGTGTAATCATCGGCTATAATGCGCTCTTTTTCTCTTTTGCGTGATCATCAATTTCTGTTGTATTTGTATTGCGACTTCCTATTTCCACATTTTTTTGCACGTTTTTCCATGTCAGACACTGTCAGTAGTTAAGCATGGTAAAAAAAACAACTTGAACTGGCATGCCACAGATATACGTGCTGTTCTGTCAAGGCTTACTGATTCCTTTAATGGAAACCTCAATAAATTATTTAACACAACTATGAAATTACACCTAAATGTCTAGTGTTGGTGTAAAGACATGCCTTGTCTTCCAGTTAATACACAGATCCTGTCTCCCCCTCTTTCCTTGTTCTCCTGCAGTGTGTCATATCGATGTGGGATTGACCGCAAAGGCTGCTGAGATTTGGAGATCATTAGTGACAGGCCGGGCACACACTTGCTGCTCTGTCCTCCTGCGTGTAGCCACCATCCTCTCACAGATCTCACAGCATTGATAGAAAGCAGCCCCACTGCCCAGCAGCCTTGTTAGCTCTGGAGATGTCGGGAGACGGATTCAAAGTTCAGCATCGCAGTGTTGTTTATAATAGAAATATCAGTGTGATACGTGGCTACTATAACGCGAACAAACGTAGATCCCCAAAACAAACCCAGGACATATAATGTGTTTAGTGTAAAATGCTTATTACTGAAGAAAATGACAGATTTTTATTATATTTATTCTTGATTAAGTGTCTTCGCTCTGTAGCTGAGACCATTAATCTGTGTTGTACTGTCTTGTTTTCTGACTCAAGGCATGCTGGGATATCCATGAAATATCCAAATAAATCAAAGGCACTGTTGCAGATATGATCTAGTTTACCTCAGTGATGAATTGTAAATTATACAGTCTGTCCATAGCATCGGTTCTTTTATATGGACAGGTTGCATTTTTCCAAAGGTCGATAACTCATTTTGGTGCAAAACTCTTATTTTTCTCATTCTCTTCAGACTATTTTCCAGTCACACAGCCATGCTCACAGGTAAAGGATCAAGCTGAGAGGGCTTATTCTTTTCCAGTAGCTGCCCTCTGGCTGGGTGCTGAAGCCATGGGTCTTAAATGATCACAGAAAGTATTGATCCTCATAATGCACTGTTTTTGTTGTTAAATAACCACCACAGGAAATCCGATAAAAGGTCCTGGCCTTTCTCCACGGCTGTGTCACTGCACCAACTCTAGCCTGAATAAAGCCATTCCAGGTTGCTACGGCGATTACTGAGAGAGGGTCACATAGCATATGTGAAGGACCTCTTTAGTTCATAATAATGGCTTTCCTGGAGGCCTCAAGGTGAGGCAGGTGCCAAGAGAAGAAAAAATGTATGATTTTACCACTAGAAAGTTGTTTGCAGCCAATCTTCATTTTCATTTCATTAAAAAAGCTTCTAATTGCTCAGCTGCTTACAGCTCAGAGAGGAATGTTTCTCCATTTATATATAGACATATATATGTATATGCATATAAATGTATATTTACTTATATATGAGATCATGGTCAAGTGAGGCTCATATCTGGGTCCACAAGCATAAGCAATTGAAAATTTCTTCTGCTGAAACATTGTTTTGCTTGTTTTTTTTGTCTTTTTAAAGTACCTCAAACTCTCAAATCTTCATCTTGAGCTTTTGTTAAAGTAATTTATAATTTATACTACTACTACTCATTTTTATTGGGACTTTGTTATGATATGTCAAAAACACATTTTACAATGTTTTGTTACTTTTGTTTGAATTAATTTATGTCTTTAGTATATTTAATTGATACTTGTCACTTTTCTCTTCTTAATGTAATAAGTAAGGCATTACATTGTCTATGCAACACTCTGACTAATAGTTAAAAGTGAAATATGATCTATGAGGACCAGATATGTCATTTCATAAAAGTACAAGCATTTACATTTGAATCCTTATAACCCTAAAAATAACAGAAATATGAAACTCATTATTGGCTATTGTTTATATGTGAGTTTGCTCTTTATATATTATTTATTGATTTATTCATCTACAACCAAATTTAATCATCTATATCTTTTTTCACAATCAGTTTCTCAAAATGCTTCATGAATTTTTCAGTGACACCCTCAGGTCCTCGGTATAAATATCCCAATACTCGACAAAAGAATGGTGTGTCCGTGTGTGTGTGTGTGTGTGTGTGTGTGTGTGTGTGTGTGTGTGTGTGTGGGGTGTGTCCAGTAAAGGTCTATGCTCAGAGCTGGAGGGAACATAATGAACCTCAGCGGATTGTTGACACTACAACTATTTATCAGTTCTGTAGCCAAACACAGGCGACAAATGTCTGCCCCATAACTCCTCCACTTCCTCTTGGAGATCCTCCATGGTATCTTCCCCTCCTGCTTTCCTGCTTCACTGAATCCATCCATCCCTCCATCCATCCACCTATACCATTGCCTCATGTCCTCTCTCAGCAGCACAGCCCCTTCGTACACTCCCAGCACAGCAGGTCAGAAGGTCGTGAGCCAAATGTTTGTGTCAAACAGAGAAGCCTTGAAATCAGATCTCTCCAGGAGAAATTAAAGGTCCTCAGTTTTAAAGCCAGGGAGGAAATTTTAAAATGAAATATGACGTTTTCAGCTTATCAGTATTCCTGCCAGCAGCGTTCTCTGCACAGGGAGCAGGCTGTGCTACATGTGCTGCAATAGCAGGCTGATAAGAGTTCTGTTCCAGAGAGCTCAGTTCTCCCCTTTAGATAATTTTGCGCGTAGAGTGTCGGATGATTGCTGATTATCGACCCCCTTTACAGTTGATCTGAATCTCATCTGCACTTAACCTCCTTGTTTCTGGAGCAGAGGTGAGAGGAATGTCAATTGGAGTGTCTTGCGCTCTCCATCTCTGACCCCCCCCCCCCCCCTCACCGTTCCCCTCCATCTTCGTGGCGGGGGCACGTCCGAGTAAACACGCCGGGGCCCGCCACGGCCATCTCTCGCGGGCGAACGCGAGCGCATCAAAAGGTGCTCTTTCTTGCCACAAACACCCCGGCACAGTGGAAGTCTGTGGCACGGCGCAGACACAGGGTCCATGAAAAATGCATGCCCCCTTCGCCTGTTTCATAAGAAACACTCATCCGGATTCTGTTCACACCCCAGCTGAAAAACCTCGCAGGAATATCAATTACGCCGGCAATTTAGGTGGCGGGCATAGACATCAACAGCAGTGGATGAGAATATAGGATCTACAGTGTCATCGTAATGAGAGGGTCAGTGTCTCCAGCAGCGGCAGCATCACTTGCGCGGATGATAAAATGCACTCTGGCCTCAGCGTAGCAGAAACACTGTCAACTACGGCGATGAAACCATGATAGAGTAGCATAGTAATCCAGCATGCCATGGAAGTGGACCAGAAGCAAACCCCTGGAAGAATAAAAACAGCCCCATCCTCCACAGAAATGAAGGAATAAATAAAATAAGTAGGCTGGTTAAATTTATATACTGCACATAAGCCGTAGCTCGCACAGTAGGGTATTTATATTCATGTGCTGGTGTGTTTGTGCCATTCTGCGTTTACTTTGTGCATATCGCAAACTTGCAGCTATCTTACGTGGACCGCATTTTCCAGAGTATAAGTCTGTCAAAAAAAATGCATCACGAAGCGAAAAAAAAACCCAAAACAAAACATATAAGTCGCACTGGACTATGAGTTGGATTCATTTAGAAGTATGTTTCTAAAAAAACCTAGACCAAAAAGCGATATTAGTGTGGAAAGGCAAGCTATTCAACAGCACACAGAACAAGAGTTGAATGATGAAGAGGTGCCATGTAACACATTAACAGATATTCAGCTACACAAGAGCATAAAGAACAAACCCGGGAGGCTGAATAGGATAAATTATCATAATCACTGAATCAATTCTTCATACTCGACGTTGCTTCCAAACAATGTTAAATTATATATTTTTTGATATATAAATCACAGGACCAGCCAAACTATGAAAAACTTATAGTCCGGAAAATACAGTGATTCTTCCCTAAAAGGTGGTACAAATGTTTGTATTTTTCTTTATTATTTTAGTCCACAATCAGCAGGAAGGCGTGTAAGGATGTTTGTATGAAGCATAAACATATGCATTGTTTCTTCTGCGGCTGCAAGCCTTACTGAGCCTAGCTACCTTTTGTCTTCCTTACAGGAGAATCCGTACATGTGCAACAATGAATGCGACGCCACCACCGAAGAGCTGGCTCATCCTCCGAAGCTGATGTTTGACTTTGAGGGTCGTAACCCCACAACGTTCTGGCAGTCCACCTCGTGGAAGAAATACCCCAAGCCGCTTCACGTCAACATCACGCTGTCATGGAACAAAACCATCGAGCTCACCGATGACATCATACTGACCTTCGAGTCGGGTCGACCCGAGCAGATGGTCCTGGAGAAGTCGCTCGACTACGGCCGCACTTGGACCCCGTACCAGTTCTACGCCACCGACTGCCTGGACGCCTTCACCATGGAGCCAAAGACGGCGAAAGAGCTCACGCAGCACACCCTGCTGGACATCATCTGCACTGAGGACTACTCCAGAGGCTACGTGTGGAAGAACGACAAGACGGTGCGTTTCGAGATAAAAGACCGGTTCGCCCCGTTTGCAGGACCTTGGCTAAACAACATGGCTTCGCTGTACGGCCAGCTGGATACCACCAAGAACCTGAGGGACTTCTTCACCATCACTGACCTGAGGATTAGGCTGCTGAAGCCAGCCACTGGGGCCACCATGGTGGACGAGAATAACTTGTCCAGATACTTCTATGCCATTTCTGACATCAAGGTCCACGGCAGGTAAGAGTCTTCATCTAATCACCGTGGCTCCCAATATTCAAGCCAAAGGTTTCTCGTAGTCAGTCTTTCTTTATGTATTGCTCTGCATCTTTGTCTTTCAATATCAACCATCTTTCAGTGCAGAGGGAAGAAAATGCGTTTCAATTATGTGTGACACACAGCACAAATTAATTTAAAGTCTCATATTTGTCTTGTTGTAGATGACCAGTAGATTTCTGCATTTTCTCTGGCAATTATTTCATCCATTACATTATAGTTTTCTACCTGCTAGGAAAAAAAACCTGGCTTTCAGGTATGGTCTGAGGAACCCTGCTGTAGACCATAACCTGCTGCCCCACTTCTAAATAAATCTTGTCCTGATAGTTAGTTATTAGTTCAAGTACCAAAGAGACAGTATGAGGAAAAATTATCCAAGTGAGGTCCAGCCATTCATCAAATTCTCTAAACGGGGTTCCTCCATTCAGTCCTACGGAGGGCCAGGATCCAGCAGGTTTTCTTCCCTGCCGGGTTGCCTGGTAGGGAAGAAAACCTGCTGGATAGCTTCCCTCAATAGGACCAAATTGAAGAGCCCCCATGTAGAATGACCTTGATATCCTTAAAGGGGCATAATAAATAATAATAAAATGATTTATTAATAACTAAATAAATAACAATAGGGTTTACAATCGTTAAAAGGATGCAGTGGGATAAAGGAAATTCAAACCATTCAAAATCACTGTAACTAATTTTACAAAATTAGTTTTTGCTCCATGTACAGGTTACGTCAAATGAGATCAATCTAGCTGAACATGGTCCAGCAATAATCAGAACTGATAAATGGTTGTTGTGTCAACAATCCACTGAGAAATCAGCAGATGCTGAACCGTTGGCTCTGAAATGACCCAGACTCATCAGGTACAGAGGAGAATTTAATTCATGTCTCCTCTTCAGGTTTTTTATTGCAGGCCTAGATTAAAACTATCATTTAATCCACACATAATCCAAGGCTGATGTTGTGTGTCTGTCTTAATGTCACCAATGCTAAAGTATTAAAAATATTGTTATTTTATATGCGTGTTTTTAAATGAAGGTTTATCATGGACCACATAGGTTTCATTCTTTGTTTTGTTTTTTGCTACTGGGTTCCAAGATCCACTTATGGGAACAGTAGAGGAGCTCCTAATCTTTGATTGACAGTAATTAAAATCCTTGGCATTTTACTACACATTTGTTAATTCCACCAGAAACAGAGCAACATTAACATCCATTAGAGTTTCCTGCCTGTGGATTAATCAGGATCCAACTTTAGGTACTCTTTCAGCCCTAAAGTGGTCTTTGCTAAATCTTAAGGGAAAATGGATTTTTTTTTCCCTTTGACTTAAGATGCTAATTCCTCCATTATCACTATAACCTTCTCTTCAACACCATCTGTCGCATTTTTTTCCCAAACCAAAGACGGTGAAAGCCTTTATGCCACGTTATACGTTCAGCAACTGGAAAGATTTGTGTCACTGCCAGCCATCGGGGGGGGGCGCATGATTTCCAATAAACAGAAACACTGTGGTTTCATGATGCATGGAAATGGCCCACATGATGGTCCTTACGTTTCTGCAGCTGCCTCCCAAATAGGAGCCGTGTTGCTTGCTGCAGTTGGTTTATGCGAGGATAACTAGGTTGGTAATGACCCGTTGGATGGGCCCTCAGAGAATTGAAACATTTAGCCCCTAATTAGAAATCAGTCAGCTTCAATGGCAGATTAGATCCATTAGCATGTTGGCTAATTGGCAGGAGAGTAATCTTGTAATTAAAAGCATTTGCAGCTGATTAAATGTTAATCATCTCAGACATATCGGGGAAATGCAGAGACGTTCAAATTTGTCGGGCTGCGGCTCCATATTTAGCCGTGGCCTGTTTTAGATATGTAAACATGACAACCCCTCACATCGGATGCTTGATCTTACAGGACTCCACGGTGAACGGTGATACAGTGCCATCACAGAAATAGGCATGTTGTGCAGCGAAGCACATTTTTCCAATAAACATGGATTGATGAAGTAGAAATTGCAAGGCCTGCAATCCAGCACAGGATACCATTTCCGACAGATATCCCACTTTGCCATTCATTACAAAAAGTAGCAAATTGTTGGATGGGAGGGAAATGAGCTATTTTGCAATTTTTTATTTTTTCCTCTTTCCCCCTCGGGCATCAAATTCAATTTTCCACCAAAGGTTGCAGCGAAGAAAATAAAATAAACAAAATGTTTAGGGTTTTTTGTTTTTGTTTTTATCCAGAGGTGGATCAGTAATTCACTTGAAAGATGGTGATGGGTGGTGGTGGGGGGAGGGGGGCTCATTAGGGTTCCAGCAGCCTTCTGGCTATAACTAAATGTGAAGGACTTATCAGAAAATGGCCTATCCTATTCTAAAATTCCTGGGATGCTCCACAAGTGCTGATAAGTAGTTAAAGCTTCACAGCACCAAACATTTGAAAAATGGCATAAATACAGTTGTCGTGTTGCATTTTTGAGAAATCATAACAAAACTAAAAAGATTACAGTGATTTTGTTTGGCTGGGGTAGTTGCAAAGACAGAGCCACATATATGTGAAAGAATTCCATGTTTTTGTGGAGAAACAACATGAATTCATGTAGGTTAATGTATCATAACCATTGACATCTCCTTGCTGAGATCTCGACTTTGTGTGGTCATGGCAACACGATATAGCACATTTTCTTGAGCTGCCTCTGCTTTCATCAGAGGCTTCCTGTTGCCAGAGGACGTGAGATATCAGACACGACCTAAAAGAGATTACTTCCCGCCGAGATTGATCATATATATTAAGCTGAAATACTGTTTTTCTGTCAGGAATGGAAAGCCTGCTCTGTCTAACATGTGATCTATGTTAGATGTGCATGTGGTGATGAATGGAACCCTCCCTATGCTTTGTATTTTTGCACATTTTCCCCAAAGCTTGTGGATATAAACCAATCACTGCACTAGATCATGGGACAACAGCAGAAGCCAGACCAGTGAAATCCAGTAACGAAGTCAATTGGTGGGCTTTACTACTCAGTACTTTAGGACGTTACCTCATCCAGGCAGAAAGACAAACAGCCAGATCTCTCCTGGATACATTGCTTAAATCAATCAAATCAAATGAATCGGTGCAAACGAGTAGAGTATGGATGAGCCTCAAAGATGTGCCAACAACAGTATAAATCCTAATTTTACACTAATTATGATCCCAACTTTAGTGATATCATAGATGGCATCGCAAACTTTCAGACAATTTCAAACTGCCAACTTGTAGAAAGCACACAGCCATTGCACCCTAAGATCAGCTGCCTATTTATTTATGCATTTCTCGTTTCTCTTTGGATCGCAGCCAGGCTGCCATCATTGTATATCCAATTGTAGTGCTAATAATATCCCTTGAGCTTGCTTGAGGCTGGAAAGCTGTCTGTTTTTGTTTTTAAGACATGTCAGAAGGGGTTTTGGCTCAAGTGACTCTCCTGAGACAATTAAACTGGTGAATCAGCAAAGATGGGTAATACAGAGGGTGTGTATCTATTGTCAATCCAGCTTCCTCTTTTATTGCCATGGTCATTTTACATTGATCAGGAATATCATTATGAGCAAACATCACTGATGATCTCTTCATGATGGCACCAGGGACATATGAGGCAGTAAACGAGAATTTGGCCCACATCTGACATGTTAGAAGCTGTAAATTTGAGTAGGTATATATTGTAAAATACACAATATTAAATTATTTGAAAAAGTTTGACAAATTGTGGTAGCTCGATGACTGGCCACATCTCTAGAGCTGCTGCTCCTGTGAGGTATTCCCAGTCTGCAGTGGGATCATCAAGAGCGGCCCAAGGAAGGAACGGCGATCAATGGGCCAAGGCTCATCGACACATGTGGCTGATTCAAAGGCTGACCCAAGTGGTCTGATCCAGCAGAAAAGCTAGTTGGAAGATGCTAATACCAGTTCTGGATGGAAGGCAGACTTAGCCGAGACAAACAAAGGTTGTATTGAGCCCTCCTGATTTGACAATGACAAAGGAAGTTATAGTACCACAACTGAGAAATTGGAGAAGTATTCTTCTATTCACTTGGCTGTGCAAAAAAACACCAACACAAATCTTACGTGATGGGAAAATCATGGAGTAAAGAAGATATAAAAATAATATCTGGGGGGGTTGGGGGGTGGGGGGTTGCAGCACATGTGGCTGGGGCAGCTGTGGTATTGATTTCTGAAGTTATTCCGCATCAGCGGACAACACAAACCTTGAACCATGGAAGCCGCTCCACCTTTCACGTAGGCCTCTCCGCCGTTTCTCACTTATCGATCAGATGTCCGCTCGTTAATTAAGACATGACCGCTAACGGCTGAGTGCGCGGTCAGAGCCGCACGTACTGTAACGGGGCTGCACAGGGCCTGGGAATGTGAAGCAGCTAATCCATAAGTGCTAATGTGCCTTTTTTTTTTTTTTCATTCCCCCCTCATGTCAGTCTCCTCCTAGTTCCATAGTTGCTTTTCTGGCTTTTCAACCGAAACAAAATCAATATGGATAAATTGGAAAAAAAAACAAAAACAAACAAAAACAACACAGGCGAACTGAGAGATTTAGAAAACTACAGATTAAAGAGAGAAAGTTTTTTCTCTTTTAGTCTTTATTCATGTCAATAACCCTCATTATATCCACATTGTCGGATCGTACCCCTTTTTTCCATTATAAAACATTTTATATTCTGCAACTGTAAATATTTTCTTTATCCTCCTAAGACCCGAGCTCTTTTTTGATATACATTCTTAATAGGTCTTTGCTATGTAGGAGTATTGGGACCTGATAAGTATAAAGACTGAGAATCATGTTTTAACAATATTTTGAAACAAGTGGTTTGTGGGGAAAATTATGTCTACATACAGGGACAATCAATCTAAATTTGTAATAATATAATGTTTATGGGTCCATGTATGTGGACATTTGGCCCCATACTAAGAAGAATTTTATATTATAGGTGACCCAAAATCTAATTTCCACATATATGGATGCCAAGTCTTAGGAGGTTAAATGGGAATACATTCGCAATTATCCTTGATTTTCAGTACAGTGACACATTCAAGCACAGATCTTATGAAATAGTCTGTTTTCACATGGAAGAACATTATTGATTTATGACCAGATCCTTTAGTAAGATACAGTTTTGTCAAAAATGTAAAAAAGAAAATACATTTGTTGTGTGCTGTGTTTAGATGGTTGATATTCATTTCCTAACAGTCTCTTATAGAAATATTGATGAGTTAAGTTGCTTGCATATTATTGTTGTTGGTATCATTAGTAGTATTAGTACTACTATAAGACTTACTAATACTATAATACTACTTATACTACTACTTATATATATATATATATATATATATATATATATATATATATATATATATATATATAATCATGAAATAAGCTGAGAGCAACCAAGCATCATGTAAAAAAGATCGTCATTACAAATAAATATTGAACGCAGATGTTTTACCGTCTGTTGCGGACCTGTAAAAGCGAGAGCTTGCTTGATGACTGCCTATGATGACAGTGTGAAGCAAAAACAGATTTCAAAGATGGTTTCATGTAGAACCTTCCCTCTGAGGTAAACATAATGTGTTCAAAGGCGTTTTGGATTTAAAAGAATAATAGTCTTAGATAAGACATTTTACTGTTGCATTACTTCATTACTTTTTTACTGTTATCTCCTTCCCCGCTGGGAGTCCCAAAGTAATAAAAATACCGTATCACACACTTCAAATGTAAGAGACACTTAAAAAGAGCCTGGATTTATAATGCCTCCTCAGCGTATTCACATTAATGCTGAACTGCAGTTGAACGAGATTATCAACGCGTGCAGATCAGTGCTCATATGGAGAAAGTCATCGCTGACATTGGAAGATCCTCCGATTTTCAAATATCCAAAGGGGAACCTTCATAATATGCATGTTTACATCAAAAGGAAGCAGGGCCCTTGAATCAGGCCCATGTGAACGTCTGTAAATGCGGTGAGCTGACTTAAATTTGTCTGATGTGTTGATGTGCCTCTGCCCAAATTAAAGATCCCAATCTTCTGATCTGTCTCTATGACATCAGCCTGGGAAGCTTCCCAGTGAGACCAGTAAAAGTGACCAAAACCATGGCTGGGATTTCATTCAGTGGTGTTTTTTTTTTTGTTTTTTTAATATCAGTCCTTCCTTCTTTTGAAATGTTAAAGGCTCAGCCGACACACACATGCTACAGCATCTGTCTTGTCTTTTTGATGCATCTTTGCACCAAGACTCCGGGAATTATGATTTTCAAAAGTAAGAGTGATAGCAAAACTGTATTTCACACTCGGCCAGGTTCATGTAGTGTGCGGATCTCATGCGGGCTGAGCTGCAGAGGGTGATTCACACGGATAACAAACTGACAACAATCATCCAACACTGTTGAGGAAATTCTGCTTTGTAAATGCAGAAGGAGACCAGGGATGTGTTGCTGACTGAAGGCGATGCATTCATGTCCTTCCCCTTGATCTTGATTCACGATCTCATGGTGGTGCTTAGGGTTAGGGGTTAGAGTTAGGAAGGTCAGCCTGACATAGTTTAAATTAAAGATGTTTGGTATTTTTGTCCAATATTGGCATTAAAATGTAATTTCAGGGTCAGGTTATCAATTTTTCAGGTTATTACATTTTTAATGAAATAACTTTTACACATGCGTTTACTATACATGAAACTGTATGTGTGTGGAGATATATATGCACCAATTACAACCCTTCACAATAACAGCAGATCATCAGTAGAGTCAATAAAAAAAGTATTTTTTAAAAACTCAAAGCAATCTCTGACAGTTTATAATCACATTTTCACATACTCTACCTTTACAAAATATCTCTCTCCCTCTCTTTCACTCTCATTTTCTCTCTCTCTATCTCTCTTTCTCTCTCTCACACACACACACACACACACTGCCTCTTATCCGGTGTCTTCCCAACTGCATACACTTCCACACATGTGTGTGCCCTGTGAACCGTGACAGCTGCAGCCAGCTTGATTGACAGAGTTTGAAAGTCAGGTTCAAGTGCGAGTTCACACGACTTCCAGCACTACTCGGCTGCCTCCATACGGTTCCCACCCGCTCCTCCAGAGCCGGGCCCGTCTTCCGCCAGATGCCTGTCACGCGGCGCAATGTTTCCTGTCACTCATCTCCCAGTCTTCAGCGTTTAATTAGTGCTCATTAAGAGCCGGGATTTCTTTGTAAATAATGTATGGTGGGGAAAAGTACATCAACGGAGGCTGTCTCCGGAGGGATGGCGGCCATGAGTGGCGCAAGTGGTATCCCATCCCCGTTTTTATTGCGACTGTCGCACCAACTGCCTCTGCTCCAAAGAAACTCTAACCACGTTGAGATGTTGTGACTGAAAGCAGTGGTATTACATCAGCGAGAAGGTGCTTTTGTTTGTCTGTCGACGCAAGCTCCCCAACCCCCCCCTTCTGCGTTCTCATGCGTTCTTTCCCAAAGTGTGTACGTCTGCCGAGCATTAGTCTGTGTTTGCAGGTTTTTCTGGTTTTTTTTTTCCTTCTTTTTGTTTGTTGCACTTTCATCATCATTTCATTTTGTGACAGGTGAGCAACGCGATCTCCCCGATGTGCGCCGACCCGATCTGATTTCCATATTAATGCGCGTTTCCCATTGCCGATTTCTTCGCTGCTTCTTTCCTCGTCTCGGCGGCTTGCGTCACGCGAATGAGGTGGCCCTCTGCCACGAGGCGCTGAGGCTGGGGGAGTCGGGGTGGGCGTCAGACACCATACTGTATGTCTACATCAATGCGTAATTTGAATAATAGGCCCTGTCACCGACACAAATCACAGCCTTTCAGTAGCATTGGCCCAAGCTCCGCGCATTCAAATTTCATTTCACCTCAGTGGAAAATTGAAGCCGGGGGAATTAACTTGCGATGCATTCCCAATACTTCACCAGCAATTTGAGCAGCCCTGCAGGGGCTATACTTCATGTTTTGAACAGGGGGCGCAAACAATTTGCTTGAGATGTATTACATTAGATCCTAAAGAAAGACAAAATTGGCCACGGCAGAGAGCGACAAAAACAAGGCTAATCGGAACTCTTCAATTTCGCAGTGACACGGCCCAGTGTAATGAGGTGACTCACCCTTTCTATCCTTCAAGTGCAATGCCACTCTAAATGTAAAAAAGAGGAGCACACCATCGTCAGACCGCTGTGATCCCTGGATTTGCCTGCCATCTTTGCATTGCACTGAATTCATACTGTATTCTAATGTTGTTTAACTTTATGCCATATTTACATCCCCGACACAGTACCGTTGAAACATAGTCACTCATTAACATATTTATACTGGGCGTATATACAATACTTAAATGCATTTCTCCTGTTTATACAGCATATACGTATACAATACATGTAACATTTCTTGGCTGCAGTAGACAGTGTGTAGGCTACAGGAATTGTCACCAATATGCTATTTTATTTATTTCTGCAGATTATTAAATCCGTTTATACATTTAATGGAGCTGCCCAAAAAAAATCTTTGAAAGCTATGTTTGTTGTCAAATAATCTGAGATGAAATAATATCTACTATCTCACAATGTGACAAGAACTACAACCTCCATCTACTAACCAATCAATAGAAATGCAGCCAGAAGTAGTAGTAGTAGTAGTAGTAGTAGTAGTAGTAGTATTGGTAGTAGTAGTAGTAGTGGCAGTAGTAGTAATAATAGAAGTAGTAGTAGTGGAAGTAGAAGTAGTAGTAGTGGTAGTAGTAGTAGTAGTAGTTGTAGTAGTAGTAGTAGTTGTAGTAGTAGTGTTAAATGTTAGAATGTTCGATACGAATAAAAATGTACCTCCAACTCCCTTTGCAAAACTGGCAGTTGGCCTGTTCCTCATTCTCTTCCTCCGCTTCTTCAGACTTTTTTCTGTGCATGGAAATGTCAATTTAATGAGGGTTCGAGCTCGATCTCACGTTGTTTTGGCGATTTGTAACTTCATCACGCATGCTGATGACTTTGCATATGTTTACTTGTGATTCACTAAGCGGTCATCCTACAGTCCTTTCACATCGACATTTACGAGATCCGTGTCATGCAGTGAAATTATTAGTGCTAAAAGAAAAAATCCCAGTCTGTAGGAGCCATTAGCTTCTCACTACTTCAAGTGTCACAGCTTGTAATGATACTGGAGATGGGGGCCAAATTCTGATTTTCAAACAGTGAATCTTCTTCCATGTTATCGCGCTGCTCCCACGCATCACAGCGCTCCTTCCTTTTAATGTGAAAAGACATCAATCACAAAACCTCCCTGTCTGGCTGTATCACGTTGGGCAGGTAATTCTGGCTCGTCTGGGTAACAAGTTGACATCCATCTCAAACTTTAAGCGAGGCCAAAGTTTGAGCGCACGGCGCTGCTCTTCTGTATGACTGTCAGAGATATCACTGGTCAGGGTTGTGTGAGGCTCCATGCTCATGTCGAGGGAAAGTTCCTGCAAACCTCAGTACATATGTATGCAGCATGGAGGTGCATTATGGGTCTGAAAACAAGCAGCTTCTAAAGGAGTTAGCGTGATATAGAGCTTAGTGAAGCTGGTTTCACAGCACAGGTCTTATCAGTGTGTGTGTGTGTGTGTTTAATTTGGAAAAAAATAAGGTTTCCCTTCAAAAACACTGCATAACCACATTTAAGTTAAAAAAAGATTGCACTGAATTCATATTTTTATTGTGTGATTTTAATATTAATAATTATTACCACTAGTTTTCAGCTCAGGTTTGCAGTGTTAGGTAGCGTCTCCATTTTTTAACAACTTAAGTTTTCACACATCGATCAAGGTGTTGCAGTTCTCAGTTGCTGCATTTATGTGTTTACCTATGATAATTAGGGTCAGGCAGATTGGCAGTCACAGGTGCAGAGAAATCTGAAACACCTTTTTTTAGGAAACTGGAGCTTTCTTAGCAATTCTCAGAGATTTTTTAACAAGACATTGATGTACAGCACAATAACATTCAGTAACAATTATTTATAAGAGAATGTAGCCCTTTCTAAACCCATATGCATTCGCTGATAAGCTGCGGTAACAATTAAGTTTGATAAATTAAGATTTAGCACCAATGGTAAATAAAGGCCAGATTGAGTGCTGTTGGTTGAAAAATGGACAGACAAGCTCTGTCTCCAGTTATGAAACAACACAAAGACATTGTCTCAGATATTGATGAGCAGCACGAAATCAAGATATAGTGCGTGTTGAAGGATTTAGAACTATCACTTTTAGTCATATACCCACTATCACTTTATTCTGAGCCTCCAGTGTGGGTTGTTTTAAAGTTTTCACGGTTCAACCCCCCCCCGCCGCCGCCATCCAAAAGAAGCGTTTCCTTTTTGTCAGTTTTGACTTTTCCCACTTAACGAGTTCGGTGCTCCTCTCTTGTTTCGAGCCAGGGATGTTAGAAGCCTTCACAAAAAAGACAAGCTGGGTTAGACATGGCGAGGCTGTCACCATGATGCCGAATAACCTCGAGAAACCGAGGTTAGGCAGAAGACTGATGAGAAGAGCCAGAGTTGCCGTCTGCTCCACATTATCAACACAGTTCAGTCACAGCCTCTCATTTCTCATACTTACAGTTGGCATATAATCAAAATAAAGCACATCACCAACACTGCATTAAGATAAGATGACCTTTATCAAACCCACGTTACCTTCAGAGAGCTTAATCAGGGGATGAGGGGAGGAAAACAAAATAAAGTACTTCATATATTGATGAAGTGTACAAAATTAAAAGAAACAAACTAAATTACTACTAAACTGAATTGAAAACACTGTTCAAAACTACAATGCACCAGGATAGATAATCCCTCACAAAAAACAGCATCACTCTGGGGGTAAATAAACCACAAGAAGCAACCAAAGACACTACAAAACTAACAATCGTTAAAAAACGAGAAAACTCTCTTCCACAGGAAAGAGTAACCATTAAGGAATTCATCCACCAACAAACAAACCAAATTCACACTTCCACCATATCTCTCCCCCTGGGCCACACCTCTCCCCCACTCTTTAACTGCGATCGGCTGATTAGCGGAGTGGAAACAGCCGCTGGGTAAGGGCAGGGGCAATCACCTGGAGGAGTCGAGTGGGGACAGAGATACACAGACACAACACAACCAACACAGAGGCACTATGGCCATAACACCCCACATTCCAAGGAATGGATAAAAACGCAGCATGGTCATAAAAGCTCATAAAATACGGCTACTCCTGACAAGCATAGACGGGTGGTGCAAAAACCATGTGTGGGCAGACCTAAGACTGTCTGGGGGCGGAGCTAAGACCGTCTCGGGGGAGGAGCCCACAGTAGCTGATTAGGATTTAGAGAGGGGGGGGGGTTTACCAAAGTACACTACTAACATTTCATTTTGACAAGGAATCATGTTAACATACAGAAAAGAAGCATAATATGTCACCTTTAAGTGAATGCACCACTAAACAGCAATTAGTCTATTTTTCCATTTTTCAAGGTGGCTGTGCATATGGAATTGTGCACCTTGATTTACTGCTGCAGTAAAATGCTTCTGTCTTTCCATAAGACGTGGAGGTTAGGACACACTCAACACTGAGACTAGAGAAGCTGGAGGGGAGGGGACAAACCAGACCTGGACAATCAGATAAAGAGGACGTCAACAGTTTATCATAGTACATTTATGATGTACAATTTTACAACTTACCCTTGTGTTGATCCAAATATGAACGTTTCACAACACAGGCAAACAAACAAGTTTGAGTCTGACCTACATTTTAACTTTTTGCTTAGTTTGGACTAGTTTTAGTCCTTTAATCTGGTCTGAGGCCCCTTCCATATCTGCAATTGCATTTCAGACTAAAATGAAAAGTTTGATATTCTGCACTCATGAACACCAAGAAAATCAAATAAGTGTCCTCCATATTTGACACCCATTGATATATTGGATTTTACTGTAGGTAAAAAGTAATTAAAACCTGAAATGTTAAAAAATAAAACATCTGCACACATCGGGGATTATTTCCCCTTGTGACTAAAACTGGGCAAAGACAAGCTCTCTGATTTCAATGTGACAATGCCGGTGGCAAAAGCATCGCCTCCCAGAGCACCTGTGCTCGACTCAGCAGGTAGCCTGCTCCAGCCGAGCCCCAGCGATCAGAATTTTTTCAGGTTTTAATTAAGTGGAAGGTCAGCTTCCAGATTTTTTGACTTGAGGGAGCAGCAGCTGTATGTGTGGCCGTCGAGGTACTTGCTGTCATTAATTTCATGATGCAGGGGCTTCAAACTGCAGGCTGTGCTTCTGAACCAAACAGATCCCAGCAACTGGGAGTTACCAATTAACCACAAAATCAACCGCAGAAAAGAAAGAAATCATTACAACTTACGGTACGCCACCAGCTCACAAACTGAGGTCCTTGGACCCCAGGGGGTCCACAAGCCCTAGCTTAGGGGTCCACGAAATAATTTGTAATAAATTATTATAAGTTATGCCATATCGTTATAAAGTGCATAATTACATGTCAAGACCACTGCAACACATACTATATTAAACCAATTACTCCCACCTATGTTAGCTAAGGGCCAATAAATCTCTAATATGATCGTGACACATCACATCAGTCTGTCACATGTCACTTTCCTGCATCACTGACTTTATTCTTGAGGCAGTTGGCACACGAATCCCTGCCACTGCTTATCATTTCTAGGTAGCAACAATGGGAAAATATTTCAGTACTATGTCAGTTTTAACACTATTCCTTTTCTGAAAACTTTAAGATCTATAATTTAAAAATGTTGTGAAGTCAATATGTAATCTGAATACAATTGTGTGTAAAATTATACAAATGGTATTATTCAAATTTATTTATACCTTATTCAAATTTAATTAGATTGTGTTCATTTCTGTGAGGAGGTTTAAAACAAATATCCCTATGACAGCTGGAAACACAAATGTCAGTAAAAATATGTTTAATCAAGCTAAGATTATGAGGGGTCCTTGGAAAATATCCTCCCCTGTAAGGGCTCCCTGGTGTGACAAAGTTTGAGAACCTCTGCATTAAGCTATCTATGAAACTTTACATCACATTAAATGTCTTTATTAATGTTTTATTGACAGTACACTATAATCACATAAAATTGGCTCTGTATGTAAACAGAGATCACCTCCAAAGACATTGATTCTGATTTCATCTATCAAATGCAGCTCAGACACCATCAGGGACTGCCACTTACACTTAGAGCAGTTAACATCCCAGAATAATTTTAGAATCAAATGCCTGCACTTTGTGTTTATTGTCCTTGTCAGCGCAAATTAAAGGTTAATCAATAATTTCCATAAATATGCAAATGAAAGTTTCAGATATACAAAACAAGTTGCCCACACATTTGATGATTTCCATAAAAATGTGTCTGCCGAGTTCTAAAAATATACAACCTCCTGAACTAGGCATGAAATTCTACCCTGCCGTGTCAGTCTTGAGCACTTAAAATCAAGCGTTATCAATGTGTGGATATGCGAAACCGTATTCATCAGCGGTGGAGGAGGGGTTATCGTTTTCCCTTCTCTCCCATCATCAATGTCAGATGTCACAGATCGGCCAGGAAGTCAATTAGAATGGATGGTTTGTGATTGCTGTTGTCATTTTTTTTTTCCCCATCATCTCATGTTCGCTGGCATTAGTAGCCTATAGCTACGCAGCTCCTGAGTCTTGAACAGGAGAAATCTTCCCTCGGAAGCACTTTGTACAAACAAACATAGCCTTGACGTGAAACCGAGAGTCATCTGAGCCCCCCAGGAGGGGATACGGTGTCAGATTCACTCGACACCGTTTTTGCACAACAGCCCCCGCAACTCTTGGAGGTCAGTGATTGTAACCTTTACGCCTCTTAGAAATCCAATTTAATACAAAGAATACTATTTTGAAAGCATGTGGTGTGTGAAAGTGAATCTGAGTAATAAATAAAATAAATTAAACATCTGTGTTCGGGTCATCGTCCCTGGTTTTTCCCATTCAGCGAAACAAAGAGGGGGGCGACATTCACTGTATAGTTAGCTACTTTACTTATACTCACTTTAATGACTTTCTAGTCCTTGAATAAGGAACAGTGTACACACAACAACACATCAGTCATACAAAGAATAGTCAAACATCACAGTACAAGTGAGCGATAAGGAAAACACAAGATATTCCATATGTTTTGTAGCTCACATGGGTCTAGAGGATGGGTGACTAGGTGTCTTTGTGGGACACCTTGGCCAAAACGCTGCCAGTTATGACACAATACGAAGCAACATCTGAGACGCGATGACTGGAAATGATGTAGCTTGGCGATCGATTGCGGGGCCCCTGGCCCACCTAAGATCTGTTGTCCCTGTTGAGCAGTTGTAGAGGACCCACAGATGACGCAACCCCCCCCACGAGCAATGAGACAGGGAAGCATAGACTAGGCTAGGACTGACATTTAACCAGCAGAGTGGCAAAAGTGACCTCATTCATGTCAGTGTTCTCCCCCACTGAGCCTACAACAAATGAGGCCTTGTCATATTTTTTTTTTCTATTTTTACAAAGGGGGACATAATGAGGCTTTGTAAATGCATGATCTAAATCAGGTAACCCACTAGGAGTTCAATTTACCCCTGTCAAACAAAAATATAGGTTCCAGAGAGAGCAGCCTCTGACCATTCCCTCCAGCAAATATAGTCTGACGTCCATCTATTTGTCTGTCTTCTGTTCTGATCCATCTGTCTCAGGTGCAAGTGCAACCTGCATGCTAACAACTGCGTATTCGACAAGGGGAAGCTGGGCTGCGAGTGCGAGCACAACACCACCGGGGCCGACTGCAGCCGCTGTAAGAAGCACTACCACGGCAGAGCCTGGAGCGTGGGCTCCTACCTGCCCATACCCAAAGGAACGGCAAATATATGTGAGTAAAAGGACATCAGCGGGGGGACTTGTTCGGGTCTGCTGGGGCTATTTGCATAAAACCTAATATACATATTTAATGATATTCTTGGGGCTGTGGTTTTCCTCAAAAGCCAGCTCATGTTCTGGTGGATGTCGCCAATGCTGTGTGTAAACATCGTCAGTATTAACAAACCAGGCTTAATTTTCACACACGCTCGGCATCCTGTGTGCCCCATTTCAAGCCAAAAAAACATGTTAATACTGAAATTAGCACTCTCGCCATGCCATGCAGTGCCGGATCATTTTCCTGCATGTTCTCGGTGTAGGAAGACGGCAGAAGGTGCTCTTTTGAATTATCCCCATTATAATCTTGGATGGGAGTTGAGTCACATTTATCAAATCTCACGCCCGAGGCAGGGAGGAGGTGGGGGCTCATCGCCTCTATAAATCTAATACAGCCAAGCAGGGTTGTGGTGGTGGATGGCCAGGCCAGATGGTGGAAGATCTAACCCTCTGGTACCTGTGTGTGCACTGATTCAGCCTTCCATTCAGAGGACGGTCTGCCGGGACTGGCAGCGGGTCTTCGAAATGATCTGTTTGGGTCAGCCGACGTGACTTATCAGCCGAGGTCCTCCGAAAAATTGATGCGCACTAGGCTGCTGCTGATCGACAGGTTTGGTCGAATGAAATTTGCGCAACAGCTCTCTTGTTTCTCGCTCATCTGTTATCGCAGAAGTGGAGGGTCGCACCCAGTACCCATGAATCTGTGGTTGTAGATGCATGTTTGTGTGTGGTGGGGTGTGTGTGTGTGTGTGTGTGTGTGTGTGTGTGTGTCTGTGTGTCTGTGTGGACGCGATGCAGCATTTGATTGCTTTGCAGGAGATTGTTTGCAGGAACTGCCGTAAACTCTAAGGAGATATTGCTGGATTTACCCTCACACCTCTCCTGTGTTATGAGCCTCCGTGTGGGGGCTCACTCTCAGATTGACAGGCCGTTATTAAAAAAAAAAAAAATCCATCCAACACTCGGCCTCATCTGCGCCAAACCAATGAAACTAAGCTCTAGCCTTATAAAAAGCAATATTAGTAGTGCTTTTGCATTTGCATAAAATGCAATAATGTCGCACATGAAATTATGTAAGATTGCTGCTCCCCCAGCTGTTGAATGAATACACTTTTGTCCTAAATGATCAAGATACCATAACACGGTTTGTTTATTATGTAAAGCTTGATTTCCTGTGACGATATTAAATATACAGCTGTCAGTTTGAAGCAAATGTGCTGAACAGGCCATGCATAATTACGACGTGATGGCGCTCATTTGTCATCAGGTCCTCCTTAATCATGAACGTAGAAACAGGAAGATGTCTATTATGTATTAAAGATCCTTGTACGTGGTGATATATAGACATACGTGACCCTTCATCTAATAAATTAGAGTGTCCAGAAATGGAAGCCTCCGTTGCTAGGGGCCGTCGCTGTCAGTGGCAGACAGTAGCTGAGAATGATTCCCAGAGAAACAGGCAAGAAGGCAGGAGCCAAACCCTTAAGCCGCCTGTAGAGAAGAAGAAGAATCACTTGTAGAATTATGTTGACAGTCCACTTTGCAGGGAGCGTCAACTCATCTCATGTTCCAAAGCAGGTTCATGGGTTAAGAGGGGCCGGTGCTGAGGGTTTGATCACACTGTAGAAGGCGGTTTGGATCCAAAGGGCAATACTGTTTGCCCTCCATTTCTCTCGCGGAGCAGCTATTTGTTTGCGACTTCAACCCCAGCTTTCAAAGTCGGAGCTAAAACTCGGCGCTGGCCCTGCTGCTCCATTACTGCACCATTGGCAACAGTTGTTTTGACACCTCCAAATTGCTACTGAACTAATGAAGGGGGCGTGTTAATAATGGAAGATCAGCAAGAATCAAGCCTGGAGCAAAAGAAAGACCAGAAAACAGCAATCTGTATCCATAAACGTGTCATTTTGAGGAACATGAATTGGTTCCCCACTGTCATATGTTCAGGACCTCTGAGACTGGACCCCCAGAATGGATTCATATGTGTAGACCTGTCTCTTTAACTGTGTTTACTCATCTGTCCTGTTATGGAATTGTTATTTACAATGGTGCATATGGCTCTGGAGAGCAAATTAAAGTATAATAGTGATATAAATTTCAAAAATGTAAATATAGTATGATAATTATTAATGACAAAAACTGCCCTGTGCCTTTCATTGGTTTCAGAAGCTCATCAGTGTGTTTGATTTCTGCCCTTTTTATTTTTAATATTTCATTAACTTAATGATGTCGTCCCGAAAAACACACCGCAGGCTAGGACAGCGGAGAAAATAGTACCAGTTGTTATTTTCAGATCCCATTTGACCTCTCAGCAGAGGGGGAGTGTGTGTGTGTGGGTGTGTGCGTGTGTGTGTGCTTATGCTTATTGCTTATTCATGCATACAGCAAATATCCCTGCAGACAAACAAACTTCAAAATTCCTGGTGATGAAACGTCATTTCTTTGTTGACTTTTCATCACTGACGACCTGTTATTATCATCAGAGGAGGGTGTGCATTGGTGGTCAGAGTGGCAGCCGCTGGTAATCAGTCCAGTGGCGACATCTCCTCGCGGAGATACGCTCGGACCGACACGAACGCTGCCTTGATTAAAACATGTCCTTCTCCTGTTTTTTTTTCTTTTTCCCCCCGCAGGTATTCCCAGTAATCACGGACCAGTGCGTAAGTTGATCACACGTTTCTAAGCGGCATGCTGACTGATGCTCCCCCACCCCCGTGATGCCTTTCACGTGTGTGACTGATCGTGGTGTCTGTGCGAGTGTGTGCTCTGTCCAGGTTTTACACAATGAAACACACAAATACACACACACACACACATATATAAATAAGTCCACATCACATAGCTTTCATTAAACTTACCAATACTTTGGTCCAGTAGGCTAATACATTTCTAACGTCCACACAATAGAAATGCTTTTATTGTGTCTAATAGGACAATAATGAAAGGTATTTCTACAACATTTATTTCTGTACAGCTTACAGCCTGTGCCGTGAAAAGGTTTTCAGATACCACGCTAAACGAAATAAAAATGACAGGTGGAAGTTAAGACCACGACTTTAAGTCTTGACATATTTCATGGATTTTTTTTAAAGATAACTCCTTGAATTTGAATAGCATGTAAATGCCATTAGCCCTAAGCGCTCCATCAGGAGGCAGCAAAAGGGAAGACTGAGCGAGTTGGCTGTAGATGAATTCATTGTTCTTGTAGAAACAAAAAAAAAAAAAACAACCTGCAGGGCGCACGATAAAGCATTGTTACCTGACAACCTGCAAGGGGAATGTGTTGTTTGCAATACATCTGCTGTACAGTGTGCAAGGAGCAGTTGTATAGAGTACAGTGGGAGCCAAACACTATTTTGCATGGTAATAAATGACTCTGATGGGATGCTGCAATCCTGCATGTCGGCCAGCGCCCGCGCGAATCGTCGTCTCGCATCCTCGACCGCGTGCGCTCGGGCTGTTTGCCTTGGAGAGAAAACAAAGCTCTTTATGAAGGTTCCCACCGTGCATCTCTATGTGTGTTGGTGCCCGAAGGTGACTGAGACAAAGGCAGCAACTGTATGCGTGGCTCTTTTCCGTACGCATCCGTACGCCGACACAAAGCTGTGCGGTTAGAACTTCCAGATAGGCCAGATTCACAAAGTGAAAAGTTGTCCAGAACACGACATGCTGCTGTTGCGCTCCTCACGTCACGGACGATATGAGAGATTTGTTGTGATTTATAACCTGTCCCATTTCCACACAGATCGGGCAAACGCTTCATCTCTTGGCGTCGCAAATCGGAACCAAGGTAGGCTCATTGTCATTTCAGCGTGACATTAATTATTCATAGATTGTTATTTTGATGCATTAGTGTAATGTAGTATATGCAGATTTTCCTCACACTTTCATGCTGCATGTAAAAGTGGAACCTTTGTGATGAGAACGCTGGCGGGGTCGGACCACACGCCTCGTGATCACAGGTTCCACGGCCTGCTAACCCCTCCGATCCTGCCCTCTTTTTAAATGCCGCTCCCGGGGCGCACCTTTCCTGCCGTTTTCCCAAGGTTAAATAAAAGGAAAAGAGGAGCTGGAGAGGGAAGGAGAGGAGACGCTCCGGGGAGGGTTATGTAGATTGATCTCCAGCCATCTCCAGCTAATCCTCAGGTCCTGAAATCCTCTGTAGTAAGTGTTGCATCTGCTTCAGTGATCTCATAGAAATGGGAGGAGGAGGGGGGAATAAAATAAAAGAGGACCGTCAGGATATCCACTGCCAGAAGAGGGCATCTTCCGTTGCGTCGTTTTTGATTCATAAAGCAGGCCGTGAGATGCACTGATGAAAATAATACAGTGTTTGCTGCAGTCAGAGGTGAACAGAAACCGTTTACTGCTCTGGGGATTACTCATAGCTCTGATTCCCCACCATATCTGTGATTTCCATATAAAGTGTCGAAACACCATATTGGCCCAACCCATAACAATCTCTAGAAAGTCTTTTACGTACTTTTTTTCAGAAGCAGAGCATTTTTTTTCTCCCTCTAGATGAAGGATAACAGCTCATAGTGCAATAGCACTGAAATACATGAAGATATCTTGCTAAATTAGAGTTGTCCTTAAGGGTGATTTACATTCCTGTTTCAGGCCTTTCGCAGCACCCCTACATCATTGCCCGCACCTTGATTGTGTCTATTTAAGCACCTAGGATAGCAATGCAAAGCACAGCAACTGTGACAGATATGCCTCTCTCATACAAGACTTCGTAAGGCGTTACATCGTGGCTTTTACCATCACCATCCAAACAATGGAAATTTTACGGAAATAAAGGTCCACAAAAAGCATCGGCTGTACCAAACAGCCAACATCTCGCCGTCTTTCCTTCATGTGTTGGATTTAGATTTATTTCAGGTGCACCTGTTTTCTTTGTTACTTTTTTTTTTCCCGGAGGATTTGAGCAATTGTCAGTATCAATGACATCAGCTGTTCAATTTGCATTTTGATAAGCAAGCAGCTGAAACAAGCCTCTGATCGTCGCCACGTATGGAATGTTATAGCGAGCTTAGTCTCAACAATAGCGTAAATGCTTCCACTACTGTGTGTAATGTGACTATAATATAAAACTCATGCACACTGCCATAAATCTGCCCTAAGCTATAAACAACTAGAGACTCGGGCAGCGGTGGCACGAATAGAGTAGAATTATGGACTTTTACATAAAATAATTTGTTCCTTTTGTGCACACATCAGTAAAAAAACAACTTAAAAAAAAAAAAGGACTCAAGACATCTGGTAGTTCACTGTTTTTAGGCTGGGAGGCAAATAATTGTTCATGCTGGTGAAATCATATCCCATTACTTCGGAAAATGTCTCCTTTTAAAGTCTGATATGAAAATTTGTTTCATTAGTTATTTATTATCTGTTCTTTTTTGTGCCACTTGCTGCGATATTTTGTCTAATTCCATCTTATTTATTTTACTGCTGAGCAATAGTTGCAGCTTCATATTCAACATCTTTTATAGGAGTTCAAATTAAAGAGGTTCTCACTAGAATCAGTGAATATGAGCCCTGCCGGAGGAACAGGGAGTCCAGGCGCTCTGGTTCAGGTGGACTGTCGTGTCCCAGTGCAGCAAAGTCATATTGAACTTTGGAGCCCGGAGTCATGACTAATGATGAGGCCTTTGTGTTAATATGATAACAGTATAGACCAGGGTTTCAACTTACCCTGACATCATAGCAGAAGGTATTGATTTAACGTAATTGAAGAAATGTTCTTCAGTCTCGGAAGCATATAATTAGCAGATCCTGCATCTAAAAACTGTCTCTGTGAATCCATAGTTATAAGAGCTTTTTAACACTCCTAAACGGATTACTCGAGTGTGATTTTCCTTCTATATAATCGGAAATCCGCTTCAGATATGTGCAATAATTAATGCAGGTGCTAATTTCTACCTCAGTGTGAGGGTTTTTTTTTTTCAGGTCATTCATTTTTTTGCAGGATATTCACTGCACCTCAGAGTTATAATAGCAGCCCAAGCGTGCGGTCCCTTACCAAAGCTGCAAAGAACACACACTATGTCCCTGTGTAGCAGAGACGCTGCGGATGAAATGTGTTCCAAATTACCAGTCCGGTCAGTAATCTCTCCATTAGACCGTGCTGCTATTCTCACCCGCAGCAACGAGACTTCTTCCGTTTCGGGAAGGTGACGGAGACGCTGAATTTTCGCGTATCGCTTGCCTCTAACACTGTGATGGATCTGCCTTAACAGTTACGCTGTTAAAATGTCACACATGTGACAGTGTGTCGGAGGTGTGAGTAGCACATGCTGCGTGCCTCAGGAGACCACGTTGGTGTTTAGTCACAATTTCCGCTGCTGTGCTCTGACAAGGAAGCAGTGTGGGGGCAAAAGTATAGACTTCTTTCAGCCATGATAATGATTAAGAGAGATGGCAATTATCCAAAATGTATTGACTAATTTTCAATACATTGTCTTAAAGGAGCAGTATCTACATTCGTGGCCAAGATCGATACTGAAATCACCATGAAAATACCGTCACGAATGTCGACCAATGCACACGTTTGTGATCCGAAACATTCGTAACTGCGGCTCACTGGCAACTGGGATGCTGAAACACTACTGGTTTTGTGATTGGGAGGCCGATCCGTGGAGGGCGAGGTAACAGAAAAAAACCCCAAAAAATCAACATTCACAGGCTGATACTTTTGAAATGAGATATTCTGGCTGGACTACTGTTGTCAGTGGGTATGGTGTTATTACTATTGCGAACACTTTCCGCTGTCAAGTTTTGGTGCTAATTTCGTTACCAACCACCTTAGAAATGGCACCAAGGAGGGCCGTTAAAAAATGTAAACAATACACAAACAATTTTCCACCGCTATGAGCATGGTCAAGTTTGTGACAGGACTCCCAATTAAATGGAAGCAAAAGCTGCAACACAAGGTCAGCCAACACCAGGCACTGAAAAGACTGCAGGAATGCAAGACCACTGTAACAGACAAAAAAAGGAAATTTTATCACCAAAAGGGGGCGCTGCAAAAAAAATTAAAACGTTTTGGAACGATTGCTGTATGGGAATAGGCTACTACATTCCCTCACCATTAGAAGATTTAGTGAGATGTATACTCACCGAATTCACAGCTGAATTACTCACAATAAATTACTCATCCACAAAAAGACAGAGGGTTTCAGTTGGCGTTGGCACTCCTGAGCCTTGTTAACTGTCCGAGTGTTACATTTTACAGTTAAATGTACATGCGCCGGACCACCCAGGTGCTCCCAATTACACACAGACTGCAGTCGTTTCCTCCGTCGGCTGCAGATGTCATTTACTGAGCTGACTCTGCTGAAGGATTTAATCATTTTAATCAAGACTTTGAGTGACACTGAACAATTGACTTGTCAACACAGCAGGACCCCGCGGCTCCAAGAACAAAGAATGCCACAGGGACGGCCGTCTAAAAGAAAAATAATTGGGCTATTTTTATTAAGACAGCAATCCTGGGGGCTTTTGGGAGGTCTTACAGATTATCTGTTTGCTGCAGAAAACAAAGTGGAAGTCTAGACTTGAGGATGAATCAGCTAATGCGCAATGGATTTATTTTTAACCCAAATACTTCGCTCAGAGCAGTTGGGTTCCATTAGCTCCAAAACGGAAAGTTAACATTAGTGATTGTGTGTAGCCAGATGGCCATTACTGGCAGAACAAGGTGGGAGTATATGAACATGTTTCCCTGCATGTAAAGTTGGGGAAGATAGAGATTGTTTCCATTGTGGATCGACCTCATCAGTGAGGGTCACAAATGGTGGCTGGCTCCAGCCTTTCGTCAGCCGGACAATCAAATTTGGCAGCTTGAAACAAAATGCAGAATTTCTGATGGCCCAGTGGGAGAATGATTTCACTTATATGTGCATTGCAGTTAATCAAAACCATTCAATCAATGTTGTTTATCTGGAAATAATAAAGCGAAAGCCTTTTTATCGATGCAGTACAGTCCTTAATTATGAAAACGGTTAAACTGTTTTCCTCAGACTGTCTTGGATATGCATCATAATTCCTCTTTCATGCTCAATATTGATTTGCCCTTCTAAGGCAAACAGCTTATTCACGGATCCAATTTTTTTTTTTTTTTGTCTGTGAATGCAAATATCATGAACTGATACCCAACATTGATTTCAGAGCGTTTTTGTTTCTGGTCACAACAGTAGATGCTAAATTTAGATTTTGGTTTAGGTTTCAGAACAACTGGGCTATTGTTTTTGTCCCAGTACACATGCATGGGGTCAGGTTGTTGTTGAAATCATGTCGCATTCACTACGATGTGTGGTCTGCATCCACAAGCAAGCTTAACGTGGTTAACCTGGTTAAATCGCCTCTGTTTACCATGGAGCATGGGGCAGAACATCGCCCATATACTTGTAATAGATTCAATTCCAATCACATTAGTCCTACTTTTAAAACTCTGAGTCCAGTCAACATTAGTTTGACCGAATCATGTAAACCTAATAAATGTTTCGACATTGTGACATAAATAAAAGTGAATTAAAGTAATCGCCCACTGCAGTCTCAGCATTGGAGCTGAAAATTTGAACTTAAAGACCTGCTATGTTATTCTTTAGAACACTACAACCACACTTCCACATTTGTTCAGCTTGAGGCTTTACCCTTCAAACTACCCTTTCAAACTACCAAAATTCCACTTTAACAATAACATCCGCCAGCGAAAATTCCTCCACTCTTTTAAACAGATGAGAATATTAGCCAAAATGCCTTATTAATGCCTTTTTAATCACTCGTTTACAGCAGACGTGATCATTTATTGGGTTTATTTTGAGTCACGGCCGACATCACTGAAAGCCGTGCCTGGAAAAATAGGATTGCTATTCATGCAGGGCGAGATATCCAATTATAGTGAAATCTCTCAGCAAATATTACCTCATCCAGGATTTCACCTCCGCCTGCAGAAGGGCTTCTTGGGATAATTGAGATTTTTTTTTCTTCCTACAAAGAATAGTGCACATCAGTTTATATAGTTCTAACACTCATACCATCTAAACTTGCACTAGTCCTACATAAACAATGCTGCAGTGGACCTTCTTTTTGAAGCTCCATGTAAAACACCAAGCAGTTGTCCTCAAAATCTGGTATTTGCATTTTAAAGGCAAACACAGAACTGGTGGCACCAGGTGTCTAACCCTTGCCTTCTCCTCTTTGTGAGTGTTTTTTTTTTATTTATTTTTTATTTTGTGAAATAGGATAACAGGAGCTAATTGTTGTCCTGCAGAGAAGCCTCGACTCACAATGAGCTGGCAGCTTTTGATTCCCCAATCGTTAATTTCACCTCATCACTGCCATGGTGTGTTTGCTCTTTTGTTTTGCCAGGATTTTCCTGCTCCCTTTGGTGCCACTAAAAATATCCATAAATCCATAAAAAAAAAAAAAAAAGTCTCTCCTTGTCGACGCTCACTCGCGCTTGCCCCTCCACAGAAGTCCTTGGTTTCACCCCCCTCCCCCCCCCCTCCCCGGCGCGCCCAGTGTGCTTTTAGGACGCAGATCGATGCGGACGATGACAAGACCAGGTGTCTTGTGCCCCGTGGACTCACCTGCTGATGTTTTCCTCTGGGCGTATCCCCGTGTGATCTATTAATCACCCCCCTCCTTTCCTGCCCCCCCTCCCCCGCCCTTTTTCGCCTTGTGTTTTTCAGCTCGGGTGTGCGACAACGCCATGCTGCGGTGCCAGAACGGCGGCACGTGCCACCACCACCAGCGGTGCCACTGCCCCCCCGGGTTCACAGGCATTTTGTGCGAAAGAGCTCACTGCCAGGGGTCCGGGGAGTGCGACGAGCAGCTGTCCGGGCGAGCCCCCTCCGATCGGCCCCCCCTCGGCCTCTGGCTCACGTCGATGCCGCTGCTGATCGCTTTCCTCTGCTGAAAGATCATGGATGGTCTTCCATCCTCAACCAAAACCCATAAGATCACATTTACTGAGACCGAGACTCTCCACCTCAAGGACGTGAAGGACAAAGGGTTGTCTGGACTATGTGGCAAGAAGACGTTGCAAGCGACTCTTTTGTATCTCCGGGGCCACGGCGGGTGGCGGCGGTCTTACCGGCGCAACAGGTCGTGCACTGGAATGTCTGAGTAAATATGGAATTAGATTTGGGAAAGGGTTACGTCTCAGAGGGAACACCAACCCCCCCCCATACTGAGGGACTATGACCTCTGGTGGGAGAAGACTCGGACACGTGCGTCCTAAGAGGGGACTGCATCAGGAACTCTAAAGCTATCATAATGTAACAAAAAACCATCACGCAACACCCCCTCCCCCACCACCACCACCACCACTCCCCACCCCCATCACTCTCTCCTTCCTGTGCTTTGGTGACTCTGGTGATTTTACGTTGCTGACGGGTGTCTGTTGCTGCACATGTACAGTATTATTATGAAGCCCCTTGACTAGTACCGATATAGTATTTTTTATTTTCCAAGGCTGTGTAGTCACGCTTGAGTGCACACACTCGCGCGGGGGTTGAGGGTGAGGGGGGTGTAACATACTCGGACTGTATTTAATTTTTGTATAAAACAGATATTTTCATGAGTACACCAGACAAAAAGATGCGTTACTTGTTTTTTGGGGGGGGGTTTGTTGTTTGTTTTTTTTTAATTGCCGCTGAGCTGTTAGGAGTGCTTAAGGTGGACTGGCTCTAGAATCTCATCGCTTGTGTGGCACGTGGTTCTCCTCATGGGAGAACGTCTGTCATGATAATGTTTACATACACACTCACGCAATTATACTTCCACCAAAGGGAAAAAAAAGAGAAACATTTCTTTGTGTTGTTGTTGAACAATAGTGATTCTAATAGGTAGTTATATGACATTTGAGACAAGATACGTAGAAGTCCATTGTTTGTTGACGGGCTCAAGCCAATGACAACAACTGAATGTTACTTTGAGGGATTTTTGAACGTTAATTATGCCAATCGTTGACATAAGGCAACGGAAGGACAGTGTGCTGGTATATCCATGTATATATCAGTCAACAAATGACTTTATAGTTCTGTGACTGAGGATGTGATTCTTGTTTTCCAGTGTGCTGTAATTCATCCTTGTTGTGCTCATGAAATGTGGGAGAGTCAAAGGAATCTCGAGCAAAAACCCACCAGCTTAACGCGACTTTAACCAAGCGACTTGGGAAGGGTGGGGGGTTGCGGGGGAGGAGTAGGCTGCAAATCTTTAATCAGACCTAATCCTCAAATCAAATGGAAGGAGGGAAGGGATTGTTGGGCGGGTTGCGGTTAAAAGCCGGCATCCTGCTGCGGAAGGCTCCGAGAGGCATCACGTTCAGGAAATGAGCTTTAATTTATAGAGGGTCAATGAATAGAAATGAAGACGCCTCCCGCTGGGTGACATATTGAGCACTGAGGCCGATTTCATTTGAGAGATTAATTTTACTCCTGAGGTTGCGATGAAACACCTAATTGTGTTAGAGTCTACTGTAAGTGCCTCTCATTAAACGACACTGTTGATGAAAAGCGTACCGAATGCCTTTTTTAACGGAGACTCGCGAAAACCACTGCGGATCTTCGCTAGTGATGGATGTGACTGATGTTCTTTTCACAAAAAAAATAAACAAACAAATATTTCAATTGCAAATGAAAACCTTAAACTCTTTGGTGAAATTTGCAATTGGTGCAAACATCATCATGTCTGTCTGCAGTACAGAATACGTTTATTGGCAGTCCAAGTTACTGATAAAGATCTGTATGTGACAACACACCCGTCTCTTTCTCAGTGTGAAGAAGACCCTTGAAAGACACAGGACCATCTTGCATGCATGTCCTCACCAACACAACCCAGACGTAGTTGAACACATTATAATCACTATTTTAGTGTGTTATATATGATTATAGCACACTGTGTGTGTCCTTTAAATGCTTCAAATAAAGTAATGAAAATGCTCCAAGTCACTATAAACAGTCATTTGCTTTCAATAAAGGTGTTCCTGCATATACAATGATTGTAGGTACCTCATTTTATCCTCCTAATAACTCATTATGTGTGTTTTATCAGTAATAAAACTACAAATATGCATCTCAGAGTGTGAGATTCAACGTACTCCTTTTCAGTTAGTGAAAAATGACTGTTCATAGTGCATATTACCAGCTTTAATTATACCTTTTTATTCCAACAGGGCTAATGAGAACAAAAACAGAGGGAGCAAAAATAAAATTTGCTGCATAGAAATCAAGAACAAATGAAAGTGCGACAAAAAAAATATTGTGGGGCTGGGAACTGTTTGGGATGTGACCACAAACAGAGGCACTGGACAGGTATCTGCAGGCATCTGACGATGACACACGCAGAAAGAGTAACATGCAAAATGACGACGCTGCAACAGCCCTTGACATTCACCTGTCTCCGGGTGAATAAATAAACCAATGTGTTTCCGCGATCCCGGGAATAAATTCAGTCCCTCAGACTTCAATGGACTCTGACACAATTTCCTGATTTTTTCCCCCGTGTATTTATTTTGAAACAAAAATTGATATATATATATATTGGATTCTTAACAAATCTGACCCAATGAGTCAACCTACTTCTGTAGTAACTGTGCTTGCCTTTGGCAGCCCATTATTTCTAAGAAATGAAATCAGATTTTGTTCATCTCACAGTTGTTGATGACTTGGACTCAGTTTCTTTTAACAACACGTTTCCTGCTTGCCTTTTGTCTTTAAAAGTATTCACTATAATAAAACGTTATGTGGTGTAACCTTGGACTGCTCTGTTGCGCTGCCTCTGGTCTCTGCTCCCAAGTGCTGCCGGGAATCTGACAGAGAACCTACAAGTACAAAAGCTGAATGAAAATTTGCTGTTTGCATCTATCCTTCTTTTCCCAAACTGAAATATCTGTGAACGCGTGTCAGTTCTGGAGGGAATTTAACCAGGAAGAGCAGTTAATGATGTGGCAAAACGAAAAGAGAAATAGTCAGGAAACGGGCGGCAGCTGCTTCAGGTTTCTTTAAGAATCCTTTTCAGGATTTTACTTTTGCACCTTCGTCAACATCTGGCATATCGGCCTTCCTCACTTTTTAAGACGTGTGCCTGAGTGGGAACCTTCCTCTTCCTCAGGTGCAGCAGCGGTTCATCCGGTTGTGGCGTCCTCCTCTGGGTAGATGTTTAAAAGCGCCAAAAGTCAGTCAGAACATCAAAAAAAGGAAATGACTTCTGTCAGCTGGACAGATGTGTCCATCAACATGAGAAAAAAAAAACTCTGTGGTCTGCAGATGCCTCCATTATTGGAGACACCTTGAAACGGATTTTATTCAGACGGATGATCAACTGAGCGTCCTTTCATCAATCATCTGGAGAGCAGATCAATGCATTCAAGACGTCCTTCAACAGGCTCTATTTTGGTGTCAGCTGTTCATTCCTCTGGTGTCTTAAGGGACGACAGATGATGTTGACCAAGAGTTCCCCCCACCTCACCGAGTTCTAGGTTAAAGGCAGGTTTTTTTTTGTTTTTATTTCCCGCTCAGTGTTCAGAGTTCTTTTCAACTAAACCAGAACAGAAATACGTTCTGAAAACATTCTTCATTCTGAGCTCTGCTGTTTAAATAAAAGATTCAAGAGGACCAAAAACATGCTGACATGGAGTTTGATGACTGTATTTTTGGAAATGGGTTCTTTAATGTGTCAGAATTCGCTGTGTGAATTCCCCATAATTAATTGTTGCCTCTGAGACTTGAGACACTCCTTAGGTTCTGTCACTGTCAGCACTGGAAGCACCCACTCAGAGAGTCCTATGAAATAAGAGGTATCAGTATCTGACAAAGAGGAGACTCAGCAGCAAGAAGGAACCCAATATCCATATTCAGCTAATCAATGACAGATTTATTTTAACTTGTGGAGCACAGGAAAAAAAAAAAAAAAGGATTATTAACCTTGTCCACTGTGACACTCGGGCACAATTGTCTCACACCAAGAAGGTTGTTTAATAGGCAGAGGTTATTGGGGACACACAACTCCAGGAAAAAAAAAAATCTGCTCCTCGGTCTACTGGTTCTTGTCTGGAGGCTCCTGACATGACTCCCCGAGGGCAGGAGGGCAAAGAGTCTTTGGGTAGGACGGGAGAGGTCTTTGCTGTGTCGGCTGTAGACAGCACTTCCTCTGAAAATACTCCATGGCTAGAATAGAGTCTAGAATAGTGATGTTTTGATACCACCAAACCAATCTATGACATGGCTGCGGGACTTGTGGACCAGAAGAGACTTACGTCCCCAGGAACGTGAAGCTGGACACATGTTCAACTGCCATCTCATTGATTTGAATGGAGTCAAGAGTGCTTCCTCTCTCCCTGAAATCCATGATGAGCTCCTTTTCATTTCTTTTTAAGGAGCAGATTATTGTCCGCATACCAAGGGGCCAGACGTTGTACCTCATCCCTGTCGGCTGACTCAATCAATCAATCAACGCTGACGAGGCCACCGGCAAACGAAGTTCTCCGCACCAAAATGAAGCTGTTCAGTCCTCTTTGTCAAGCTTGCTAATGTAACTTGCGATGAAGACGAAGAAAGGAAAAGGGTGGTGCGGTGGTTTAGCACAGTCAATCCATTGCAATAAGGTTGTGGGTTTAATTCCACTACCTGCCTGGGCAGACTTTAAGTGACTGCTGAGATAGACTCCAGCAGCCCCGGTGACCCTGGTCAGGTACAAGCAGTAGTTTAACAGAAGGGATCGATGGATATTTCACGGGATAGGCACTCAAAAACAGAGAACTCACCAAATAAACTTGAAACTTCTTTTCCCACACTGATGACTCAGCTCTGTGTTAAAGCCCCTGTCAGACATAAGCAGTTGATGGTAGCAGTTACATCCAAAATGACTAAATACTGCAGAATCTACTGACAAGATCTTTCAGCCTGCCCCTGCAAGACCTTTCTAAAATACATCTTCATGTTGAAGAGTCATTCTTCCACCTCACCTTGAACACTGTTGACACAAAGATCTAGTGTGCATGTTTACGTTAAATGGCACTGGTTCAGAGGCTGAAGTCCAACAGAGACACATCGACAGGATTTGACCTTTCACCAACATCTATAGGACCTTCTATCATCATACTTCTTTACAGTTTGAATCCAATCCATTTACATACTGAGCACTTATGGAGGTGTGGAATCAGCAGGCCATCTGTGGCTTTGTCGAACTCCTATTCATATCCCTGACATCACAAGGACAGTTGGTGGGTTGTGCACAGAGCCAGAACACACAAGAATCAATAGCGCACAGTTCAGCCCCCTCTGTCAGGCCATAATAGAAAATCATTCTACTGATGGAAACAAAGGCAGGAGATGTGGAAAATACAGATTCCTACAAAAACATAATCCCACATCTTTAATCACAGGGGAAAGAAGCAACTGGTCCATTTGATTTTTTGAAAGCCAACACTTTTGTTATTAACATGTCCATAACTGATATTTCACTTTAAAGTGAAACAAACAAAAATAGCTGTCACAGATGGAAGAAAAGAGTGCAATTGAAGTAAACCTGAATAAAAAAACAAATCTATAGCTCCCAGAAACATCTCTTTTAAGGCAGTGAATAAATTCAAATAAAAAGCTGAAAATATCCATCCATCTCCTTCTGCTCTTTCCCATAATGAGGTCGCAGGGGGTGTGCTGGAACCTATCCCAGCCACCCTCGGGAGAGAGGAAGGGTACATCTCGGACAAGTCGGCATCTTATCGCAGGGTTATGAAAGGGAATTTCAGAAATTTAGAAATAAAACGTTATATGACGACTCTGTACTAATTAATTATTGAGTATTTTTTATTATGTATTTCTTCCACATGTGTTTTATGTGCTACGGTATCTAAAAAGTCTAATGAGTGGAGTGGAGCAAAAGCTTGACTCAAGCTCAGCGTTTAGCTCTTTCATTGAATAGGTTTCCTGATCAGTGGGTCGCACCTTTTTATCTGTCATATCCTCCCTTCCGTCTTTCCCTGCCACACCTAACATCAAATGGAAATTGGGATGTGACTAGGATTGGCACTGTAGCCCCTCAACGCCCTGCTATAGAAATTATTTATGGATCACGTTACGATGCTGATTCATCCATAAAAAAGGGGATCTCTCCCCTTCTGTTCCAGTGATCCCAGAGCTTCCAATGTTATTTATCCACATTTTTCTCTCATTGCTGGGAGGGATGTTTGCGCCGTGTTTTTCATGCGCACAAAACACACGTGTTGAAACGGTTATAAAATATTCCGAAGCGCATTTCAGACCCCCAGTCTCTCCACAGAACCTTTTATTTGCATTGGTTTGAAGTGACAGGATTGCTTTTTAACATACTGTGATAATCATCTACAAACCTCTGCAACAATCACACAGGATTGTGTGTATGTTCAATCCCAGCCAAAATGGACAAAAGGAAGACAGAGTAGACCAGACCAATCACACAACAGACCAGTGCTTAAATGCTAAACCCTAAATTACAATCGCCCCAAGGACACTGATCTACAAATAAAATCAAAATCCAGACCACTGGATACCTTCAACCCAGTCTAGCACACTAAACTAACAACAAATCCCACCACACCATGTGGATGAGCTGGGATAAAGTTACTTAACAAAAGAGCAAGAAACCCAAACTAATGAGGAGAAAGAGCAATCAGGTGTAGTGTTAGAGAAAGAACCGGCAGCAAGTGGCCTCTACTTATGCCCATGGAAATGGGAAACAGGTGTGCGCACTCCTCCTCCATGTGGACCCCTCCCCTGTCTGGACTCCTCCCCCACATGCCAAAAAGGGAGATGAGACTCCTGGACCTCCCCCAGAACACCCTGTAAAGAAAAAAATAGATAAAAGATTCTATCATTCCCAAAAATTTGCCACTTGTAATTCAAATGAAACATGTCAAAGCCCTCTACCATTATTTTACTCAATGAAATATTGTATGCACACAGAACAGAATAGAAGGACTGAAGAGCAAAGAGTCACAATAACACTGTGAGCAGAATGAAATGTGTCAAAATTGTCTTTCTAAAAATCCCAGCCACACATGTGACCGATGACAGAGTAGTATTTTAAACCAGAAGGCCCAATCATATGTGTCCACACTGGAGGACCAATTCATGTTGACCATTTCAACCATAAAGGTAACTTTAACACACGTTGTGTTTCATGCAAAAACAAAACAGTCACAAAGGTAACACCAAACCATCAATTTTCTATAGTTTTTTATTGCTATTATTCTTGTCATTTTGATGCAGGAGATAATTCCACAGTCAAACTGGGGTGACTAGCAGAAAAATAAGGCCACAGTGACAAATGGCAACTATTTTTTTGTTTGTTTTTCTGCTAAAATAGAACCATCACACTTTAAATTCACACCTCAGAGTCTTGCCTCAAATTTCATGGTAATATCCATCAAACATTAAACCACTTAAAATGATTACTTTTATCTTAATGCTTATTATATGTGCAACGGCAGTTTTTTAAGCAAAAGAGGCAAACGTGAAACCGTTTCTTTTCAGAAAGCAAGATAAACATTTATGCAGCACATGTTGTTTGCATGAGGTTAATTAGGAAGTATAAAGTTAGTCAGAAAAGATTTGTTTTCTTGAATGTTCAAATGTGAGTGCATGAACCAGATATGTAGCACAGACACTTGGTTCATGCTGTGTGTTTTTGTTCTCTGGCTCTTGAAGTGAACATCAGGAGGCACTGATGTTTATTTAAAAAAAAAAAAAAGAAAGAAAAGTGCCGCGTGTCACAAATCTTCCTGTTGTCAACATGGGAATGCATGAGAGAGAGAATACAGACTCATTAAGCTCCCTTTGGAGGTATTTGGGCCATGTCCCTCCCGAAGGAGACCCCAAAGGCAGACCTAGGACATGTTGGAGAGATGATGTCTCTCGGATGGCCTGGTACAGCAGCTAAACAGTTGGAAGACAAAGACAACTACAAGCTGTCCAAACTGAGTACCAGTTTTCTCTTTCTCTCTGCAAGAATATCACAGTGTTGGGACCATGAGACCCAGAGGACCGGGACCTCCGACAGAGGGCAGCTTGTGCTACACGTTGCATCGCACCTTATTGTTGCCAAACAGGTCCTCTTTTTGAGAACACATGTTTGGCCTGATCTTTTTTAATTTAATTATCTACACTAATGAGGGTGCTGTAACTTCATTGAAACACAATGTCCGCGGTTCTTCAATCCCATTATTGTGGTGAACAATAAAATCATCTTTGCTGCACCAATGCTTATTTCGTAAACAACAAGAACACGGCCTGAATTACATAAAACTCAGTTTATCTGGCTGGACCTTATTCAGCCAGATTCATCCCATCAATGTTTTTGTTACTAGCATCTTAAAGGTCAAGTTTGCAATTTTTTTGTCATTATTACCTGACAGTAGTTCATAAGTAAAATGATCTGTGAGGAAATCAGCCTTCTCTGGCCCCAGCTAATGCCTCTAATATGATTTGTAAGAAACCAAAAACAACCAATCAGAGACAGGAGATGTGACTCATGAGGTGTCAATCATTTCTTGTGCACTTAGTGGGCACGCTAATAGCAGGCTCAAATAACCACGCTAAATAGGCAAACAACAAAGGATATAAATACACTGGACATTGCCTCTACTAAAATGTGGAGTATTGCTATTGACCGAAGTTAGTTATTGCCAAAGGTGCAGCTACTAATCGATCAAATGTAAGGTACATGCTGATAACTTTCTAGATATAATGCAGCAAGTTTATTTGTTAGTTATATTAATTATGATAAAATGTGGATTTAATTACTGCTGAACGAGACATGACGAATTTGGCAAAGTTGTTGCTGCTACAATAGATATACTGTATTTTCTGCACAATAAGGCACACTTAAAACACTGAGATTTTCTCAAAAATCGACAGTGTGACTTATAGAGTGCTCTACGGTAAACGCTCCGCCCATCGATGAGCGGCAAACCTATGCTTACCGTATTTTCCGCACCATAAGGCACACTTGAGACCCTGAAATTTTCTCAAAAATGATGGTACGCCCTTTAATACGGTGTGTGGACTAAGTTCCAAAATCTGCTGTGTGCCTTTGCTAAGTGCACTACGGTAAAAGCTCCACCCGGTTGATTGGTACAACACCGATGCTAGGTATGCTAGGTAACAGCAGAGGTGTACTTATAAATATTTTATTTAATTAAATTGATGAAACTCACTGTTTTGCTTCCGTTGTCCTTTTTTCCCCTGTTTTATGTTGTTTTAACATGTGTCTTATAATATGTTGGTTAATTACAGAAATACGCCACGTAATTGAGACTGCGCCATATGAAACGGTGAGGAAAATACAGTATATAGACCCCAAAATGAAGTGAGTTTTCTGACTGTTTTGGTTCCTTTAATGTGCCTTATAATCCGATGCGGCTTATGTATGGAAAAAAAACATGTTCAGACCCGTTGTTTTGGCAGTGTGACTTATAACCCGGTGCGCCTTATGGTATGGTCAGTATCTGGATATATCTGGGGCCAGGTAGGGAGGAGTGTGGCTTTGGTCAGATACAGAGGGGAGGGAGGGACTACTGAAATGAGGCTACTCAAATTTTGCTCACAGTTTTAAATTTGCGAACTTTACCTTTAACTCTGTAGCAGACAAAATAAAGGAATGGGGGATGGGGACAAAATCATCAAAGCACTCTTAAACAACAGTTTGTAAAAAGCGAGGTGAGGGACATAACAAGATGAAGATTAAAGGCAGATAAATGGTAGAGGAATGCAAGGAGCTTTAACTTCGAGTGGGCAGAAATAAAGGATGGAAAATAAAAGCCGCCATAGCAAAGACCCACCATGAAACAATAGTTCCCTGATGGAATGAGACAGCAATAAACACGAACACTGCTGTTTGGCAGACCCTCAAAAAGGGATTGGAGAAAACAAGAGGAGTTGGGGGGGGCGACACCTCATTAAGCCCGACCGCATGAGTCGCAGGCAGATGCTCTGGATTTCCTATAATAATCACCAGCCTGCTATGCGGCTAGCGAGGTCAAGTTCTTCTTCTGAACAGCTGCTGACCTTAAAGCCAACTATCACAAAAAGTCTCACTGCTTGATTGACAGCATTGGTATCACTTGTCACCAAAGATTTAAGAAAAAGTCTCTCCCCTGATAGCTCCGGCACTCAGCTTCACTGCATGTGGGCATCAGATAGAGTAGCTACATGGTTGTGATGACCAATTATATACCAGACCTTGGAAACCATGATCCCCCACCACCAGTGCAAATTGACATTAAAGTTATGAAACTGCTACCCATTAATACACATTTATTTTACATTTAATAGACCCACCACTGCTAAGCATCAAAGAACAGTCAGCATGGGGAGTCATGAGTCAAGAGAAAATGAGCAGAGAGAGGGAGAGATAGAGCCGGAAAGAAAGGGATATACAGACGAGTAGAGAGCAGCGACTCTCTAAGGATTAGCTCATTTAGACTGCTTTGATCTGTGAGATCTTAATTGCTGGGCAGCACTGATAGAGTCCTCACAGATACTTAGCAACACCATCCAAGATGAGACTTTTCCTCTCGCACTTTCCTAGAAACTTGTATTAGTGGGGATTCCTGACACAGTTTTCAGTGATTTTCTAAAATGAGCTGGGTGGTGGGGTTAGTGTTTATGTGTCGTATGCCTGAACTATTCTTTCCGGTAGTTGTAGCTGGTTTCCTTTCGATTGGGTCAATTTTTGTTAGTCTGTTTTGACCTTGCAAACAGCAGTGACTTTAACAAAAGTAAAGCAAAGAGATATTGTTTTTGTGCTTTGCTTTAAGGTTGGTTCGGTTTAAGATCCAATTTTTTTCTCTCGATTCTAAATCTTTAATAAGGCAGAAAACCTACATTGCACCTGTGAAATAAACTGAACATTATTTGATTATGAAAATTGAAAACAATGGATATTTAACTTATTTGTTTGACATTTGATACATTTAGTCCCAGGTCCAAAACTCTGCAGCACAACTCCAAAACTGGAGGAAACCAACGAGGTATCAAAATTTCACCTTGCCAAAAACCTGAGCTGCATCTAAAGCCACACATAAAAGTCTCTCTAGACTATTGTTGTATAACACTGTGGTGCCTAACATTAGTATGTGAAAACCTCTTTCTAATAAAGCTGGTCTGGTCAGATCTAATCAGAGCAGGGAGATAGATTTCCAATCTCCTGGCAAGGAAGTTTGGCAATAAATTGTATTCCATCCCAGTCAGCCAATGAGAAAAAGCATACCCTTCTTTACAATAAGTGGAATATTGGCTAAATTAAATGTTTGAGTCAGAGTGCTCAGAATACTTCATGCACAGTACCTTTTATCTGATCGGCTCCAACACCAATGCAGTCATGTTTTAAAGCACTCAGGATTGAAGTCTCAAGGACCTGTTGCTTTTCCACCTGGTTTTGATTTGCTTGTAACGGCAACCTCTTCTATTTAAATTTTTGTTCTTTTTGTTGTGTTTTGGACTATGACCAGCCTAACTAACCCACTCAGGTTTGTATGTTTTATACAATGTGTATTATATTCTTCTCCTCCCATCCTTCCCCTCCTTTATCGCACCTTCTCCTCCACATGTATCCAGCTTGCTAGCAGTGGGAGCACTCCCTCAAAAGAGTGGTAAGCCCTCAGTAATAAAAGAGGGTAGAGTTGGGGGGGGACTAATACATTGTAGCTTCTGTTATACTTTCTGCTTATATCTGTAAACATTTTATTATTAGAATAATTAAAATAAAGCACTGGTAGTTTCTGCTCATCTATGCATGGAAATACACAAGAAGCTAAATCCTAAATTATTCCATTGATTTTAGGTTTCTTTTATCTTTTTAAATGAAAGGTCATTAAAGGACTGTGCAAGATGAAAGCCACGAACAATGTTGACCTGAGGAAAAAAACGCCCCCCCCAAAATATTAAAATAAATACCAAATATATACTTTGGAACATATGTCAAGTGTTAGAATACGGTAAATTTCAGCAAAAAACACCATGTTAAATATTTTTAATACTGTTTTATCTGAGTTGCAATGGGATGACATGATGCTCCTCCCTCAACTCAATGATAAAAACATTGAGTTGACAGAGGAGATCAAAAATGTGCTGCATCTTCTGGAATTGGAAGATAGCAATGAGAATAATGTGCCCATGTTGGGTGAACATTTGATTGAAATGTTCCACAATCTGAAAATGGAGCTGGATGACATGGATGCCTTGATTAAGGCAAAGGAAGCCGAAGTGAGCTTTAAGAATCACTGTAGAGCCATTTTGGAAAGAGAGACTGGTACAATGATGCAAGAGAAAACCACAATAGAGAGGGATTATAGGTCTTTGCTTGAGAAGAAGAATATAAAAGAGGCCGCATACTTCAAGATCATTCAGCAGCTCGATGAATGTAGCCAGCAAGAGGAATATCACAAAAAGGAGCTGGATGATCTTTTGCAACATTTTGCAGAAAGAGACCTGATGGTCATTCATAAATATGCCAAGGAAGATGACAAGAGGATAAAATCACTCATTCTTGCTACAAACAAGAAGAAAAAGGAGGCAAAGGAGAAACTTATAACATTTAGTAAAGAATGGCACGACACCTTAAATGCAGAGATGGCTATCGACAAAGCCAATGAAAGTATGTTGCAGCTCTTCCAAGGTACAAAACAATTGACTTGCCAGTGGGAAAAATACACTGAACAGGTGAACCAGTGGTCTGCTCAGAATCAGGAGTATAGGCTGCAACTGTTTCAATATAAACTGACCATCCAGCAAGAAAAGTCAAAGATTGCAAAATTGACTGACTTGGAGAAAAGCCATGATTTCAAAGAGAAAGACCTCTTGAGTTCCCTTGGGAAGGTTGCAGAAGCCATCGTACATTTGGAGCATGATGTGAGTGAGCGCAACGCTAAAGAGGTAAAGCTCAAAACTGAAAATAGTTATCTAAACAATAAGTTAACCAACACAAACTTGGATTTGGAGGCTATGAGGTCCAAAATAGCCTGGACAAATAATGAATCCAGTGTTTACTCAGCAAAAGTTGAGGAGGCAAGGGCAGAAAATCACAGCCTGGGAGAACAACTAAATTCTGTGACTCAGCTCATCCTCAGTAAGGATGAGAAAGTAGCAGACTTAGATCAGCTCCAAATTGATCAGGAATTAGCAATTAAGAAATTGAAAAGCACCATTGTGGAGCTTATGAGAAAACTCAATCTCCAAAAAAAGTCTCTGGAAGCCAAAACAAAAGAAGAGAAAACAAGCATCTTACAAATTACGCGAAATAAGATCACGATCACTGACCTTGACTCTACGAAAACAAAAGTAGAGGATAAAATAATGGTGCAGGAGAGCAATGCATATAAGGTCAGAGGTGAAAAAGCCCTTGTGCAGCAAAAGTTGGCAATTATGCAAGGTAGGAAAGACGAAAGTCAAAAGCTCGACCATCTGAAAACTATTGCAGAGCTGACCAGTGCAGTTGAGGAGATCAAAAAGCTTGTTTCTTTACATAAAAAAGAAACAAGCACAGCTGAGGATGAAAATTGCTATTTGACTAGACAAAATGAAACGTTACAGACACAAAAGAAACACTGGTCTGAAAAGGTATCCGAGCTCACCCTAATAATTGGCTCTAATGACAACTCGCTGAAGAGTTTATTAAAATTAAAGCGTGACGTGATGGTGCACGTTAAGGTCTTAAAGACGGAAGAAAGGAATATGCTGGATCTGCTGTTAAACAAGACAGAGGAAAATTTCTCCTTTGAGAGAATGAAGCTTGAGCTGGAAAAAATTATAAAAGTGAGGGAGGATGAGATCAAAAAATTCATGGATGTGATCAACCAGCAGCTGAAACTGAGTGAGCAGGAAAGACAAAGATTTGCAAAGGAACTGAATCACAAACTGGACATGCTGGAAAAAATGAAAGCACAGTTCGAAGTTAAATTCTTCCTTGTGGCAGAAGAAGACAAGTCAGAGGTTTACTACATCATAAAAGCTGCCCAAGAAAAAGAGGACCTCATCCGTAGGAAAGACCTATTGGATACTCAAATCCAGCTGCAGAACACTGAAGTGATGGAAAACACACTTCTGATGTACAAAAGCAGCACTGCACAGTTTAACAATGCCCGTATCAATGTTAAAAAACAGCAAACAAGCATAGAAGAGTCACAGGAGTTAAAGGACTTTTCTGAGATGATTGAGGATCGGAAAAGCCAGATATGGGAGCTCCGGACTGAACTACAGGATTTAAACAAAGGCTATGAGAGTTTGCTGGAAAAAGACAGGTTTGAGGATAAGGAAACTGAACTGAAACAGTCTCTAGTCTCCAAACGGGCAAAGGAATGCAAACTTCAGAAAGAGAAATGCGACAGAGTCACAGTGGAGTGCTCTAGGTTGGTCAAAAGCATTGGGAAACAAGCTGGAACAACCAAGTTAAAAGATCTGAAAAACTTCACAGAGTCTGCAGCCAGTAGATTAGTTGGGGCTGTGAAGCACAATCCTAGGCTATATCGGTATGTGACAAATAATAATTAATTTATTTTCATAAGCCATAGCCTATATGAACACGGAATTTGAATTGTGGAATTTGTTTTTGTCAAATAAATAATACCCAACCACTTAATACAAAGGTGGCATTAAATATTATCAATTAAATATATGATGGGGTAGAAGGTAAGTGTATATATCATCTGAAATGTTGACACCTAAATATGGGAAACGATTTCTGGACAAGTGCAAGGGAAGTTGGGCAGAGCCCCAGAGACAGAGGCTGAGATTCATCATAATTAATTCTGTAATGTAAAAACCTGAAAAATCCATCATTGAAACAAGGTCGGGTATGTTCAGAAGAAAAGGAACTACATCATCAGCATATAGTGACAGTTTATGAACATTCCCACCAAGGCTGACCCCAGTAAAGTCATACCTGTACACCTTGTGGCTTCTGGCAATGGCTCAATAGCCAATGCAAATAAAAGGAGGGGCATCTCTTTCTAGTCCCTTGACCCAATGAAAGGCCCGCCTGAGGCACAAATTAACCAACCTTTGAACACTAGGGCATTGTAGAGCAGCCACACCAACTGGATAAATTTAGTCCCAGGTCCAAAAGTCTGGAGGACACCAGTGAGGTATTAGAATGTAACATTATTGAAAACTTGAGCTGCATCCGAAGCCACACACAAAAGTCTCCAGACTATTGTTGTATAACACTGTGGTGCCTAACATTAGTATGTGAAAACCTCTTTCTAATAAAGCCGGTCTGGTCAGATCTAATCAGAGCAGGTAGATAGATTTCCAATCTCCTGGCAAGGATGTTTGGCAATAATTTGTATTCCATCCCAGTCAGATTTCCATCTTTACAATAAGTGAAATATTGGCTAAATTAAGTGTTTGAGTCAGAATGCTCAGAACACTCCATGCGCAGTACCTTTTATGTGAGAGGTGACAACAGCAATGCAGTCATGTCTTAAAGAACTCCTTTTCCACCGGGTGGAGAGTTGATTGTAACGGCAATCTCTTCTTTTTTCAATTGGCTGACGAGAGTGCGCCCTCAGCTGACATAGTTTATGTTCTAAAAAAATTTGTTCTGTCTGGCCCAGATTACAGATTTTGATGAAATAATTTCATAAAATGAAGTACGTTTGGTTTCAATCTACTATCTAACTATCTTTTAATGATGGGATCACATCAGAATCAGTCCTGCCCTTTGCCAGCAGAGCCTGAGGCCTCTCTGGTTTATTAAGGGACTCGAATAATTGGCAAAAATTATTGCAGTTTCTGAGGATTTTCTTTTTGTTTTTTTTGTTAGTGTTTTGTGATCTGCTGACGAGCCTAACTAATCCACTTAGGTTTGTATGTGATTTGTACGATGTGTATAGCTATTCTTCTCCTCCTGTCCTTCCCCCTCCTCTATTTCCCCTTCTCCTCTTTTACTCAACCCATCATCAGCAGGAGAACCCCCAAAACTGATATTTATTGGATTAGGAGGCACTCTGGATATGCAAATATGCAGACTAAAGCGCACATATGTCCACCAAATCATTAAGACAGATGAAAATAATGTATTGGGTGTTGTGTGCATAAACAGACATACATACATACATACATACATACATACATACATACATACATACAGTAATTAAGAATAAAAGACAATCCAAAATATTCCCATAGCAACCAACATTTAAACTATAGCCAGTGGTGAGAAAGCCCTCAGAAGAAAAAGAAGATAGAGTCATGGAGAGTAGATTTCCTGTGAAAGATTCCGTAGATTTCCTGTGAAAGATTCCATGTATGATTGTATCTGAGTAACACTCATATGGGCAACAACATATTTCATAGAATCACCTATCAAATTCAAAGGCATATATATTAATCATTATGCACATCATCATAACAATTTAAGCACTGGACATAATTAAAAACCCTTGATTATAAGTCAAATACAAACGTCATAATTAGCTTTTAAACGCAGCCTAGCGTCTGAGCTGCTTTGCCCAAGTCGCCCAACATGTGTCCTAGACAGACATAAGATGGATGGATTTTGAAGTTGTGCAGTGGCTGACCCAGGCATTCTAGAAGTGTCCTGCTGTGCCATCCTCCCCTGATGCCTTCAAGAGACAGGAAAAAACATTATTTTACCTGCACCTTTTACACTTCTACCAGACTGATACAGGCTGAACACTCCAAAGCTTTAAAAAGTGTAAATCAACTGAATAAATGATCACCTTTGCCTGTTGTTGGGTGTGCTCGGACAGTCATCAAAATCAAAAATGTCATTAAAATCTATTTGGATAAATACTCTTCCATCCCACTACTAATCACGGTTGCAGTTAGTGTGGTATTATAGTGCCACAGAGCATCAGTATTCTTCTGCAAGCACTTCCTCAGGATTACTGGTATCATACCACTCCTGCCTTCCAGGAGCCTTAATGACCAAAACCAGTAGAGGGAGGGCTCTGCAGTGCTAGCCTTCTACAAAAATGCAGAATGTCTCCTTTAATTCTGCCTCCCCTTAATCTGCCTGTTCCTGTCGTAGCCAAAGTACAAAGAAAAAAAAAAAACAGAACAGCCACAGAGAGAAAGAAATGATGGTGAACACCGCATGCGATGGATGAAGTGGATAGTGTGTGTGTGTGTGTGTGTGTGTGTGTGTGTTTCAGATTAACTATTTTTCATCAAAAGCTGTCTGGGTGCGTGTCCAGCAGAGCCACGGTGAAATGAGGAAGCAACGACTGACAAATCTGACCTTTTAATATTTCCTTGCTTGATTGAAATCTCAAGTGGCTTTGTCCTAAAAATCATGACCGGATCCAGGTATATGAGACAAAAGATTTCCCCATGGAAAAGAAAAGTGGAGGTGATCGGAGCAGGCCTATTGCTGTGGAGCAGGGGTGTCAAATGGGTGTCAAAATAAACAAATATGTAATCCTCCACAACAGGGGTCTCTAAAATGTTCCACAAAGGGCCATGTGGCTGCAGGTTCTTGTTCCAACCAGTCCAGCACACCCAGTTTGACCAATCAGCTGTCTGAAGACTCAGATGAGTTGATTAAGTGAGTCCAGTCTGGTGTGCTGCTGCTGGGTTGAACAAGAACCTGCAGCCACATGGCCCTTTGTGGAATAGTTTGGAGACCCCTGTTGTGGAGGATTACATATTTTTCACGGGCTCAACTCCAGGCTTCTTCTGTCAGTTTGAGCTGACTTTGCATGCACGTTGTATGTCTTCAGGTGTCACTGTCGCTGTTCTGTGAACAAGCTCTGGCCCTCCACCGCACCATCACACGGATTTGTGATGCAACAGCACAGGCATTGCAATTGCAGCCAAGCATTTGTTTTGAAGAAATACAACTCCAAAGAGAGATACATTTATTAAGTATTGACATCATATACATGGTTTCATGTGGAAGAGAGCAGCATAATGCCCTTGTACCTTGCCCTGAAGTGTACTGCTATTACATCACCCTTGAATCATTTGTTCTGAAACCAAGAAATGTTGAGGTAAATATCAAATTTAGGGAATACAAATCATTTGCTGTTTTCAGAGAAGGACAAGGTGGCTCACATAGAACCAGAGACGGCCTTTTAAAGATGACATATTATCCTCCTTTTCTGCAAGTTAACATGGTTCTTTGATGTCTAAATTAAATGTTAGTAACATGCTTTGGTGGCAAAAAAAAAGATAAGAATTAAGCACAGTTGGATTCTAAACATAACAGTTTTCAGCCCTGCTCAGAATGGCCAGTTTGAGTGCCTTTCCTTAGCTACTGTGAGCTCCGCCCATAGATGGTCTTTGCTCCACCCATAGATGGTCTTTGCACCGCACACAGATGGTCTTTGCTCTGCCCACACATGGTGTTTACTCTGCGCATAGACAGTATGGAGAGGACGTGAGGATGGCTTCATGTCAGCCGATCCTTGCACAAGTAGCTCTGTTATTATGGGCGGAGATGCCCAGCATGAGGCTGGGATTATTCAAATCACCCAACTATGATGTAATAGTAGGATGGAAGTGAAAACATGGACCATTGAATTATTTGTCAAAACTGATATTTATGGGGTGGAGAGGTACTCCAAATACACAAATATATGAACTAAAGATTTGAAAGTCAGTTTTGCATAATATGTCACTTAAATTCATTTGATGCTTTGATCCTGAATAATTGCATATTTTGCTCTTGATTTGAAATGCAAAAATTTAGTAACTGACATATGTAATGAAATGCACATACAAGAAATTATATATTATATTAAAAAGTATGGTTTCTTTATTTTCACTTTTGGGGAATAGACAATATGGACAAAAGTAAGAGTCTGTTTGGCAGTTCGATGGTTGTGTCTAAGTTTGGTGGATACCAGGTGAACTTTATCTGTCCAAAACAATGGCATGGAGATTTTTTTTTTCTCTCAAAAAGAAACAACTTTTTGAGAGAGGGCTCTGCTAATGCACTTCCATGCTTCCAACTTTGTGGCAACAGCCTGAGAAAGGATAGTCCTCTGTTCCAACATGCACACAAAGCAAGGTCCCTAAAGCATTGGTGTGAGTTCGGGGTGGAGGGACAGAACTGGCCCACACGTTGTCCAGTCCTCAACCCCAGAGTGCATTTTGGATAAACTGGAGACGACTGAGGGCCAAGGTTTGTCATCCAGCATCAGTGCCTAACCTCATAAATGCTCTTCTATATGAAATGGCAGAGATTCCCACAGAAACACCCCATAATCCTGTAAATGACCTTCTGAGAAGAGAGGAAGCTGTTACAGCTGCAAAATGGGACCAACTCCATATTAAAATACATGTATTTGAAAATAATCATAATTTAGGATCTAAACACTTTTTTCCATATAGTGTACATCTGATGAGAAAGTGTTGGTATTAATGTGACACTGAATCCTCAGGTAAAAACAACATAATCAGTTTGTTCCTCTGTTACCATTTTTGCAGTTTATTTATGTGCTTTGTTGAGCTACAGTGCAAACACACCGCACCTGTAGATTCGTACTGAACACACAAACACGAGTTCTCGGCCAAGACGTGAAGAGAGCAAAGTGTGTTTTCCAAAGCTACTGCAAATGATGGTGGGAACACCAAAAGGGTAAGATAATTTGGCGATTGTGGTCACGCGGAAAAGGGTTTACGAGAATTGATGTCACAGGGAAATGGATTCCAATTTTTAGACCTCCAATCAGCGCCGTTGTCATCAGCGTCGTCTCCAGAAGAGTTTTTACCACAAACAAAAGCGCGTTTCAGTCCGTGGGGGTCACATCTTTCAAACGGCTCCAGTCCAATTTCTGCAGTGACATTTAAATATCACGCGCATCAATTCAAAGGTTGAAAATGAGAAAAATAAGAAGAAGTCTCAAACAGTAGTTCCAAAATGCTCTTGTTTTTTTCCAAGAAGGGCCACGTGCCGTTCCGGCAACGGCAGGCAGCGCCTGTCTCTTCCTGGATCAGACGTGAGGCGGGAGATGACACGGGGGGCCAGATGGGGCCCTCGGGGAGGCGAGGTGTGGCGTGACGCTCCGTGATTTGACACCCGCTCTTTGTATGGGTCCATCAGAGGGCAGGATCAAGGTTTTTGGGTCTTTTCTTTTTTTTTTTTTTTTGGGTGGGGGGTGGGCACTGCTGCTTCCACTTACGTCAGAGGTTCTGGGGCTTTATCAGAAAGGACTGTCTTACGGGACGCACCTGAGCAGCGTGGCAGCTGCTGGAGGTGGTCCGCTTTGAACGGGCGCCGAACTTCCGCCGATCATCAGGAGAAGTCAGTCCTCCTCCACATGGGTGGAGGGGAACCATCCCACCTGGGAAGCAGCAAAACAGGATTTCATTGGGCAACATACAGATTATACAGGAAAGTTACATTTTAATTATATTTTATATATACTCCTCTATTATAACTTTATTTTTGTGATAAAAAGCTCAAGTTCTTTCAAGATTTCTTAAATTGTTCCTTTTTTACTGATTCTTATTGATTCAAACAGAGAAACACTATTTAGTCCAGGAAGTCATCTGTCCCTGTTAAAAATGCAAGTGGTTCAATGAATTGTAACAAATTAAACAAACCATTCAAAATGTTAACGTATTGAGAGTCGTGTCAGATCATCCCTAGTTGATTGTTATACCACGAGAGGAAACCGTCTCTTAACAACAGGGTCCTACCCTCCCGTCCACCGCTCCCTTCCACCACCCATTGGGCAACTTGGTGTAGACCCTGACGATGTCTCCCTGCAGCAAGGAGAGCTCCTCTGTGTCTCTAGAGGAAAAGTCATAGCGTGCAACCGCGACGCCCACCGCCCGGGGAGAAAACACTGCAAAAAGAGATGCTGCCTTAACACCGGGACCCATTTCACGCCTTCAGTAATTATGCAAGAAAACCTTTGTATCACAAGAAAAGGTAACTAACTGTTGAGGAATTATTGATCCACTAATAGATGAAGGTTCACTCACAAAATGAAAACGTGATGCTGGATAAAGTCTTAGCAAAGTAACTGAAAGCAAATTGCCTGGAAAGAAGGAAAAAAGAACTGCTGGAAGTTCTTTGAATGGAAGCTTTGTTTGGCACGCATCAGCATGTTCAACACGTCTTTCACAGCGAGTCACGAAACAGGAAAAAGAACAATGCTGTACAAGAGATAAATACAATAAATAATGTATATGGTGTAGAATGCCTCTTTGAGTGTGGTTCCCAGTGTGTTTTGTCTGCTTATTTTCAATAAGTAGTTCAGCCCAGACTGCAGAAAGACTTCTAATGGAACACTGAGGCACAGCCGGACAAACTACGGGTAGTTGTGCTGATTTGACTGACTGAAAAACACAGTTCCAAGGATAGAATGTCCAGAATGCACATCATTGAATCTAATGATTCATACTGGTGTGTATGGAGGTTTAAAATCAGTATTATTCTGCCAACTTGTTTGGCTGTAAGAAAAAAGCTTGGTCTTTGAAGGAGGCTTGAGGCAAACCGATACAACAATGAGTGTGTGTGCGTTCATGTACTTGCACAAGGAGTACCAAAATCTGCATTCTACCATAAAAGTGAGGACATTTTTGGGATGTGAGTATATTTTGGCTGGTCCTCACAACTTGAAAAAACCGTTTGAGGGTCAAGACCTGGTTTTCAGGTTGAGGTTAGATTGGTTTAGGTTAGGGTCAAGGTTGGGAGGTTAGTTGGGGTAGTTAGGGTAAGGAGATGGTAAATGTCTAAGAAAGTCCTCACAAAAATAGAAGAATGAGGATATGTATGTTTATAGAGATGTGAATCACATATTGTGGGTTTGTCTCTACATTTTATACGGTAAACAGTAGAATTCCCACAGTTGATCATACACAATATGATTGTCACACATCAAAGGTCTAAAGTGCACAAAATCATTTTAAAATAGAGAAAATCATTTTATTTTCTCTGTTGTTACTTTTTTACTGCTGTAAACTTTTTTATTATTAGTGTTTTTCCTTTTTCCACCCTGAATGGCTGATGTAACCCTGAAATTCTCATAAGGGCAACAAATGAGCAACGCCTCACAATGAAGACGATGCGTTCCGCAGCGCGCTGATGCGCCGTGACGCCCGCGATACGGGGTTGCTCACAGGCGTCACAGCGCACATAACACCCGGCGCACGAGCGTGATTGGCTTATCTGTGGGAACGCAGGAGACGGAGGCTGCCGGAACATGCCGGACCAAGGAAAACATCTGCACATTATGCCGACACACGAGCCGGAGCCGACGCGTACGCGCATGCATATCCGGAGAAACTGATTGTCATGCAGTGCTCGTGTCATGTAAGCATAATGAGAAAAAAAACAAAACTGGTTGTATTCCTGCATTGCAAATTGGATGATGACTGACTACAGCGCTTATTATCAGTAACCTCTACACACATCACATTACAATAAAAACAGAGTATAGGGCAGTCTATAATAGCTTTCCTGTGTGGTTTATTAAAAGGCCTTTGATGTCTATTTCACAATGTATGCTTTTTAAATGGCGGCAAAGTGGCCGTGTTTAGATCTGAGATTGAGCAGACAGGCGTCGCCAGGCGGTTGGCCGTTCAGCGCGCTAAAAAGATTTCGCAAAATACATCAAAGGAGGGACATATAGAAAAGAAAAGCTGTACCTGTACCTGACCAGAAAGGCGTAGAGGAGGGAGGAACAAAGCCACAGCCGCCGGGAGGAACTACAGAGAAATTGGGCAAGTAATGGGGGGCTTAGCCCATGGGTGGGAGCAGAGACAGAAGCAGAAGAAGCCACCAGATTGACAGAAAGAAGGAGGGGGGGAGTTGGCAAAGTCGGGGAGAAAGTAAAGACCATGTTTTTAAAAAATATCAGAACAGACAAAAATCGGCGTAAAGATGAACAAATGATTGTGCGGCTGCTGTGTTGGGTCACTCATCCAAATAAAAGATCCATTTTTAAATGGTATCATCCATCAGAATGGATTCACTGATGTTGATGTTTATTGTTTTTTTCGTCAACAGCTGGTTCGGCTGATCTGATGCTCTTGCTATGCAGCAAGAGAGATTTGTGTAATTTCATAATTTCCAGACTAGGCCGTATCTTGAAATGAGACGGCGCTACATAACAACCTGGAAAAGAAAAAAAAAAAAAAAACTGTATGGAACAGGTGCTCCTAAGTGGCGCCAGTTTGGGATTGAGTGCGTGCGGACACAGCGGGGAACCCTGGCGCGTTCTCCGTGAGAGCGACATCCCATCGGGGCCAGCAGACCGTTGCACCGAGAAAAGTGCCTCCTGTCTCCAGGAGGACACGTCTCTGTGCCATCTCGCCGTCCCCCTACAGCGAGGAGTAAATGCCAGACAAGCACCAAATGACTGCAGGAATACCAATACCATAAACATAGAAACCAACCCTGGATTGGTAAATCGACGTGAATACCAATGGATTTTAGTCCACTTTTTAACCATAAATAGTTCCACAGTAAGTAAGAAAAGGGAAAAAGTCAAATATTATGAGAATAAAACTCAAAATTCCCAATTGTTTTTCTCATAGACGCTGTTGTGGTATACTCCAGAATACAATGAAGCAAGAATAATTAATCAATAATTATGAGGAAATCCTGATACCAGCACACTGAAATATCTGACATAAAAGGTGCCGTTTGGATTTTCATAAGAGGATTTGGAAGAATATTTTGCTGCTCACTCACGATAAAGATCCACACCTGTGACTTATTTATTTATTTTATTTTTAGCCTGACATCTGTCTTTCCGCAGAGGCTGTTTACCAGAGCGTCGACGCCGTGCCCACACCCGGTCTGCCTATGGGGGCGGACGATTTAAAGCAATAATCCATCCCAGAATGTACCGAGACGTTGGGGGCTCTGTCAAGGCTTTCTCACGAAAAAAAAAAAAAAAAACACAGCGGATGTCAAAAGACACCTCTCGCAGAGAGCCGCTTTGAAGCCCGATGTGCTGGGAGGCCGACGCCGCCGAAGGAGGCAGAGGGACGAGGATGTGGCAGAATTTTACATCCGAGCGGAGACAAAAGGCTAACTTTGACTTTGTTCTGGGGCCCTTCGTCTGCTCGCCTCTGCTGTGTTGTGAGAGCACGTACATCCCCGCTTCAACGCTACGAGAGCTCGCCTCCAGCTGCTCTCCACTCTTTTACATCACATCCTACTTGCAAACTTTTCCATTTTTTTTTTGGGGTGGGGGGGGGGCTTTTTTGGAAACGCGGTCCCTCGCTTGGACCCAGGCGGTATTCCCCGGGAGGGTGTCAGCGGGCGGCTGTCGCTCGCTTTTCTTCCGCTGCGGGCCCGAGTGAAATGTCGTGTCCTGTCAGGAAAATTGTGAAGCCGTTTCGGAGCAGAGCGGGGCGCGCGGAGCGTGACGTTTGGTGGAGCTGGCTCCCGGTGCTTGCCTGGGGCATGAGGCCCTGACTGGGGGGGCCTCTCTCCGCTGAGCCTGGTGAGCTGCCGAGGCTCACGTCACTTACTTTCCCTCAGTCAGAGGCTTTTGTTTTTTGCCTCCACCGCCATCGCTCTTTCCCAGCAGTGTCCCATTTTGCCTTGAATTGCTTTTTCTTTTGCATTCCAGCATGTAATCTGGAGTTATATAACACAGATTATTGTGCATATGTTGGAATGAAGAAGCTATTTTAATAGCTCTTGGTCAATAGAATCATTCCCTTTTAACCCACATTTTTCCTTTTTTCTAGATTTGTTTATGATTCCGATCTTCTCCCCAACATCTCAAGAGTTTTTCCTTCCTTTCCATCGCAGTCTCCCTCAGCGTGAGTGAGCATCTGTCTCCAAAAGGTGCTGATTGGACTTTCTGAACCCCAACACAATTACGCATTAATTAACAGACATTAAAGGTAACAGGCCAAACTCAAATATGTTGTTTTCTTTTCACGGTTTCCTAAATGATCACTGCAGTATTTGTTGCAGGTTTGATTCTGACACTTAAATGGTATTCCTGTCTTGTGCCTTCTGGTGAGACACACACACACACTAGAATGAAGACGTGACTCATTTCCTGAAGCCAAAGCCATCTGCAATAGCAAACAGAAGACACACTACAGCTGCACACACCTCTCAAAACATGATGCATTTCACTCCTTTCGTTTTTCCCTGCATAAGTCTTGAGAGAAATAAAGCAAACTAGGACTTTTCTAGCAAATATTTATTATATTACTAGTTACCAACGTTACCAGTCTCCCAGCCGGAGCAACTTTAGGTTTAGATTTTTGTTCCACCAGAAATTTGTGAATTTTATAAGACATAATGATATAGTAATATGAATTATAGTTTAAAATGACTTAAGATGAAATGAAAATGACAGATATTTCTTGCATACCTATAGGAACAATAAAGTAAGATTTCATTAAAATTCCCATCAAGACAGGATACGTCCAATAATTTCGTTAAATAATCCAAAGTAGCACTAGAAAACACAATGGATGAAAACACTGAGTTTATATTTATTGATAATAAACCTGTGCCCTGTTTCACTCAGAATTCAGATGCTCAATAACCTTTCCCTGTGTTATTTTTCTGAGAGCACTTGAAATAAATAAATACAATATAAGAAAATATAACGAGATGGTGATTCTTGTCGTGGTGCGTTTCCAACCACCCGACCTGTCTCTTCCCGTTAACCCGGGTGTTTGTGAAACGGACTCACCACTGCCGGTGTTGGTGACGCCCTTGTGTTCTGAGGAGGGTTCCCTGTAGGGGACCTGCAGGGTGGTGTCCAGGCTGCTGAAACCCTCCTTCAGAGAGTATTGCTTGTAGTATTCAACCAAGTCCTGTGTCGGCCAATCACACGAAAGCATTTCAGACATTTCAAAAACACAACTCTCGTTAGTTTGTCTCTAAACACTAAGATCCGTCTGCCCAAAGTATCACAAAAGTTGAATAAACGAAAGAGTTAAATATTGTTTCCCCTTCCGTGCTGGAATATTATAAATACAGAATAACCTTAAGTTGTTTACGGGTGTTTATGCGGCAGCTTGGGTGGTAATATCTCACCAGCACAGTTTTGAAGAGCCGGCTCTCTGCGATGTAAAAGCATCCGTCCTTGGTCAGAATCTTGATGTGCTTCACTTTATCGTTGAACCTGCAAACAAAAGGCACACATTTCTCTCTAGCTTATGCAGCGAACCATCACTAAAGTCAGCTGGATCCACTGAAGGTAAACAGAAAAAAACTGGGGAAAAAAAAAACCAAAACAAAAAAACCCTGAAGCATCACAGATTTACCAATTCTGGTCCGTCACTCAGCTCAGTTTCGGTCTGGTTATGCAAATATCTTGACTTATTTGATCCTTCAGCTTGGGCAACTCTGCGTGAAAAGGCTGGAATCTCTTTGTTGTTTGTTTTTACCTTCCCGGGCATCGTCGGCGTCTTTTGTGCTAAGCATCGTGGGCTGAAGGAGTGCATCAATTTCTTTCCTAAGCCCGGCTGCTAAGAGCATTGGCAGGACTGACTCTGTTTAGCTTGAAAAATCAAAATAATGAAGAGCCCTCCACGAGACTGGAAGACAGACGGAGCAAGCTTCGACGGCAGCCATCTGGACTCGGGGTACCGCCGCAGATACGGCCGTGATCGACCAGGACCATCTCCCAAGAGGCGTCATAACAGCCTAATGGACTCCAACATCTACATTTGGGTGGTTGGAGCTCTGGTAGTCTTATTTCTCCGATTACCTCAACTGTCTCTACTGACATGAGCGTGCAGAAAGACCCCGTATATATGAATAATTGCAATAACGGTAAAAGCTGGTGTGTCTTTGGTCTGCTTGCGTCTCCCGTCGTTGCTTTTATTCACCGAAAGCTACCGAAATAGATCGACAAAAGGTTCCCACTCCCTAACCGGATGCACAGCAAGGCCCATATTCACTCCCAGCGTCATCAATTGGAGCTCAGGATTCATTGACCTGCGGTAAATAACAGGTGTCCCCATTTTTCTGGCGGTTGGAGGAGAAGAGGAGGGCTGTTTCAAGGCCTGTTGAAAATGGTCAAATAAATGAATAACTCAACTGAGTGATGGATTTTAGTGTCCTTGATAGCACGTGCCACAATGCTGATTAAATAAATAACAAAAAAAAAAAGAAGAGATGCGGCTCATGCTCAGCTTGAAAAAGGATGAAATTCAACCTTTCTGGGGTGTCCCTCCAATCTGGTCTTGAGCACAGTTCTGCATATTGCATATCTCCCATATGGTGACGTGCAAATGACACTAGGAGGGGAGGGGAGGAGAGGGAAGGGGGGTTTGCATTGTAAATCTCTTGGGGCATGGCAGAACAGCCAAGAAGCGTCCACTATGGTCGTATCGCAAATTCATCCATCCATTCTGAAGATCAGGTGAGTAATACATCATTGATGCGCATAACGCACGCCCACGGATGGGCCCTCTTCTTCTGCAGCCTCCCGCGGCTGCACGCGAGCGCGCCCTCGTTCCGGCACGTGCACGCAAGGCGGCTACTGGCGGCGTCGGACATCAGAGGGTCCCAGTTGATTATCAGCTGCTCCCCGCGTAAAGCTCCATTATCTCAGACCGCCATCCTGATAACGATCTTAAGCAGTAAGACAGGCAATTATGACCGGCGCGCTCAACCGGTCCTCCACATCAAAGCATCAAAGGAGGGACCCATATGAGCACACCACACCAAATGGGCCGGAATGGTCTCCCAGACATTATTTCAGAGTGACACCTCGATCGTTACGATCTCTTTGTGGAGCACCCGCACGAGGTCACTAGGGTTTGACAGCTCCTTCCTTTTTACTTTTTTCTTTTCTCTTTTTTTAATAAAAAAAAGCAACCATCTTTGATGTACTTAAATTATATTCACTAGTCAAATGGACAATGGCGCTTCAAACGAGGGTCGGGGGAGTCAGTGAGCTCGCAGAAGGAGCGGCCATTTACCAACATCTGAAATAAAGAAAAGTGTTTTATCTGCAGTTCAAGAGTTTGAAATGTGCTTCTATGACAGTCTTATGCAAACTCTTGGACTGTCCTTGAGCGTTTGCCTGCGTGGGAGACATAGAGAATGGATAAATGATCCTCCCATTCCTCTGGATTCAGCACAGCGCCACATACGAAGGCTATAAGCTTTGGTTTCAATCATGGGTTCGAACTGGAAAACACCCCGTTTGGCCTCAATGTTGGTCGCTGCTACTGGAGTCACTGGTTTTCACACCAGTGAATGCTTATACAGCCAGAAGGACAGCAGCTTTAATTACATCTAGGAGTTCTTAACCCTAAATTTCCTTCTTGTACTTATTTAGACTAAATGGATAAGGCAGGGTTTTATGTTTTGTTCACTCTGCTTGAACTTATAGATGGTTTTTAAAAAGATTCCTATAAATCCACATTTGTATTAGGAGACATTGCATGGAAAATGTACTGGCTGTTTTCTGATGCCTGTTGCTGGTCCCCATTGTGCATTTTTTTATGTATTTGCCGTTTCCGCGATGCTTTTCTTTCCATTCCTCGCTCATGCCCGATGAGGAGTCACTCCTTGTTTTTTTTTTCCCTCCATGAATGGGACACAGCATGATCCCCTTCAGCTGCTTTTGGTCCTCCCACCTCCTGCGCGCGATGAGCTGTTTGTTTTCATCCTCTGAATCATCGTCGGGGAGCCGCGCCTCGGTCAGCTCGTTCGCCCGAATGTCGTCCGCCGGCCGTCTGCCGTACCAAGAGCCCGCTCGGTCGTTCCAGCGAAGCTGTGGTGGGTAGGAGAGTGAAGGACGCCGCGCCGAAATCAACACATCTCATCACTTACTTTATGCTGAGAGCGTATTCCGTGCACTCTCTGCTCCTGTGGCGAACCAGATAGGTGCTGTTGTTTCGGTCCAAAAGCTCCAACTCTGCCTGGCATCTCTCCATCGGCCCTGCAAACCTGGACAAGACAAGAAACAGCTACGAAACCACAACAGAAGTAAAAGACCACCTCAATGCAGTCAGCACTACGGATATCAATAATCACAGTAATAACTGTTCACCTCCAGTGCCATGTAAATAATAACTCATTTTAATTCTAATTTAATTCAACCATCCATCTATATATCCAATTATCCATCCATCCATCATCCATCCATCCATACAGTCAACATGCATCCATCCACCATCCATCACCTATCCATCCATGCACCCATCCACCATCCATCCATCTATGTATCATCTATCATCCATCCATCCATCACCCATCCATTCAATTTCTCTCCCTCCTCTTCTTTTTTTTCAACGCCCTGCAAGTCCTCCATGACCATCATCCATCCATTCATCTAGTCACCTATCCATGATCTAGCATTTTTTCCCCATGCAGGGTTTCACAGAAGCCTCTTTGATGGAGCCTTAATTTAATGTGTTTACTCTATTATAACACAGAATATTTTATTACATTTTATTTAGACTTAATCATTTGAAATAAAATTAGAACAGTTGTCAAAGTGCCTGCACTGTTGAGCTGCATGTATTAGTTTCATTGTGCCAGATGTGTGCACAGTCTTGTTCATCACAAATGAATCAATATGACATATTAGTGAGTGTTGAAAAGATTACATCTTATTAGAATAATAATACGTTTTCATTTGGAGACATAATTTGCGTTTGGAAAAAGTCAACAAATAACAGCACAGTGCAATATTTATAGAGTTATCATACTGAGACTAAAGCATTGTGATAACATTGTATTGAAAGCCTTTTGTTAATTCCCACCCAAGTGTACTTTTTTACCAAGGATAGAATTACGTATCTCTAAAGTTATTGCAATAAATCCTTTTTGGAGCTTTTCACCAGAAAAAACAGAAATGGCAGAAACTATTTAACTGTTGCGCAAGATTAATAATTGAGGAAAACAGGAGAATGAAGGAGTCCAATAGCTGAATTAATGAAATGAGTTGATTTGTAAAATGAATGAGTGAAGCAGCAGGCCCCTCCCATTTTTACACGGAGTGATTTTTGCTTCTTTGACTCACCAGAGCTGGGAGGAGTAGTCCACAGGTTTGGGGACCTGCTGTAGAAAAACATTGATTATTTTGTGGGATGACGAGGATGAATGCAGAAAGGTTGGCAGACCTCTGTGCTTTTGTGATATTTGAGCCTAAAAACAAAACCCTTCCGGGCTTGGCGAGCGGCGCTTGTGAATGGCGACCTCAGCCAACGCGTTGTATTGATTCGTGAGACGTGCGCTTACGCATGGGCAGGGTCTCACGGCGTCGCTCGGGAAGAAGCCGATCTTGCTCGTCGCCAGAATCTTCCCCTGTGAAGGCGAACGACTGTTAATCGCATTACAAATATATATGTCTGGGGGCTGCTAAACCTGCCCCCACCCTTCCCTTTTCCCACACTCGCTGCCATAAATCGTCTGCAATTAACACACAACAAGCAGTGCCTGTAATTTGCAGCCGAGTTAATTATGGTTCAAACTCTGCCGGCAGTGAGATTTGTACAGCATCAAAACAAGAGGCTCGTTTAACGCTAAATAATGGATCTTATTCTCATCTTTGAATGCCTAAGCAGCTTCCAGGCTCGCACAAATAACAACTGTTGTTTTGTTAACGGGCCTGGAGCACGGGCGCCCTATGAAAATCATTATTTCCATCAGCGGGCTTTATTTCCGACTCTGGGAGAAGGAAAAACCGCGGAACAAACGGCTTTATATTTACGACCTTCCCCCGGCCGTCGCTCACAACCTCGGGCCTCCCCGCCCCCAGGTACGCCTTCCCGTTTGTACTCCTTCATCGAATCCGCGTCAGTGTGTGCGCTCTGGCTGGAAGCTTAGCGTCCACTGAGTCGATCTGGGAAGAGCCGCGGACGCGGGAGCTCTCCGGCCAAGCTTCCCGCCCTGTTTATGCTTTCCTCTTCACTTCTCTTTATTAGACTATGAAATGCTTTTTGGGACCGTGCAAGCCCGACACTAACTAGATTGGAAAGCAAATCTTTAGCCATCTCTGTGATTCATTCTGTGTAATAACATTTCATCAAAGGTTTTTTGAGAGGCACTTTCTATTTGTTATGCCTTCAATAAGCGTATGATAAAGATTAAACTTATTACTCCGGTGGCATAAACAGGCAGCAGCCAAAGGATCAAATGAAATTATGGTGATTGATTGTATTGTTCTGCCTGTGGGATGGCGGATAATTGCCTCCTGGGTAACAGGAATATGAATTCTCAGTACTCTGTAATTTCATCCTCTGGCATCACTGGGGACTCCGAAGATTAAAAGCACCCTGTGGAATTACAATGTGAACAAACGCAAAATTCTGCTTTTTCCAAAGTCCGAAGGCACAGCCGAGAAAGTTCCGATTTTTTTTTTTTCCCCGCTTGAATATTTCTGCAGCCGGGCTCAGTGACGTTTGCGAGAAGGGATTTTAAGAATGCAGCATGGCGCTGCAGTGTTGTGGTTTATTTTAAGTGCAATTGTTGGCCTCTTGTATGTTTCCTGACAATGAAAATCAGGAAGTAGTCCTTTGAAGTGATTGGCATATTAGTCATAACATCACAAAGGGGACAATCTGTGGTATTTACTCCATAATTTTGATGGTGTTTTATTTTCATTGCATTCCTGCAATACGGCTACTTGCAAGCTCACTTGTAGCAACTAAAACTGGTCTTACTTACACAAAACTTCTATTTTTTAATACTTTTATTTTCTAATTGTTAAACCCCCTCACAGACAAAGTTCCAATGCCTTAATGTCTGAGAACTCAGTTTTAGTGCTTATCCAAATTACAATGAAGAGCTCTAGGCAACCCAGCCTATTCATATCACACTAAAAAATAATAATCATGAAAAGAACAAACAAGTGTTCTGCCAATCCCTAATTTCCCAAAAGAAAAGCAGCTGGAAGACAAAGAAGATTTTCATGTGGACACTCCCACCCCCGACGCTTCGTTTGCACGTAATCGGCGCGTTGGCTCCTCGTGTGCACTGATGTATACAATTAATAATGCAAATAACGCAGAAACATTGCGAGAGTCTTGTTAGATTTGCTTATCGCTGCGCCCAAGACCTTTATTAACACCAGCGCAAGTTATCGGTGCATTCTTTTAATTAGCATGCACGGTTACCATGGCAGCAAACAATGAGGTGCCGGCAGGTCTGGTGGCGTGATACTCTGCAGGCGCTACAATCGGCTCGAGAGACGTCTCCTGGCGTGCCCTCGACCTCCGACCCCGCGCTTTTTGCAGAAAGAAGCAGCGGGAGCAGGACGTCCAAGGGGAGGCAATGTCGGGGGGCACATAAATCACCCTTCCTCCGAAAATAGATTGAGGTCAACCGCCGTCAGCCGCCGGGCCGACATGGCGGGACGGTTGTTGACACAGGCGTCTCGGTGAGGTCACGCACCACCATTAAAGCACGCCGCTGAGGTCAGAGGCGTCGGCGGTTTTGCTGTCGGTGTGGGGCACTCCGTTAATCGACTGACGCCTCAAATGTGTTAGATCACCAGATGCAGGCAGTGATTCAGTCTGAGGGGTAAAACACCAAGCTGATAACCAACGTAAGCTGTGGGCACATTTGGGGATCCCGTTTCCACGGCGACGCTAGAAAACATCAGTCAGTCCACTCTAAAATTTTGCCGTTTGGCAGCGCTGTCCTGCTACTGCTGTGATTGTGTACTACCTTAAAGTTCCTCGGACGAAGACACAGGCTCATCATCGCCACCTAGTGGTCCGCTATTTGTACTACAACGTTTGTGTGGCGATCGGTTTCGAGACGTTGTTGTCTCCACAGGGAAGGTTGTCGCTGCAATTTTGGCAAACGTTGTTGTGTAAATATGGTCTGAATGTGGGCTGACGCGACATTTTCCGAATCTACAACAACGTATCAAAAACGATCTTCGTGCGGCGGCGTGACACGACGCAGTCCACACGCCGACGATGGCGAGGCGGTTACGGTACAAAAACAGCAAAAGCGCAGAGAACACTGACTGGAGCCGCACCGATCGAAACATGTCGAGATCTACGACTCGTATGTGGAAGGTTATCCCAAAACGTGGGTCGCAGGATTGAAAAGACTTCCCTCATGGCACCGAGTGTAACCATTAACCTGCAGCTGTACCCAGCCGACCCCCCCTCCCTCCCTCCCTCCCTTTTTTCCACCGAGCCCAGAGACTCACCTGCCACCAGGAGCTGTGCAGGTCGGCGAGCAGCAGTTCGATGACGTCGCCCTCGTGGATGCTGAGCGGGGGCCCGCAGTGGGGCGAGGGGATCCCGCTGTAGGCCCTGATCACCACCAGCCGCGGTAAACCTGGAAGGCAGGGCGCGAGACGCTGACGCTGGACCGCCGAGACGCCGCCGGCGAACGGGCAAAGCCGCCGCTGGCTTCGCTCGTGTCGCCTTGCAGTGCGTGCGCGGCTCGCTCGTGGCCCATCTATGGAAACGCTCGGTTTGACCTTCACCTTGGGGTGGGGTTGTTCTTCCATTTATTTCACAAATACTGAAGCTGAAAGGTGCAGCAGGCTTTTATATGCAATTAAATAGATCTAACTTGATAAGAGGATCTGGGAAAATACATTTTAAAAATTCCTTTAAATTGCGGATTATATGAAGAGGAAGGTTAAAAAATGGAAATATTGAGGCACCTTACTGAGGGAGCGATTGTACTGCTGTGAAATGATGTTAGTTTAAGTTTAATGCAGGATAATCAGTTTGATTTTATTTATTCATTTTTTGTGCCTTTCTTTAAGGATATGGATTGTTTCGGTTCCTACAGAGGCTCAAGGTTTTCAGCTAAAGCTGTAACTCTCACCACAAAAGGCAATCAAAAGAGTTACCACGCAGCTATTCAAGGCCGCCTTCCCTTCTCCCAGATAAAAGACAAAGACGTACCACCGATGTGCGCCATTGTTACAGCCGCCATTGTGCCGAGCAGACGTGGTAAAGACACAGGTTGATGTACGATAGGAGAAGGAAAAAAAGGAAAAAAAAAAAAATCAAAACTTGAGTAAATCAAACCACACAAAAAAGAAAAAACCTTGTCACGTGGGTTTGATCCCCAATGCCCCCCCCCAGCCACTCTTCAACAGGGAAGAAAAAAACTTCTTTTTATGGGAAATTCATCTTTCCGAGTCCCACGGCTCGGATATTCCCCCCGGCGTGGCCGACAGACAGCCACGAGAGCTCCCGCTAAGACCAAGACTAAACACCCCTGCCAACTTCAGAGACACAGACACCCCCTCAACCCCCCCTCAAGACTCTCACATCTCACCCATCACAAACGTACACACACCCAAAACACCCCCTCCAAAGCGGCCCGAGGAATCCATTAGCTGGCGGTGACCCCCACGCGAGCGAAATATCGCACGCCCGCGTTTTTAATAAGAACAATAAGCGGCGGATGTCTCCCTCACGAAGCCCCTTATGGAAATTGATTTATCACAAAGGCGCGGCTCGGGCGGCTGACGCCGAGGCGCTGCTGAGAGCGCTCCTCTGCCGGCGCCCCTCGTAATGATTCCACCCACTCCAATACATCTCAGTGCAGCCTCGGGTTTAGGGATCACAGCATGTGCGAGGGAAAGATCTTTGTGTGCGTGTGTTTGTGTGTGTGTGTGTGTGCGCTTTGGTTAAGGATCCCGCTCTTCCATTCTTCGCCGGTTATTCTTACTCAAACATGTTTGTCAAGAGGAAAGATCTCCTCTTTTGAACCTTTTTGCGTGCAGGAGGGGCCCTGCGTAGGAGCGTTTTAGGATGGTGGAGGGGGAAATAAAAAGGTATTATTTGATGAAATGAAGCTGACTGAGGGTTGGGGGGGTTGTGTAACCCGTCTGCTCGGGGTCTCACTCTGCTGTCTGAACTGTCTCCATTCCGTCGCCGCGCGGTGGAAACGGCGGGAACCGAGGTGACAGCAGCTTAAAAGGTACGGCAGAAAAGCCTGGAGTAAAAACGGCCAAGTCGCACTGACCTGGGTCTGGAGGAGGCGGCGGCGGCGGCGGAGGCAGAGGAGGAGGCGGAGGAGGGGGGGGAGGCGGCGGCGGCGCGCTTTCCTGTGGATGGAGAGGGAGAGAAAGCAAGTCAAGGCAAGTGAACGCCGGGGAAAGTGGAGGAAGAGATTGATGAATGGAGAGTTTTACTCCTCCCGCAGGACCGCTCTGACCCGTGGAACGCATCGTATTTCCAGACGAACCGCCCGTAGGTTTCGGTCCCCGTTTGGAAATGGAAAATCTGACTGGTTCGAGAGTCTTTCTTTTTTTTTTAATCCAACCTCACCAGTCTTAGTTCTTTTAGTTCAAAAATAAATATAAATATGTCTTTTATACATTGACATCTGTTTCTGAACCCGTTGTGTGAAACCTCTTATGAAGGTTCAATAAAGTCATCTTTCTCTCTAATCTCTCTCATTTGAATTCATCTGTTGGTCTGCGACTGACTTGTTTTTCTTTTTTTTCTTTGAATCAATGTTTAATAAATCACTTCTTAGCTCTGTTTTTAGCTGCTCACACGTTCTCTGGTACTCAGATCAGACGTGACCTGCCCGATCACGTTAAGGCTCGGGAGGCCTGCCCTTACGGGTGTGTGTGTGTGTGTGTGTGTGTGTGTGTGTGTGTGTGTGTGTGTGTGTGTGTGTGCGCAGATGCGTCACTGAGGATGTGTGAGGCCTGGCAGAGGTGGAAAACACACCCGTTAGTGCGGACTAGTTGTTAATTAAAAGTCAGGTGGTTCCAATAATTTCAGATTTATTTGGAGATTGGAGCGTTTCCGCCAAAGCCCCACATACAAGCACTGCCATCTAGTGGACAGAACTTACATGACACCATAAGAGGAACCTCAGAGTCAAAAGGGTGTTGTATTTAAATCATCTTCTAAATACTTTCTAAATTATCTTGAGGGGAGTTGATTTGTTTGTGTCTCTATAAACATCAGCACTAATTGGTTGGACAAGTTCCCACCTACTATTGGCCTCCTCCTATAGAAAAATAATCTGTCTCTTAGGCAACGTTCCAAATATATTTTGATGTGAGTTAAACTGGCAAATTAACACAGAAGTCAGAATATTTTCTGAATAAACGCTCGAGTTTTTTTTTTTTTAAAAACGCAATCCGCTCATTAGTCAGAGCAAAACCGTGGGCCCGAAATAAGGCTTCCGTTAAAGTTAATCAGCTCTCAACCGCTGACGTGCTCTGTGACCTCCGCTCCGTTCCGCTTCGGCAATCATGTCGACTTCGCGTGTCTCGGCCTAAGCCGGGGAAACGGTCCGGGTCTTACCTTGGGCCTCGGCTTGGCAGGATCCGCAGCGGGGTGCGACGCAGACACTGTGAGAGGAATACAATAAGAGAGCGTGGTGACTCCCTGACACGCAGCCCTCGGGCGTCGACCTCGGGATGCTTGAAGGCCAAAGGGCTTCTGCTGGTCGGGCGTGTCAAAGACCCGAGCCTCTCCTAACCGCGCGTGCATGGAAAGAAGGTAATCTACCTGAGGTGCATCCACCGCCTGGTCACAAAGCGCGACGGCCCAAGAGGAAGCCCGAAAACCTTTTTTTTTTTTTTTTCTTTTCCTTTTTCTGGCAGCTTGTATCTCTAACGGGAAGGCAGCCGTCCGTAGTTTGAAACCCAAGCATGCATCCATCTCACCTGTTCGCCTGCAGACTCCCAGTTGACCCAGACACTCCTTATGAGTCTCCAGCCCACATTTCAGGCACAGATACCCCTGGTTAAAGATGCCCCTGGATACAATAAAACCACAGGACACATTTCATTTGCAGCAGCTTCCTTCCAGAGGAGCAGCCCAGCGGTTCCAGCAGCTGAAGGCAGCGAACGTCTGTCTGTCCTTTCCAATTAATTCATTGGAGAGGAAGGGGAAAGAGGGGGGGGTACTACTCTGTGGGAACTGCTGTTGGTGTGGGGGGGGTGATTTAACCTGGTATTTCTGAATAGATGGGAGCAGATGCTGTGAGTATTACCTGAGCAAAAAGTGACAAAAGCTGCAGGAGGTGGTCTTTTCGAAGGTGTGCATCTTGAACTGGTGGGAGTTGTGGTTGGCTTTCTCCGGCCGTATGTCCGATCTACCGCAAACACAAAGCAGAAACGCTGCATTGAAATGGGACGATGTGGCACACGCTTGGGGGTTTGTTCACCGCATTCAGTTCTTTTGTTTTGTTTTTTTTTTTCTTTGGTTTTTCACCTACTGGACAGTAACAAAGTCGATGGGGCTGATCTGAATAATCGCCCTGTCGATGCAGTAAAGAACATCTGTCCACACAGATTTACAGCATCTGGCCAGGAACCACTTATTATTTATTTACGTGACAAACACCCTCAGTACTTGTTTTCCATATAAAGATTTAGGGTTGTTGTGTGTTTCCACAACTGTAGACCCAGCTGGACATGAGCAGGAGGACCCCCCCCATATAAGCCTGGTCCTACTCAAGGTTTCCTCCTGTTAAAGTTTCCCTGGGTTTCTGTAAAGCAACTAGAGACGATTTTGATTGTAACAGATGCTTTATAAATAAAGTTGCATTGAATTGAACAGAGGTTTCTGCATGTGACTCAAGTAACCTATAAAAGAAAATATCCAGAAATTTGATTCTGAGGGATTTTGAGGCAGCCAAACAAAAGCGCTCGCTCGCTTTTTACCGCTTGTTCCTCCACTGAGAGTCGCGGGGGGTCCCAGCACAATGGGCGGAGGCGGGGTACACCCTGGACTGGACGCCAGTCAATCGCAGGGCTAACAGTATCGAGTTTCCAATTAGCTAATCCCCAATCGTGCATGTCTTTGGACTGTGGGAGGAACCCGGAGTACCCGGAGAGAACCCGCGCAGGCACAGGGAGAACATGCAAACTCCACAAACTCCAGCCTCCATCCCAACCGGGATTCGAGCCCTTCTCGCTGTGAGGCGACAGTGCTAACCACCACACCGACATGCATGGCGTCTCCGTGGAGACCGCAGGTGCTCGACTGGATTGAAACCTGGCAAAAGCTGGAAGCCAAGTCGACGCCTCGAACTATCACGGCGGTCGTTTGCAGAACCAGCGTCGAGTTCTTCAGGAAAGGAGGTCCTGAGTTCCCTCCTTGGACCACGTTTCCAAGGATACCGACCACCAGAAAGGTTCAGAAATGACCCCACCGTCTAATAACAGTCGGGTGTCTCTCAACCTTCCATTTAAACTTTAAGGGCAGAGTCCATTTGGTGCCTGGTATATACCGGTTGCCATGATGAGGAGAGTGTTATTCACGTCACCTCTCAGTGGTCATAACATTTTGCCAGACCGATATATTAAACTCAAACAATTTCTTCAATTTCCTCCCAGCCCTTCAGATGAAAGACAATTTAAATCAAGCACATATGAATGAAGACGGCTTGAATCAGTCCAATTTTGAGCGGCGACACAATTGGGGGGGTTGGAAACAGCAAACATAAATAGCCTCTCTGCGACCTTAAAAGGATATGAAGCACACTCTCGGTGAATACGCGCGCGTCGGCATCCTTGCCGGAGCCACTTTATCAGAGTGCTCCCATGAGCGTTTCATCACGAGCCCGCAGCTTTTATTCAGGGACCGTTTTCGTTGTTTTGCGAACGGACCCTTTCTGGTGTCTTCACCCCAACGCGGATGCAAACCGCCTGTCTGCGGTCCCCGGGAATCGTGTAGGTTTGTGTAGTTGTGACATGAAGACCACACGTGTCTTGGAGCTGTGATTCACAAGGCTGCGGTTTTACAACCTCTCTATTATTATTGTCGCATGTCTTTATTAATGTCCTGCGACAAACAACAACTCCAGCGTTTGAACAAACGCGTCACTTCTTCAGAATGTCAAGAAACCACGAGGAAGTACAGCTGACCTATTTCAAGATGACGACAAGAGCGTTTGAGGGAGGGAGACGTATGTCAAGGACTAATCACCCCGAGACATAGAAATATTTTCAGTCAGTCAGTAGCGCTGAAAGAGCGCCGACTGAAATAGACGACAAAGCACGCAGTCGCTTATGTGGAAAAAGCTCCCGCTGTTAGAGAATAACACCAAATAGCAGCTCCAGAAATTTCTGATCTGCAGGAAACCACAAGGCAAGGGGACTTTGTAGTTTTCAGTTCTGTGGAACTGTTTGCGCCCGTATGGATCCGTGCATGCGTGCGTGTGCGCACGCGTGTGTGTGTGTGTGTTATCGTTCAGTTCCTGCCAGTGTGTGCTTGATTTTTTTTTTGTAGCTAAGGCCTGATCAAACAGTACAGATGAAAGCATCCACACCTCTCTTGGCCTTGAAATAACATGCATTCATGTTATTCCACAAACTCCCAACACACACATACAAACACAAACACAAACACAAACACACACACACACACACACACACACACACACACACAATCTATGCAATCATTACAGACTTTGCAAATGTGCTATGTCCATGACTCTGTGCACTTACATGGCCATTTCAAATTGGTCCAGCCACTTCTTCTTCAGCTCTCTGGTTTTAAAAAAGAGCTCGAATCCATTGTGACCTTGCTGGTGCGTCACGTAGAACCCATAACACCACTGTGAAGGTTAGAAAAGAAATATTGATAGCCAGCATGTACGTCTCGTGAATACAAATGTGACCTTGTAAAGACACGTGTAAAAGAAAATGCAACTCTAAAAATGCAGGCTCTCTTCGATACACTGGGAGGGATGCCATGGCGGACCGGTCAATGAGAAGCATCGGCGTCATAAAGACCAGGGTTTCCAACTGAAGCACTCTAGTAGAAGGATGAGGAAGGGCCTGTAGGACGGGGAGGAAGAAGCCTGCCGATTGGTGGATCAGGCAGACAGGCAGCAGACACCCAGAGTTGTCCACTTATGTCCATAGTTGGAGTTGAGGTCTTGAGTGTGTCTCCATTACATGAGGGCATCAGCGGTGGGATTATTGTTACACACCATTTTAAGAATTATACGAGAAACATAGATGCACAATTTCTTAATCTAAAATCCCTATAACCCACAATTGTGGGGTTATCTAAATGTCCTAATAATTTGGATGCACATTTAAAACTTTTTTTTTTTTTTTCCCATTAATGACTCGATATTAACCCATCTCAAATATTTCCCCATTTGAAACTCAGCTTCGGTCGCCCTGATTTGTTCCAGCTCCTCGTGTAATGGGAGGAAACGTGTCGGGCCCAGCCGCTCAGTAATTGGATGGCCAGAGCGTTTTAGACCTCTGCTGGGTGTTAAATCATTGATGAATGTGTGGGTGCTCTGTGACACCGCGTTCAGCAGAAAATGATACATCGCTGTAAGCAGCCTCGGAGGACCGCGCGCATTCATCAAGTGGCATTAGCATCTCTACCCTGTGGCATGTGTGTCTGTGTGTATGTGAGTGTGTGTGTGTGTGTGAGTGTGAGAGATGACCGTATGTTAAATATCTGGAGAGGATAAGCACGTGTCTTGTTTTATTCATTAATAAATATCAGTCTAAGTCTTTGGGTTGGGTTTAGCAGGCTCATTGGCTACAGTTAAAACTGGTTTACCTGCAGTCTATTTTTAAGCTGAGGCCACTACATATTTCAGCGTTGAACAGCAGTGAATGTCATTTGTGTTGGTGTTATGAGAGGTCAACGACCTACTCCTGCTGCTCTTGAACAATGACACCGTGGTGTAATAGCGAGGCTTCTCCAGACTGTAGTAAAGTATGTGTTTGATAATGAATGTTGGTTTTATCAAGGAGGAATTATGTGGAATTATGGAGGAATTAAGTCTCTGAGAATTCTGAGTTAGTAAGTCACAATATTAAGATGCTAAGTGAAAAGTTTGAGATAGTCATTTTCAGCTAGTGAGTCAAAATACCGACACATTAACTTAGAAATGAGTTTCAAATTCAGAATATTGAGTCAAAACTGAGTTACCAACTCAAAACTATGACTCATCATTATGATTAGAATATCTTTGATGTCTGCTCAACATACAGCCACATCGTCACTTCCGTCCCTCAACTACGGGTGCCTCCAAGGCTCACAAGTCTCTTACATGCAATTTTCACAGTTTCAACTTCAGACTTGTGATCTCATTAGTTTTACGTAGTAATTCAAAAGTTTGACTTGATAACTTGAAATTTTGAGTTGATAACTCAAGACATCGTTTAACATCGTGTCTCAATATTTGGAATAGGACCTGGGATGTTCTCTTTATCTCTATCAAAGTATGTTTTTCTATATGTTTCAGGGTTTTCCTGCAATTTTCCTTCTTGTTTTAGGTGACAACTGTGGTCGACACAATAACATCACTCATATCGCTTATATAATCAGTGGCAGAGTCTCAATTAAAATAGCAAGTAAAATGATGCATAGTTATTTCTATTTGCTGGATTTAATTGCTAGAATTACCATGTGTCCCAGACACACACACACACACACACACACACACACACACACACACACACACACACACACACACACACACACACACACACACACACACACACACACACACACACACACACACACACACACACACACACACACACACACACACACACACACACACACACCGAGATGTCAGTTTCAAATTACCAAACAGACAGCGGTGAGAAAACAGCATCTGCAACAAACATCAGTGAGAAATCAAGTCCCTTCCTGCCCCCGTCCAGCCTGCAAATCTACCTATAATAGGGAAAAACAGCATCGTGCCTGGAGACACACGGGGTTTCCAAATCAGAACGTTTCCAGGGAGAAATTCAAGGCATCCCCTCATATTAGACAGAACAAAAATTAAACCCCCCCAACAGATATTTCATTTACGCAGAGGTGTGAGGCAGACGGCGAGAATAAAACCACATTCAGGGGAATTCACGGGGCACGAAGACGGGTATGGAAATGTGGCGGTTGAGGGTGTGGGGGGGTGTCTTCCGCCACCTCTGTTGGCAGCGAACTGACCTTTTTGCCCTCTTTGTCAGAGATGGGGTTGTTTGTGACTTTGAAGCAGTGGAGATCCAGGATGTCCTTCATCTCATAGTTGTCTCCCCTCCGTTTGCAGACGATCACGGCCACGTCAAATAAGAAGATGTGCCTGCAAAGGTTGAGGGGGGAGGGGAGGGAGTGGACCCAAACAGAATTTTTTTCCATTGGTTTCCAGCTGATTTATCGAATAAATAAATTACGGGAGGAAAACTCAAGGCTCTGGTTTAATGGGTGCATTTACGGTGCAGCTGCCGTTTAAAATAAAGAGTAAATATTGCGTGTTTATACGGTGAGTTGTCAATGCAATTAACCACATTAACCACACCCCCCCCCATGTGCTGCATTCATATAAAACATTCTTTGAATCTCTAACATTTTTTTTTGGAACTGCGCAGCAACAAATCTACTGCCAGGCCGAATTCTCCCGCAGCTGTTCAAACTCCAAACTCAAATGAATAAATGTATCAACATCTGTTCCCAGATCGCTCCACACATCCCGGCTGTAATCCCACGCTAATCCCCCCCCTCCCCCATTGCGTCGTGGGGAGCACGACCTGTCTTGTTTCCGCTTGTCGATGCTGGAGGCCATGCGCACTTCGCCGTCGCCCCTTGGTCGGCCGTAGGCGATCAGAGGCTGGTTCTGGGGACGAGAAACCCGGGCGGTCGGTTATCAAGGCGGCTCCACCTCAGGCGTGTCGTGTCTGTTCCATCGCCGACCCCCCCCCATAAATTCATTTATAAAACGACGCATCCTTGACCTGGACACACCCCTGTATCAAATGCTCTATTGCATTTCTGAGCGCTGCTCAGTTTCGCTGGATGCGCAGACAGGCAACAGCAAAAGACACGACCTTTGACCCCCGCACCTTCTACCGTTTTGGTGCGTCCCGTGAGATTAAAAGCTGCCGAAATCCAAACTCTCTCAGCGACATTGCTCAACTAAACAGGCCGCAGCTGCGCCAGGGGGGTGACCTTCAGTCCGAGCAGCGTTCGTCAGGGTGTTTCTGCTCAAAGCTTTGGAGCTACGGAGCATGAAAGATGATACCGCGGTCAAAAAAACAAACAAACAAAAAAGAAAACACACAAAAGACACAATGGAAGCGGTGGGAGATGTCAGATGTCAAAGAATTAGAGGAGTCAGTTCACTCCCGTCATACTGAATGTTTCTCTCATGCCGTTATGGCGGACTACTTTGAATGCCACAGAAACTGTGGCACCTAAAGGGTTCGGATGTGGGGCGGGGGTAGCTCAGGCTATAGGGGGATTGGGCCCAGGAGGTGAGGGGTGGGGGGGGGTTTCCTGATTCAATCCCCACATTGGGCGAAAGATCGATGGTGGTACCCCTGAGCAAGGTGATGAAACCCCCCCTCAGCCCCGCCAAGGCTCAGAGGGTCCTCCGGCAAACTGGTGACTCATCCAGGCATGCCCCCCCCCACCGCCCGCACTCTCCACCCCCGGAGCTGGGATAAGCTCCAGCACAAGGAGAAATACATCTTAAATTTGTGGGTGAAGTTTTACGCCTCTGTCCCAGCAGCTGGATAAACTACCGTTCCAGCTGTAGATCACTGGTCCCTTACACCCACACAGAGGAGGAGCCCCAGCCCTGTCACCTTGTGAGGGGGGGTTCAGGACGCTCCCGTCTCCTTTTTACCCCAAATACACTGCCGTATTTAGATACATAGTCAAGGGTAAAAACATCTCAGCAAGTAAGCGAGAGGTGGTTTTACTTTCAGTGCAGTTGTCATGGCAACCCATTTTTTTTAAAAACGCAAGTCTGTGGAGTTTTGCACTTCAGAGAGAAGCCTCCCCTTGAAACGTCCATGTGGCTTTCATTTTTGTTTTTTTTTCTTTTTGTGCCTTCTTCCAAGACTCATCAATGACCCGTCCAGCTCCCGTACCGTTTACACTCGTTGGTTCCTTGAAAGGAAAAAGCAAACTACCCAGAAGACTCTCTGCTTCCAGAGACACCTTTTAAGCAGGTTCCAAGCCGACGTGCTTGCGTTTAATTCAGGCGTCTGAGACAGCGTTCGACCCAACTCTTGCAGGAATCAAAGGGAGAGCCCCCGCCAGCCGACCTCAACCCCCGAAACAAAAAAAAAAACAAAAAAAAAGAAACCCAAAAAACTGGAGCGTTTTCTCGGTAGTTCCCGCTCTCCAAGAGTCAGCGCTAGCAGTTAGCGACAGCCGCGGGAGGAGGAGAAAGAAACAAAACAAGAAAAACAAGAAAAAAGGAAAAGCCTTGCTTTACCAGGTTTTCAATCGACCTCTGGTACTGGTCGATCTCCCTCAGAGTCTCATTATCTCTCTTCACTTCGTTTACGAACTGAGCCAGGTCCTGGGCAACACAAAGATGAGAGAGAGACACACACACACACGCATACACGCACAGGCACACACACACACATACACACACACATACACACACACATCAAACATGTTTTGTCAAATGTAACCCTAAAGAATTGGTGAACTGTGCTTTACAACAAATACAAGGAAGATGAGGTCTGTCTATCCATGTATATTCATCTATTATCTATCTATCATTTTTCTGTCTGTCTATCTATCTATCTACTATCTGTCTGTCTGTCTATCATGTATCATATGTCTCCCTCCATCAATGGATGGCTCTATGGTTCTATCTACTGACACACAGATCATTCTAGAAGGAACCGTGCTCACTTTCATGGCGTCGAGAGCGACCTTCAAGTTGTTCTTGTCGGCGGCGTCGTGAGTGTGTTTGACCAGCTCCTGTCACCAGACCACAAAGCAGAGATCAGCATCTCCCCCCATCTCCCACCGACTCCCCACCGACTCCCGCCGACCCCCACATCCCTGCTGCAGCGGCGCTGCCAACCAGCCCCGGGAACGCTGGTTGGCAGCGCCGGGAACGCCGCGACTCTGACGCGGGAGGCTGCGCCAGAACGTGCTGGGACGTGGGAGGGCGGTGAAGAACTAAACTAAACTCCCCTCCGAGCCGAACACTTCAAACGCGGTGAAGCAGCGACTTCTCCAGATGTGGAAGCACGCTTCCAGCCCCCAGTCTAATTTTAGAAACGTTTACAGTCAATTCTGACTAAATCTGAGTAACAACGGAAATTACACTGCAAGCAAACATCTTAATGATGTTGAGTTAAAATATGTCAGGGGCTGCATACTTGGCTGATATTTCATTTACCACATTGCAAATTAGTTCTATATAAATCATTTCTCGAGGAAACCTGACTGCTGTGGAAATATGCGCTGCGTGAAATGGTAACTGTAATTACTGATGATATTATATCTACGCTAGAAATAAAACTACTGGCATATGAAAGGGTTTGAATCAGTTATACACTTATAATATCAGCATAAAATGAATTCCATTTACAGCGGGAGCCATTACCATTTACCATGATGGCCTTTAGCCTTCACGACCATTTAAATCAGCTCCCCTCTCATTGCCTTCATCCGCCCTGGCTGCTTTATTCTGACCTCTGATCCGCGCTAACCAAGGGAGCCGATGTCACACATTTAACAGTAGGCAGCGCGGCGAGGCTGTCTCTTACAGGAAACATGCTTTGACTTTCGATTTGCGCTCATGTTTAAAGCATTAAGCCGAGCTATGTTAATTCGCCTGCAATCAGTAGAAAGAAAAAAAAAAAAAAAAAAAAACGCTTGATTAAAAATCTGTTAAATTATTTGAAGTGGGTTGAAAATATATGCATTTAAACCTTCAACTTTGAGAGGTTTAAGATATAAGTAGCATGGGAATACCTCAGTGATAAAATAAATTATTTAAAGAGGCTGAGGCAAAAAAGGCAAAACAAGTGGTGGATGTCGCCTCCTAGCGGAATGTTGGGGCACTGACACAGGAAACAAACGTGTGACTTATTTTGTCTACCCAAATACACACTATTTATTCAAAGTGTCGCCAAACCTGAAGTAGCAGGTGATACTTGAGGACCCTCTGCATGGGTACAACGAGCAGATCCCTCAGCGTAAACTTCTCATTGTTGGCTCTCTTTGAGCATTCCTGCAAAAACAAAACAAAACAAAACAAAACAAAAATCAGTTTGGGTTATTTTCGAAGTGCAGAGCACAAAAGCATCAACAGGAAACAGGAACGGCGCGTGGTGGCTCATGGCTGTCCCACCTCCAGCTTCAGACGGACGTCCTCTTTCTCTTTGCAGATTTGGTCTAAAAAACCGATGGCCAGTTCCACCTGACTGCAGTAGATCCCATAAACGAGCAGCCTGCGGTTAAGAGGGGAAGACGCGTGCAAGAGTCACAAAATACAATTAAAAATAATCCACCTGGAACTTCGTGTCATGTCAGACTCCCACACCGCAGCGCATGAAGTGCGCCTCCGATTATCCACCCACTTCCAGGGAATTCTCTCGGCATTTATTATATTTACAGTTGTGTTGCTGACATTTACACGGAACTGCAGATATTTAAACATCCAGAGTTTGCTTAACACAAAGAAAAGGAACCTGATTTGTAATTACCTTTCTTTATAGCTGATAAAAATCTGGTAGAGGTTTGAGGCGTTCTTATTCAGGATGGAGTCCTGCACGTCCAACAACAGGCTCCTGTGAACTTTAACCAGGTCCTGCATCACGGAGCCAAAAACACCAGGGGCGTGAACGCAACCACTCATCATTCTTTTATTTCCAGGCAGCCGTGTCGCGGAGGAGGAGAACCTACCGGAATGTTGATGAAGACCCGGTCGATTTCGGCGGCGGAGATGAATTTCTTCAGAGGGCTCAAGAAATACTGGAGAGAGGAGAAAATGTCAGGAGCAAAAGTGACACCCCCCGCCCCCCCCCGCGCGCTCGGAGCGGAAGCAGCGGCCTGAGCCGGGGAGCACGGAACGAGAGGGCCCCGAAGTGAGGATGAGGAATTCTCCATCTCTTTCGCTTCCATTAAAAAAAATAATAAATCGCTCCACATCTCCAGGGAACGATGCATGTTTCACCTGTTTTAAGGGTTAAAAGAGCAAACGTCCTGCACCTTCTCGATGGACTCCAGGGTCTCCGTGTATTTCTCCTCCGTCTGTTTGATCTCGGCGAGGCAGCAGCTGCGGACGTCCACCTCAGCCTGCGTCTGGGAAAGACACGCGTCTCAGAGACAAAGAACCGTTCCCGGCATTATGGATGTTGAGGTCACGGAGAGCGGCCTTCGTATGTGTGTGTGTGTGTGTGTGTGTGTGTGTGTGTGTGTATCTGTGTGTGTGTGTGTTCCTGTGTGGGGCTCGTACCGGCGCCAGCGGAGGTGGCTGCTCGGCCCTCATCAGGTCTTCGTAGATCTTCCCACCGGTGCAGCTGTCCTCCAGTCTGTAGACGGCGGCGTACAGGTCATCCTCGTCTTCGGGGGCGTTCTCGCTGTCGGGGGGGGGCAGTCGGACATTTCAACGAATGAGTCCCGTATCGCGGCGACGGTGGCATTTTCTGTCGATTACAGCGACTAAGAGAAGAGCCCCAGAGAGATCAGGGTCCACTCCCACGACACCCACATGAGAACCCTGTATGGGAACACTGGAATCACTGGAGCCATATCGCAGCGCTGCATTATGCACAGTCTGTATTCAGGGCCCACGGAGCTCCGTGCGTAGGCAAATCGGAGCATTTCCCCATAGACATTGCCTGACAAGTCGCGATATTCTGCTGTAAAGTCCAAAACCTTAGAGACAAACCATCCGGTTCAAGTCTTTCGCTGCACTTCCGCCACTCTTTGCCTGTAGACCCACACGGCTGTGGTTTAAGCGCACGGGTCTGACGGAGCAAAGTCAAGAAAATCAGATCTGCACAGCAACAGTGAAGTTAACCACCCCAGTGACTGACACACACACACACACACACACACACACACACATTTGCAGATGGCTGGAGGCGTTGGTTCCCGGAGCGCCACCTGACCCGCCAGTCGCCGGTTTGTGTCCAATTCTTAAGTCTTACAGGAAAAGCGCTCGTTTCAGCCACCGACAGACGCGCGGAGGCTCCCACGCAGCAGCGGCGCGACGAGCACGTTACCTCTGCGCTCGCTGCGATTCGGCTTAACCTAGACGGCGTCTGTTACGATCAAACCCCTTGAACGGAAAGCGGAAGCGGGGCCAATTATACACAAAATATGCAAACGTGTCAGTACTGTGTTGGTAATTGTAAAAATGTTCAGATCAGGAAGAACTCTACAAAGTCTTCCTTGGAAAAATCCCCCTTGAGCAGCAAGAAACCTTGAGCAGAACCAACCAAAAACAAAATACAGAATTTTAAGTACTGGGTTTGTACCTATATATGAAAAATGTTCAGAGCAGGTAGAAATGTACAAATTTTATCTGGAAAAACTTCCCTTTAACAGGAAGAAACCTTGAACTAGACCAATTAAGAACAAAATATGCATATTTATAAGTACGGCGTGGGTAATCTTATAGGAAAAATGTTCAGAGCAGGTAGAATTGTACCAATTCTACCAGGAAAAAATGCCCCATTAACAGGAAGAAACCGTGTGCAGGACCAATTAAAAACAAAATATGCAAATTTAAAACTATATGAAAAACTTTCAGAGCGGGTAGAATTGTACGAAACACTAACGCTGTGTCTGTGAAATGTTTCAGAAGCTCTGATGAGACTAAAACATTCCGAGCGCTGGGTCATTTTACGCGACATTTAACGTCCTCGTCCGGCCATCGGGGTGTCGGTGGCACCCAGCCAGCAGCAGCGCGCAGAATGACTCATCCGCCGCCTCTGACGGTAACAGAGAATCGGAGCCGGGGGCCTTTACCAAAACAGGTGGGCGTGCGGACCCCTGGAGAGCAGGGCCTGGTGATGCGCAGCCCTGTAAAGCTATCACGGTCTGCCAGTGGGGGCGGTTGTGGGGGGGGGGGGGGGGCATGCATACGTACTCAATCAAGTCTTCCAGGTTATTGTAAACGTCCTCGTCCTTCAGGATCTCCTCGGTCGGGAACGGCCTGGGAAGGGCAGCAGAGCAGGGTGTTAAACAGACAGAAGCGGAAACTGACAGTGGGTTCACATCTCTCATTTCTGGTAAAAGCTGCTGTTAAAATTGTTGGGGGGGGTAGGTGACTGCGGTGGAAATGAGGGCTCAAGGAAGTGGAGAGATTTCTGACGTGACCTACTTGAATCCTGCTTGCTGCGCGATGACTGTGTGCGACAGCCTGGATAGTGTGTCCATCACCTAATGGGGGGGGAGCAAAAAAAAAAAAAAGACATGTTTATTCAACATTCGCTCAACGTTCGGATGCGTCAGGCAATACTTTGCACACGTTCAGGCCTGAAGGCCACTGACTGAGGACCACAAACTGTTTCTGGATCCCTGGTGATCTCATGCCCACATCCTTCCTATGATAGATATGATAGATCTTAGTTCTGTCCTGGTCTTTATTCACGTCCCTAAATCCTCCCTAAATGGCGCTTGGATACGGGCCCACATCTGGTCTGACTGGATCAGTGTTGACCCACTGCCTTCAGTTCTAAGTTCCTGAAGCAACATTAGCAGTTTTGTTTGTTAATCCTGTGGCCTCTGCAAACTTCTGCAGTTCCCAGACCCGTCCCTTTTTTTTTTTTTTTTTTTTTTTTTTTTTTTAAAAAACAGGAGCCAGAGCGATGGCCCAAAAAAAAAAAAAAAAAAAAAAAAGCAGCTAGAGCGGCTCGTCTGGAGGGCCTCAGGTGCGAGAGGTCGCCTCGTCCGGAGCGAAGCGGCTTCGCCCGCTCGACTAAACGCCGCGGCTGGAGCTGAGCGCCAACTCGCGCAGTCCTGCGAACGGCCCGGCGCGAGACTTCGCAGCTCGCGCGCGTTCAAAATAAAAAGCCCACAGCGCTCACGTCAACTGCACCTCGCCGCGCCGCAGAACTGCCACTTTGACTTGCACACACACGCACACGCACACACACACACAGGTATATGCATGCTCGTATGTATATATAGATGCATATAGTCCCTGAAAGGCCTTCTCACACTTGTGCTCCGTCAAGGCTACGGAACAGGCGAACCACGGCAGGTACTTTTATAAATGCTTCCTCTGCCATGAAGCGGACCCCCGCCGCATGGCCGTCTGTTCACGCTCACAAAGCCAGCATCGTGTTTCAAAACCCTTCAGCCTCCGTTTCTGGACGCTGTGACGTCCCAGCTCCTCCACAGAGGGCCGCGAGGCCGCGGGCTTCGATCGGACCCCGCCAGCTCGACTGGCTGGGTTTGCTGTTGATTGGTTGGGGGTTTTGTTTGCGTTTGTGGGTTGTTTTGTTTTTGTTTTTTTTTGGTATCGATTTATTTCGGCGCAGCGGCGACGTCCGGGGACGAGACGAGACAACGGGAGAGCCGCCTTCGCTTCGATCGGCCTCGGGCCGAGCTTTCGCCCGCTCGGCGATAAACGCGCCTTTAATGCAGCACCGAAAAAGGGAACGGAGCAAAAACATCATCGAGGAAGCGGAGCGGAGAGTTGAAAGGACTAAATGAACGCGGGTAACTTCAAAAGCCTCGACGCTGTACTAAAACACCAAAAGGGGACAGGACCTACGGTGGCTGTCGAGGATCAGAACAGAACACACCCACAAGGGTTAGAAATGAAGCTACATTCAAAAGAACACCAGTGTCTTGTGGGTAATCACAAGAAATGTTAAAGTTCCATGATATAGTACTAGTAACCTTCTCCCTCCCGTAGAGGGGGCCTGTGTCGATATATAGCAGGAACTATTCCCAGATTAACAAAAACAGCAATTTTCAGATGAAGGTTGTTGCACAGAAGCCATATCTTGTGTTATATTTCCTCTATAGCGCTAATAGGTTACACGTCCTGCCTCTGCCCTTCAGCCGCTGGAGGTGAAGCCAGCAGTAACTCTGCGGAGGAATGTAGGTTAGAGGATATTCGTGGGACTAATGCGCCGTCCGCAGGCAGGACTTGGCACAAGGCGGCCCCAGTGGATTAGAGATTTGGGACCTTTAGGATGTTTTCTGGAAAATAAGGAAGAGATTTGAGCATTTGTTGCTGCTCTTTACAACCACTCTTGGAGGGGGTTCAAGCTAATCGCTCTCTCCCCCTCATACACACACACACACACACACACAAAAAGGCCATGGGGGGCGCGGTCCAATCTGCGCGGTCCGAACTTGTTTGTTTAACGGACGGACCTTAAACACGGCTGAGATTAGGCGGTCCGTCTTGGACAACTGTACATATTTGCGGGCAGCGCCTCCCCCGTGGGATTAACCGTCGGGTAGATTAACCGGGAGCTTCTGTAGAACACAACACACCGAAGTGAAAGGAAAAGAGCCGATGAGGGCAAATGCATGCAAATTCCGGAACGCCATCCTCCGCGTTTGTTGTCATGCCGGTTATCCAATTATATTCGGTCTTGCCCTAAAGTCTTTATTAGCCTTTAACAGCTTCCTTGAAATGTTCTATATCAGGACATCGTGGTATCAGAATAACTGAGAAAATGACTTCATGACCAATAATGTAAGATAAAAAGAAGGCCACGAAGCATAATCTGTGGCCAATCTGAGGAATCTATGAGCTCACTGGAGGTGAGTAACATTGGCTCAGAGCAAAGACAGTATTTAGGACGAAGTTCGGGAAATTTTAAAAGAAAGGACGTTATCACAAAAAAAGGTAGAATTGGGTTAAACCTCCTCAGTTTACTGCACCCATGCTGCCTCTGCTGAGCACATGGACTTACATTTTGTATCAATGTTGTACAAAATGTTGTTTTTCTAATACGTCCTGCTCTCTTCTTTGTGTATTGGTGTGGTTCTATTGATGCCTGAGCATGTTTAGTTGACCACAGATGCTCCTAAGATGCTCCAAGGCAAAGAACTGGACTAAAGCAGCGCGGGGGGAAAAAGTGCCTTTTTGTTTGATGGGGTCTTGAACTGTGAGAGAGGGAGGACTGAGTAGCAAAGAAGAGTGCGCTGCAGACCCACTGACCTGGTAAAACTGCACGCGCACGCGCGCGCACACACACGTATACATGCACACACATATCCTTGTTTATCTACCTTTGTGAGGACTTTTCTAATAAATAATAATGTATGACCCAGCTCCTTGTACCCAACCATCCAAACTAACCACCCCACTGCCCTGACCCTGACCCTGAACCTGACCTAAACTCTAACCTCAACCTCAACCTCAACCCAAACCAGGTCTTCGCCATCAGACAGTCCTGAAGTTGTGAGGACCAGCCAAATGTCCTGATTCAGCATGCGCGCACACACACACACACACATAAAGAGACTCACAGATGTTTTGTGCATGTATTATACTATATATTATTTATTATGTATGTATATGTATTGTTCATATATTTGTCTATGATACATTATGCTACAGAATAAGGTATTTGTTGCTCGTCAGTGATTGGTCGGTGATTTTAGTGCTTCTGACATCTGAACCATCTGGAAATGTTCATCTGTAATAAACAACCAGAATGAGGATTTTTTTTTGTAACAAATCATAATTCACTACTGGGGGGGGACCACGGAAAAAGAGAAGGAGCGTTACCTTCCCGAAGTCCCGGACATCAAACAGATCGAAGGCGTCAAACAGGTCGCCCTTCTTCATGGCAAACACGCCGTTGCAGGACGCGAGGAAGGTACGGATGTTCTTCAAGCACAGGAACTGCAGGGCCAAAGAAATGGGGTTAATTTTCCCGTTGGCTCCCCAGGAGACGCGGAAGGAGAGATGAAATGAGCATTTTAGATGCCGAGACGAACGGAACCGCTCGAAATCCCGCAAGCAGCCGAATTTCATCCCGAGAAGGTCCCCAGGCCACCGCGGGGCTCGGGTCTCGGTCGAAACCTGGTTTCTTTATCAGGTTCCTATTTGTAACAAAGCAGTGCCTTGGGTGGATAAACCAACATAAAGCGGGCAACCAAACTAACAAAGCTCTGCAAGATGAGGCGCTGATATTTAGCTTCACTTTTGAAAAAGTGAAGGTGAAACAGGGACGGCCGTGAGAAAACCCTCCTCTGCCGGAAAATGAGAAACTGTGAACTGTGCACTCCTTCGGGGTTACTTTCAGAAAGGAAATGTGGAAATAGTGCGGCGAGACATGTACAGGGGCTTCGAGGTCGCTCGGAGACGGGGCCTTTTTTTCCTCTGTAGATGAACACTGATGCGGCTGAGCTGTGGGGGGGGGGGGGGGGGGGGCAGCCACGGCTACGGTCTGTGTTATTTCCACGGCAGCGACTGAGCGGCATCGAGATTGTTGACAGCAGCCTCCCTTTATCGCACGGGCTCATCGCTGGAGACGCCTCTAATCGCTCCCTCCGGGAGGTGGGGGGGGGGGGGGGGCTCTGCGGAGGAAGCGAGTCAGCGGCCTCATACCCGCGATTACGACCCTCCGTCTGACCCAGCGCACACGACACAGAGTCGACCCGGAGGCCCCTTCTGCAGCGCTTTGACGCACGTATTGGGATGGGACGGGCGGCCGCGGTGACCCCCCCCCCCACACACACACACACACACACACCCCTCTCCACCCACCCATCCTTCCGCGGGTCACCCCGAGCTCCCTCTTCCAAGACGGGCGTGAACGCGCCCGCTGATGCGCGCGTCTGCTCCGCCATCGCGCTCAGATGACCCACAGCCTGAGGGGGGGCGGTCACTGCCCATTGTCAGACACGCTGAGCCCCCCCCCCCGCCCGCCCGCCCCCTGAGCCCTCCCCTCCCTTCCGTTGCTTTCAATGTACAGCAACATAAAAGATGACGGGGAAAGAAGGCGGAGCTCAGACGCAGGCCATCTCCACAGATGCGTTTTGCATTTTAAAAAAAAAAAAACGGTAGAGGTGAAAAATTAAGTTTTTCCCCTGTGGGTGTCATTTCTTGGAATAGGATGCTGCTGATGAGACTTGATTATGATCTAATCTGAGGCCTCAAAGAATCACACAGGAAGTCTTGCTTCTACGCTGGCACCCGTCACCCGCTACACCTTTGAGAGCAGAGAAATGGCCCCTCTGACACTTTTTTTCTTTGGAACTTTTTTCTCTCTCCCTGCTCAGGAAATGGACGTTCTTAAAGTCCCGGAGTGTCGCAAAAGCTTCAGCCAGTCTGAGGAGAAGCCCGCGCTGCGCACGCAGTTAGAAGTTCACTGGGTGGATCAAAGTGGGGATTTTATCAGAGCTCTCCAGTGGCGGCGGGAAGAATTATGGCTGGAGAGGTCAAGACTTTTGGCTTTACAAGCATTTCCTTGGTTCGTTAAAGGCTGCTTGGTGAGCCATCCTTTTAAACATCCAGATGCACGTTCACACAGACAAGAGCTTAATCCTAAATGAATGGAGATGGCACCATCACATGTCTTTGCACATTTACGGTACATTTCAATCACACTGATAATTAGAAGTGAGGGGCCGTTTAACGCTTAGGAACACAAATATCCCCAAAAGATGGCGTCTGGTTCATTTGAACCCCCAATACTTTCGATCTCCGGCATTGTAACAGCACAAAGGTTAAGACGCGTTTGGAAAAGAAGAAGGAAGAAGAAGGTCTGTGGTACCTGTGACATCTGAGGCCTGAGGTTGATCTCGTTCAGGTTGATGGTGTGAGGTCTCAGGTTGTTCAGGAGCTGGCACAGCAGCACCCCGTCCCGCAGGGTCTGCGCCAGGTCGAACACCTGCGCCGCGTCCGCGGTGACGCGGTGGTGGACCGGCAGCACGTTGCAGCTGATGAGCCACATCGCGCACTGCCTCCAGTGCTCCATGGTGGCCGCTCCGAGCGGGGGGGAGCTGCGGGGGGCTGCGGGGGGAGCGTCGGCCGCTATAGTCCGGACATGGTCTGCGCGCACGCAGGCGCCGGCGTCGCCTCTGGAGGACCCGCGGAGCTGCAGCAGCTTATGAACACACACCACCACCACCCCCCCCAGCACACTCCACACACACTCCACACACACACACAAATACACACTCCTTTCCTCCAGCCCACCCGCACACACGGACGCACGCACGCACGCACACACACACAACTCAGCTCAACTTCCGCACACGGGTCAAAGATCTTTAGGTTGTCATTAAGATGATTTACAGAACTTGGGCTGTAAAGTTGGATTACTTTTTTTTAATTTACAGGAGTGATCACGAACACACCTTTACACAAGGAAACAACAGCAAAAAGAAGAAGGAGAAGAAAAAGGAAATAATAATAATAATAATAATAAAAAAAATAATAATAATAATAATAATAATAAATAATAATAATAATAACAGTAACAATAATAACAATAACTGCCTTGGATGATTATCGTGATGAACAGTTCTGCGTAGTTTAATAACATTAAAATACACAATGCTACAAAATTCAATTTCATCAGGAAATGCAGCAGCAAAAACAAAACTAAACAAAACAAAAACAAAATAGTTTTGCTGTCCTGTGCTAGAAGCTGCCGGGCCAAGCGTCCTGATTGATTCCTCTCTGTCAGCCTGATCTAATAATAAACGCGCTTCTTTATTAAGTCATCAGTCACTTCCGACCTCTGATTAATGAATTACTTTAGAACGAATTATCACTTTTTTTAAGGCGCGATGGCATCTGCTATTTTTTAACACCCCTACGTCCGTGCATTTATGTGTACATAAGGAAATAAATAAATATATGTATTTTAATAAATAAAGAGGGTGACGTCACCGGAAGTGGGCGGGGGTGACCCTTTATGAGCTGCACCATAAACAAAAACACAGCCAGCCTCAGCTAGCAGCGGCTACAGCCCCCTAATGTCGTCTGCCCCCCCTCACACAAGTCTCACTCCGGCCGCTTAGCCCACTCGCTAAGCTCCGAGGTGGAGGAAAACCTCTTCGCCGCGAAGATTACGGCCGAGGAGGAAGGCGAAGGAAGCGGCTCCGCCGGGCCTGTTCGACCGTGAGGTAACGCTAGCCGCGCCGCTTAGCCAGCCGAGGCTCGCAGCAGATTAGTTTCGGTGTTTGTTCGGCTTCCCTGCGGCCTCCGTAACACCCGCCGACGGCGTTTGGAGCCACCCGGGGGCTCGGCTACGGGGGCGTCGGGGCCGGAGCGGGGTCGCGTGTCCGTCGGGCCCCGGGGGTCCTCGGCGGAGTTCTCCGAGTTGTTGGCGCTGCACCGATGTTCGGTCCGGACCAGCAGGAGGAGGGTGGAGGTGGGGGGGGTCGCCTCGTTTGTCGCTTCTGGGTTCTAAACGCTGCTTTTGTTTGTGACAAAGGTTCTCCGAGACGGGACGGGAGGCGCAGGATGGCCGAGGCCGACGGCGTGTTTAACGGTAAAGATCCTGCTGAGGAGGAACCGAGGACCGACCGCGATCGCTGGACTTGTTGTGCTTTTTTAGACATGGGGGGGGCGAGGGGGGGGGGGGTCCAGATTATTTCTCAAAGGGCCGTGCGGCTGCTATCAGCTGTCTGATCGGATGATGGAGTGGGTCGGGTCTGGAACAGGAACCTGCAGCCGCTCGGCCCTTCTGTGAGTTTGGACACCCCTGTCTTAGACGCTGGCCGGTAATCGGAGAACTTTCTCGCCCTCCCCAGGTGGATCTGAAGATAATGATGGCGGAGAAGATCAACGTAAGGAAGCGGATGCCTCCGGAAGCAAAGAGGGACTAACACGAGCTTCTAGAGATGGTAACCCGCATTCAGAGCGTGTTTAAGTTACACATGGTCAATGCTCACTGGAGCAGTATGGTACAAGTTTCACAACCTGTTTCTAATTCAGTCATGCGTCTAACGGGTTTTCCTCATTCTCGTATCCTAAAGACGCAGGAGGGGTATCTGGGGAGAGGCCTTCATCAGACCTGGAGGGAGAGGCCAACAGAGAGCCAGAGGAGGAGGACACGGACAGCATGGACGGCAGCGGGCTGTACTCCCTCACCGAGGATCAAGAACGAGACGCGGATGGCGACAGGCGGGAGAGAACCAAAGAGCGAGGCGGCGAGAAAAGGGCGGCGAGGAAGAGGAACAGACCCGGCAGCGGCAGCAATCGCTCCACCAGCTCGGACGAGGAGGAGGACGACGACGACGACGACGACGAGGACGACGAAGAGGAGCACAAAGACGAGGACGACGACGAGGACGAAGACGACGCAGAGGCCATGGAGGCGTGGCTGGGGGCGGAGCTCCGCGACCTGCGGGGCCCGGTGTGGCGGGCCGTGCCGTCGCTGCGCTCCAGAGAGATCGGCAGAGACTCGCAGCAGTTCGTGAGGCGCGTCTGCGGCGCCCGGGGCCTCGTCCAGAGACTGGAGCTGCAGGGGAGGCTGGAGAGGCACACCGGCTGCGTCAACACGTTGCACTTCAACCCCTCGGGGACGCGGCTGGCCTCGGGCAGCGACGACCTGCGCGTGGTCATCTGGGACTGGGCTATACGGAACGCCGTGCTGGAGTTTGACAGCGGCCACAAGAGCAACGTCTTTCAGGTTGGGGAGGCGGAAGGAAGGGGGGGTTGTCGCGGCGCGCTGAGCTGCTGACACAAACGCTTTCGTCTGATGCGCGCGTTTACAGGCGAAGTTCCTGCCGCACAGCGGAGACTCCACCCTGGCCATGTGTGCTCGCGACGGTCAGATCAGAGTAGCGGAGCTCTCCGCCACGCAGTGCTGCAAGAACACCAAGCGGGTAGCGCAGCACAAAGGCGCTGCACACAAAGTGAGTGCTGGCGGTCGGCGGCGGCGGCGGCGGCGGGTTTGTGCCACGGTTACAACTGAGAAATGCTGTTTTTCTGATTCCAGCTGGCCCTGGAGCCAGATTCGCCCTGCTCCTTCCTCTCTGCTGGAGAAGATGCCGTGGTCTTTGGCATTGACCTGCGTTTAGACCGACCCGCCAAGTGAGTTAACTTGCACACTATGGAGTGAAGGCGCGCTCCCACGTGCACCAGTGCTCTGATAATGAGACATTTCCACGTAAACGCTGATGGACTTGCTCTTCTCCTCGAAGCCGTCATCATCAAGACCTCTTATCTGCACCACGTGTGCAACATAAGAAGTGTTTACCCACAAATTACGTCACTTGCTGACTAGATTAAGTGTAAAAAATGCATCAATATGTAAACGGGAGTATTCCTGCATGTAAACGTAGTCGCATGCACATAACAAAATTCCATGTTATAGATTCCTAACATTTCATTCGGTTATGAATGAGAATGATAAAACTATTCTCAGCACTTTGCACACTGATTACACATCATGGTACCATGTTTGTGTAAGGTTGTGATCCAATGAAACTCCGTCCGTCCATCCATCCGTCTGTCTTCTACTGTGTATCTGGACTCTGGGTACGGGGATGGGGGCCTCAGCAGAGAAGCCCCAGACTCCCCTCTCTCCACTTCATCCAGCTTTTCCAGGGGAGCGCTGAGGTACTCCCAGCTCAGCTCAGAGACGTGGCCTCTCCAGTGTCTCGGGGACATCCTCGAGGCCTCCCGTCAGTGGGACGTGTCCACCAACCCTCACCAGGGAGGCCTCTGTGATCTCGTTCTTTCAGTCGCTCCCCAGAGATCGGGGTCGGAGTGTAGATTGACTGGATCACCTCTGATGCTGCACCCGTCCCTCTGAGGATCTCTTTCTTCTTCTGTCATTCTTGAACGAGACCCCGAGATACTCCTCCTCCACTCGAGGCAGGACGTCCTCACCGAACCGGAGGGATCACTCCACCCTTTTCCAGCCGAGGGCCACGGGCTCAGATCTGGAGGTGCAGGTTCTCTTCCCAGCCGCTTCGGCTGTAACTCCGGTCCAGCGAGAGTTGAAGCTCACGGCCTGATGACTCCAGCTGAACCGCATCATCTGCAAAAAGCAGAGACCCGATCCTGACCCCACCTGACTGGACCTGTGAAGGGAAGCCCGCCTTTCTGTGGGTCCAGAAGACCCCGGTGACCCAGGGGGAGGGAAAACATAGATTGATGGTCTCCATCATCACAGAAGGTTCTTTTGAGCCACGCTCTGGTCACTCACAGAGGACCCGTTTACCTCGGGTGACCCTGCAGGGGTGGAGGGGGGGGGGGTAACTTAGGTCCCCAGATAACTGAGCTGCTACCTTATTGTTACATCACTCTGCAGCTCTATATTCTAAAACAGATGGGCCTGTTCAGGGCCTTTACTTCCCCTGTTTGCATCTCAGAGAATAATCACACCTGAGTCTCTCACTCCCTCACACACACACACACACACACACAGCAATAAGGCTGTCTTTGCGTTTTCGTGGCAGTAAACTGGTGGTGGTGAAGGAGGGCGACAAAAAGGTGGGCCTGTACACCATCTACGTCAACCCGGCCAGGACGCACCACTTCGCGGTGGGCGGGAGGGATCAGTATGTGAGGTACGCCGCGAGCTTTGGTTAATAAACCATGAACGGAAACATCAAAGCACGTTTCTGATGTTTGTACACCCCCCCCCCCACTCCACCCCACTCTTCAGAATCTACGATCAGAGGAAGATCAACGAGAACGATAACAACGGCGTCCTGAAAAAGTTCTGTCCCTCACATCTGGTGTCCAGCGAGTCCAAAACCAACATCACCTGTCTGGTTTATAGCCACGACGGATCAGGTGGGAGAGTTCTCACGATGTATTTGTCCGTTTTTGAGCAAACACGTTATTCCCTTTTTTTTTGAACGCGGCACGATCCGCTCGAAGGAGATATTCCAATAAGTTCCAAACCTTTTCGAGGAATATCAAAAGTAACGAGCGGCGGGTTTTTAAAGCTTTTAACCTTCTTAGCGTGAGTGATGTAACCAGAGTGAAACATCATTAACAGGCTGCTCCGGTCCAAGTTGAGCTCATGTTAAACCCTGTGTGTCCAGAGCTGTTGGCCAGTTACAACGACGAGGACATCTACCTGTTTGACTCCAACCACAGCGACGGGGCCGACTATCTCAGGAGATACAAGGGACACCGCAACAACGCCACAGGTGCTCGGCTCCGCCCACCGGGCCTGCTCGCCGCATGTCGGCGGAGGACTGACGCCCGCCCTCCTCTTTTCTTTTCCCCTCCCCCCAGTGAAGGGCGTGAACTTCTACGGGCCGTGCAGCGAGTTCGTGGTCAGCGGCAGCGACTGCGGGCACATCTACCTGTGGGACAAATACTCCGCCCGCATCGTCCAGTTCATGGAGGGAGACAGAGGAGGAGTGGTGAGTCAGTGGGGAGCCTGTGGGCCAGAAACCATCTGCCTCACTTGGTGTAGAGCAGGGGTCTCCAAACTCCTCCACAAGGGGCCGTGGGGCTGCAGGTTCTTGTTCCACCGGTCCAGCTCACCCAGTTTGACCAGTCATCTGTCTGAAGACTCAGATGAGTTGATTGAGTGAGTCCAGTCTGGTGGGCTGCTGCTGGGTTGAACCAGAACCTGCAGCCACACGGCCCTTTGTGGACCAGTTTGGAGACCCCTGGTTTAGAGAGAAGGAGGAAATAACCTTGTTAGGATGTTTGGTATTTACAAGATAGGAAAATCTAGTGAACGCCTCATGCGTTTGTTTTATAAAACATACAGTGTTTGACAGATTTGTGACTACTGCTGACTCTAAAGTAGCAGTGCTGTCAAGTATCATACATCCGATATTATTGTCCTACCGATATTATGGGCCGATATCAGCATGAAAATGTAATGCCAGAATTGAACTGCGCTGGTTTTTACACAACAAACACAAATGATACTTAAAACTCTTCAGCTGCTTTTCCTCTCAAAATGTCAAAATATCAGAGTTGTGATGTTAATTACCCTAAATGGATTAGTGTGTTTTGGGGGAAACCCAATATATTGTATCGGTTGACGTTGGTATTTTCATATTTACAGGTTTCAGCTCTCCGGTGAATATCATTGTGAATGTCGTTGTGTGTTCTTCTTCTTCGTGGATACGGACTATTTGCTCCCAACTATTGCGACTAATTTCGCTGTAACTGAATGAGCACAGCAAGAGGGTTTCAGGTTGGAATCCCAGAGGATTCGGGGATCTTTTCTGTGTCGATGCGCATGTTCTCCCCGTTACATCCGGTGATGGCCATCTTGTGGTCTGCCTGTCTTTGACTGTCACAGGTGAACTGTTTGGAGCCACACCCCCACCTCCCAGGTATGGCCACCAGTGGTCTGGACTACGACATCAAACTGTGGGCGCCCACCGCTGAAAACCCCACGGGACTCAAGGGCCTCAAAGAGGTGTTTCCTTCATTTCTGTCGACTCGGTTGAACACTGCAAAAGATAACGGCGCCTCCGTTTTATGTCAACGCCGTAGATGTGACGCATCTCATCAGGATGATTGAAAAAATGTTTCATTTCAATAAGCGTTCATTATCTCCCGGGGGCCCCCCAAAACCCTACATTTAACTTAATGAGGTGCATATGTGCGCGTGCGTGTTTTTAATTTACCGTATTTCTTTTTGTAGGTAATGAAGAAGAACAAGCGGGAGCGTGACGAGGACAGCATGCGTCACGGGGATCAATACGACACCCAGCTGCTGTGGTTCCTGATGAGGCACATGAGGAACAGGCGGCCCCAGAGGGTGAGCCCGCGCGCCGCTTTGGGAAGGACGGACTCGGAAAAGGGAAATCTAGATGTATTTTCTTCTCCATCTTCTTCTTTCTCCCCCCCCCCTGGCGCAGACCCGCCGTGAGGGAGGGGAGCAAGACACGGACGAGTCCTGGAGCTCCCCGGATTCCTCCGACGAAGACGACGGAGGTCCGGACCACGTCCAGTGCATGTCCTCCTGAGCCCCCCCCCCCCTTACACACACACACACACACACACACACGCATACATAAACATACACACACTCTTTATTGCCCTTGAATCGATGCACAAAAGAAGCAAGCACTATTGATACACTGGCACAGTCAAACCAACGAGCCAACCCCCCCCCACCCCCCCCATGAACCACTCAGAGGCTCCCGATGCTCCAAGTGTTGTTTCTATGTCGTAGCCCCCCAGAATAACATCCAGCACCTCCTTTTCTGGACACCCTGTAAAGTATCACCAGCACGCCCCCACCCCCTGTAGTATGGTACCCTCAAACAACCCCCCCCCCACTTCCTTCCAGAAAAGCTGAGGACTACTTAAATCTCTACATGCTGCAGCACCGCCCCCCCCTCACTGCTGAGTGCACTGTGAATCAGGGATGCTTTAGTTTGAGACAGACACACAAACAAGTGCACTGAGTGTGAGTCTATGGGGAAGACTGCCCCCCCCCCCCCCCCTTCATTTCCTTTTCTGAGAAAAACCGCGGCGATGTTTGTTTTAATGTTTAATTTTTTTTCTTCAGCTCGGGGGAGGAACATTTGCACTTGATTTTTTTTTTTTCCTTCTCTGCAAAAGTAAATGTTTGCTTCCGCTTCTGCCCCCCAATCTTTGCCCTTCACCTTCCGAAGACGGCGTCAAGCATGCGACCGATGTCAGGTGTTTGGGGTGGGGGGAGGGGAGACGTGAGCGAAGGCCTTTAGCAGCCTGGGCCGGGCTGGTACCTGCGCGATGGCGACCACCTGGGATCGGCCTGCAAATTACCGAGGAAACACCCGCGCGATCGTTTGAGACTGGCGAGGAGGGCGAGGACAAACCGGTGGGCAGGTTTAAAACAAAACAAACAAAAACAAGAAAAAAAAACAAAACAAAAACTCGCCGTTCAGTTTTTGTGTGAGAGCGATAAAGTCCAGCTTTTCTCATTTTCTATGAGAACTTTAATGAATTGAATTTATATGTACATATATAAATATATAATAAAACTGTATAAAAAGAATTTAGCAAATGCTGTTTGACAATTAAACAAAAAGTCAAAACGTTTGATCGATATTGACGCAGAGGTTTATATTCTATATAAGGACTTTTAAAATCCAGAGGGGAAAAACATTGAGGCACCGTTTTCATTTCTTTGTTCAGTTCAGAACAGAAATGTCATTCGAAGTATTAAAGGTTTGATTTTTTTTTTTTTTTCCTCTTGTGGGGGAAAAAAAACATGTATTTGCTTTCTAGTTCATAATCCATCAATTGAAATAGTCATAATCCAGATGTTCCTGTTTTTTCTGGCGTCATTGATATGCTTTCGAGGAACAATTTCTTTCCGATACTGCTTAATACTGTGTTCTGCCAGCTCATTTGGAGAAATGTACAATTTGTGCAATAAACGGAGACTGCTCTTGAAAGATGTAGTATTTTTAATCTTTTGTTGGGGGTGGAACGGAGATTATAATCTGTTGATTTTTTTTTTTTGGGTTTGATGAAGCGATAGCAGACTTTTAAAGCTTCAGTAGAATTTAGGAGTGATATCACAACTGTGAAAAGTGTGACGTTAGTGAAGTCATATCTCTAATTTTAGAGGATTAAACGGCTGTTTAACCAATCTGGTTTTTACCTTCGATCAGGGGTGACCAGACCTTTGTGGACTGGGTCAAGATACTCCTGCTCCTACAACAGTGTTTCCCCATCTCTGGAGCCACGGCATTCAGTGCACACTAGAAAAACTCACAATGTACACACCAAAAAAAATGTCTAAAGTTTAGATTAATTATTGAAAATCTGCTCTAAATTTACTTACTCAATGTAAAACCTGGGCCTGTTTAAAAATTAACTCCAAAATCTTCCGTTATTTTGCGCCACATCTTTCAATTGGAATTTTTATACAACGCACGTGTGGTGTCATTAAACATTCACTCTCTACTTTTCTTACTCTTCCAGTTGAATTATGGGATGACATTCCTGTCATGAGTGATATGCTTAATTTATTTTGCCCAAAAATTCCAATTTGAGGCTGAATTTCTTTTTAATTCAGGATTGAGCCGGTGTCTGTATTTCAGCTCTGTGAAGTTTGGATCTCGTTTTAACCCGATAATATTGCAAATCATGAGAGCAATCAAGTACAAATACCTCCTAGAATATTAAACTTATCATTTTAAAAAACACAGGCGCATCCTCGGTTTGAGGCAGCAGTCGGTTAAATTCACCTCTAAAGCATTTCCACACATCCGTCATTTGCCTTTATTCACATGTTCTCATCTTGGCTGGTGTCCAGAGGGAAGAAAAAGGAGGGCGGAAAAAAGGAACGTTAAAATAGCAGGATCTGTTTTGAAATCCCAAAAATGTGACTGAAAGCAATCCCATCTGAAAGAAGTGGAGCGTGCAGAGCCGCCTGGCGGCAGTTCCGATCAACGCGATCCCGACGCTCCCGTCTACGTCCCCAGAACAAACATCTGAACGAGCTTCTTTATTCACGTTTGTTTAACACCTCGGAATGCCGGCAGCGACAGTCTCCCGCCCCGGTTCAGTTTGTCAGCGGGTCAGAGACGCACCGGGGTGCCGGTATTAAAAAGAGGCACTTCAGTTTATTCCTTGTTTATGCAAGACGCGCACGCACGCACACACACACACACGCACACGCACACACTAATCACACCGAAGGATCCTGGAGCTGTCCGGGTGTGTTATTCCTTATACTCCAGAAACTGCTGCAATCGTTTGCGGTGCTCTGCCGACATCTGAACAGCCCTGGTGGTTGAAAGACACCAAATTAGGAGGGTTTCCTTTTAGCAGCCTTTGTAGTTTAAACGGCGGGCCGTACTTCAGATGATCTCCGAAGGTGGTCGTGATCCTGTAGATGGCGGTCTTGAGCGTGGCCCTGAGGGCGAAGCGCAGCGTTTTGTGAGTGGAGTCCTCCATGCTGCCGGACGACCTCGCCGCTTTACTGGAGGCGTGAGGCAGTTTGAAGTGTCGGTCCACCGCCTGCAGGTGGAGGAGGAGGAGGAGGAGAAGAAAAAAGACATCTGAGTCTCCAAGGTGACATTTAAAACACGTAAAAAAAAAAAGAACACAACAGGATAAAAACATCCCAAGACTGATAGATATCAGATCAGTGTCAACATCTATCCACTTTTTTGACACCTACATTGAGTACAAACGTTCTTGTGGTGAATATTCAACCATTCTAAATCTACAGGTCAAGTCATGTTTTAATGAAGGTTGGATTTCATCCGGAGCTCAACGCTGAGATGTCATCTTGTCAACAACAACGACGTCGGTTCTAAGCACAATTCAAACAAACCCCTCTGGTAAGCAGGAGGGTCACATGATCCTGTCTCAGAAGCCTACCTCTTGCAGGGTCAGCATGCAGCTGAGAATGCTGGGTAACGCCGTCTGCACCACTCCGAACTGGTCCTCGGAGAAAGACGCTTGAACGAGATAAGAGAGTCCTGAAGGGAATAAAAGTGAGGACGGGAGAGGAGTCAGCGGTCCGTTTCAGACAAACCCCCCACAAGCGTCCCGCCCTGCCCTCCTACCTTCCAGGGCCCAGATGTGAGCCTGACTGTCGGCAAACAGGGCCTGACTGGAGGCTTCGGGGAGCTGAAACAACATGAACGACGTTCATCTTGTGCAGAGAAGAACGAGTTGAAATGTTCTAGAAGCCGTTCAGCCTAAACAAAGGCGATTGTTAATTCTGTCGTTGTTTCGTGTTGTTATTGATGAGACGAGGAAAAAGGCTTTGGGAGCAAAGTGACGATCGATAGACGAGAACAGGCGGAGAGTTCAGGAGTGCACACGCCTTACCTTGTTGAACAAGTACATTATTAGAACCCTCTTTGACAAGAAGCCTTTGACCTGAAGGACACAAACACACAGGAAACAGGCAGCTGAGAACAAAGAAGCAACGACAGCTCATGAAGACGATGAGTTAACAGGAAACAGGAAAGGCATCATCAGCTCGCCCCGCGCCCCTGATGAGCTTTCCATGCTGCCATGTTATTGGTATGAGATGTGGAATGTCACGCGGCGCTGAGTCGGTACCTGCTCTTTTCTGTTCAGCACAAACTGAGACAGGAGGCTGGGCCTGGACGCTTCCAGCTTGGGGCCGAGCACGGCGGCGGGGGGGGACGGGGGGCTGCCGTTGACCTGCGAGTCTAAACCGAGACAAAGCGCGTTGCCCTTTAACGCATGGTCTCTCTCCATCTCGCTCACAGCTTGTAGTTCTATCTTTGTGGGGACCTCCTGTGAGCAGTGAGCCCCTCACCTGTGGAGGTGGACCAGAGTTTGACGCCTCTCCGCATCACGTGCGGGCTCTGCAAAGTGCCCGACCACGGCGACGGCTGCTCTACGGGCGCGGTGAGGCGACGCAGGCTGGGGGGCGTGAAGGGACTGTCCAGGTCAGGAGTGAACAGCGGCGTCATCGGGCTCTTTGGGGTCCCGGCGACGGTGCGGGCGAACACGGAGACCGGGGTTTTCATGGGTAGCGAGGGCCTCGGGCTCAGCAGATCTTCGGCGCCTGGAGTTAAAGAGTCGCGTGAGGAGACGGTGAAAAGGAGGGGGATGAAATCCACGGGGGGTGTTCTCGGACTTGCGTACCCGATGTCTCCGACGAGGTCTTGCGTTCGCTCCCGGTGGATAGGGACTTGGCTCTGCCGTTGGTGGCCACGGAGTCGTGGTAGGACACAAGCCTCTGGCTCAGCTCGGTCAACAGCGACATGCACTCTTTGCTGATGGCGTTCCAGTTGTGAGGATGGCCGCCTGCCGAGGACGGAGAAGCACAAATGCATTTGGCTCTGGCTGAAACCCACGAAATAGAAAAACGGTTCAGAGGGTCTCTTCTGAGGTTTTACACACCCGGTTGACTCAGACTGAAGACTTCACAGCGTCGAGACGGGGAGTGCTGAGAGAGCAGAGCTAAGTCTTGCAGAGCTATGAACTGAAATTCAAAGGGAAGACAAGTTTAGACCCTCAAATCAGAAACAAAAACACTCTGAACTAAAATAGTTTCTGATCCAATCAGGTTGTACGAGTTTCTCAACCTTCAATATCATTGGCTGCTTCTCAGCGAGGACCTTGGGAAGACACTGTTGCACGTCTTCAGTAAAAGAAGACTGCACTGGGAAAGTGTATACCTGCATACACAAATGAAAAATACATTAAAGCTTTTCATTAATGTAAAAAAAACCCAAGTTCTTTACAAGCGAATAAAGCGCAACACTGCCCCCTAGTGTCTACAAGTAGATCAGACGACACCGTTTTACTGTGATAATAACCTGTGTAATTGTTTTGGGAACATAAAGGGGTTTTACTTCTGCGTACCTCAGTGACAAAGATCCTAAAGAGCAGCAGTGTGAAGTGCCATGAGAAGAGCAGGAAACTGGCACTGATCCACAAGTGGTAGAGCAGGGAGAGGTTAAATAACCCAGCTATGCTGTCAAGAGGGTGGACTGAACTGGTGATCAAAACAAGAGTCAGTAAATCACGAGGCTGCAGTCGCCACGTTTCTCCCCGTCCACAAACACAGAGCCCACACTCACCTGTCCAACTGAAGACTCAATGTCTTACAAATCCACGCTTTAGGAATATAACCTGTTCAAACAAAAAAAGGGGGGTGTTGTCATCACTGATCTGAACACTTGTATCAGTCTGGTCTCCTTTACAAACAAAAGCCACTTACCAAAAAAGAAATACAAAATGATGAAGGTCCTGACTGAGTACAGAGCTTGAGTAGCACTGCATGTCACCACCATGGGCAGGGATCCCTTCACACACAGGTATTTGTATTGCTGCCAATACGAGGAAACAAACGTAAACATTTGGCTTTTCACAGATGGGTAGTCCAGATTAAATATATGCAAAGGTTAAATGATTTAAAAAAAAGGCTTCATTTATTAGGGATGTCCCAATCACATTGTTCTGGTCCGATCCAATCCCAATTTGTTAATGAGTAATTACCTATTCAATTTCTTTTCGGGATCTGATCTTTTTTCTTACCTTGAATAAACTGAATCAATTAAATTCAGACTTTTGTCTTGCTGCATTGCAAAACAAATCGGATTGTTTGCTTCAATGATCAATCCTTGCTTTGCTTTTCCTCACCCTTTTATATTACAAATTGAAGGAGACAGTGAGAATACTATATAAAACATATAAATGAAATAAGAAACAACCACAGAATGGGCTGGTCGTCTGAAATAATAAACTGAGTGAGCCTTTGGGTGCTCACCCTGGGCTTCTCTCCCCCATAAGGAAACCTGTCTTTTAGCGGTCAGCGTCTGCTGCTACAAACCAGCGCTTGGGTCGGCAGCAGCGCCGCCTTCACGATATTCTACTCCATGTTTCTTAAAATGCTGGAGTAAATGAGTTGTCGTATGAAGCCGTGCTGCTCCATATGGAATAATGAGCTTGCGGACTTTGCATTTCGCTGCGGCTCTGCGTTCATATTCCAACTCGCTGAATCACCACACGGCCAACATGAAGTGTTTTTTTTTTTTTTTTTTAAACAAATGTGGAGACGTGCAGCCAGCAGAAACCTTCGCCGTCACTATGTCCTACATTAAGGACCGTGAATGTATAATATTATTGACATATATCAAGATCGGATCAAGGATTTTGAATGCAGATCGGTGGATCACCCACCTAATAACATATGATAAATCGGCATGCCAAAACAATCATTCGGTTGGGGACATCCCCCTAAATGATAATTGAGAGCTACTCCACTGATGCACGTACCTGGACAGTGTTGAAAGACACATAGTTCATGTTGTGGATCACCCCCAGCAGACTGTGAGAGAGTCCAACAAAAGCTCCAGCCAGCAGCAGGATGAGGTGATACTCATTCAGGCACATCTGAGAAGTGTCCCTGTGGGAGACGCGGCGAGCTTTTCAGGTCGCGCGCGGAGCGAATAAGCGCGAAAGTATCGCGCGTTAACCTGCAACTCACCCGTCGCTCTGTGGGCACACGTAGCCGAGGGTGTCGTATCTGGAGCCGATGGTGATGGCGCAGCACCAAGCCACAATCGTTCCCATGACGCAGTAGACCGCGGACTTGACGAGCTGACGGGGGTGCAGCAGTTGACCCAACAGCTCGATTTTGGAGCAGGCGATAGTTGGTACAACTGGAAGGAACGAAGGAAAAATAAAAGAAACGCAATGCGCTTAAAATGGGGATGAGTTATCAGCACACTTCCAACTGAGAGCAGTGTGTTTGTCCGCGTCTTTGTAAGAAAGGAACAAGTGCACATTGACAGATTGAGGTCAAACAAGACTGACGATGAAGTGAAACGGGGAAAAATACATTAGACATGACACACACAGAATGCACACAAGATGAACAACATCGCTGTGAAACCAAAATTAAATTCAGGTAAGGTTGTATCCGAGGATGTGGTCCATCAAAGCTCAAGTTAGAAGCTCATAACTCCCATCCTCTTACCAGTAAAATACTCCAGGTTCAGGAAGCCCAGGACGACCGTCACTCCACACAAGAGAATGAACGAGAAGATGGCGCTCGCGCTCGTTAAGAAGGACAGGCATTCTGGGAGACCAGAAAAGACCAGAGGTCAGTCGAAGTCCAAAAACAAAAGGACCCCGAGGGGAGAGTGAAGTGGGCCCGGACCGACCTGAGGAGGAGAGGATGGGCTGGAGGAGGCTGAGCCGGCCCAGGAGCACAAGGGCGGCAGAGAAGGGGGGCAGCAGCAGCACACACCAGGCCACGCTGGCGGCACACCTCCAGTAGATCACCTGGACACCACACACACACACACACACACACACACACACACACACACACACACATATACATACATACAGTAACCTAGGCAACGCCTGACTGTTGTTCAAACAGACAACCTCACAACCAAGATTCTCACTTTTCAGTGGAATATCCAAGAGTCTGTTTGGCATTCATTTGTCACTTTGAGGGTCGATCTTAATGTTTACCTCAGCTCATTTTCTGTGTTAATTGATGACCTCTTAGAGATTTAGCCAACTTATGAAAGTCCAACAACAGTGATATCACAAGCGTAAAAACACGCACGTTTAAAGCTCATTTGGCGTTCTTAACATTCCCACTCTAGCCTGTTTGAACCCAAGTGCTTTCGTAATCGCCCGTTTGTTCCCATTCCCGTCCCAGATTCTTTATTTCATTTAATTCCGTTGACCAAAAACACTCAAATGAGCTAGCTAGAGAGCCTAACGGAAACTAGCGGATTAGCATTGTTGACCGTTTTGTTTTATTTTCTTCGTCTTTTCTGAACGAAGAAAGGCGAGAAAACTCACCTTGTGCACGAACCACACATTTTGCTCCGAAGAAAACATGTTCCCGGCATAATATAGGAGGCCGCGGAGCGCAAAAGAAGGGCGTTTGTCCGCTGTCAGACCGAGTTTCGGAGGTTTCTCATATCGCGCCACATGCATTCAAAGAGGACCCCGGCCCAGAGGCGCCCTCGCTGCTGCCTGATGGAAATGTCCCTGTTGGCAATAACCTGATCAACTCATCACTGATCCTCGATAAACATCACGCATTTGAAGTGCGTTTTAACCTGCTAATTTCACCGGATAAAACACCAATTTAGGTTAGGGTAGGTGGTGATTAAAGTAAGGTCAAAAAGACAATGGATTGTAATTACGAGCGCTAGGTGAGTTAATGTTGTATTTTAAAAGTTACTGAAATACATTAACTACTGTGTGGTGCAGTTTTAATGCCTGGTTTACAGCTATTAAAAAAACTAAACAAAAAAAAAAACCCTTGATACAATTTAATAATCTGTGACAAAAAAAAAACTGCAAAAGGCAACCAGACTCCCACTTGTTCAGATCATTATAAAGATACAATTCAGCTTGATTTATCAATTTAGAATCAAATCTTTTCTTTTTTCTTTTTGCTCCTTCGCTGTATTGTAACCGTGACTGTCATTATAGTGTCAGTCGCCGTCGGCAGTCAGTTCCATATTCTTTAGCTTTCATCGTGTAAGAAAGCGTTCTTGTCGTGATGGTAACCATTCCCATAAGCTGGAAAACTGTGATCCACAACGTTCCGAGAGTACTGCTTTGCTTCAAAGGCGTTGGCTGGGAGCTTCTGGGACGAGCCGATAGACATGTCAGTCTGGATTGATTTGTGGACTGATGGCTTTTGTCGTATGGCAGGTAAGGTAAACTGCTCCCTCTGGACCTTCTTGTCCTCCCACAGCTTCAGCAGGCGGCGCTGATTGTTCGTCATGTCTTTGAGGTTCTGCTGCAGCGACTCCACTTTGTCCTCCAGGATCGTCTTGGCGGTGACGGTGTTCGCCAACTCGGATGTCAAGTCGTCAATGGTGAGGCTCAGCTTCCCCGTCTTCTCCACCAGGGAACTGCACTCCCGCTCCTTTTCGTGCAGGTCGTTGATCACATCTTTCGTGGTCTTCCCGGCGAACTTGGGGCTGCACTCGAGCCCGATCTCGCTACGGAGAGCCTTCACCTGTTTCCTCAGCTCTTTGTTATCCACGGTCATGGCCTTCAGTTTCTGTTTCAGAGCCTCATTTGTTCGGAGCCTCGACTCGTACTGCCGGAGTTTCTCTCTCATGATGCTTTCCCTGTGGATGGCATCGTCTCTTTCCTGTCTGGATTTCTCCAAAAGCTTCAACGTCTCGAATTTGGACACTTTCTCACCCTTCTGATGTGACGTTGCCATCCTACGAAGTCCTGGAATCCCTTGTCGAAAGTTAAAAAGGCATTTTTCTCCACTCCCCTCCCCTTCCCCCCCAAAAAGAAAGAAAAAAAAAAAAAAAAGATGCCTCTCACAAGTCTTCCGAATAATCCTCAAGGACTCTGATGGGAAGTCCACCTCTCGCGCGGCGGCGGCAACATGCACGCTGGATGTGAGGCAGGTGACATTCGTCCTCCAGGGTTAGTCAGCTCCAGTGTAACTCAAAGCTGGGGCTAGAATAACCATTAATTAGGGTGCCGCTGTCCCTCTGACACAGTTTCAACTGACACAATTTGCTTTCCCGCTATTTACTTAATGAGATAACTTCATAACGCTGCCTTTTTCCTAAGGGAACTAGAAACACACCGCCTCACACGGACCCAGCGGCGCTTCGCTGCGTGGAAAGGTCTGGCCCCAGGAGGAGGCTTTACGGTGCATACATAAATTATATTTTCCACAGCAGGTGGTCCGTGCATCCAAACACTGACACCGTAGATTGCGCCACAGCCCCAGAAAGGATGAGCTGGAAACGCAACGGCCGATAGCGCGCCTTTAATTTGGACGCTGAGCAACTATTTACGTCCAAATGTGTATGTTTAAAAGGTTCCACTGTTAAAATAGACTGATAGTTTTCAGTGGGTGGCCGGGAGCGGAGGGAAAGGAGTCGGGTCGGCTAAGCGGGGGGGCGCTGGGGGTGGTTCAAAAATTCCCAAACTAAAACAGGAATTGACTCATTGACGGTTGTTCTACCCAAACGGGAATGACAGCATGACAGCAGACATCTGCATCAACGTCTACAGACAAAATTGGATTCACTGGAGAGTGCTGTTAGGCACATATTGTCTCATCTTCTGCTTCAGCTACCTGCTCCACACGCGTCAGGTGAATAGAGAAACTATTGATATTGAATAACCAGCAGGAAAAGAGACGATTTTAAATAAAGTAGAGGTTGAACATCTATCAGTGTCACGGGCTGAGTAGGATGCATAAAGATTTTATTTGTTCTCTTCACTGACAAAACCAACTGAATTCCATATTTTACATGTTATTACAATAAAAAATACAGGCACTTAAAGAGGACAGTGCAGTAAAATACAATGATTTGCAAATCCCAACAATGAATGTGATTTCAAATAATTAACTATATAAAAATATTTATAAAATAAACCACCAATGTTAGAGCTCAGACTGGTCACTGCTATGGTGAGGATTACTGTACACAGTAATGGAATTATCCAGACGGAAGCTTGGAGCCCATCCCATTAGAAATAATATACATGGTACATTGTTCTTTGCACAAACTGAGTTTTCAGGTTTCAAGCCAGAACGTCCGGGTGCAGGTGAAATCCAGACCACATGTGACATCATTACACCGTAACCGGATTCACTCTAATAAGGCAACAGGAGACCCACTAATCTAGAACAGAATAACACTTGTTTTAGGAAGGAGAGAAATCATGCAAAGGAAGTCCAGTGTGGTGTGTTCTATTGCAGGAGATGGCAAAAACATTGGCTAAGTCCAAAACCTCAAAAGCAGGCGGATAATTTAAAGGTTAGAACACCAGTGTTCCGGATGCAAACTAACGACAAAGGACTGCAAATCTGAATCTTTGTGCATTTGTGCAGTGGGATCTTGGCAGAAACAGCTTCTATGTCGCTATGGTTTACCTCCAGGGACCGTGACGGATTCAGGTTGACGACAACACCTTGGCCGCGGTTGTAACAACAACACTTTTAACGGTCAGCAGAGGTTCTGGTTTGCTGAAGAAGTACATCTGAAATTGGAAAAACACAACGTTGCTGCAGCTAATAATGACAACATCGCTTCAGCGTGTGGAGCTAATGGAATATATTATGTGATCTTGACAGACAGGCTGACTTCACGCGACATGTGACACCTCTGCGAATGCGGCCACGTTCGCGGGCTGCGGAAGTCTTATGCCGGTTAACGAATGCGATCGCAGCTCCCAGTGAGGAGAGACGCCCTAGAGGGAGTAAACATGACACTACTGGGGCCACGGCCGCATCCCAGAAACACATGGTGGGGGGGGGGGCAGACGAGAAAAAGTGCAGCGCTGCAGCGCTGCAACGGCGCAGGACCGGGGATTAGAGCAGACAAACGGGCCGCTTCGGGCTCCGTAATCCCGACAGTCATCCTGAATGCGCTGAGCAAATTGAGCTGTTGTCTGCACGGGCGGCGGGACAATGGCGGTAGGCGCCCGTGCAGCTGTTGAACGCGCTCGGGCGTGCGTTTCCCAGGATAAATGATTTACTTTCTCGGTCCTGTTACATTTGGGAGAGGCTGAAGTTTGCTCGGTCAGGTGGACAACAACAGCGTGATCATAGTACAACAGGGGTTTCACAACAATGGCTACAAAAGGGTTGAGCCTTAAATGACATAAACGAACAAATCCATAAACTGGATAAAGTCAGTTTGGGATCGTGTGTATGTGTATGTGTGTGTACAGCATTTTTCTGTACCTTAACATAACCAGTAACCAACCCACACTGCACCCCCACCTTACTTTTGAAATGTGCATTTCCATCCCTGCTGATTTTCTGTCTTTTTTTTTGTAATAACATTTGGAATAATTTGTAAGTCAAACGAGATCTTTTACCTTACAACCAACAGCGAGTAGAACGTTGAGCACGACAATGGCTGACAGGACTGCGACGATAATCTTGGGTTGGTCGTCCCTCACCGCAGGCCAGAAAGTAATCACCAAAACAGATCCTGAGAGACAGAGGGCCACCACGATGGAGCACCACCTCAGCCACTCATAGGGAAGAATCCACAAGACCTTACGGGACGCAGGAATGATTAGTGTAATACGAGTGGTCCATTTAAATGATTTGCCATGTCAATGTGTAAAAACTAGTGGTTGTGTTAATATGGGAACACTTAACTCAGGAATAAAATGCACACCAATAATTTTAATCTGCTTTTTACAAAACGAGTTCATTTTCAATGAGTCATGGTTCCTCCTGTCAGCTTACCAAAGGCAAGCCATTGTTTAATTAGCAGAGCAAACAGGTTCTGCATGTATACTGGTGCGAAACCTGATACGCGGCATTTCTTTCATGGGAATGCAGGAATTCATAAAGATATATTTAGTACCAAATGGATTATGAATAAATACAGTTTGTTTTATTGACTTCTTACCACGGCTGGAATGTAAATGGCGAGGGAATATCCATACACGCACACGGTCTCCATAAATGAGTACGATACCAAATTCATGACCTTGTTGTTTCTCCAGAACAAGAAACCCCAGAGGGCAAGTGGAACCAGCCAAGCATAGGTAAAGATGGCTGTGGCCGCTATGGTCACTGGAAAACAAAATCAGAGATACTTAACCGCTCTTACGTTCAGCTCGGGCAAACGAATCCTGACAAAATAAAATGATTAAAATCACCTTTTTGAAACTCTGGGATATATTTAGAATTTGGGTTGCCACGGTTTACCAGAAAACTGGAAATGTTTCCACTGATGGCAATGGCGAAGACCAGAGTGGTGCAAATCCAGAATGGTCCTGAAAATACCAAATATTTCCAAGATGAAAAGTCATATAAGGACACATTTTTACAGCCTTTTAATTCACGCAGATAAATCATCAAGAGTTTGTACCGTAGAGATCGGGATTACGTCGCAGGTAGACGCGGATAAAGTTTTTTCCGGGCCAAGGGATCATCGATCCGATGATCCTCTCTTTCACCTGAAAGAGTCGCTGGGTTAGATCGCCTCCTAACATTCCACCTGAAGACACAAATCTTACATGATGGGTCTCAACGTCGAAGAAGTTCTGGTAGTACTCAAATGTCCAAAAAGGGGTGTTTTTCTTTTGTCCGGAGAGAAGCTGCAAACACAAACAAAGCACAAAAGAAAGCAGACATGAAACTGAGGTTTACCGATGAATACGGCGTCTGTAAGAAAATCCCTCCACCATCAGTCCGCACCTCTGTTTGGTCATCGCTGGACAGAGGGTTCTCCTCATCCGCAGCAGCACTTTTGTGCTTCTCAGGTTTGACATCTTCAATGCTGATGCTGACATCTCTGTCATTTCCAAACAGGTTTTCATCCTCTTCGAATTCTATTTTATACCACAAAACATAAACATTATTACACCAGGTCCATTTTATAGTAAAAAAATATACATTTTTGCAATGCATACGTAGATTTTTGAACAATTATTAAAATACACTCACCTCGAAACTCAAATGGATCTGATGAGGCCATTTACGCGACTTTTCTCTCAGAAAAGTCGTTTCGCTAATCAAGAAGTTGAAATTACAGCTGGCCAACGGTTTAGCTATAGAAATATGTTAAACAAAAACACGCATATTTAACTTGTATTTGTCAGACTCGTTTATTCCGTTAGTTTAAACACAGTAAATCAGAGAGTTAAAGGAGACAGTTTAAAGTTAGCTTCAGTCGGCTATCAAGTCCTACCTGGCAACTAAGAAAATTAACTTTAACGCTGTCGCTGAAGAACAACATATACAAGAAAATGAAAAAAAACGTGCTATTTTACTTTATAAATGCATTGTGTTAAACTATATTGAAATAATATCCCGTTACCGAATAATTTCTTAAAACTAAATCATTTCACTTGTCCGGATTTCGCTGCGTGGAACAGGAAGTACCCGCCATGTAAACAAGACTACTTCCGGTTAAATGACGCGTTTCAAATTAAGTGTCTGAGCGCTACAAAATCCAACAGTCAACTGTTCGCAACCAAACAGCACTTTTCAGGCTGAAAGTGCCCTTTTGAGACGGATTTTTTTTAAATACAATTTTTACAATTTGTGGACGTGACACGCGTTTCTGTTTTTCAGTGGGTTTTATATTGAAGTCACACACCGAGGACCAAGGAATGGGAGAACTCATCTATGAATGAAGTTTCAAAAGGATGTATTGAACTATTTGATTGATTGGAGTTAAAAAAAAAAAATAAATGCAATGCCAGGTGAATGGGATCATAGCAAGGGGGTCCAGATGATCGCGTTTGTGTGGGTTTATCTGGTCGTAGGACCACCAGATGCTTGCTAACGAGCAGGTAGCTAGGCTGCCTCCACATCTTTAAGAATATAACCCTTCTTTGGGATTAAGGTGCTTTCAGCATGGACGGCAGCACCGTTTACATCCGCGAAAGAGGCCATCTCCGCCGTGTCAGCGACGGAGCGTCGGTGCAGCCAAAGCCGGCCTCTTCGTGCAGGAGAACCGACCCTTTGGTTCCGAGGAAGAAGCACTTCACGTCGGCCTGCGGCCCCGAGGGCGGCCTCAGGTACACCTCCAAGTCCCTGCTGGACATCGCCCTGCTCTTCGTGGCCGACAACATCCACCTGGTGGACTCCCTGGTGGGCTTCCCGGAGCAGATGGGGGACAGGCTGTTCGCGGCGGCCGAGGAGAGCCGCGTGTTCCTGAGGGCCGCGGTGGCCCCCAAGGCCATCAGGCTGTTCAGCGACGCCTACGGGAGCCTGGTGCTGGGATCCCTGTGTCTGAGGAACAGGTAACACCTGCCACCTCTGCCCCGTTTGCCTTTTGCAGGAGGTTTTTACCCCCCTTCCACTTTTCCCAGATTCCCGCTCCTGCATGAGAGGATGGATGAGATAAAGTCCTTTCAGAGTCTGAGGTGTCTGGACCTCTTCGGCTGCAGACTGGGGGATAATCACCAGATATTCCTCCACCTGACCACCACCCCGCTGGCGAGGTGACGGCCCATTCCGATCAAAGGAATGATCCCGGCATTTGAAAAGGGTCGCCGACTGTGTGTTGTCGTTCTTCTCCTTCTCCAGCAGCCTGGTCGAGCTCTCCATCGGCGGGAACGGCCTGTCGGACGCCGGCCTGCAGAGGCTGACCGCGCCCGTGCGGATGATGAAGACGGGCTTCGGCTCTCTGAAGTCGCTCGACGTCTCCCGTCAGTGTCCATCCTCTCTTGGCCGACACCTCAGACCGTAGATGCTTTCGTTCTCACCAACGTGACCCCCCCCTTACCCACAGATAACGCCATCACGGACCGAGCCCTCCGATACCTCGCCTGCCTCCGCAAGCTCGAAAAGCTGGACGTGTCCTCGACCGGGTTGACGGTATGAACGTCGCTGCAGTAGTCAAAACACGTTGCCCAACGCCTTTGGCTCCTGACAAACACGAGATGCGCGCTCGCAGCTGGGGCCGCCCTTGAGGAACGCCGTGAGGGACCTGCTGGGGCTGGTTTACTCGGAGAGGCCGTTGGACATCTTCGATCACGCCCGGTGCAAAACAGCAGGTTGGGCCGAGCAGGTACAGGCGGAGGGGTTTTCAAAGGGCCGGCGCGAAGGCCTCCCTCTCTGAATGTGCGGGCTGTCGCTGCAGGTGGTGAACCAGTGGGAAACGTGCGGCCTGCAGGTGAACAAGACGAAGAAAACGGACGAATCCAGAGCCTCAGCACTTCGCTTTTGTGAGTAAGCCCCCGCCCCCCCCCCCCGGCGGCCATCGCCGCAAGGTCGTCCTTGACCCGCGTCCCTCCCCTCCAGTCGGCAGGCAGAAGTTTGTCAGGGACGTGTTGAACGCCACGGCGCCGCAGCGCGGGAGGGCCGAGGGCGCCCGCACGGACGTGCTTCACTTCTACAGGCCCGCCGGGGACGACCGTCGGGGGGCGCCGCTTTCCCCTCGGGACGGGAGGAAAAGGCGGCGGCAGCGGGGGTCGGAGGACGGCGACGGCGGCGGCCCTCCTAAGAAAGGTCCGCCGACGCTCACCACAGAGGACGCGGACCTGCTGGACCTCTACTGACGTCCCTGGAGGGTCGGGCAGAAAGACTTGGCGGCGGGGATTTCCACAACAGTCGAGCGTATCGTAACCAGATTTATTGGGTGCGTTTCGTTCTGCATCATTTAATAAAGTTGATTCATTTTTTTTAATTTAATTTACTTGTTTGTCCCTTTTATACTTTTATTTCTTTAAGAACCACTTTGGAGGTTTCAAGGCAAACCTGAAGGTGACCGGTGGCAAGGAGAAAAAACTCCCCTAGAACAGATCAGTTATATCCTGTAGAGTTTTGTATTCATTACTAATGTAGTATGTATGGTAGTTGTCTATTTATCATGCCTCCCCTTCTTCTCTTTCCTCTGTTTTCTACCCGACTGGGCTTTAGAAGATGGGTCTCTCCATGTGAGCCTGGTTCTGCTCAAGGTTTCTTCCTGTTAAACGGGAGTATTTCCTTGCCACCGGTGCCCTCAGGCTCAATGTGGAGATTTCAGGCTGGGTCTTGTAAAGCGTTGCGAGACAATTTGTTTTGTACTTGGCGCTGTATAAATAAAATCGATTTGAACAGGAAGAAACCTTGAGCAGAACCCAGCACGTAGGGAGACCTGTCTGCTGAAGGCCAGTCCGCGGCGAGAGCCGGAGGAGGGAGGGAAGAGTTCTGGAGCTGCATGCTTGATCGCGTTTGTGCAATATTCGGAAGTGGTGGGGATAAAAGGGCGGGTCAGGAATTGCACATTTGAGGGCCGCTGGTGGGATTTAACTCGCCCCGATCGTGACATTTGGACTGTTAAACATTGTTATCCTAACGAGACCAGCTGCTGCTCGGCCTCCAACAATAGTTGTCCTCAGGGTTGTAAACATTTACAAGCTTGAAACCTTATAAAGTTCCGTTGGTAAGCCCTAACTTTGGGTGTCTTCTAATCCGATGAAGCTCCCTCGGTCTATTTGAACAAACCGCGGCGGTTCGGTCATCCGACAAAAAAAAAAAAGTCCGATCGTTCAAAAGAATTAGCCCAAGGGAGAAATCGACTCCGTTTTATTTAATTCCACTCTGTCGCAGCAACAGGAATCACAAAGCAAAAGAAGCCTAGTGTGCGGACCGAACACGATAGAGGATTAAAAGCGGAAGATCTAAACACGTTTTCATCAGCGTCAGAAGATGGAGTGGGTTTGGGAATTAACCCCGCCCCCCACATACCGCAGAACTTCAAGTCACCAAGAGGTCGTTCAATTTTTCAGTTTTTCAATAAAAATAAAAAAGCCCAACACTCAACTAATGTACAGCAAAATCTAGGAAAGAAAACTACAGCCCCCCCCCAAAAAAACAAACACAGTAGGACCCCTTATGATTCATACAAATATACAGAAAATAAACCTTCGTGGTTCACTCTTCATCAAAGCTTCAGAAGGGAGGTCAATCAGTACGTATTACAAAATCATCTGAAAGTAGCGAGCCCTGATTTGACCCCCCCCACCGCTGCCCCCCCCCCCCTCCAGACTACGGGGCTTACGCCACAGCGATAAAAAACCATCAGGAGACGAGGTGGGGGGGGGGGGGAGAAAGAGAGGATCCCATCATTGGTGTCTAGACATCAGACTGGCCCAGGTCCACCTTGGAAGGGAGAGGCCCGGCCTCGTCCACGGGCGCTTTGGTGGCCACGATCAGCAGGGAGGAGGGCGGGTACGGGGTCAGCTTCTGCTCGCTCACGTACTCCTTGTCGCCGTAAATGCTCAATTTCTGAGGGGGGAGGGAGCGTTAATGGCTACTCTTTAGTTTAACCCCCGCCCTGGGAAGTGTGTGTGAGAAACGTACTTCGGCGGGGACGTATTGGTCCACGGCGGTCGCGACCGTGGCGCAGCAGATCCAGATCAGGACCAGCACGGACAGGACCAGAGTGGTGGTGAGGATCCACCCGGGCAGCCACGGGTTCCTACGGAGACGAGGCCGCGCGTCACAGGCGGGAGAGGATCGATGGGAGGGTTGGGGGGGGGGCACTGACCTGGAAAGGCAGCTGAACAAGCTGTAGTCGTTGTCGTAGCCGCGGTCGGCGCTCACGTCCCGGTCTCTCTCTCGGATCAAAGCGCGGTGGTATTCCCGGAAAACCGGGCTGCTCAGTCCGGGGACTAGAGGGCGAGAACGACAGCCTTTTCGTGCCTCAAATGTTTTCAACGCCGCTACGACTCTGCTTAAGGCATCACCGGGGCGAGCGACGCAAATGTAGGACTTGATATTGATATGAAAACGAATGCAAACGACACAATGACTCAACGGGATCCAATGAGAGCGCGTTCAGGTCAGTGGGGAAATAATTCACACGTGGATTTAAAGACAGAAGAAAAAAAAAAGCGAGCGGAGGGTTGCTGGCTTACAGCTTTTGCGCGACTCTTCTTCTTCTCCTTCTTTCTCCATCTCAAACTGGGGGAAAAACTTGATTTGAGGTTCGGTCTGTTAAGCAGAAGACAGGTAGAGCGTGACGGGCCGAACGCACGCACAGAGCTGGAATCAGCCCCCCCCCCCCGAGGTACCTGAAAAATGACGACCTTGCCGTCGTCGGCTTGGAGGTAGAAGGTCCAGGAGGAAGTGATGAAGCTGTGGGCCTGGCTCATGACGTCCTCCCATAGCCCCCTGACCAGGGTCAGAGGGTACAGCAGGTGAATCTTTGGCATCATGGCGTCCAACTGTGGCAGGAAAGGGGAGGGGGGGGCACCAAAACAACGAGCTGGTGACAAATCTGTCCTCCACCACCCTCCCAGCTGGGGGGCGATGCTGCTCACCTGCTCCTGGCGCTGCTCGGCGAAGGGGAGCTGATTCTGACAGCCCAGGTTACAGGCGTACTGCTCGTCAGGTCCAGTGTAGGCTTCACGACAAGCTGAGTTTGGAGGAGCAAAACACGCTCCTCGTTACAAGAAGAAGGGGCGGGACCGAACAGAGAGAGAAGAAAAAAAACAAAAAAAACGACCTACTGGACTCGCAGTCGAGCTTGGTCTGGTTCAGGTCCTCGGTGTCGCGGACGAACTGGCAGATGGAGAAGAGACGGCAGCCTCTCTGGCAGGCGTAAAGTTCGTCCTCCTGAAGGGGGCAGAGCGGCGGTCAGCACACACACACACACACACACACACACACACACGCGTTAAAGGGCCGAAACACGGCCGGGTTTGAGCCCGATCGGCGCACCCGGAGGCGGGTGGAGGGCGGCGGGACGCGTCGGCCTCGACTCGACGTCGGGACGACTCACCCGCGGGTACGTGTGCAGGCTGTACGTCATCTCGCAGGACTTTTGGCACGACGCCGTGTTCCCCAAGACGCTGTCGAAGACGTCCGGGGAAGCCGAGGCGAACAGGACGAAGAGTCCGAAGACGCAGACGGAGGACGACAGCACGCCCATGGCGACCCAAACAAACACGGCTTCTTCCTGCTCACTCCGCTCCGCTGCTCCCGCGGGAACCGGCGCTAACGCGAGAAGTGCGGGGTGCTGCGTTTGGGCGCTCCACGCACGGAGCGGAATTATGTGACCTCGCGATCGAATATTCCATTCAAGGCTGGATTCAATCGGAATAAATAAAGAGAACAGCGACAGTTCCTCGAATTTGTTATCAAATCGTTGTGTCATAAACGTTTTGGTTAATTATTTGGTCGTCCTCTGGTACACAACGATTTCCTGCATGCAATGAATTTCATTACACCAAATATTATCGGTATTATTATATATAATTGTTATTACTATATCATTCGGTAGACTGAGATGACAAATTACTGCAGGAACACTAACGACAAAGGAAGACGATTTGCTGAATATAAGAGCAAAAGGCCTACATGGGAGTTCTAATTTCCGATAATTCTGAAGGTAGCCTGTAGAGAAATGGCCAGTGTTATGCTGTAATCAAGATTAGTATTTATCTCCTATTTATGATAGAATTGGTAATTTAATGTAACCAGTGGGCTAAACCACAGATGATCCAACACTGGGATCACTATTTTGATATGGAGATTCGTTTGATCGGGTAACTTTGAGCTTTAATACTGCAGCTGTTAGCTGTTAGGGTAGCTGTTAGCAAACACAGTTTCAGATCAGTGTCTTTTAAGACAGAAGTTCTATAAACATTGCCTTCTGATTTTGATGTTTACAATGGACAAGTTTGTAGTGAGGCTTCCAAAAGGGGAAACTCCCAAAATATCGAAAAGTAACGAAAAGGTTTACAAGCAAACAACAATCGAATCTTTACGGGTAAAACACCAAAGTGGATCAGGAGGATAATCTAGTTCTCGCTGTCCTTATTTTCATTATATTATCCTTTATTTTACAGAGGGTGGTTGTGATCGAGGACATCCTGCGGTACAAATCCATGTTGGAGTTGCCCAAACAGAGCAAAGAGAACCTTCTGTCTGCCCTGACAGATCTGGGCAAGAAGATCCCATCCAGAGAAGTCCTCCAATCTACCAAAATAGGTAGAAAATACACACTTTTGCTTCCACAGCACTGCTTTTCCCCCATTAAAGCACATTTTACTAGGGCCAGCACTCTCTTTGAGCTGCAATAAAAAAGCATTCATGTGTTAAACATCACAATAAAATGTGCATTCCAAAGGTTTAAGATGTTGGATAGCTCAAAAAAAAAAAAAGAAGACACCAGCCGTGTTTATACCACTCACAAAAGGTTAATTGGTTCAAGAGATGATGAAACTCTCTCCTCTAAGGTCACATTGTCAACAAAATGCGAAAGCATCTGGACCCCGAGGTGAGTTCCCTGGCAGCAAAAGTTTACTCGGAGTGGAGGACGTTCATCGAGGAGAATTCCAATAAGCCGTCCATCGAGGTGCGGTCGGACAAACGATCCGAAGAGCTCAGGAGCAACGCGAGGAGGCTGATGGCCGAAAGCCTCCGGGTCAAGGTGAGACTCCGAGGCTGACCCCGGTGGGTTCGCTCATCGCCCCCCTTCCGCCAAGACGGAGAAGGTCGTCGGTGTTTGTCGTCTGAGAGCGAGCGTGATGGAAACTGAAATTCCTTTTTTTTCCTCCCCACCCCATCCCCCCCGCTGATCTGCAGGAGGACTGCGGCCTCGTAGACAACCTGGAGAGGGAGGTGTTCCACCAGAGCTCCCGGTTGGTCAGCGGCTCGTACAGGAGGACCATCCGAGCCCTGGTGTTCGCCTTGAAACACAAGCCGGAGCTCAGAGGCCAAGTGAAGGATAACCAGATATCAGCGGAGCAGCTGGTTAACAACTATAAGAAATGATGGACGATTAACGCCGTTTGGGCTCATTCTGAGTTTTATTTTCAGTCGTTTTTTTTTTCTCCACACATCATGGATAAAGCAATGGCCTGTGGTAAAGTGACTGTAACCGAACTGTAGCAACATCCTGAAGCTTCCGCATGATGGAGGATTTTACTGGAACATTTTTTAATGGTGTCTGCACATTTAGTTTGAGGACTTTTTTATGGTTTTATTTATTTTCTCTAAAAATACTCTGGCACATCAGCAGGAATACACTCATGTTGGTCTGCTCAGCAATCCCTCAATACAGAAATTGCCTTTTATTTTTTTGTTTTTTTTTGTCTGTATGTCTGTTTTAAAAGTCGCTTCATGTATTTTTATACAAAATATGAATAAATTTTAAGGACTATCTCTCAGTCTGGGGTGTCTTGCCTACAGCAGAACCAGCCACACTATCGCGATCATCATGAGAATGACGGCCAGGACGCAGATGCTGATGAAGACGATGTCGCTCAAGTCGTGCGGCTCGCCCCGCGGGTCGGCGCCGTCGCCTCCCACGCCTCCCTCGCCCTGCTGGGCCCGCTCCTCCAGGCGGCGCTCCTCTTCCGACACGATGGACACCGAGGCGACCTTCCGCAGGGCGTCGCACCACACCTTGTACTCCTGCACGTTCTGCTGCCTCCCGTCGGAGAAGTCGATGTAGAGCTTGTTCACCAGCACGGTGATGTTCTGGTACTTCTGCGGGGGGGTCAGGAGGTCAAAACGCGCCTCGAAGGCTAAAGGTCTCGCTCGTTTTTGCATTTTTTTTTTTTTTTCCCGACTTTTCGGCTGTCACCTGGCCGGCGGTGCCGCAGTTGACGAACTGGGCCAGGATCTTGTACGAAGTTGGGGTTAGCTGGGACGCACAGGTGGGGTCTCCCAGGTAGATGCTCTCCCGGTCCAGCTGGGGTAGGGACTGTTGGGGGATCAAAATGGTGAATTCCGATCTTGTGCAGCTCACGTTTACAGGCACCACTTGGATCGTCGCCGGGGGGAGAAACACAAAAAGAGTCACAGTCTACATTTGTCCAGGAGAGGAGCCGGACTTGTTCTCGTAAATGCGTCGAGGGTTTAAGGACATTTACCGCCGAGGTAACTCGCGGCGAACCCCCGGTGAGCCTCGTTCCTGTCCGTGCTGAGCACCACCAGCAACTCAGGTCCCCTCGACAGGAGCGAGGGAGGCGTTTCCCCGCCGCACCAGCGGCCCAGCACGGGGTCGGCCTGGCTGCCGCCGTCGTAGACGGTGACGGAGTCGTAGTCGCACTCGCCCGACAGGCTGTTGCGTTCCTCCAGGTCCACGAAGGGGAAGAAGAGTTTGACCCGGTACCCGGCCGCTTGGGTGATGGCCCAGTGGCACTTGATGTTGTTTGGGTAGATGTTTGGAAACTGGGGGCTGCTGAAGGTTCCGCTCACCGCCGACAGCACCTGCTGGCATTCGCCTGGAAGGCACACAAGTCGGGATTTTCAGGAACGTGGGGGATGGTTTTATGGCAGAAACCAGCATTCTGACACCATAGTTATCCAAGAATGTATTATTTTTGTAGTGCAGGTGGTAGTTTGCTTTCTCCGTGTGCACAACTGTGCTTGTGTACACACTGATGATCCTTATCCTCCCTATCAAACAGGATATGAAATGGGTGTGGGAAAACTGCCCGTATCCGTCTGTCGCAGGATTTTCCACCTTTTGCCAATTACCTAAATCTCCCAAAGGTTTGAGATCAGCTCCCTCTAATATATTCTGCCATCTCTCAATTGGTTTCGTGTCCAGGCCTGCACACTTCAAAACCTTCCCCAGACTTCTCTATTTTTCTCATGCTCGGGGTACGGGTGGTGTAATGAGCTCCAGACTCTAGTGCTTCGCACCGTGGAAGAAGTGTTCCAACTTCCATTTCTGACAGAATAACACATCCCTTTTTGTTCCAAAGTCCATATCTTTGCCTCATTTCAAATGTATAGCCTTCTGCGGATCTATAAGTCTTCGCCATGGACTGTTCTGTAGATTTAAGGGTAGATTTCCTTAAATCACATTTCCCTGGGGGAATAAGTCAATATGGAGAGGGCAGGGTCACCAACCCAGTGCTACAAGGCCCATAAACCAGCGGGGGTTTCTGTCCTACCAGGTAGACAACAAAAATCCAGGTGAAAGCAGGTGGTAAGGAGGAAAACCTGGCTGGGCCTTGGCCTTGTAGGACTGGGTTGAAGACAGCTGTTCTAAATAGAAAGCAGCAGAGGCTATTTAAAAACACATTTTATGATTTATTCCTTTTATTGTTTATTATGAGTAAAAATCTGTCTTAAACGTGATATGCAGGAAAATCCAAACTTAGAATAATTATCATTTTAATAGGCTTTCTGCCCACCAGACTACTTTCTTACTCTATCTTAACACCTATTGACTGAACATCTGTCCATTCTAACCTGCTATCCAGATGTTCATAGTTATTTCTTCTGCGAGACACCTCTCTAGACTTGAGAGAGCCCAGTCCTATGGGACCCCCAACCCAACCATCTTTTCTCTCCTACCAGCTTTCACCTGGAAATCCAAAACCATCATCTACCTGGTACGACAGAAAACCCAGCTGGGTTGTGGGCCTCATAGTACTGGGTTGATGACCCCTGGATTAGGAGGTCCAACGTCTCCTACCTGAGTAATAGTAGGCCTTGAAGCCACGCCCTCCGATGTTGAAGTCCGACTTAAAGGCCACCAGAAGGTTGTTGGAGGTGGTGACGACTTGCGGGGGCTTATCCGCCCCGCAGTAGTTCCCCAGGTGGCGGTGGGCGACCGTGGGGCCGTCAAAGAGGGCGACAAAGTCGAAGTTGCATCCCTCGTTGTTTTCTAGCTGGAAGTCCAGGAATACCAAGGTGACGACGCTAGCGTTGGACACTCGGACGGTCCACGTGCAGTCGGCGTTGTTGCTGTACTCCAGAGGGTAACCTGGGCTAGAGATTTCACCAGACAGACCAGTTAGGACTCCCCCACACATATCTAGAGAGAAATGAGATCACATACCTTACATTAGTGACTCCCATTTTTTACCACATGGACATTTTTCCATCAATAAAACTTGAACGTGATTAACATTCTTAATCTAGATGACGATCTTTGGTTCTTCCTTCATCAGTCTAAATATCTTGGCTTGATCTCCAACTCCTCCATCTGATTACTTATGCCAAAAGACCCCGTGGAGATGTTTTTGTTTCGTTTTTTTTTTTTTAAAGAGATGTTTACCACAGGCCCACCCACGGTTAATTGAGTCTAGCTACCCTTCAACCCAGGCAACACGCTGAAGATAATCCAAATACAGCCCTCCGTGCTCGCGCCCAGGGGCTTAGGAGGACGAGAACGCGCAAACGGGGCCCAGCGTCCGTAGGGTAATGTTTTGTGTCACTGAAGACCTCTGAGATCAAGACATGTTAGCTCAAAGCCACGAGTTCTGGGATTGTCAGAAAAAATCAGCTCAAGTTTCGGGGCGGTTATCTAACCGACTCGTCAAACTCCATCAACCGTGACTGTTACCTTTTCTGTAGCCAACGCTGAAGCCCCTGTAGGCCACGTGGCGGTCTGAATGGAAGATGATAGACATGACGTTCCAGGAGGAGGTGAACTGCGGCGGGGGGACATCGCCGCAGAACACCCCGAGGAGGTTCCCCTCGTCCTCGGCCACGCCGTTGTAGATCTTGACGTAGTCGTAGGAGCAGCTGGCGTGGTGCTCCAGCTCGAAGTGGTGGAAGGTGAGGTGAACGGAGGAGCCCTCCGCCACCACGATCAGCCAGGAGCAGTCGCTGTCATAGGGGTACGAGCTGGGGAAGTTTGGGCTGGAGATGTTACCGGAGGACGCGGAGAGGATCCCTCCACATTTGAAACCTTTGCGAGCGGAGAAATTTCATATTAGCTCCAAGGAAAAGAGGAAACCAGAGGGGTTAAGCCCGTCCCTCAACTCATTTCGACATTAGATGAAAGTCCAGGAAGCTGGAAGGACCTCTGACACTGTGTCACAAGTTTGCATTGAACAACTCCACACTGTATGTGCGGAAGGTGCGAGATAAAGCGCTCCCATCCGCCCGGAGCTTGGCTCCATCAATATAACGGATCGGCGACTCACCTTTTTTAGAATCAGCCTCGTCGACAAGCAGGAGTAAATATATGAGCGCAGCCGCCCGGAGACCCATGCTGTAATTGTTGATTCGGCTTTTGTCACGCCTCAGCTGCGGCACCGGCGCTGACAGACAACGGAAGTTTCCAAGCGCAGCCTTGAGACATCAGCAGCGGTGCCTGCGGAGGTAATAGGACTTTGAAAAATTCATCCGACGAGCCCAAAAGAGGAATCCGACACCCGGCGGCGCGGCGCTGCGGCCTCTTCTCTAAATTTTAATGACATCCAGCGAGCACAGGTGGCACGCCAGGACAGTGTTTAGGGGGATGCTATACATTTTTTATGCCGTGCTCTCTGTTTCACACGTGCACAGAAGCGGCCGTGAGTGAAGGGGGGGGTTTTGGCGGCGAGGGCAAAGGGCCTGGAAATTAATTAATGCATGGCTTCGTTGGCGAGGTGACAGAACAGCCAGGAACCATCTCATCCGAGGAACCAAGGGCCATATGAGTTTTCTGCTTCTGTTCCGCAGCTCAAGCATGCAGCCAAGACGTGTCAGACATGTCATCTTCTTTACGCTGCAGCCTGTCCTGGCAGATAAAGGCGCTTTTCACCGTTTGTGACAGCAGCCGCAGCGGCATCTGGACCGCTTTTGGGAACCGCTGTGACTATTGATTAATTTCAATTCAGATAATTACATTTGAAGATACGCTTATTGTCAAATGATATACGCCTTCATATTTGCACTGCAATACTGTATACGCGATTGTTTGTGCGCATGCATTTCTGTATCATATCCTCTATATGTCTGTAGCATCTAGTGCGTGTTTCAGGATATTTACAGAGTATTTGCGCTGCTCACAGACGCAGGGGTCAGGGTAAATCTTTTGTACACACTTGCTTGGGTGAATCGTACGGAGGAGAACGGCTCGTACAAGCTCCGTGATGCTGCAGTACCCGCACCGACCTGCTAGATGACGCTGTTGCGCCGCCGTAGCTGCACAGTGACGCTCACCCCTGGCTTTAAAAAGTCGTATGGAGCACTAAGCTGAAATAAATAAGAATGTGATTAAAATCAGTCAAGTGTTTTTCCACACAGCAGTTCCTGGAACTAACATGAACTGCTTTGCCTTTGAATTTTAATTCCGTCCTCTCCGAAAGACTTGTCATTGTTCAAGGATGCGGATGCTGGAAATGTGTTTCAGAAAGATATCATTTGTTTAGAACAATTAAATCACCTATTAGGATGTAAATAGTTTTTTTTTTAATGAATACAGTTAAATCCTTAGGGATATTCCTGCAGATTAAAGCAGAAGTGATAAACAGCCTTTTAACTGGGGATCCCTCTGAGGGCGTCATGATTTTAATGAAAATCATTCATATTGAGCATTTGGGTTTTTTTTTTTTGCCTTCGCAGCTGCAGCATCTTTATTGTTCAACACCAGTTCATCATATTCGCTCTACAACCCTCCTTTAAATCGTTAGGCTTTAGCTGCGTGCTCGTGGGTGGAGACCCGTTGCTTGCAATGTCACCCGCCATCATCTCACCCAATGATGAAGGGAAATGATGCGAATATCAATTTTAAAAAAAAAAAGAAGAAGTGACGGAAATCTCAAAGTATAATGTGTTTACAAAACATCCTTCGACGTGTCAGCACGGATTATGTCGGATTCCGCTCACGCTGATGAAAGCCGTCTGAGAAAGGAGATGCATATGTAAGCATGGGCGTCATCGAGCAATGAAAACTCGATGCTTCCGAGTGGTCCCGCAGCCCAGCACCCCGGGAGCAAATTATGTCACGTGTCTTCGGTTGGAAAATGCATTTTTGGCAGAAATACCCGAATGATAGCCTTGAACCGACCTGCGATGAATTATTTCTCCACCTGTTTGCACACCGGGCCTCAATATTGAATCTGACAATTATTTGTGGAGCAGTTATGGAGCTTTCAGGGCTGCACCGGCCATACCGAATGAGTCCAGAGAAAACAAGCGTCCGCCTTGTATTCCCAGTTGGGGGCTCGCAGGCGGCCACAAATGCATTCTTTGCTCCAATCCCACCTTCTCTCTCGACCAAGGACAACGCTGGTACGTCACCACAACCCCGTCCTGATGAGCTTGCAGATTTGATTATGGCCAATAATGAGCTAAACCTCTCTGCAATTTTATGAGGGCAATGAAGTCCCATTCTGCAGGTGAAAGAACAAAAAAAGAGACAGAGCTGGCCTGTCTGGGTAACAATGCTCTCTGTTAACCTCGCTGTACCTAATTAGACCAGACAAGATCTTCTTTTTGAGCTGTTTTACATATTTAATGACACAAATAATGAGACTCTGAGACAGAGCTCCAAGGCTTTCCTAGATTATTTAGCAGCTTCACTTAGAGGTATCTTCTTGTTTTTAAAGTGTGTGCCCTTTAGTGGGGCTGTAATGGCTGCAGCAGAGATAAATCCCTTCCAAGATTGGATGGGAAAGATTTCCGTTTGAGGAAGAATCTTATAGAACAGACTTTGTGTTAATTAACTCATATGCCCAAGACAGTAATGCAGGCATGCATGTATGATTCAACTGGGACCGATGCCTCTTTTTTGTCTTGTAATCAGGACATAAATGTGTAAAATGTAGTTAAATATAGAGGTTTGTGAAGGCAACACTGCTACTATAAGTTCTAACATTACTTTCAGTTTTCCTTTCAATTAAAGGGAAATATATACATTCTGTTTCCTTTTCTAGCCTAATAACAGAAGGATTTGAGAGTTTTGAGCACAGCAACACATGACTGCATGTAAGAAAATACAGGGTGGGAGGTACCACAGTTAAAATGAATATTTCTCACAGGTTTGGTTCAAATTTGAAAGAGTGCCAGGGAAATGATTTAGTGCCAGGTAAATTATTGCTATTATATAGAAATATCTTCCATTCATTTCAATGCATCTTTATATAAACAGTGTGTGCTTCAGTCTAAATTGTCTCAAGGTGCTTTACAGAAACCCTTTAACTTTAACGGGAAGAAACCTTGAGCAGGACTGTGCCTTATGCAGGTTTAAGTCCAGGTTCTGTTGTTTTGGTGGCATTAATGGTGAGTGTGGTTGCAGCCCAGTTTAATTCACACCACAGTTGGAGAGCACTGAACATTGGCCATGTCTGTGCTTCCGAATGAGCCGTTCAGTTTTAAATCCGTGTCTCTCACCCCCTCCTTATATGAACCTGGGCCTGCTCGAGGTTTCTTCCTGTTCAGAGACAGCACTTTCTTGCACCGGGCTCAGGGTCAGGCTCTGGGTTTCGGCAAAACATCTGTACACAGTCATGACTGTCACAGATTCTATGTAAATACAGCTGAATTGGACATCTAATACAACCGATTTTAACATTTAATTGTGTGACAAATCCAGTTAAGGAAGCAAATATCAATCTCCTGCTTGAAAGAATAGTTGATATGAAAAAAAAAATCTATGTTCTAACATGTGGCATGGGTAGTGGAAGTAGTATTGGCTACTTTATCAATCAATAACAGTGCAAAAACAACATGAGCATCTAATTATCTAATACCTAATATCTATATTTGATGAGCAATTTCTCCACTTATTGAACATTTGCACTAATGCTGCCGTTCTGAAGACTGTAAAGGTCTTACTTTAGTCAGATGGTGGTTCAACGTTTGACTCTCATGTATCTGTCCGTTATCACCTGTCACGATTGCACCTTTGTGAAGACATGCTCTTCACAAAGGTGCTGCTCATTGTCAGTCAGTCAGCCAGTCCTGTCTGGGAGCCCCCCCCCACCCTCGGCCTCTCAGCGGTTGAAGGTTCACCGTGACGTGTTCTTGACCTCTGAGCTGTGACGTTCGGTGCACGGGAAACATGGTGGCCCCCGGAGAAATGCCTAAAAGATCATCTGCTTTGACCTGTGCATGTTTACCATTCGTCTCATTTCCCTCCTTGCCCCCCCCGCCAAAAAAAAACGCCGAGGCCTGGCCAACGCCTGCTCAAGAAATTGCTTTGTAATTCCCTCATTTGCAAGCAGTTGTGAACTCTGATCCGCTAATGGCGCATTTGTGTTTGTGTACATCCACCGTTATTATCTGAGGAAGTGAGGAAGAACTTGGCTGTGGTAGTTAATGCGCCCTTTGTGATGTTCCCTATTGTACACCTGCGTCTACAACGAATGGACGCAAGCGCCATTGTTGCTCCACACACAGCTGCTTCACATATTTATTTCCCCACGTTGGCTGCATGGGAATCTCAGTGCGGCTTTTGTAATGAAGAGAATGTGAGTAACTGCCACGTCCCATAGTCGTAATTAAAACTGCCCCGCTGTTCCTGTATGTTTCACCTGGGCGTATTTTTTAATGATATAATCTATGTCCTAATGGTCACATGACACGTCAACAATGAATTTCCCCAAGTGCCGAATTGCTGATGGCCCGGGTTCTCCAAACGAGAACAACAGTCGCTCGAGTATATAAAGGATACGCGCCTTTTCCACCGCAGCGTGAACAAGCGATGTCTCCCTTCTGTGGGCGAAGCTGACTGATAACGGAAACGAAAGGTCACTGCAGTTTGCAGAGGGGATCGCCGGAAGCAGATTAAATCGTGGAATGCATCTCGGTTTACGGCAGACTCCCATTTCCCCGGCGGGGTCAGCTTCGCCGGGAGCTTCCCTGCCGTCGCCAAGAAACACCGCCTTCTTCGAGCACCAAAGGGGCGTTGCGCAATTAACCTCCTAGCGGAGCGCTCATTAACGGGACCCCGAAGAAGCGTGCAGGCGTACGGATAGCTTTGGGCTCGGTGCGTGCAGGCGTACGGATAGCTTTGGGCTCGGTGAGGGATTCCATTTTTTTTTTGGGGGGGGGGTTCAATTCTTAAAATCTGTCCTTGTAAACACATGTTGGATAAATAATAACGAAGGGTGAAACCTCACCCCTACAGACAAGCATTTGTTGATGGTGCATATTTACATCTAAACCTTGGACGTTAATCAATTCAGCTGGAAGCTGCAAATAAATTTGGAAAGCTCCGTTTGCGGCCTACGTTCGCTGTTGACAAGTACAATGTTCCTCTGTAATAACAGCGTCCTATATATCAGCTTTTAATAGAGCAAAACACCAAAATTGTGGCATGTAATGCAGAGCTCTATAAATCAATTCCAACTGGGTTGTCTTGTCAGCAGCGTTGTTTTGGACGAAAAAAAGAAAAAAGCGACAACGTTTTAATTAATCACTCCGATGGTGTTGCCACGGCGTAAATACTCCCGATAACAGGAACTCAAACTGGGAGAGGGGGGGGCCACCGCCTCACATAGACACAGTGCGAATGATGGCCCTGAGCAAGAGCACTTGATTAAGCTGCTTTGGTATCCTTCACAAACCGGATGCATAGAAGAAAAAAAAAAAATCCGTCTCACAATGTCTCGGCTCCTGTATATCAGGCGGCGGTTCTTGCTTTGAGCTGGGATGAATATTCACAGAGGTAATGAAAATAATAACGCAGAAATAAACAGCTCAGCTACACAGTGACAAATGCAAGGGTGATGCCTTGAAAGTAGAAATCTGGAAATGAATGCAGCCAAAGTGCTTCTTTAATTGTGTTCCCTTAAACATACACCTAATAATAATAACATATTTAATGAATGACATGAATTCGTGACCACCTCCCTGATACTGCCCCTTTGGCTGATAAAACAGCCCTGACCTGCTGAGGGATGCATTTCCCCAAACCACCTCCTTGGAAGCTCGGCTGGACTGGGGTCTGGGGAATTTGATGTGCAATTCGGAGACAACACCTCAAGGTCACTGTTGCAGTCATCAAACCCTCTTGACCCATTTTTGCTTTGTGGAAGGGTGCATCAAAGGGGACATATTATGCAGAACTCATATCTTCAGTGTTTTATTCCATATATTTGCATATCCAAGTGCCTCCCCACCCCATAACAAGTACAAGTTTTGACAACTAATTAAATGTTAAGCAAACTTTTGCAGTCTCAAAACGGTCCGTGTTGCACTTCCAGCAGAAGAGACGGCTGGTGCACAGAGTGTCTGGGGGCGGAGCAAGCACCATCTGTGGGCGGGGCTCACAGCAGCTCATTAGGATTTAGAGGGAAAGGCGGTCAAACCGGCTGTTCTCAACGGGGCTCTGAAACTGGTGTGTATACAGTCCCACTGTGCTCAATCTTTTGTTTTTCTTTCACCAAAACATGCTACTAACATTTCATTTAGGCATCAAGAAATCATATTAACTTTCACCTAGAATCCCCCTTCCTTTGTGACCCAACTGGATAATGGGTTGTTGTAGGACTGAGTAGGCAATGCTGTCCCGCATTGTTATTGCCAGTTAGACACCAGTTTGGAAATGCTTTTTTTACCCTATACTCTGGCATTTATCAAATGTCTTTGTGTGGAGAAAACAGTGTGAGAGCTGTCATGGGGGGGGGGGGCTCTGTGATGATCAAGTCAATCAAACTAGAATGCAAAACATAAGCATTTCATTCTCATTATGTTTTCCTAAGAGAGAAAACTTATAAGATATCCTATATATGTTAAGTTTATTTGCAGTCTGGTGTGTGCTACTGAATGATACAGATGGCAAACCATAGTAATATTATCAGCTAAGGGGCAGAATGGAAATGTTTATTTAAAGTTATTGAAGACACCCTTGATACATTGGTCTCCCACATTGTTCCATACCAACGTCATCTTTGTCCCACATGTGGTGAACTGGGCTCACTCGAACAACAGTTAGGTAGGTGTACATTCAAATGTACATTCGAATGTACACCTACCTAACTGTAGGTTACATGGCAGGACCTAAAGTTCCCAGTTTGCCCAAAGCATCACGCAAAGTAAATGTGATTCATCAGGCACACATCTAGTGCTCCACAGTCCAGCACCAATTGTTGGCACTTCCAGCGGCGGACAGGGATCGACAATTGGAACCTGCTTGGTCTGAGGCTATGTGGCTGCATACCCATCAGACCATGATGCACTGTTGTTCTGACACCTTTCTATCACAACAGCTTCACCTTCTTCAGCAATATGAGCTGCAGTTGCCCTTCTGTTGCGATCACACCGCTCAGGTCAACCATCCCCCTCTATGTGCATCAGCGAGACTCCGTCACTCATCGCCCCTGTCACTGATTTACCAATGTTCTGTCCTTGGATCGCTCTTCGTTGACCCTGGAACACACCGCACGAGCTGTGGTTTTGTTGAAGCCAACTCATGGAGACCATACAGCGAGACAGATGGGCTATAGCGGGACGCTTCAACAAAGCACCGCTGTTTATTGTCCTTTCTTGCCAAAAGGCATTCTTAGCATGCTGAAAAAGATGTCTTTCCTGCTCAGAAATGTGATTATACTGCATTCGAAATGCCCCTATCCACAACATAGAAAATAATTTATAGCTCCTGAAAAATACAAGATAGAGTTGGAGAAAAAAAAGACTTCATGCAACTACGGTGGGTGTCTATGAAATATCAATGTTATACCTGTCTAATTTAGAATTGACAGCACTGTGGATAATGTTAGGGGTCAGATTTCCCAGTTTATTACGAATGTTCACATCAGAGAACCAATGAAATTCCTTGTAGAGATATTTGAGGAAACAGGAAGCAGGAGGTTAACAGCTCTTGGTCTGGTGCACTCCCAGGCCACAGAATGACCAATTGTTGTGATTAATGGGGCTCTAATTAACCCCCCCCCCTCCTAAATCACCAACAGCATTGAGGCATAAACACTGAGGAGATTGGTCTTTTTTTTAAAAATATTTAAGCCATCTGCTCCGTATCAGTGGATGCTGTTGTTGTGGGTGGATCGTCAATACCTTTCATAAGACATTATCATTACTTGCACTCCGGCTGATGGGAGTGTGTTTGTGTATTTCTGTGTGTGTCGGTGGGGTTGTTTGCGCTGTGCTCCCCTCATCCGTCAGCGGGCCGCCCGTCTCTGATGGTTGTTGAAGCTCCATTACTACCCACAAGTCCTGATTGATGTTACACAATACTGCGTTAGAAGGCAGGGATTGCTGTTCTTGTACGGGCGACATGCTTATTACAACACCTTTTTCACCGCCGAACAGGAAAATTGCCCTGCTGGTGTTATGAGGCTCAGTTCTGCATTGATGTTGGGGCTCAGAAAACGTTTAAAATGATCCGCTTCTTCCAGAATTCACTTACAAACATGCTGCGTCTCCGAGAAAGAATAATGTTTGTGGAAACAGGGCAGTGGAGATAATGGGGCGCTTCTTGAATGAATAAGTTCTTTCATGCAGAACAGCTAAAAAAGCCTGTCTGAGCTCCCTTGGTTCAGGTGCTTTAGAGCTGTTGAGTGGTTACATTTGCTTCTCTGTTTTTTTTTTTTTGTTTGTTTTTTTTTCCCCCCTAAGTGACACCAAATCTGCTTTACTGAGGAAGTTTCAAGTGGCCTTTGTGGGAACTGTCATATCAGAATGCATGATTTCAGTCAAATGAATACGACGGCACAATTGGTAAAATATATCTTCTATTTTTTCACTCTTTCTTCGATTTATTTTTGAAGAATAACGATAATACAGCAACAGGAGAATGATATACTTCACTTTGATACATTCATTACAGAAAGACATTCTTAAGTACTTGAATAGGTAACTCTTAGGTTAATATATGGTCTTCTTTTTTTTTTTTCCTTAGAGATGAATTCCTTGTGCTTTTTATTGTGTTACAGTCAATGTCATCTAACAGCGAGAATGTACGGTACTCCACCCCACCTCCTTTATCCCAAGCCTCTTAGAGAATCTACAGCGGCTGCAGGGAACAAAAAGGGTTTTTCCCACACCACAGAATCCAACCACAGAATACTTGCAGCCCGATGGTTGTAGATATTTAAAGTAAGCATTGAAATAAATCCGTTCTGAGCTACTGTGGAAACATGGAGGAGCAGCGTACTCATCCCTGGATAAGGAAAAACATAGCAGCTCTTCCGCTAAGGTTACTAGACACACACAAGTCTATAAATACGTGTGATTTTCATCAAGATTTTCATCAAGAAATCAAATCAAAAGGATTAGAGGGAATGAAAAATCCTATGAATGGTTAACAGGAGGCAACGTTGCCATGAATATTGGAACCAGCCGCATCCACTCGAGCAGACAATGAAGGAGATCACTGTCTCAGTAGCCTTCTGATGAGTACACACACTCTTTGATTTTACATTTGAAACCGAGATGTGAAAGCATGTAGCCTGCTGGACCGTCAGGAAGCTTGAGCTGAATCGCTTCCTTCCACATTTATTTAGTTCCAGCTCTGCTTTTGTTCCTTCTCCACAGCTGGCCTTTGTTGTCGCTACCAGAGACAGAAATTAGTCAGAAATACAACAGAGAGAAACACTTTTTCTTCCATGTTTGAAGAGAGATCAGTGGATGACGTCGCCTAAATGATTAATTTTTTTTTTTCTTTATCCATAGATGCAGGAAGGTTGATAGAACGGGGATGACATGCAGGACAGAATGAGGTGGATTTAAAGTGGCAGCCGTAAGCAGCTGAGCTTCCTACGCGTAGTTCACAACAGTTGTGTTTTTATTGTCATATTCATACAGTCTAAAACAACGCATACATTTTTGTCCTCATATTTCTTTGGCTGTGTATGCATGGCATTCCTTATATATACTGACATCTGACAAAGGATGGTGATTGCTTTGCTGCATGCAGAACGCACCATTTTAGTATTCCAACGTCGCACATTATTAAACCTGTTTCCACACATTAACCTTTCACGAGTTCTTTCCTTACCGCACGCTCGCATGTGCCCAGACTATGATTAATATGCTTCTGCCCCCATGTGATAAAATCTTGCAAATCATTCTCCCTGCCTACCTTCAACTCCAGTCACCTTATTATTTTCAAAAGGTTGTTTGGTCACCGAGCTCAGATTATTTCATTCCGTGCTCTACATTGTATGTGCCATGTGTCACTTCCTCATTTATTCAAATCATTTTTTGCCCCCCCCCCTTCTCAGGATTTGAATATGGAAATGTGTTTGAGCAAATATGTGGATGATGTTTCACTCCTCAGAATAACCATTTCATCAACTTTTCACTACAGGACACCCTGTTCCAATGTCCTTGGACTCTGCTTTTATTTTCTTTCTTATTTTTCTTTGTGCCTCCGTGAAAACCTGGACAGCGGACCGCTTGAGTGATGGATCATACCTAATATGAGCTGACTTGAACCACACGTAGAGGATATGTCACATACCTTTTTGGGTTTTTTTTTACGTATTTATCTGTCCACTGTAAAGAAACCTTCTCACTGCTGCACTTTAATGTATACTTCATGGTCTTGGTGGTACGCCAGAGAAATGTTATAGTTATTTAGTTCCAAAGTCAAAAGTTATAAACACCCCTAGAGCATCATTATACTCAATGAGCTCAGTAGTTATCAGAATCGCTTACCTAGATAGCTTTAGATAGGGGGCTAACTGATGAGAAATATACAAATGCAATTAAAACAATACATTACAGGGGAATTCTATATAAATGAAGACCCATAGACATTGTGTAACTGTTCAACTCAAACCAATTAGATACTAAAACAATGAGGCAGAGAGATTAGTGTTGGTTCAAAATTTCTGTTTGGAATCTAAATTTTTGGATTTTGGGAAAGACAAATTGGCTGCTCGGCATGGAATCGATGGAAGGAGGGATGGATTGTTCTCCCCACACATCCACAGGTTACCTCAGGACACCTTTCAATATATGAAAATGTGAAGCGTTAGAGAAAAGAATGCAAAATAGTCTTTCTTCCTGGTGCCTTCTTGAGGAGCCGGCGGCTAGAGCAACCCTCAGTTTGAAACTTCAGATGTTCATTTTAAAATCTCGTATTAAAGATTAAGTACAGACTGATCATTTACAGTGGTTAATTTTGGTCTTATTTATTTGATTGGCTGTTTTACCTCTTCCGTATCTATTTCTTGAGAACTGAGCCAAAAGTATCCCAGAAACTCGGTCAGTCTGTTATTAACTTATCATTTGTAGTCTTCCACTAGGTGAACTGGCAGGATCAATATCACGAGATGATTTTGTATCAGAACCACAAAATAACCAACTGAGTTGTTTCTGTACACTTAATAAAAAATAAGAGAGACAGGCAGGAACGGCAGTGCACAGAATGAGAGACTAAAATACTTTCTCCAGCAGTCCATGTAATTCTAATAAAAAAAAATATGTCATCTAGCATTTGTCCACTGATGTACACCCACTCAAATGTTCTTTGAGGGGGGATTAGAAATCGGAGGTAGAGTTGTTGGGCAGGATGTACCAAACCTTTCAATATTAGGAGACAAATGTGGCACGAATGAGGGTAACGCATTACAAAAACCAGCACAGGCTCATAGAGTGTACACTTTCTGTCTGTATTCTGCATTCAAATAATGAATGTGGGCATAATGAGGAGAAGACGGACCTTCCGCTGGCTCTCCCTGTGCATGTTTATGAATTCATGAATGTCTGAATGACTTATTTGGTTCATTTCTTGTTTCCTCTCTGTGGGGGTTTAAGCATTCGGACAAATGGACATATTCTAAAACATGTCACCCATCGCAATAGTCTCTTAGCAAAATGTCCGTTCCTTGGAAGATGAAATTAAATGTTTTGACTTGAGTTGGTAGCACCCCTTTAACTGGGGCAGGGTTTATTTAGGGCATTGACCTCAAAGAGAGAATAAGGAAGAAAACCCACCCAGCAAAAAAAAGTATTGATGTTGTTTTATGAGCTGGTCAGACTTTTGTATGGCCCCTGAAGGCATCGCCAGCCCTACTGGAAAAGTACTTTTGCTATGCCAGATGGCGGGTCCATCCTCTCCTGCTACTATCCATCCGCAGCTGTTCCGTGCCTCTGTACTTCTTGGGAATCTTGGCAACTGGACACACAACTGTGCACACATATTTAGCAGAGGGAAGAAAAGCTATCAGTGGTGGTTGTGCGCGCCCAGGACAAGCAGAACGTACACTGAAAGCTTCCGGGACTGAACAGAGCTGCTGCAGCTGCAGGGAGCGTAAACTCCAGCTGGTTGAGATAGTTTAATTCCATCTCTGGGGCTCCTGGTAACGCCCCACAGTGGTTTGTTTTTAGTTCTATTTACATATTTTATTTGAACAAAATCCTGTATTGACCTTGCATCTGTACTGCAGCTGACTCCAGTCCATCCTTCCTACTTCAGAGTTCCTTGGTTAAGAAAGAAAATAGGAGAGACAAACTGAACTTTTTCATTTCTTTTAAGATTTCTTCATACGCTGTTGTTGAGAGGTTGACTCTGGAATAAAAAGCATAAAGATAAATTCCAATAGTATTGAAAGTAAAGCATCTTTTGGATCCCGCCTTACATTTCCCCGATGTTTTCTGAGTTTCCCGGCTTTTTTCCAGGCTTTTAATTAATCAAGCAAATGCCTCAATCAAAAGCACATTTTAGTTTGTTTTGTTTTTTTTGTAAAGGCACTGTGGCCTCCCGGCAAGAAGACGGTTGAATCCCCTCATGGCTAAGAAGACACAGCTCTTCCAGAGCTCTTTGAAGGAAGGGAGGGCTGCCCCTGTTCTGACAGAGCTCAGGGGGTCGTTCCACCATCAGAGAATGTCTGAGAATGGTCTGGACCGCCGTGCCTGCAAAGACGGCTAAGCCAGATGAACGGCAGTATGTGGATGAAGGTAGCGTGGGCTTGAAGAAGGAGCGGATCCAGCGGGGGCTCTGCAGGTCAGCACAAGTGTCAGGCGTGATGTGTGATAGAAGAATGTCATGCCCTCTCTGACTACCTCCATATATCAAGCCTTAGGTCTTCCTCTACCTCTCCTGCCTGACAGGTCCATCCTCAGCATCCTTGCACCAGTATTATTCACTGTCCCTCTCAGTCTGGCCTCTCTGGAATTACCTCCAACACATCTAACATGCCCCCCCCCCTCTGATGTTCTCCTTCTTGATCCTCTCCATCTTCGTTACTCCCAAAGAGAAGCTGAACATCTTCATCTCTGCCTCCTCCGGCTCTGCCCCCTGCCTTTTTCTCGGCGTCTCTAAAGCAAACAGCACTGCTGGTCTGACCACCATCTCTCTGCACCTTTCCCTTCATTCTTGCTGACACTTTTCTCTGACCGTTCCAACCTGCTTTCAGACAGTTCTTCGCCTCTTTTCCACAGTATTTACTGCTTTGGACTGCTGCACCTAAAGTAGTTCAAATCCTCCACCATCCTTTCCTTCCCTCTAATCTCCGTAACCTCACGGTTCCACCAGGGTCTCATTCAAACCCTTTTTAATACTCACCATGTGTAACTGGTTGTTTGTGTGAATGTGGGAATATTGTATAGGCATGCCAAAATGATTCAACAGTAAAAAAGTAATAAAAAAAGTATTATTTCAACCCAAACTGTAATTTTTAGACACATAATTGACAACAAACTCAACCAGAACCCTCAGTATATAATGCAAGATCAGCATAAATGGTATCTTCAGACTAATTTGTTGCTGCAAAGCAAATAAAAAAAAAAATCTTTTTCAAAGAGATAAGCTAACTTACAGTCTTTCTTTCAGGAAATATCTACACTCGTTATCTTTCACACAACTTTCTTCACACACCAGTTTGTCTTCAAAGCAATTCATCAGTTTCTTTGTACGTTTAATAGCTTTTTAAGAGATAAGGAGAAAATCATTGTAACAGCACAAGAAATAAGAGCTGGCTTTTGTTGCCGTCTGCTCATAAACCACTTCCCCCAATTTAATCTTCTCTTTTTATTTCTTCGCTCATCTCAGAAACCATAACAACAAAAAAAAAAGAAGGAGCATACGGACATGACACCAGAGATGGAAGGAGGTGCACCACTGACAGGATGAGGAAGTGTGTGCGGGACTTTGGTTTCCATCCAGTCACTCCCAGCCATCACTCTTTAGCAGACAAACATTATGAACTTACATTTACAACCACAATACTTCATTCAATTTTGTTTGCTCTCCCCTAACCCTACCCAATAAAAAGCCATTTCCTCTTAAAGGAAAATGAAGGTGGGGTATACCATAGATCTCCCATAATAGACAAGTAGACCATATAGAACACAGTGTGTAGTGTGTTCCTTTTGTTTCTCTTTTTTTTAACTACGTTGTTTTCCATATTTCTTTTATTGAAGATTTGTTGCATTGGACCTTGGTGGTAAAAAAACAAAAACAAAATTTTGATTGATTATATCGACGAATATAGTCAGAATCTCAGCCTAAATATAATCTTGGAAGACCTGCTATAAAACTTCAAAACTGTTACATGCGTGTAAAGTTACATTTGTTATCCAAAAAGAAGCTTTTAAAGGAACTTCCTCCTTCAATTTTGTGCCACCATTTTGGAAGGTCAACTTCCAGTCCCCGTCATGTGATTGCCACCTGATCACCACATCAGGATCCTTCATCAACATTTCTTGTGGGACTTGTGGAGTTAAGATAAGCCTAAATCCAGATAAAGTCATGTTTGTGACCATGGTTACCTCTCGTGTGACTCTTGGATGTCTGTTTTAGGAGGCGGATGCCTACTGTTGCAGGATTGATAGGACAAAAAACTAGATCCTGTGTCTAGAGCAGGGATCTCAAACTGCTTCCACAAAGGGCTGTGTGGCTGCAGGTTTTTGTTCCAACACAGCAAGAGCACACCAGACTTCACTCATTTAATCAGCTCGTGTGAGCCTTCAGACAGCTGATTGGTCAAACTGGGTGTGCTTGACTGGTTGGAACAAAAACGTACAGCCACACGGCCCTTTGTGGAAGCAGTTTGAGATCCCTGCTCTAGAGTCTTATTCAGGGCCTGAATGAGTGGGTTCCAGCATCCCATTTACAATATGTTGTGGATAGGAGCTGACTTTACACTTTACTACAAAACGTTTTCATATATGTGAAATATGCAACTGGTGAGAGCTGGTCAGGATGTCACATCCACTTGTTCAAGGTTACACCCTGGTTCCGCACCCAAAAGCGCACAATGTTTTGGAAAGTTGGGGAGCGATGCTTTTTATCACCTTAATAGGTTTTAGTAACAAAACAAGACGTACAACAGTGATGACAGCTTGCAAAGCCCCTGTCCTTATTTACTTGCAAGTCAATAAATAAATAAAGAGTTTGTGACAGCTTTCATAGTTAGCATGCACTTTAAAATCATTGGTTTCATTTGAAAAACAGCAGAGACGTTATGTGATTTGAATAAACAGCGGACTGGACTGATTTACTGCAAGGCCTCCACTTGTTTAAACATTCTGTCCTTGTTTCATGTCAACATGTCATTACAATAAACACAGAAACTCGAAACAGCTCTAATAAAATATTTATCCAGATTTCGGAATTCTGTATTTTTCCTAAAACTAAACAAACAAAAAACACACATTAGACATGTGGATCATGTCAAGACCACAAATATGGACAAAGAAATTTGAAATAAAATCCACAGATCATGTTATATATACAATTCTGTATACACTCTGATATCTTTGATTAAGAACCTCTCGAGGTTTACGCCCTTTCAACTTATTTGAGCTCAATGAACAGACTATATTCATTTTATAGCCATTATACCGCTAATAAAAAAGTCTGTGATTATCAAATGAGCATATGACTATAAAGTTTTATGGGATCCAAGTGTCTTCTTAATTCAGACCCTCTTAAATTCAAAATGGTTCTACTGAAAACAAAAACAGAGCTCCTCTGAATCATCATCCTTTTCCAACCCAGGATGGAAGCTCTCTCGTTCCTCCCTCGAGTGTGTGACTACATTTAACTCTCCTGTTACACTGAGGCAAATAGCGTTGTGCTTTAAATGGATTTAAAAGCTTAGCCTGACCAAATGGAACTATTTACCCCCACGTTCCATTTCAATTAGCGCAGAGATGGCGATGAGGAAATCCATTATAGCCCGCAGAATGTTCTCAGCAGTGGCAGATCTGACGGATCGCGACAGGAAGAACAAGAGGGGGAAGTGATTGCTGTCGTGTTGAGTGTTACTCCAGGGAGACCGCGCCGTTCTCGCCCAATATCTCTTCTGCAGCTTTGCACTTCAGCCATTTTACATTTCCTCAAAGCCCACCATTATTTTCCGAGGGAGGCTGTGAAGGATTTGGCATGTTCGCAATCGATCTTAACCGGAGTGTATTATGTCTACGGTCGAAAAATTGGAATGTGGTCCTAAAGGACAGTTTGTGTTTATGGTTGTAGAAAATGTTTTTGGGACCGGCATGGCTGCAATTCATCTCTTGCGGAAGAGCAAGGCATTTATTTCCTTGCTTCCTTGAATAATATAACGTTGCGATGCAGTGTTTACCATGGAAATGTCCAGTGACAAAGTATTAAGGGATGGGAGACATTTCAAGCACCAAATGCAAAATTTAAGTTGGTGTTTTTTTGTTTTTGTTTTTTTTCAGAATTTACAAAATAGTTTTGTTAACTTTAAATGAAATTCCATACACGGTACATATATGAGACGCACAGACTTCAGAATTTCCTTCTCGCCAGCGTTGTCAGCAAGCTCCAGTGTTGGCTGCCGGTCACCAGTCTGCTATCTGTCTGCCTCTTCCTCGGCTATCTCCAGCTTGGTTGGGCCTGTCCTCCCGTCTCCTCCTACCTCCGAGTTGACGAGCTTCCTGCCTCCATATACTCAGAATACTAAAAAAAGAGACAGGGACCTAAAGATAATAAAGAAGACAGAGAGACAGTTGACGGTCTTGGGCTTCTTTGTGCTCCTGCCTGAGGGCCATGGATTATTCTTGTGTGGATTATTCTCCCATGTGGCCCTGGGCAGCCCACCTGAATGTCTTGGATTGAACAGTTTGGCCTCTAGTCCATAGGCCTCTAAGGAATATGAGTTTCTTGGAATTTTCTGCCCTCTCTGGTGTAAAATGACTCAGACTGTGGACTTTTTGTGTTTAAACCTTTTTTGGAATGTCTAGTGGCTTCCTCACTGGAGGCGTTGTTCTACAACAACTGATCGTTTGTAATTATTTTGATCGCACTGTTTTGCATCGTCCATTGTGTTTTCGCTGTTTTTGTCCTCCCTGTCTCTGTCTGATCCTTGATTGTTCATTGTCTTCCGTCAGTCCGTCTCCTCTCTTGATTATCCTGATTGCTCTCCCGTGTCCAGGCTTACCTGGGCCTCATTGTGTCCCCGTCCTCTCTGTATAGCTGTCACTCCTTTGTCCGTCAGACCCTCGGACATTTGTCTCCCTTCAGCTGTGTCTTTTGTTTCCCACAATCTGCAGACGTCTGTTAAATTGATTGGGCAGTCCTACATTTCCTTTAGTAACCCCTTGTACCTTCATTTTGTTCCTTGTGAGTTAGATTCCCACCATTTGGTTTTGTCTTGCACTCTTTCTATTAAATAAACCACTTAAAAGCTCCATCTGTCTACTGGCCTGCCTTCGGGACCTGATTCTGTCTCCTGCTTGGATCGTCAGATCCCAACACATTCCCATTGTACCTTGATGTAGCAACATCTGACATTTGTTTCTATGCCTTTTATTTGAAGTCTGCGGTGTGTTTTTGCAGTCCTAAAGGTAACCGAAAGTAACAGAAGTGCCCTATTTGATGGAAATGTCAATGACGCTGTTAAACAAGTGGAGTCACCTCAAGGACGCCAGTGTGTCAAGAAAATAACTGATGGACACATGTCCCGCGTCACTGGGCTTTGCGATTTACTGAAGCGAGAGGCGCATGTGTCACTGTTATTTACGTGTGCTTTCTTTCCATGTATTTTATTATTCTTGCCTTTGTTTCCTGCACAACAGGCGGTCTTTTGGCAGGAAACTGGCCTAGATTACCTAAATGAATTATGGGAATTTGTAAAGAGCCAGTAATTTAACATATAATTTAACAGTAAGGCGTCCCTTTCAACATGAAGGGATGCCTTGCTGTTAAATTACGGGAGGCTGTCTCGTAGCTGTGGAGGCTGAAGACGACATAAAAGGTTAGTGCAGAAGACAAAAAAATATTGATTTTACAATCCTCTGAAAATACTCAGGGAGCCCGAAGAATTATTTCGTACTGACCTTTTGTAATTTTCGCCCATATTCCAGACACGTGCGGGTAATTTGTCCTCACTGCTCCGAGGGACGTGGCCCGTTAAGGTTCCCCCCCACCGGATCTATGCACAGTCACTCCAGAGGTAGATTTTTCTGCCTCTTTGTGTCTGGCGCTGGGTCGAGTACTGGCCGAGCCACGCAGATGCACCTTTGTCACAATGACTGACAGCCTCTGAGGAAGAGAGGGGGAGGGTCACCTGCTCCTGTACACCGGACCACCTGTCAGAGTCGGTCCGGAACCCTCGACTGATGATGTTTAAGATCAACTTGGGGGCAATCGACTTCACTTCAAGGATGTGAGCTTCGTAAACTCCGAGGTGGACTTTTCATTAGGCCCATTAGACTCTTAAAAGGGTAACTGTTTCATTAATATGTCTGGGGCAAGGTGTGCTGAATTGCCATTCACCGCTCACTACTTTTTTCTTCGGGTAATGGCCCATAACTGTTTTTCATCACGATTTGCCTTTAACTGGTGTGACAAAATCCCCACGGTGTGAAATCTTTTGATCAGCTGTGTCCATATAGGATGCACACTGAAGCTGGAAAATGGAAAAGGTCAAGACGTAGGATGACATCACATTGTTTCCATGACCACCACAGGAGTGCGATTCGTCTGTAAATTCAATCCAAGTGCACAATATAATTGCGCTATGGAACTCTGACTTGATTATAACATCTTAAAAGGCAATTAGAAATAAAAAGATCAGGAACACTAAGACAGAATGCATGCATGTTAATGAAAGGGAGGCAAAAGGGGATGGTGAGGTGAGCGGCGGAAATGGGGAGTAAGGAGATAGCTGAAATAACATGTAACAATTCACAGGTTGAGAATTGTTATTGTGACCAGAGATGTGGCATGTTTAAGAAACAACGCACTGCAGAAAGCCGTGGTGGAGGTGGCAGAGTTGAAAAAGCTTGACTTCTCTATAAATGGGCATGATTAAGAAAGAAAATATGAAAATATGCTCAGTGGAGTCTGAAAGGATACATTGTTAAAAGGACACTAAAGAGTTACTGTTACATGGGTGGGATGGTGAAATGGAGAAAATTGTTGATGATAGAAAAGATGTTGATGAGATGAGTAATGGAAGAGCATGATCAAATCTGACCTTGGTGACCTATAACAATGGGAAAAACATACAAAAAAGATTACTGTGATTGTAGCTCAAAGTGTTGATTCTGTGTCCAGAGAGTAAAAGACAATACTTGAATCAGGGGAGTTATTGTTTAATCCCAAGAAATTGTCTCTAAACCCCTTTCACCAAAGCCTTTCTTTCAGTCGGGCATGTCATTGTCATCTGAAATGTTTCATTTTACTGCTGCTCGTTGGGAAAAAGCACACAAGCATCTTGTTTTTCCTCTGTAGTCTGTCAGTGGGGAGCTCTGAACGGTCCCTTTAGAGGAGCTCCTAATGGTGGCGGCAGCAGGAGGACACAATACAGCGGGGAAATCTGTGATAGCGTCGTTATACTGGTGCAAACAGGAAGAGGATGAAGGCTTGTACATCCACTTGGGTCACCTCTTTGTAGCGCAATTTGTTTACTTTAGTTGCGGCTACGCCAAGAAATGAATCTTAGCAGTTCCTAACATGTCTTATAGCTCAGAGGTGAGACCATTGGCCTGAACCAGGGGTTGAGGGTTCAATTCTCACATTGCCTTGCTCTTTGGGTGGTATAGGATATGCAGAGCTGAAATGATCTGCATTAGTTGTAGTTTGACCTTTAAGATGTTTCCATCAATCTCATTTTGCTTTTTCTCTCTTTCTTTGCATTATTAGTTTAACACATAACTTTTAATATGAATTAATCACCGTATGTCTGTCCGCATTTAGATCCTGATTGTTCTTCCATTCACTGTGGTAAGATCATAACAGCCCTCCAATAAGGTTAGAATTCTTTTTTTTTCATTTAGTACTGTTGACCATGTAATTAAATAACTGGACAGGACGACTTAGTTTCCGTTCAACGTAAAATCACAATGACCCCTAACAATTTACTACAACTTTCACAAACTACAAGTATCTGGCCTCTTAGCCCCCACTCACATCCTGTATTGGTTAATTGCCTATGATGCGAGAACTGGACAAGCTGAAGTGGCAGGTCCTGATGGCATTAGTTCCGGACTGTTAAAGTCCTTCTCCTGTCAGCTGGGTGACATCCTCACATACATGTTTAATCTGAGCCCAACACTACAGAAGACGCCCACGCTGTGGAAAAGATCCCGTCTAGTCCCCGTTCCCAAGAGGCACCCCGCTGACTCCAGTGACAACAGGCCTATCACCCTCACTCCCCACTTCATGAAGACACTTGAGACACCGGTGCTCTCGAACAAGACCCCCGGGGGAGGCCATACGTGGACCCCCTGCTGTTTGCATACCAGCCTAACGGTGTGGATGGTGCCCTCCTCATCCACATGCTGTGGAGGACTCGCAGACATCTGGACACCTCTGATGCAACTGTGAAGATCATGTTTTTGGACTTCTCGAGTGCCTTTGATACCATCCAGCCAGCGCTGGTGGGAGAGAAGATGAGGATGATGCAGGCAGAGGCTGCACTGGTCTCTTGGATCTTGGGCTACTTAACCGGCAGACCACAGCATGTCTGCCTTCACCGTATACCTGAGCAGCACTGGTGCCACACAAGGAGATGTTTTGCCTGCACTTCTTCGTTAAAATTAAGTCAAATCAAGAGACCAGATGTTTTCTCCAGAAAAGTTGTGATGATTCTGCAGTTGTGGGTTTTATCAGAGGATACCTTAGCAACTGTACACAATCTGTTTTTTGTGTAATATATATATTTTCCTGCTGCCCAGCAGGCTACTTTTGATATTCATAAGCTTAGATGTTTGCACATTTTCCTGTACAGTATATAATTTCCAAGTTTTAATATAGCTTTGGTTTCGGTAATTGTGTTTTTTGTGTGTGTGTGTGCTTGTGGGCAGCTGTAACAAAGCAAGTTTGAAACGGATTCATAAAATTACATTCTATGTTGGTAGAGATGTGTGCGCATGTGTGTGTGGTGGATTCAAGTAATTGTAAGAGTTTTCTTTTGTTCTTATAAGAGTAATTATAAGAACAAAAGAAAACCTGCCATGGCCACATCATGCACGTCTGAATGTGGCTCAGGTCTAAGCAAAACACATGTAATAATAAATCAATTATATTACTGCAGTGCAGACAACACAGCAGGGAGGATTTTTCTTCTATTATACTGTTCGAAGAATCACAAAATTCATCCATCCTTTTACTGACATAAAATTGAGAAAGTTTTGTAACTTTTTTTTCCCCTCTATGTTGGAAGCCATGTTGTAACAGGCAGCTAAAATAAGAGGTTTCAAAAGCAACAGCTCTCCAAAAGATGTGGGTTTCAAAAACGTGTCTGTTCTCTGTGAGGACCAAGAGACCAGAACACAGAGGTGGTCACAGAAGGAGAGAAAAGTGGAGGAGATGCTCCAGAACAAACGGAGGGAAGAAAAAGTATGGGACACAAGACGAGAGAGACACCCTCCAGCTTCAGGTAATTGCCAAAAACTTTCTCTCTGCTCTTTGAGTTGGAAGAACATTTCAGATGTGAGGCTGGAAATATACTTTCTCTTTTCAGCAGCTCAGCACACAGAAGCAGATTTCAGAATGTAACCACAAAATTAACAATTTCATGTTTTTTTTAACTGATTGTAAAACAAGATGGTCAGAATATATATATTTACCTATATAGCATCCACAAAACACATATGGTTTTATACATTGTGTATTTTTTGTTTTTAATGATGAATTTTAAGACGTTTTCAGGCTCTGTAGCTCAGTGGTTAGAGCACTGGTCTTGTAAACCAGGGGTTGTGAGTTCAAGTCTCTCCAGGGCCTTGTTGCTTTTTTCAGGACAGCAGCATCTCGGTACAATGGTGACAACCCTGCAGGGTTTCTGGAAAACCAGCAAAATTGGCCGGGATTGTGCAGTGCTGCCAATGTGCCCTTGAGCAAGGTTGCAGGCCAGCTAACTCAGGCTTATACGTCTCCCTCAATGATTGCTGATGTCTTTTGTGCTGAACTCTCATGCATACTAATGCAAAAACAGTAATTTCTCTCTGGGACTAATACAGTAGGCTCCTCCACTAGTACTTCTTCTGTGTCCAGCTTTTACTGCCATATTTTACTGCCACCTCGCTAACGCGTGATGGTTGTCGACTGAAGACCCATTTTCCTGTGATTCGGCCTCGTTTGCCCAGACAGAAAGTTGAGCATATTCATTTCGCACGTGAAGTTACGAGCGTCAAGCTGTCCACTCACTGAAGCAGAGCCGTTTTCATTAGCGGTCCTTTACCAGATGGAGTGGCTCACACAACATAATCCCAGCATGGTTCAGCATGAAAGCCAGGAATAAGTAGAACTATCCGAGGAATTTGTGTTGACATAGTGATGAAAAACACCCTTATGATCTGGATTAAGTTGTTAATGGTTAGAATATATCCATGACTTAAGTGTAAAAATGCACTAAAGCAAATTTTCTACACCTATTATTCACTTGCAGCGTAGGCTGGGGACGCGTATTCGACACAGTCCATCAGTTCAGGTTGTAAGCAAAGCGGTGACTCGAGAACAGAGCATGTTAGAAGCATGCGTCATGTATGGTGGTGATGAAGAGAAGCATGTGCCGCGCAAGACAAAAGTGGGTCACGGAACATCTTGGGGGACTGCTGTGAAATTCTCAAAACTCATTTGCTGGGAATTGAATTTCTAATGACATCAAATGAAAATGGAGCCGTGAAAGTGTTCCTTTCCTGCGTGAGCCCCATTTTCTGCAATCCCACTGAGACACTAAGGCGACGCGGGAGGGCAGTAAAGGCAGGGCTTATGGAAATAAACGGCACCGTGTGAATAAAAAAAAAAAAAAAAAGGAAAAAAAAAGAAAAGAGAGAGGAAATCACATCCCATTTATGTCATACGGCTGCACGATGAGGTCCAGGGCCGTCAGATGCGCTGTTAGTTTACGGAACACGCGAAGGAAGTTACTTGGCTCTTTTTTAATACGGCAGCCTGGGGCGCGTTGTTACAGTAGCTTTAGCACAACTCATATGTGAAAGCTCAGAAAAATACCAGCAGATGCGGTGGGAAGAAGCTTTGCTGGGGCAGTAGAGAAAGTAATTAACTGTTATTGATTAAAGGATCAGCAATAACTTCTCCTTGGCCTGTTAATCCCAGCGAGAAAGTCACAATTTCTGTTGTCCATCCAATCTTCGCAGCAATGGAGTTATTTTGTTTGGTTGGAAGAATGGAGAACAATGCGTTCTTTTTGTCTATTGATTGCCGCGCTCGGCAGCGTGTTTTGTTGAACAACTGCTTCTTTCATTTAAAAACGATTCACTCTTTGATATAAAGATCAAATACTTAGGTGGTGTGATCCAAAAGAGAAAAAAAAGAGAAAAAAGAAATTCATTCAAAGGTTACAGGGGGGAAAACATTTTAGCTCCGCTCTCTGGGAAAAGGAAAAAATAAAAAAATCTCCTGGAAAAGAAAAATACAAAATAGAACCTTGACATGATCGCGAATGGGAAATTTCGGTTTCTCTTTTTCCTTCGGCCATGCTCATCCGCGCTCTATTGTTTTTCTTCATCATCTCCCAGCGCTCTGTCAGCACCCTCCTTATAACTTACATAAGCATGCGAAATGCTCTTGACTGCTGAAAAACAATAATTAAAAATAAAATAAGCAAGTGAGAGCACAGTGGATTATCTCTGACTCATTTTTTTTTTTTTCCTTTCTTTGATTATCTTTGAAGTGACAGTCATGCACAGTAATGCAGATTTATGGTAATGGACTGCTCCCCATCCTCTCCTGCCAAACTGAGGATGTTCGGGTTTAATGCTTGTGTGTGTGTGTGTGTGTGTGTGTGTGTGTGTGTGTGTGTGTGTGTGTGTCTGTGTGTGTATGTCTGTGTGTGGGGGCCAAGACTGCATCTAAAATCAGAAATAAAGATGGACCAGTCTGATCCGCTGCACTCCAGATTGTGTAAATGGCGTGCCGTGGATGCTGTCCATCAGCCCCATAGTGGAGGGGCTAATTAACAACAGAGGCCTGCTGGTTTGGTCTGTAACACCAACAGAAGGGTTGGTTCCAGTTGCCAGCTGATATTGTGGCGGGGGGGGGCTGTGTTAAGACCAGTGCGGAGTACAGAGCAGAGAGACTAGAAGGAAAGACGAGGAAAGGAATCGTTTAGTTCAACAAAGGACTTCAATTTTCCTGAAGGCTCAAAGTGGATGTGAAGTATTGCTTTATAGGACAAGTAACAATGGCACGACCTTGAGTAGGACCAAGGTCATATGGGCAGGACCCTGCTGCTGGTTAGGAAATGGAGAATGAGAGATGGTGGGGGTGGCAGCTACATAGATCATAGCAAGGGGATTCCAAGTTATAGAATTCTGGTCAAAGTAAAGTTTGCAGGGAGTCCAGTGTTCTCCTACAGCCCAATTAGGTGCAGACTCTAAATGACCCCTCGGCGGGAGTGAATGTCCCGCGTGTATTCCCACCTGCCGGGATAGACTCCAACACCCCCCGGCAGCCGCGAACAGGCACCACAGAAAATAAACACGTAGGTCATCTATCCTCATCAATCTACATCCTTTTCGATGTTTGGGATGTTCTCATTATGTCCGTTTTGATCACTGACATGCTTCTGTTGAAGCATTTCTTGATCTCCTGGTTTTTGATTGGCAGCACTTTAAGAGCTGCTCATGTTTTTTCATTTTAAGGCTTCTCTAATTAGTCCATAGAGAGGGAGAATGATTAATGGATTTCAAGAAAAAAGAAAAGAAACTGTATCCATATATCAGCTGTAAGCTGCCACCTGTTGTCAGCGGTGGCAATGAAAACGAATCATTAATTTTCTGTTGGCTTGTCTATTTAGCAACAAAACCTTCGCAGTCTGTTCAAAAAGAATGTCACGATCTGCTGCTAAGCCTCAAGAGTTGTGATTTTACAGCCATCTGTTTTTTCTCGGACCGTTAAAAAAAACAAAAAAAACCACCACCAAAGCAGGACAAGTCTGTCAAACAAAGTGTTGCACAATATAAAACATGGTGTGCCCCCACAACACAAACAAACACTCACACACAAGAACTGCTTGTTGAATTCTTTCAATGGAGCTTATGTAAGTTTGTGATCAAAACTGGTACTGCAATTCCAGTCAAAATACTTGTGGAGTGCCTCCTGACCTTGTTTTGATTCTGATTTAGTCACCTGATGAGGTCTTTTCAGTTTAGTAATGTCAGATATTTGTGATCTGAAACATCCCCAGCTGCAGCTCAGTGGCAACCTGGAAGCGCTACTGGCTTTGTGAGAGATAGGAGGAGTGCGAGGCAACAGACCAAAATACACTAAACATCAACATTATTTGATAGAAGTGTTAACACGATTAACACGAATCCTTAATGTCTGGGGACATCCAAGGTTGATTTTATGATTACCTAAATTACTTAAATACATTTCTTACATATACCCATTTAAGTTCCATTTGAAACAAAGGTTGCGCTTCTTGCCTTTGAGTTCAGCATTTCTGCTGAGTTTACACTTGATTAATATTTAAGACTCCTCACTGTTGCAGGTGTAGTCAGTTTTGTGTGCTGCTAATACATGGAGGAAATGAAGGAATAGTCGCTGACCCTGGCACAATTCTATTCTAATGTTGATTAATGTGCACCCTCCATGACACATAAATAATCCTTACTTCTTTCACTTCACTGACATGCCCTTATCTAAAGACGGCAAATATTATAATTCTTTTACTCGTGACTGTAATGTTAAAAACCCGATTGATGGCTATTGGTGGCTCACTACACTTTGTGCTAAGTTGTATTGTGTACACATACACAATAGAATGATTTTTTACAGACATACACATGTACATGCATTTTTGCAGCTATTACAGCTTCAACTCTTCTGAGAAGACTGTCCACAAGGTTGAGGAGAGTGTTTATAGGAATATTTGACCATTCTTCCAAAAGCGCATTGGTGAGGTCACACACTGATATTGGTCGAGAAGGCCTGGCTCTCAGTCTCCGCTCTAATTCATCCCAAAGGTGTTCTATCGGGTTCAGGTCAGGACTCTGTGCAGGCCAGTCAAGTTCATCCACACCAGACTGTCATCCATGTCTTTATGGGCCTTGCCTGGTCGCTGACCCATGCACAGTCATGTTGGAAGAGGAAGGGGCCCGCTCCAAACTGTTCCCACAAGGTTGGGAGCATGGAATTGTCCAAAATCTTTTGGTATCCTGAAGCATTCAAAGTTCCTTTCACTGGAACTAAGGGGCCAAGCCCAGCTCCTGAAAAACAACCCACACCATAATTCCTCCTCCACCAAATTTCACAGTTGGCACAATGCAGTCTGAAATGTACTGTTCTCCTGGCAACCTCCAAACCCAGACTCGTCCATCAGATTGCCAGATGGAAAAGCGTGATTCATCACTCCAGAGAACGTCTCCACTGCTCTAGAGGCCAGTGGCGGCGTACTTTACACCATTGCATCTGACGCTTTGCATTGCACTTGGTGATGTGTGGCTTGGCTGCAGCTGCTCGGCCATGGAAACCCATTCCATGAAGCTCTCTGCATACTGTACTTGGGCTAATCTGAAGGTCACATGAGGTTTGTAGCTCTGTAGCAATTGACTGTGCAGAAAGTCGGCGACCTCTTTGCACTATGCTCTTCAGCATCCGCTGACCCCTCTCCATCACTTTACGTGGCCTACCACTTCGTGGCTGAGTGGCTGTTGTTCCATTTTGTTATAATAGAGCTGACAGTTGACTGTGGAATATTTAGAAGTGAGGAAATTTCACAACTGGATTTGTTGCACAGGTGGCATCCTTTGACAGTTCCACGCTGGAATTCACTGAGCTCCTGAGAGTGGCCCATTCTTTCACAAATGTCTTGTTTCACAGTCTGCATGCCTGAGTGCTTGAATTTATACACCTGTGGCCAGGCCAAGTGATTAGGACACCTGATTCTGATCATTTGAATGGGTGAGCGAATACTGCACTAAGTATGGACTGGAGGTCCCTGGGTCCAGGTGGGAGACCCCCCCCGAAAGTGGTGGAGAACAAGTAGGCCAAGATCCTGTGGGACTTCCAGATCCAGACTGACAAGATGGTGGTGCCCAACCAGCCTCACATCATGGTGGTGGATAAACACCAGAAGACAGTGGTGGTGATAGATGTAGCAATCCCAAGTGATAGCAACATCAGCAAGAAGGAACACGAGAAGCTGGAGAAGTACCAAGGGCTGAAGGGGGAGATAGAGAGAATGTGGGGGGTTTAAGGCAACAGTGGTCCCAGTAGTGATAGGAACACTCGGGGCAGTAACACCCAAGCTGAGTAGCTGGCTCCAACAGATACCAGGAACCACATCAGAGATCTCTGTCCAGAAGAGCGCAGTCGTAGGAACAGCTAAGATCCTGCACAGGACCCTCAGACTCCCAGACCTCTGGTAGAGCACCCGAGTCTGGAGGAAGGAGGAAGAGATTATATATATATATCGTATTTTCACGACTATAGGGCACACCGTGTTATAGGGCGCAGCTTCAGTTACGGGTGTCTTTTTGGTATTTAACACATACAAAAGGCACAGCGGGTTATAGGGCGCGGGCACGGTAAAACGTACCGGTAAAACATCTGTGCGGGCTCAGGACTCGGAACATATCAGTGCAAACCAGACATTGTGAAAATTACAAGCAGCCAAAAGCATGTTTCACTTTACTGGTCTAGTCCTAGTTCAGACCTGGTTTAGTCCTGGTTTACACCTGACTTAGTCGTGGTTCAGAGCGCACGTGCACTTCCTCATTGTGTGCACTGATGGCTCATGCTCTTATGCGCCGTCCGCATGTTCACGCCACGCCCCTTGCTGTTCTCGCCACGCCCCTTGTCTTCTACTACGTTCGCATCTCACAACAACACAATAGGCGCACCGCACCATAGGGCGCGGCGTACATTTTGGAGAAAATTTAAGACTTTCAGGTGCGCCTTATGGTCGTGAAAATACGGTATATATACACACACAATCTGAGCAAATAACAGACATGTACGCCAGTTGTGATGTGTGTCCAGATGTTCATACTGAAAATTCAGGGGTCATCAGGTGACTGTTCTCACCTGGGATCCCTGTTTTGTTTGTGAAAATCTGGTAGGACAGGAAACCCGTCTGGATTGCAGGCCCCGCAGGATTGGATGGATGATCCCTTACACTCCAAAAAAACCCCAACAAAGACAAAAGTAACAGAGCTAGACTGAATATGTTCTTCATAAATTCTTAAATGATTGTTCTTGGTACTTGTCCCCTTAATCATGGTGCTTTTAGATATAATTTAGCATTTCTTTTTAAAGGGATGGGGGTGGCAAAAAATAACCTAACAGGAATATGAAATTTAGCGGAAAAATATGCAGTTACTGGTTCTGTAACACAACCCTGAACACACCATCTGGATGATGGCAACAACTCAGCAAGTTTCATTAACAGCCTGTTCTCCTTTTTTTGCCTGTTTGACTTGTCTGGAAACTACATCTGATATGTTGGCAGCAGCGCACGGCTCCCTCCCTACGTGCACTAAAGAGATAGCGAAAGCTTCTGATGATAGTAATAAAATAAGCCATTGCTTCTAAATTGATCCCTTTTCGCGTCACGTTGCTGTTTCAAAGGTTTCTCGTGTATCTTGTCAACCAGCGGTCCATGTTTATTTTCCAACTTTGGGCTTCTTATCTGGCAAACGGTGACAAGTCTGCCGATAGAGAAAGGGCGCAGCTCTCAGGTGGCCCGCTATCGATCACCTGAAGTCGGCACAGTGTTTTATCTTTGTCCGCTGAAGAAGTATTTATAACGACATCTAACAGAACCTGTAGGTCACAGGCATGCTGTTTCACTTTTTTTTTTTTTTTAACCGAAGTCAGAAAGGCTGCATCCATTTCTATCGTTTTCACACACAACGTGTTGCCTCTGAAAGTTACAAAAATGTATGTTTTTTTTAAAAAAAGTTTCAGGACATGTTTTTTAGTCTGTCAAATTGAGGGCAAGTTATTTGAAAGAAAAACAACCAAACTCTTGTGCAACTCAGCATGCTGAGATGGTGGGAGTTATGACAAAACAACAAGAACTTCTATTAGATCAAGGGAATGGTTAATAAGAACATAGTGTGTACACACAGTGGAGAACGCAGTTTTTGATTTACAAAAGCAGTATGGACATAAAGTGCTTGTTGGGGGATAATATGTCAATTAACTTTCCAATACCACTAAAATGGACTGAGAAAACAGGGATTTCTCATCCAGACAGATGACTATCAATCCCTGAGGGGAGTTCATTCATTGCAGGACCCAATCTGAGCATTGTGGGGGTTTGGTACCTTTCTCAGAAGGTCTCCTTTCTTCTGCTACCTGCACACCTTCAACCCTTTGTCCCCTTGAACCAGGAACCCTCTACCACCCCTACAGACGGAGCCCCCACAAACCAACCAGAGGCAGCCTTCCCGAGAAGGTTCATTCACTCAGAAAAAGAACTTTATTGGGGACTTCTTAAAAAAAGATATATGCGTTACGATGAATCCACTCTTACCCAGCATTTAATCCCATAAAACTGTAGTCATTCACAGCCTTAATAACAGTAAAATATAATAAATGCTGACACATTAACAGATCTTTTTCTTGTTCCATTAGGAATGTGAAATGCAAAATATATGGTAATGTGCTTCGCACACCTGACAGTGACTCTTTGCGGCACGTGGGCCTGCTGTTATTGCAAGTGGAGGCCCTCCATTTATCTGTCTATCTGCACGATCTGTAATATTGTATGCCGGTCGGTGTGTAATCATTTACACGGTCCCATGCAGATGTAGTCGTCGGTGAAGCTGCCTGGGGCACGGCTGTGTTTACCATCCCACTGATATCCATCTTTAATCAGTCAGGCCACAGATGGATTAGGATGCTCCGTGTAGCGCTGCGTCAGGCCCTCCTCTCGCTGGCAGACAGGTGATGTTAGGATGGGGGGTGGGTGGGGGTGGTGGTGGAGAGGAGATAAGGTCAGCAGTTAAATATTATCTCTACCCGTAGGAGGGGAGACTTTGGATTGGGCTGACGCTGGCTGGGAGGATCCTTCCGCTGCGCTTAAACGCTGACCGCTGCAGAACGAGCCAGGGGGGACAATAAATAACCGCGCCGGTGTTTCGCTGCCGAGGCATCGCTCTTCCTCAACAAAGAGGGACGTGGAGAGACGCGCCATGATGAAGCCCTCACCGGCGCGTCCCCCGAGTTAAATTATACCGGATGACTGTCTGTCACCGCGGCGCCCGACTCCCCGCTGTGGGAGAACTTTGATCTTCAACCGAATGGAAGCGACAATCTGAAGAGTTTTAACGAGAGGAAAACAAACGTTGAGCGCGGGGTTGGGGAACTTTGAATTCAAAGGAAATGGAATGAACGGGTGATCGGAGAAATCTATCAATTCCTTATTGAACAATGTGTGAATTAACATAAATAAGGAAAAAAAAAAAACGCTCGAGTAGCGTGACGCGTGGGAGAAGGGTTGTTTTTTTTTTTTTTTTTTTTAAGCGTCACAGTTCAGACCGGGGGTCATGTTTGTTTTTCAATCAGCACCGACATCTATTCCATCATCCCCAAAAGCCGCAATCACACTTCCTCCACAGAGCAAAGCTCATAGTCCATTTCCCAAGTTGGCATCCCATTCGTACATCCCTCTAATAAGCACAGGTCAAATAGCCCCCATAAATCATAAAGCGTGGCACTTTTCCTCCGGTTTTTCACTGCAGCTCTGCTGTAATGGAACAAGGAGCCAAGATAAATTGTTATTACTGTTATAGCAGGAACCACCGGTTAGATAGAAAAAAAAAAAAAAGGAAATCAATTGTATAATCACTGTTGGAGAAGAGAGAGAGGGGGGGGCATAGAAGTGTTCCTCCATTTCAGGTTATCCCTCTCATGGAGGTTTAGCAGCGCTCCCAGCCCTGGAAAAGGGGGCAAAATAGACCAAAACACCAAGAAAAATGGTTCTTGTTCAAAAGCCCTTATCAAGCTCAAGCACATAGTGGGGATAAAAACAGGAGCGGACATCCCCACGGTTTCTTTTTAAACTCTATTTGTTCCTTTTTTATTAGCAAAATCCATCCTCTCTCACCCCCCCCACCACCACCCCCCCCAACCACCCACCCAATTCCTCATACTGAGTGATAAAGACAAAGTCTTGTAGGAATGATGTTCAGGCTCAAAGTGTTCTAAGCAGCAATCGAGAAATACTTGGCGTTGCCATTTTTTTTTTTTTTTTTTTTGCGCTCCAGGTAAGAGGTGTCATCTTCTGCCGTAATCACTCACCTCAGGAGAACGTGGCGAGCGAGCTCATCATTACCGCTCTCTGCCGGCTTCCGAGAAAGGAGGCCACATCTTCTGCCGCTCAACTTTGGGCTGTTTTCCCTCTATTTTGCGACTCGCTGCCTCTCAAACAAGCCACCACTGGCTGCGAAGGCACGCTGACATCAAAGTGACTCACAACAGTTCATTTTCTGAAGTGGCGGTGAAATATTCCCCGCCGTCTGGCTGCCTTTAATCAGAGCAGCCGCAGCATTTTCCTGCAAAAAAAAGAAGAAAAATGTGAAAAAAAGGGAAAAAAAGAGATAGAGGCCCTTGTTTCCATAAAAAACAAAATTGTCACGCTGTAGGTGTGCCGTTATTGTCTTCTTGATCCAATCACCTTTAAGTGAAACATTACAGTCTATGGTTATATTGTTAGAACTATATATATATATAAATATATATATATATATATATATATTTATATATTTTTTTAACTCTTAAACAAAGACTCGGGGTAAAGATCGACCACTTACCTTAGAAAATGCTCAATTTTACTTCACACAGACAGACCTGGATGGTGAAATACCTCTTCAAATATTTTAAGGCTGTGTCAGGATGTGCTGACTTCTTGTAGGGAGTGACAGCCTTGAAATGAGGCCGTTAAAAAAAAAAAAAAAAAGGATTTATTACCATTCCAGTCCTCCCCTGAATTTGCTATGAACTCGCCCCTGTGTTTTATCCATTATCGGGCCATAATGTAAATGTGTCCGATGCATTATGGCTGCATATCGATGTTCCTATAAGCATCAACTCCTGGCAGCGTTGAGTCAATGAGAGCGCTCCGAGAGGCAGAAGGGAGCAAACGCTTTATTTAACATCAGCGCCGCCGGTATTAGGCCCAGAATTGATCATAGCCGGCTGCTTCACCGAGTCATCTGCATTGATTCGATTGTTATACTCTGTGCTGAAGATATCAGCATCTGCAGACGCACGTATATCTCCATCGGGGCGTTTGTGCCTGGTTTGGTGGGCGGGCGGCGATGGGGTGGGTGGGGAGGAGAGTGACCTGAAAGCAGGCCGGCGTTTTGATGACTTCAGTCGAAATCTCGATAGCTCATCTTTTAACATTCACAACGGCGGCCTGTCCCATCCCCCTTGAGGCGCGGCGACACATTCGCCGTTATGTTTGTCATTAGTGCTCTGCCGACCTTCAGGAGGGCTCTTTCTTTAAAACCAGAGTCCTGGTTGAATGTTAAGTGTGGCAGTAAATTGACTGTGAAGAACACTCGCCCACTGAAAAACACGGCAACCTCACGGAGACTATTTATCATATTGAGAATCAGCACCTTGTTCCTGCCTGCCTTTTTTATAATAAATAATACAGCTAATCTATGTTGAGGTACTCCCACTGGCCCTGACTCATTTTATTTACAATAAATGAATTACAGCGTAAGCACACGGCCTGCACGCAACTGATTCGGCTTCTAATTGGCCTTTAAAGAAGCTCAGCGTGTTAATAACAACCCGCCGCTCGCTTTTGGTGGTGAACCTTGGTCGGAAGTGATTAAACTGGTTATTAAACAGGTAAGATGCACGAACATGGTGGTGATTAATTCACCGGGGAGCAGGCCCTCCAGCGAGGCAGCGGAGGAACGTCTCATCCCTCCGCATACCGAGCAGACCCGGGCAAAAAATTAGTGACAGGCGCGCTCGCAGATTTGGTGGGGCTGCTGCTAAGAAATGAATTCAGCTCGGTCAATTATCCAGCGTGGTGAGGCTGTAATTACAGAGAGGCGATCAAGGGAGGAATTAAAGAAAACAAACACACACGCGTGCGCACACACACACACACACACACACATACACACACACACACACACACACACACACAAAAGTGACCCAAGCTGTCGGAGTCTCTCGGAGGATTGTTCGAACTGTCACAAACGCTGATCTGGGATCTGAGAGCGGATCCGGGCCCGGCCTCGCCTCCGACGGACGCGTTCCTTTTGTCAGACTCATCAAATGCAGATTCGTGTTTCGGGGCACTGAAAGAGAGCGCCCGTTGCTACGGCGGAACACGGGGGTTTTGGAGTTCTGGGAGAGTTTTACAGGAAAAGCTCATTTTGTTTTTTTTAGTAGTCGCGAAGCAGATTATAGGAAGTGACCTGTTTAAAGGGCTTTACTCAAGATAAACAGGATCTGGAACAAAACTTTGGGCATTTAATATCAAAATAAGTGGGAATAAATCATTCAAATTGTTACTATTGTGTGTATGTGTGTTTGTGTGTGGTTTTATATATGTAACAGTTTTACTTCCAGTTGTCCAGGCTCATTCTTACTGCACTTTTATGTATGCTGATTTCTCATTTCACCTTTCCGATGTGGGATGATGGAACTATTCTTAACCATGTCAATTGAATAATTATGTAACTTCTTGCTTTTCGCAGTATTTCTCTGACTCATAGGCTGGCTACTCCAGACATGTTTATCACGTCACTAAAGGAGACGATGGCAGCACCAGAGTGATAACAGCGGAGCGGTTGTGTTGGGAAACGGTGCACTTCCTCCCGGAAAAGTGAAACCTTGTCTGCAGCACTTGGCGAATTCCTCAGAAAGGTCTTCAGGGCTGTCATCGCCGCGTCTGCGCGCTCTCATCATCGCGCTCGGAGAGGGGAGTTTGAAGAAAAAGAAGGTGGGGGGGGGCAAAAAAAAAAAAAAGCAGCACCCTGTCAGGAAGGAGACAGATTCGAGATAGCTGCTTCATCAGGAGACGCTCAGGTGTGCGCTGATGGAGGTATCAATCGTGGGAGAAGCGTGCCGCACGCCGCGTTCCTCCAGCAGCTCCAGCGGCTCAGTGCCCAGCACATTTACTCCATTTCTTTATTGTTTGTTCCCTGTTTTTTTTTTTTTTCCCTCCCCCTCCTGGTAGAAGAGGAAAGGCTCTGAATTCTAAATGCATCAAATCTCTCCTCCCCCCGTTATCACACCCACCCCTTCTCCCCCCTTCCCCGCTTTCAGCATAGTTTTGCTTTCTCATTTGTCGCAGCGGGCCACATAATGGCATACTGGAAAGGCAGAATTGTATTAAAGTTTCTAATGCAAGTCCAACAAAGTGTAACAGAATGGATGTCTTGTTTAGCGCTAACAGAGTTAGTGTCTGTTCCTGTGCAGCTCAGTTTTGTAAGATTAATGTTGGGGGCCGTGCCCTCCTTAAGACTCATTCAGCACCGTGGGCTCATCTCCCTACAAGCAAATATAACACCATGAATCACTTTCCTGTCATGCCTCGTGGCTGCGCAGACGTCTCCGCATCACTTCGCACTTGGTGATTTCTTATTTTGCAAAAGGGGGCTGAGAATGTGCGCTTTTGGGGGAGTATTAATATTTAATGCTTATTCGGGCAAAGAAGATTCCGCGCATCTGGGGGGGGGGGGTTTCCACTAAAGTGGTCGTTGCGCAATGTTCCAAATGCACAATTTCCTAGAACAATTGTTTTAAGGAAAGGAATTACACATCCTGACGTTTTACTTATCCGGTGTAGGCTATTGGGCTGGGACTCATGTCTAAATGTATGCAGCCAAAGGTGTTTCCGTTGATCCGCAGGCCGCGTTTCACATGTGACGGATTGATTTACGGCAGCGGAGTAACAGCCGGGTTAGAGAAATGGAACAGTGACTCAAATGAAATGTAGGAAAAGCAGGGAAAGGAAAACAACGGGGGCCAAAAGAGATGCATCAAAGAGGAATAAGAGCCCGTGAAGGGAGTCCTCGCTGAGGGCAAACGTGTTATTCCTTATGAGGGAACAAATGAAGTTCGGTCAGGTGCTGCCCAAGGCCTTGCAACACCAAAGAGATAAGCAGGACATGTTAATGCAAGTCTGGACCGATCGATAACCGCTCACCGCCATGTGGGGAACTGTAACTTTGCAGGTTCCCTTCGGACGAACTGGGTTTGAGGTACTTCCTGTTTTGCAACGGAGATGTGCTCGATGACTTTCGTCTGCACCCCAGGGTGCAAGTCTCCTCACGTAAGCCGCTAATCTCAGAATGCGAATGACACGTTGAGTCTTATCGGGAAGAAAACGGTTGGAATAGTTTGGCTTCTCTTTGGCTATTCTTTCATCAAGTTAATTCACTAAATGAACTTTTTTAGCCAATTTAGAGACAAGTAGTCCAAGACTACATGAGTCATCTGACTCCCCTAAACAAGACAGCAGTGGTGGTCTGTGCATTTGGTACCAGAGCCTTTGGTGGAGACTGAGTCAACTTCATCCACCTCTTAACACCGCCGTCATACTGCAATTAAAAAAATCACGATCAATACTTGACAAAAATGTAATATAACAAAGCATTACAGAGGGAAGGACATTTTGCGTATTGAGGGTGAATACCAATTTACCGTATTTTCCACACTATAAGGCGCACTTAAAACGCTGAGTGCACCTTGTTTGTGGACTTCCAAAATCCAAAAAAGTGTGTGGAGTTCCAAAATTTGCTGTGTGCCTTTGCTAAGTGCATAATGGTAAAAGCTCCTCCCAGTTGATTGGTGTAACACCGATACCAGGTATGCTAAGTATACAGCAGAGGTGTGGTTATGAATATTTTGTTTAATTAAATTGATCAAACTCACTGTATTGCTTCCGTTGTTTTGTTTTTTTTTTACTGTATGTTTTAACATGCGTCTTATAATATGTTGGTTAATTACAGAAATAGACCACATAATGGACACTGCACCCTATTAAACGGTATGGAAAATATGGTATATAGACCCCAAAATAAAGTGAGTTTTCTGACTGTTTTGGTTCGCTTAATGCACCTTATAATCCGATGCGGCTTATGTATGGAAAAAAACCCATTCAGACCCGTTTTTTGGCAGTGTGCCTTATGGTCCGGAAAATACGGTAATTAAAGCAAGAAACCCAGTTAAGAGAAGTCCAAATTTACAATAGTCCCATGGATAAAAAATCTCCAGCATGTATCCTTTTCTCACAATCCATCATCTATGGATATTTTTCCATAGTTTCTTAAACTTTTCTTTTAATTCCAGTTCTGCGAGTGCTCTTTGGTTTTTGTATTTATTTTCTTTTCCATGTTAGACTGTGTCTCAATCTCTACCAAGATTCCAATGTTAGGACTTCAGGAAGACCTATTATCTTTATTACTTTGCCCGTCCCACTTAACATCAAACCCTGATTGGTCAATTTGATCGTCACTCCCGAACCCAGAATATACACTTTAGCAATGATCCAGCTAACCAGGCCTTGACTTTCATGTCTTTTCTGAAGGCGTAGAGGACCCTGGAGGTCCCCTCTCCAAAGCAGCCTTGGCAACAATCTACGTAAATAAAAGCAGAACGCCCCCATTAAAGACCGGATTTTACCAACAGAGGTTAATCCACTCCAGTAACAGCCCAACGTTTAATCAGACTCAACTTTATCTGGTCATTGTTTTGCTTTTGTGCTTGGGGATTTGCTGTTCCAGAGGCCTTGTTAAAAACAACGGAGCTTTAGCATTCGTGGAGCACAAAGCTATAGTTGCAGTTCCAGAACTATAACTGGTAAACACAGCGTGTTTAAAATGATCGTTACGGTCTTAATTGGAATCCCATACACGACTTTAGTGTCCCACTCGCGCTCCAAACATTCTAGTTGAGGGAGCAAACGGAAGCACAAAGCGATCCCTCTCTGATATCTAACTGGGTGTTTGTAGCGGTGGCGGATGGATGGAGTTATATATGGAATCGGCTCTGTTGTCTGATCTCGTTCTGTTTGATCAGAAGTCAGCGGCACAAATTTGTCTATAACTGATCATATAAATCAGGCTCCCGATGGCGTTGATATGCTGTCAAACGATCTCCCGCTCGGCAGAGAATTGCGTTTGTTGATGCAGTGGCGGCTCCGAGATCAAACCAAAGGAGTGAACTGAAGTGTTGACTGAAATGCCACCAAATTGCGACCCGAATCAGCGCTGCAAACTTTCGCTGAAAGCCAGAGATGACTGTGTGATGTATTTCGGCGCAGTCCTGTGATTGAATCAGGGCTCTCGGCCAGTTTGCAGCGATGATATTTTTCACCATCGCCATCGCCCGGCAGAGGGGAAGAAAAGGAGCGAGCCAGAGATGTGATGGAGGTATAATGGAGTTCTTCACAGGTCAGCGCAGAACTATTGACCTCTCTGCAGGTTCTCTCTGTCCCCCACTCATCCGCCACAACATCCACACTCATCAGCAGTCCATCAGGGCCCGGGCTTCCTGCAAGCTGTATCGCGTTGTCCGGCCCGCCGTCCTGTTTCACCGATTCCGTTCCTCTTTCTGTTAATGGGAAGACATCAATCAGTGTCGCCAAATGTCATCAACTCAAACGACATGGTGACATATTAAATTACTGGCTAGCTTCAAAGCAAGCTTCTCTAACAATTTTCTTCTTATCAGCAGTTTCCCTCCTTATCGTGCCCTCTTTATTATTCCGTAGTTCATTTGCATTTTACAATATTGAAATTGAAAGAAACCCTGAATTAAAAGTTATCTGAAACAGCCCATATAAACTAAATTGTTTTTCCCCTTCCTGCTGATTTTTATCCACTAAAGATGGAAACGCTTTCTTTCCCCCCAGTGAGACATATTCTGCTTAATTTTAATGCTATCAGGAGGTTGCCATTTTCCAAACTCACCACTTTTCAATCTCAATCCACCGCTGAAAGGATGATAATGCCTTTAAATTGGAATGCCAATGTTGGTTAAGATTGGCAGCATCTCCTCAGGTGCAGTGATGATAATGCACATGCACAGAGACACATATGACAACATGGAACCTAACCTGGAACAAAGAGTTTTGGTGAATCTGTGTCTGGATATCATACCCTACTGGTTAAAAATGCCACATTAATTGCGGCGATAATAGTCATGGAAGTGTATCATTATTAAACTAGATAGATGAAAATGTGAAACAATTTGTTTGTACCATACAGAATATCTACATAGATATAATTTGAATGTAGGGGTACAAGATCACATCTCTTTTTCCATATTACCCTGAATTCCCTTTGGCACACAAGCAGCAGTTTGTTACCAGAGTGACTTTTTAGATGTGTTTAGAAGATGTCTTGCCAAGGATCTTCAAATCACCACCAATCTGGGTCACACCAAAAGACAGTGAGGTTTTCCCAATCAACTCATTTTTCCATCGCACAACTATGTCAGTATTTACACATTTTTGGTCCTTTCCGGTAATTCCTTTCAAACCCAGGTGAAGACGACATTATCAAGGACAATACATTCTCCCTGAAATATTTGATGGTTAACTCAGGGTTGGAGCAAATGTGTCTCAGTCTCACCTCTCATCACAGCGTATTCCTCCCTGATATTAAAGTTTCGATTGGTCCGTGGGGAACACAGAATCTGGCAGGCAGTGTGAAATGAACAGTTATTAAAATGTGTCAAAATGGGACTGCCGCAGTTATACAAAATGAAATCAGGGTATTCAAAATGATTTCCCACCCAGTCTGGTGAGAGCAGGAAGTAAAAACCAGCCGATGGATGGGAGTTGTGGGAATCTCGTTAATGCGCTGTTGTTTGCTGATTATTTAACACACAGAATTGAACTTTTGTCGTGTTTTAAAGTGTGTTGTGTGATGCAGTTAGAGTCTATGGAGGGCTACTGCTCCATCACCGGTCTCACCCATCCGTCAGGTCTCAACCCAGCACAAAAAGCCTCCATTACTCATGGGTGTAACAAAAGTAAGGGTCCCGCTCATCCCGAGCACGCTCTTGATCCCAGCAGAAAGCCTGACCGCTCCGCTTTGGCCTTTTCTTCCTACAATCAGCCACGCCGCAAAAACACATTTGCTGTTCCGACCGTCTCGAGACCGAACAGCAGACGCTCAAAGCTGGGCGCGGCCTTTCTCTTAGTAGTCCTTTAGAAAAAGGACGCTTTGAAGACTGACTGCTGAGAGTATGAGAGACCGTCCTCTATAGCATTTTGTAGATGCTACATTACACAAACAGCCACTGAGCTAAAGCACTCAGAAGGAGCCATTTTTATTCAATTGTGCCTGCTTCACCGAGGAAGACTTGATGTCTCTGCCTTCAAAAGCTTTTGTGAACTATTTCATTTTCAGCTGAGACTTTTTTTTTCATAAGAGAGGGATGCTGTGGAATTAACGTAAATCCCTGCAGTGAGTTGCGATGCCTTTGGACTATGTTTTTTTTTGTATACCCCCCTTATGAAACAAGGACTTTGTGCTTCCAATTACCGCCTGCATTGCTGGTTTTAGAATAGAATGAAAAATGCTCATGACAGAGCGAACCAATCAACACGGTGGCAGCAGAGCCTGGGCAGCATTAATGAATCCTCAACTTGAGACGCTGAGCAATGCGTGTGATGTTACTATGGCATTTGTTCTTCGCTCGCGCGGACGCTTCCAATTATCAGCTGATCTGAGAGTTTCCAGGGGATCGCGACAATTGTCACTTGTAATTTTGCTCTTGGCGATGATAAGTAATGTAACTTAGCAACAAAATAGATGGCTTTCCATGACTGTTCAGCACGGGGCACTTTTGTTTTCTCCCTCTAATTATATGTGACAAGCCTGTCAGCGTTTAGCATCTACATTTTTTTGCCACTTTTGCTTCTTTCTAAATGAAAAGTGACAAATTTGCAGATCCTTTGTTGAGCAACTTAAGGAAAAAAAAAAGAAATGGGTCTATAAATGAATAAGTTTCAACATTTTTTAGTCACTTTTCCTCTATAGATTTTGTTCTCCAGGTTTCCTTTTTATGATATTATTCAGAAATGTGATTCAGATGCCCCATTACTCCCATCCACACCCTCAGCATCCACTGTTATCTGATATGCCAGGACATCTAAACCGTTCCTCATGATGAATCCTTGCCTTTGTGTTTTCTCATCGGTGTCAAACAAAAACGCCCAAAATGTAAAAATAAAGCAGATCTCATGAAGAAATCAGTGAATTGTGTCAATCTGCTGGTGCAGCAGTGGTGACTCCCCTCTGAATCATTCCTCGCAGCGGCTCTGGGAAGTGAGTCAACCTTGGCACAGCACCTGAACAGCTGCACATCCTCAGCTGGCAGCCGATGGAGGAACTCTCGGCCTCTTTAAGCATATGCTTTCATATATTTAATGATCCTTTTTTTTTTAAGATGTTAAAGCAGCAGTTTACTCCTTGTTGCTCACCTCTGTTTTGAATTATGCTGTTATTTCAAAAGAGGCAACAGATGAACTCTAGCGTCGTTCTTTGCTTATTAATGCGGTCTTGTGTTTACATTTCAGCTTCCCTGCTGCTCCGATTCCCCCTGCCTGTCACAAACTGACCACTAGGGGGCAATATCTCACCTGCAGCCGTTCCGTACTGGTCTTACTGGTAGATTCCAGTTCATTACAGTGTCAACGAGCTTCATATAGTCGCCCCGTTTGTTTATGAATGTTCACATGCACTGCATTTAGGTACGAGCCAGGAAATCTGCAGAGGAAAGCGAGATGAGGCGCCAAACGCAGATGATTAGAAGTCAGCAATATTTATATTTACTGCTCCATAAGCAAATCATGTACTCAAGTGTCACTACTCACAATGTGATTTCACACTGGCATTTCATTTCTGCTAAAAGCCCAACATTTCTTTCTGAACTAAATCTCATCAAATGCTCCTCATAAATCTGCCCGAGCGTTGAACTGGGCTTATTTAAGTCTGTGCATTTAAAACAGCCTGACGCACACCAGCTGAATCACTTCTGCACTGCCTCTTTCTTTCAGCCAGGCACCAACCCCCCCCCCCCCAACTATACATTCAGCACTTACTGGTCTATTTAGACACTTTGAAGCAATTGCGCTTTTCTAGGAATAGTGACGAGCTTCCCAGAAGATATAGGAGTCTCACGCGAATCAGGGCTTTCAAGTGTGTCACTTTGACTGCCACCCAACTGTGTATGGTGTCACCCAAGTGCCTGTGTGCTTATTCAACTGCGTGAAAGATTGTGTACCATGCCGAGGTATACTCTATGCAGATGACATGTTTCTGGCAGAGTTAAGAATATACATTCCTCTTTAGGCTCGAATTTGTTCGATAGACCTTCCAGGCTTGTTTATGTGGGGATAGTAAATCTGACAGCGAGTGCGGGGGTCACGGTCGATTTGGCCCATTGTCGTCTGCGGGAGGCTTGCGTTTGATTTCATACCAGTGTAATTCTTTTAATTGTTTGCTGGGGTTTATGGTCTTGTTATAATGCCCAACATTTGTCATGGAGCTGGTGGGGAGGTGTGGCGGTTTTCTTCAGCCTTTCTGTGTGGAGGTTGTTGGTCCCACTCTAAACTACCCCTCGGTGTGAGTATGTTCTCTGTTTAATGACCTGGTGACCAGTCCAGCGTGGTACCTGCTTCTCACCCACTGGCTAGGAGAAGATGGATGGGATGCACTTCAAATACAGTGAAAGCACAACTATTTTACATTCTGCTGATTAATAGCAGCAAGAATAACAACAGCTTCTTGAATTTCAATTTTTGTGCACCGTAATTTTAAATAAACCTCTAATGCTCCATGATAGATACAAGGAAATTAAACACTTTTGGAAAATATTCGAGAGATGATTCAATTTCCTATTAGTGGGGGCAGCTCGGACCTATTTTTCTGACCTTACATTTCAAGAAAGTGACTGGGTAGCAGCAAAGACTCACAGGTTGATTAAAATAAGGGAGAGATGGTGTCATTTTAGGAGGAGCAGATTTGAAAAACAAATGATAAAAGTTATTCTGTGTCACTTCACGGTTTAACCTCTTAAATGACTCTGGAATATATTAACATGTAAAGCACACAGATAATGAAAATGCGAGACACACGCACACACACACACATACACACACCTACACAGAAAGACACATCTTTGTACTTCTGCCTTTGTGAACACTTTCATAGAGATACTTTCCCCATCACTTTACCCTAACGTCCCACCTAACCCCCAAACCCTGACCCTAGACCTAATTCTAACCTCAACCTTAAAACCATACATGTCTTCATGTCCCAAAAATGTCCTCACTTTCATAGTAGAATAAATATTTTGGTACTCAGTTTGTAACAAGTACAAGAACACACACTCACATATAGACCCCCCCCTGACACACACACACAAGCACACACAAAGATGTAACACAAGTTGTGATAAAAAAAAATGAACACATTTAAGCTGTGGAGACAATGGAGACAAAACAATTAACTGACTTATTCATTAATAATTAATTAGTTCATTAATTCTTACTTATTATGTTTGTGGATGAAGGCTGTGCAATTAGGCATCTTCTATCTGCAATAAATCCATCAATTTATGGAAAATTATGGGAAGTATAGTGAGATAACTTGAATAAGATACACATTAACATATAACAATTCAGGATGGGATTCAAACTCCACTCCATAAAAATGACAGGAGCCTTAATCGAGCACTTGAGACCTCTCCTGCACACTACCTGTTTTCTGTATTGATTTTCTTTCTCAAATTCCGATTTTGTTTTACTCCTGGAGGAGTAACCTTGTTACTATAGGGCTGCCAGTTCAATTCCCCTCCCTCCCACAGGGCTGAAGCATCGAAACAAACAACCATTCGCACTCACATTCACACCCAGGGTCAGTTTGGGGTCACCGATTGGCCTACATGCACGGGTTCGCACTGTCAGAGGAAGCTGAAAGACCCAAACAGAGCCCATGCAGGCAGGAAAGCCCCCTGGCTCCAGGGTGGGAGTCGAACCGGCTGAAAACATTTGGCAATGAAAAAACTCATTTGAGTTGATGTTTTTTAGGCGGCTTTAAGTTTTACCCAAAACAACTGTACCAACCTGTCAGCTCACATCCAGTAAGTGCCAATCAACAGAGCGCGACACGATAACTTTCAAAAAATTTTGGTCTGAGATTGAAAATATCGGAGCTCGGGTCAGAGGCTCAAGGAGCCTTCGATTTTATCTGCATGGGAGTGTGAGATTGAGAGCAAACCTCGATCAATAGATGTGAGATGGGATGAAGGAAGTTTAAAGTGGTTCCATCCAAGCAGCGGAAGAATCTCTACTGGTTCCCGGTGCAAAGAAGAGGAGCTTGCCTCTCACACTCTTCACCTTCCCCTCTAAGACTTAATGTAACAAACAATGGGCAAAGTGGAGGGAGAGAGAAAAAGAGAGAGAACTGCATAAAGAGGCCATTTCTTTTCTTTGGAACAAAGCACTGAGGGATTAGAATAAGACATAAATCACATTTAAAATATTTTTCAGCCTCAATCTTCTTTACCGGAATGATTAACCATCAGGAAAAAATCCTTTTCTAACCAACGCAGTTGGAAATACTTTATCTCCACCAACTTATCTCAACGCACTCTTCTTTTTTTTTCATTTTACTGTCTTCTACACATTTTCAGATTTGTAGCGACGTGGTGGCTGATCTAAAGCTGTTGTTGTGTTCTGCTGTGGGAATTTCAAGTTTCAACGTCTGTTGTTTCTGTTTCTTGGATGTTTCCAACATGTGCTGCACCAAAGGGAATGGTAATCAAATAATCAAATCAAATTTTATTTATATGGCACTTTCCATACAGGCAGTGACACAAATTGCCTCGAAAAGGTTGAAAACAACAACGAAAGAGATAAAACAGGAGAATCAATTCCCCTGCCCCACATACAAATATAAAAAAGTATACAAATACACACACTCGCACAAACACCCACACATAGACGCACACGTACACACAAATCCAGGCACACACTATCACTCATGAGACAAGACCTAAAGCAGGGGAAAAGTTACCTATTTTTTGGGGAGGATAACCACACAGAGAGAGGTTGCAGTCCACAACCATAGGGAGCACCACCACAGAGATCTACCCTGACCGGGGCAGGCACAGGGTCCACAAGCCACCCAGGCTGAAGCCATCCATGAGCCGTCACCCCCATTGACAGGCCAGAGTCCACTCCCCCAAAAGAAGGTGGACACTAAAAGAGTAGCGTAGGATCCAGCAGTGCTAAAAAACAGAGGCAGGTTGCAAAGTTACGGTCTGTAAAAGGAGTGGAGGACTTGATAAAAACATAAAAGATCAAGGGTAAGAACTTTAAGGAAAAATAAAATAAAGAGTCAATTAAAGGCCTGATTGAATCAGGGAATCTTAAGCTGCTTCTTAAGCCGCTTTTTGAAAATATCAACAGCCTCTGTTGCGGTGTTAAATTCAAAGCTAAAGGTCCTAATGATGTCACTCTCACTTTGAGTGTGTGTGTGTGTGCGTGCGCACGCGTGTGTGTTTTAAAGAAACTCCTCATGTGTGACAAAGCCTCCCAGTTGCTGTGTGACTTTGGCTGATCCTTCCACTGAACCTCCAACTTACCAAACCTGCTGCAGCTTTTTCCATGCCTTGTGAGCGTTCCGCAGACTCCGCCCGTTTGATGGCAGTCTGGGGTTTTTTTTCGCGGTGCCTGTGCTGAGGTTGTTTCAGAGAAGAGAACAGATCAACCCGCACTTCAAATATTTCCCTTCAAATCTGCAAGACCGCGGTCTTTCCAGATGACTTTCCTCAGGTATATTAGGTGTAAAGGTGCAGGAGAGGATGATACGCCAAGGACACACTCTTGTCGATTTTTTTTCCAGATGAAAAGTTGGAGAAAAAGAATTGACAAGCGTGTGCCCAGCATATCCTCCTCGTTGATTCCATTTACAGTGCGCAAGCTTTTCTGTATACCATCTTCTTTGTGTAAAGCTATTATATAGTTGCTGCTGACCCTGCATGTGTGTGTATTTATTCTCAGTTTCCCTCCTCCATTTCAGCCTTCAACATATTTTTTATTGTGTCATGCTGTGGCCTTAGATATGGAAGTCCCTCATGAGTACCCTTTCCTTAGCACTATGTTGAAATGCCTTTGGCAGTCTTCACGGGTTTGATACCGCAAGCTTTGCAGACGTTGATTTGGTGATATTCTTCTCCGGGTTGTTGGGTAAGGACCCTCAGTGGGCAGCCATTTACAGGTTTCCCCAATGATGTTCGATGGGGTTAAAGTTGGGGCTCTGGTCAGACCGCTCGAGGGCACTACCGGCGGTGTCTTGGCTTTGTGCTTTGGGTCATTATATCTCTGAGTTTTTCTCCATTCAGTTTCACCCCACAGCATGATGCTGCCATCACCTTCGGGATGGTATTGGGCAGGTGAGGAGTGCCTGGTTTCCTCTGAAGATGGAGGTTAGACTTATAGAAGAAAGGTTTAATGAATCTTAGTTGTCAAAGAACTCCGGGTGGACCTTTAGGTCTCCATAACCGAGGCTCCGTTTACACAACAGCATTTCCTGAATCCCCCACTTTTTGCGTTTGTTGTGCAGTATATATGCAATTGTTGTGCAGTATATATGCAATATATTGAAAACAAAAAATGATGTAGTACGCATGCCGGGCCAGTAGGTGATGGAGACAGCCGTGTGCGCGCATATTTATGCCCTCATAATTTAAGGAAGTATGCGATTACAACAGTAGGAGAAAAAAATGTTGCAATGGGCGAATGAAGATGAGATGGAGGAGTTGCTTTTGAGAGCAAACCCGGAGTACAAAACAAACAACAAAAGGTGCGGGGAACGTGGATCGTGAGTCGTGCCAGTCAAAATATGCTGAAATCTGAAGCGGGCGTGGAACCTAATCCCAAAATTGGGCCGCAGGATGGAAAAGATTTCCAGCATGGCACAGCACAACAGCAGCAGCAACAACAACAATCACAGCAACAACAACAACAACAATAAGTCACCTGGAGCTGTACTGCGCATGCTGCGACTCACTGAAAAATGCATCGTTTCGGGTTTCCAAAGCGCTCCACGTTGGAGCCTGTTTCGGTATCACTCAGGGGTTCTCGTGTAAACAGAATGGAATGAAACTCTTGTGTTTTCACCTGAATGACAACGCTCCTGAATCGCCAGTCTGCCCCTAAAACCCAGATTGGTGGAGGGCTGCAGTGAGGGGTGACCCTCTGGACCCTTCTCCCATTTGCACACAAGATCCCTGGGACTCAGCCAGTGGCCATGGGTCCTTAATGATGCCTCCTTCCGAGAAAGTTTTCCCCAGAGGGGCCGGATTTGGATGACGGCCAGCTCTAAGAAGACCCCTGCTTGTAACTTCTTCCATCTCAGTGTGATGAAGGCCACGGTGCTCTTGGGAGCCTTTAGTGCCACAAAAGTTTTCTTTGAGGCCTTCCCCAGATCTGTCCCTCGATACATTCCTGTCCCTGAGTTTGTTGGACCTCATGGTCTGGTTTTCGCTCTTCTTCATATCATTAGCTGTAAGACCTTAATTAGACACAGTCCACTCTTCAAACCACAACAGATAAATGCCAGTCAAGGTGTAGAAACAGCGACCATCCAGGAAAATGGAAGAAGGTACATGATCTGAATACCTGTGTCAATGCTGAGGTAATGTCCTTTTTAATAAAAAAAGCAAACAGTTCCAAAATTCTATTTTGATGTTGGAATTCTGGAAGATTACATGTGAAAATGCCTAAACACACCCATCAATCCACCTGCCCATCATCTACCCATCCACCTATCATCCATCCATCCATCCATCTATCTATCTATCTATCTATCTATCTATCTATCTATCTATCTATCTATCTATCTATCTATCTATCTATCTATCTATCTATCTATCTATCCAACGATCCATCCATCCATCAATCCACCTATTCATCCATCCATCCATCCATCTTTTACTTCTAGCATCTGTCGTTATTGTCTTGCTGCGTATTTTAAGTCTGCATTAATAAACCTCTGCAGGCACACAGGAAGCTGGAAGAACAAACACTGTGTGCGTGTGTGTGGGTGTGTGTGTGTATATATGTGTGTGTGCGCGTGCGCATGTGTGCATGCACCTCTACAGCATGTCTTCCTGTTATACCCTCAGGGGTTGATCGCTGCGCTGCTTGGGAGGGGAGCTGCAGTATTTACCACCTGCTATGAAACAAGCCTTCTGCGCAGCTCTGATAGTGTCACACAAAGTGAAATGAAAGTGATGCTCCATATCAGCACAACTCGTTTTGGGATATTTCCACAACCTTCCTACTTAAGTGGGATGTAAAGAGGGCAAAAAGAGGTGATGGGGAGGGAGTGACAGGCAGCAGTGGTCATGTTCATTAGCATGACAAGCCATTAGGATGAATCGGGAGTGAGGAGGGTATTTTCATCCACGGGATGAAGCAAGCAAACAACTTCATATTTTGAATCATTTGATGTCAAAAACATCTGAATATTTTCTGTTTCTATATTAAATTCCATATTAAAAGCGGGGGGCTATGTTGTCTGCAGAGTTTTTAGTCTTTTCTTGGAACTTTGTGTATTTTCTGCTCAGTAGCCAACAAACTGAGCGCGATGAAGACTATAAAAAAAACATTTACTCATGTAATTGGGCCATCTTTAATAATCTATGTGCATCAACTTAAAGTCAGATCTTTCTCCACTGCAAGTATCTCTAATCTCTCTCCTGCAGATGCATGTTTTAGAGAAGCAGAAAACTGCTGCAATACAGACCATTTATATAGGAGTTAATACATGTACATCTGATTAGCTCCGAGCAGGAAATTACTTTACATCACTCGTATATGTGTGTGTGTGTGTTCGTGTGTGTAGCCTTTTGGGCACATTTCATATAGTCAGATGTATTCGTGTAGTCTGTCAGACGTTCACAGTCTGACTTTAAAGCATTTCCTGTCTGAATCCGCAGCCTCCTCTGCACTTGACTGGCTGCTTGTCTGTCCCCCTGCATCCCATTCTGCCTTTGGTGCTCTTTAAAATGAAACGACTTATTCAAAAAAGGGAATTAACTCCTAGATTTTTCCCAATTTTAACCGTTTATAAGGCCCTCTCACCCCCAGAGAGAGAATGGTGCGATTTAACATGGAGGAGGATTAGTTTCTTCAAACACGAGTGCCCTTGTCATATTTTGCATAAGCTATTCTGGGTCAAATCCCACTGTGTCCTTGTCTCTTCCTTGGCTCTGTCTTTTTCGGGGGAGACTCGCTGATTGGTTAAAAGGTGACGTGGGAACGTTGAAACGGAAACTCCGAGAGTTACAGATTTATTGGGCCGCGTGTTCATGAAGGGAATCAAATGCGAATTTGGGTTTCTGTCGATGACATCAGCTCTACGATCGCAGCTCTTCCGTGTCCTGGTTCAACCCGGTCCCAGGCTTTTTTTTTCTACCCCCCCACCACACTCTCAGTGCCGAGCGTCGGCAGGCGTGTCCGCCGACGAGTCCCAGATCGTTAGATTTCAAAGACTTTGGTGCCTTGGTATCGTCCGATCTCCTGCAAAGCATTTCTGCAGGGACGCGGTGGGTGGATGGGGAAGGCAGTAAAGCTGACAGAGAACAAGCTGTAAGTTTGGTGCTGAGCGTGATTCATTGGACTGTTGACCTTCCTTTAAGGGAGATGATGAACAGCCTGGTGGTACACCCTGGGCCTCGGGCCCCTGCTCTCCCTCTCAGCTGTCTGTGGCTTCACCTTCAGCTCACATTCAATCACTGCGGCAGCCATCGGCTGATAAATACCCGCCATATGGCTACCTTCCTCACCTCTTGCTCCATCCCGCAAAACAAACACCGAAATGTCACTGCTAATGCGGCGTTGCGGCCCCATCCCTCCGTCGGCAATGCGCTGTATGCATGCTCGTAATAGCCTCCATTAATGCAGCTAATAAGGGAAACGGACAAATAAGTGAACTCTTGCCCCCTCGTAAACATCATTATAAGATCCCATTATTAGGTTTTTGAGGAGGTTTATAGAAACAAACATTCTGCTGTTCTCCTCTTGAAGCTTCTGATTTGATGTGGGAGTGTTATTTCATCAGCCTGATAAAGTTCTAAATCTGTAGCGAGCGAACCACGGTTGCTTTTCTTAGCAAGAGCTGCATGCAGCAGTGGTGTAGGGCCTTAAAAAAAGTTCCTTTTCTTTGTCTTTCATAGAACCGATCTGGATTTGCCCGTAGAGGGTTAAACCCCGCAGAGCATGGCGAGGACTGCTGGCGGCGGGTCTGCGAAAACAAGCGCTGGCACTTATTACAAGTCCCCATGCACTTCTGCTCGGGGGGCTTTGAGGGACGTTAGTGCTACAGGAGTCAGCTCAAGGGTCTTCTTCTTCAATAAATTCCTCAGCAACCGCGTAAATTGCGCGGAATTATTCCAAGCCGACAGATGAGGCAGCGAGGAGCTCGGACGAGACGTGGCGTCAGATTGGGCGAGGCGGGGGTGGGGGTTTATGATGATGAAAAAGAGGTTTTGTTTCTGAATCTTTTGATCTCGATTGCGCTGCTAATTGTCACTTTTAATGAATTGCTGGAGTTCCCGCTCTGGTCAGCACAGACACGCACATATTGTGTTGCTGTGAGCCCACCCTGTGAGCAATTAGGTTTCCTAGGAAACGGCCATTAATTATGACACGCTGCTTTTGAAAGAGCACATTATTCAGCAATACCATGCAACATTTTAATGTTGCTGTTTAAATGCAAATTTCCACCTAATGACCAGAGCTGAGTTCAAATTTGAAGTTTCAATTTCAAGCTTTCCCCTGTGAGAAAATAATTATATTGTTTCAACATTGCATCATGCAAAAGCACTTTTCTGCATATTTAGAGAACATACTACAAGTCTAATAGTATTTATGCAGCAATCCCCATAAATACCAGCACAGCACTGATTGTAAAGTGTTCCATACATGCTCAGTGTTGATTACCACTGCCTGTTAGTAATTAGAAGAAATGCTGAGGTAAAAGAGGCTCTAAAATCCTGATGACCAGCTCTGCCTGCAGAGAAATGCATAATCACTCCTATGCTTGGTGCCAGGGTGGGTCCCGCTGCACGCTTTTGAGCCCATTCCTAAGCTGTAACCTTGGCCAATCTTCCAGTCCCTGCAGGGCTCGTGCTGGTCAGAGTGGGTTGTAATACGACTAATCAGAAGCTTTAACTTTTATGTAAATCGCCCTGGCTTATGAATCTTTAAAGAGGTGATGTCAAAGACAAAAGGGGGTGTGACGAGGGTAAGCGAGAGTGAACGGCAAAGTGACGTGAGCTCTAAATCTGTTCACCAGGAATAGTGCCGGCTTCCGCGTTAATTAAGTTGTGGGCTATAATAAGCCCAATTAGCCAAGCCATTGTCAAAGCCGGACTGTTTATAATTCCACAATAACATGACAGGTTCCTGTCACAGACTGTCAATCGCACACAACATTCTTTTCAGAGGTTAAAGATGTAAAAATCCTCACACTCGTCCTGCTGCGCCTAATGACCCAATTTAAAGGAGTAATTGTTGTGCCTTCAGGTGTGATGAGGCAACATCCGTCTGCAGAGAGCAGCAGATTAACAGTGACATACAGATTAACAGTACTGCTCAACTGAGCAAACCGTAATTACTGACCTGCATTTCATGCTACCCTGGGCTCTTTTTAAAACTCTTTTTTAAGACAGGCACACGCGCAATACTGTAGCTTCGAGAGGGTGATTTGATGATTCATGCCAACAAGGAGCTTCAGGCCCATCAAACACAGGCTTCCTGTCTTTCATAACTCAAAGGAGGGATGATTCAGATAAACAACAAGGACATGAGGCATCACACGTTTTAGTCAAATATCCACTTCAGGAAGTGACTTGGCTACACCCGACAACTCCTGGTAAGTTATCAGGGTGGCATTATCCAAAACATCACCTGGGTCTTAAACTGGGTAATTATTCAATAAATTCAAGGAAAAGCGTACCTGATTGTTAAAAAGTAAGACTTCATCTTTTTACCTCCGCCAAGGAGTGTTTGTCTGTCTGTCTGTCTGTTTGTCTGTCTGTTAGCAACATAACTCAAAACTGATTTCATTTTGGGGGTGATCCACAAGAAATCCTGGATTCTGGATCACTTTGAAATTTTCGTTAACATTGTGGTAAATGGGGCCAAAATTTTTGTTTCTCAATATCTTGGTTAATTATTGACCAAACCTCATGAAATTTGACTCAAGGATGGACAATGGGATCCTCTATCATATTCCAAAAGATGATCTGGATCTGATCAGGAAGACGACTTTTATTGCATTATATAAAAAATGGGGTGCCCTTATATGTGGGACTAATATTATGGTGGAAATCACAATATGCCAAGAATTGTTGCGCTTGGGGGAGGTCTGCGCTCTCCAAGTGCTTTCTAGTTTTTTAATTTGTTCAATTGCTATAAAAGTATTGTAGCAATGTTTGTCACATTCACAAGAATGAATATGGCATCTTTGTAATTTCTATCAAAATTTTCAGACCTTAAATCTGCGACTATCAAGCCCAGAGAGGAACAAATACTTACGTCATGGTATGGAGGTAACCTTACTGATTCTATTCAAACCATGTTTAATCAGTCAATTTCTTCAATCATTTTAATTATTATTTTTTATATATAATGTGGATGTACTTCTGTCTTTGTGAGGATTTTCACAAAATAATGTATTACCCAACCACCAGCCTAACCCTAATACTCTCCTAACTCTCACCTGACCCTAACCTAAACCTAATCCTAATTCTAAAACAAACCTCAAACAGTCCTTTGAAGCTATGAAAACCAGTCAAAATGCCCTCATTTCAACTCTGCCCCCCCACACCATATTAATATCAAAATGTATTCCCAAGTCTCTACAAATGTAAAAAAAGAACAACTCAACATTCCGTAATGGTGCCTTTCAATTTTCATAGAAACCTCTTCCTTTCTTGGAAACTGAGCCTCTTCCCAACCCTGACTTATAGCACAAATCAACAGGTTCTGTCAACCTCTGCACAGTCTAAATGCTCACCTTCATTCAAAAACCCTTACCTATTTTTTTTTTTTTTACCAGCCCTGGAAATAATCATCAGGCCGTCTGACAGAGGCAGATTTTCATTTATTTTGACAGGTTTTTTAAAATTACATTCAGACCCTTCAGGCCCCACCTGGAGATGCAAACAGCCAATTCTGGCGTGAAAGTTGCAGCACTTCATGGAGTAGCTTAAAAATAAATAAATAAATAAAATGGATAAAAATACAATCACTGAGCATAAATTATCTCGCTTTTCCAATTTTCAGCTTCTTTGTTTTGAATTGAAGCCTCTGGGTCAAACAGCGCACATTTTCATTCCGTGAGCTGTTGCAGTTCTGCCGTAATACGTGTGAATCTTCCTAGTGCGACGGTATTAGTCTGGTGTTAGATGACGCTGTCTGAAAACTTGTGTTGTATTCGGTTGATGGCGTGGGCTCAGAGTGAGGAGTCTTTTCTTTTTGCCCACAGCGGATACAGCCGGTTAAAAAGAAAAAAAAAGAAAATCTAAATCAATTTTCAGTTATTGTGTCAAGCAACATTTCCTGGGAGTGAGATGCGGGGAGCGTTCGGATGGTTCCGGGTGCTGTAAAACATGACCATTTATTCCACTGAGTGAAGTTTGTCTCTGAAAAGCAGTAAAACGTTTCCCTTTAAGTGAAATAAATATATCAAGAGTTAATGGTTTAGAGCTGCAGTTAAGACAACGATATACCGGGGCCTAGACACGTGTCCCTGATGGAAAACCTTTGCTGTCCCACAGGTCTGTTCTTACTGGTGTTACTCGCTTTATTTCAACTTATTGTTGTTTTTCTTTCACAGTAACTACACACTAAAACCCCAGCGGGCAAAGTTTACATTTACAATATTCTTTTCTATGTTTCACGAGCTTAAGCCTGCACACCCCCCCTCCCAATTTTTTTCTGTAACTGGGACATGATTGGATTAAGAGAGGAAATGTTGAGGACAGAAAGAGACTATTGCTGCTAAATATCATCCACTTTCAGCGCAAACGTTTCTGCGGCGCCTCTAATCCTTGAGAAGTGCCTGTCTGTTCAGTACAAAGGCGGGTTAAAATAGTCTGTTTTCAAGAGACTGATGCTGAAAACGTATGCCTGCATTTAGGGTTTAATAATTTTATGGTAAAAGCTGAAAGGATGGAGCATTCTCCCAACTATTTGGAAGACTGATTCGAACACCTATTCATATATTCAACCCTTAAAACAATTAGGTGAGCTTTTTAGCCGTTGATCCCTAACCTATCACACCAAGAACACCAAGAACTCTCTGGAATTGTGCGTTGGTGGAACAGTGACATCACGAGAGAAAAGAACGATGAATGAAAAAAAGGAGTGGTTATTGCTCACAAGTCATGAAATAGATCAGGAAGCTACTGTTGCGGCATGATGCTGAAAAGTTAGTCCCATTTGTTACCTCCAGGCTGGACTATTGTAATTCTTTATTATCAGGGTGTCCAAACAACTCTTTCAGAAGCCTCCAGTTGATCCAAAATGCTGCAGCCAGAGTTCTGACAGGTATTGACAAAAGAGATCACATAACTCCTGTATTGGCGTCTCTTCATTGGCTGCCCGTTAAATTTAGAATAATTTTTAAAACCCTTCTTTTGACCTACAAGGTCCTCAGAGGCCTAGCTCCATCCTACCTGGGGGAGCTAGTGATACCTTATCAGCCCAATAGACCGCTCCGCTTTCAGAACGCTGGTCTACTTGTGGTTCCTAGAGTCTTTGGGAGTAGATTGGGGGGCCGAGCATTTAGCTACCAGGCCCCCCTGCTATGGAACCAGCTCCCTGTCCAGGTACGGGACTCCATCGCTACTTTCAAGACCAGACTTAAAACTTACCTCTTTGAAAAAGCTTATTGTAACTAATTCTGTAGTTCCAGTTACTATCATAGACAGACAAATTATCATACTTAGGGGGACGTCTAATCGTTAGATCACATCTCAGCTATGCTGCTATAGGCCAAGGCTGTAGGGGTCTGGAAACATGATCACCTGACAGGCCTCTGTCATCCCACTAGGTCATGGTTTCCTCTCCTCTCCTCTCCTTTCCTCCTCCTCATCAAGCAGACTAGTTATGCTGATTCCCGTGTAGTTTTCTGCCCCCCCCCCCCTATTTATTGACCCGTTGTATAGTGTATTTTTGTATTTTTGCGTGTGTTTCTGTGCTCTGTGCCTCTCCTCTCCTTCTCCTTCTCCTCTCCTTCTCCTTCTCCTTCTCCTCTCCCTCTCCTCTCCTCTCCTCTCCTCTCCTCTCCTCTCTCTCTCCTCTCCTCTCCTCTACTCTCCTCTCTCTTTAACCAGCCAGCCATCAGCAGGAGGGTCCCCCTACATGAGCCTGGTTCTGGGTTTCCCCTTGAACAGGTTTCTTCCTGTTAAAGGGGAGTTTTTCCTTGCCACTATTGCTTGTCTGGGGTTAGGCCCTGGGATTCTGTAAAGTGCCTTGAAACAATTTTGATTGTATAAGATGCTATAAAAATGAAGATTGATCTATCTATCTATCTATCTATCTATCTATCTATCTATCTATCTATCTATCTATCTATCTATCTGTCTATAACTGCCATCTATACATAACTGTCAGAGAGGCAGTATCTGCGGGTTGGAACATGGATCCAGCTGATTGTGTCGGGTTGAAGTCAAGCTCAGACTCAAGTTTTTAATCTGATCCAAATCGATATTCTTTTTGATAAAGAGCAATTATTTGGCCCAAATAGGTTGGGAAAAATCAGGTGTAAAAAAATTGCATGTCAGAGCAATCAATATCAGCAATCAATCTTTCATATCTTCTACTTTTCATCTCATTTTCTGTTGGAGGCCAAATAATTCATTTGGCTAACTCAGGCCCCTGCCCTGGTTGGAATTTGTTTTTCTTCTCATTCCCTCAGTCAAATATTTGGAGCATGTGAAGGGTCCTACATGGGGCAGTTAAACACGGGAAATTTATACCTGGGGGGATTAATAGCTGAAGGCAGTTTTTCTCAATAGGGGGTCCGTAGACCCCTAGTGGTCGGTGATGTAATTGCAAGGGGTCTGTGAAAATAAAATATTCTTTAAAAAAGATCCAATGACATTTATAGAACTAGAATTATTTTACTTAACTGTGTCCGAGACATTATCTACCATATTTGCCGCACTATAGGGAACATTGGATTATAAGGCGCACTGTCAATCAATGTTCTATTTTCAAACTTTTTTCATATATAAATAAAGCACGGTGGACTATGAGGCACATTAAGCAAAACAAAACACTCAGATAGTCATTCAGTCAAACTTTATTAAACATGTTCACAGTAACGTTAATGAATGTATTCCCAATAAATCCCAACCTTGTTCAGTTGTGACACGTAAAAAAATACACAGTCTGATACCGCATGTCTCGTGACACGTGCCAGTTTGGGGTCCTTATACACACACTGTAATATTATGGTGATGGTACCTAAACTGCAGAGGGTAATGGGAGTCTTTTCTCTAATTACATCTGTTTCATTTTTCAGTATAACTGATTGTATTTTATTAAGAGGTCTCACTCCCATTTGCATTGTTCATTTAAAGTTAAGTCAAGTTACTGCATGACTCAATACGATCTGCATCGATTCCAAATAATTCAAATTTGTGACATACAGAGAGCATAAAAATGATGTTTTGTCACACATTTCTGAAAGTTACTGAATAAAATTTTTATTCAGTAGCATTTCTGAAAGTTACTGAATAAAAATTCAATTTTGTTACATGTATTTGTTACACAAATCTATATTACAACTGTAAGCTCTTATTTTGCCTCAAAGCATTAATAAATCCTGTAATGGCATTTAAATTGCAGTTTCCACTGTTTCTATCAAATTGCATTCAAATTGAAACCGGAGGGGTCTTCCAGATAGATCGCAAATATGCAGTGGGTTCAGGAGCCCAAAAAAAGTTGAGAACTACTGCCTTAAGGTTTACACGAAAGGTTTCAGTTTTGTGCTTGTGATAATTGTAATAATCTGCATCTACAACACATTTATGTCAAACGTACAATATCGGAATGTCAGTCCACTGCAGAACTGAGGAGATATTCATTTCCTCAGCTGCTGTGGAGAAGTGACGTGGCAGCGGAGAGATAGAAGTGGGAAAGAACGGAAAGAAGAAGATTTATCCATGTGTTTCAAAGAGACCTGTTCTCCATGTTGGAGACATTCCGACTGATCTTGCAGAACAAAGGCAGCGCAGAAACCATTGCTTGTTTTAAGGACGCAGGCCGCTGTAAATTGCGTGCGTGATGCAATTAGATCGTGCACCACGGCGGGATGTGAGGTCAGATGTTCTGATTTGATTGTTTTCCTTGATGCACTACAGCAGACTGGTGAAACACCCTCTGTCAAAAACCAGTCACTCAGAGCAAATTAATTCCTCTCTCTTCCCTCAGAAGCAGGATGGAAGTTTCGACTTTAAATGAGACACTTTCCAATTTGGAGCCCTCTCTTCTCTGAGAGGGCAGCCTGCTCACATACAGAAACATGCTTTAACAATGGCGAGTTTGGGTACATCCGGAACAAACACATGATGCATTGGCTGGTTTAATTGGAAGTAATGAGAAAATGCTCGACGGGGTTTTAATGTACTGGGAGACATATGTTACCATTTTAAAAACGGCTTCTGAAATTTAAACAACTGCACGGTGGCAAAATGAGTCGCGGATAAAATTCAATTTATCCTCTGCTGTGAATGCAATTTTCTGTACTGCCACAAGGATCATTTTTAATGTTCTCCCTAAATGCAGCAAGCAGATTAATAGAACATGCAAATTTAAGATGAATGGGTAAATAAGTTTCTTTGACTTGTGCGCTTGCATATATCTACTTGTAAATGAACTGAGATCTAATTTGGTAACCAACGAGGCCCAAAAAGTAGGGAAATTTCAGAATATCTGCTGTTATTAACAGCAAAAACATCAAATCTCACCGTAAAAAACTAATAATAAAATAGGTTTGACACAAAGGGACTGATATAAACTTAGAATTGGTCACTCCAATTAGAAATATTTTTTTCCCTTTTTTCCTTCCATTATTTTTCATGACTTTTCATGACCCGTACTTGCCTTGTTATATTTACTGTTTATTGTTTCTGCATTCTGACTTTCAATTGACTCACTGCATATCCTTTATTTTATTTTTAAAAGGAGAATCTTTTGTTAGTCCCACAAAACAGGAAACTGCAGTTAAGGGAGAGGTGTCACAAGCTACCTTGGACAGGCTCTCTGAGCATTTCAGGTTTCAGTGCCTTGCTCAAGGGCACCTCGCATAATTCTGTACTTTCTGTACTTTCAACCAGCCCACTTCCAAATTGTGTGTCTCGCATCAGGAACCTCCGCTCTCCATTACAGCCCGAGCTATCGCCACACCCAAACGTTGTTTTTACATCACACTAATATATCGCTTACGTCAGTGCTGCACAAGAACTTTCAAACATAAACATTTGCACCATTATTTTTTGCCTTTATTTGAGGTAACATGAAACAATAAGCTGCTGGAGTCACCAGGTGATGTCCTAATAACACGCCACCACAAGCTAAGCATAAATCCAGTGAGGGTGCATTTGCAAATTTAAATTTACATTCAGAATACTCAACCGAGTCCATTAAACATGTGTAACAATGTCAGCGGTGCATTAGAGTAAATAAGTATCGAGGTAGCGCCGGTGTTGACAGGTTGTTAGAGGAAATATGCCTCAGCGGTCTCCAGAGCGCAGCACATCACCTGCCAATTACCTGCCAAATTCTCTGACGGCCACTCTGTCTTTGTCTCGGTGTGCAAGAGGCTTTATGCCGGGCTTCACTCCTCAGCCTCTCTGAGATACAGAATCAAGAGGCGTGTGGGGCTTTTCCTGATGACACTGCAGAGAAAAGGTAATTGCGAAAACATGGTTTATGCTTTTATCTGACCTACACACCATATGCTCTACAGCAAAGTGCCAGTAATCATTATAAAGTAGGGTAGTTCTGGTACCTCTGGCTATATGGGGATGGGGATGAGTTTACTCCATCCATTTTTACAGTCTGTTCTAACTCTGTAATGGTTATCTGATAAATCCTTCTTCTTTATCTCACTGTGGTGCTTAAGGGTTTTTTTTTTTGTATTTTAGTTATACATCTGTCCTGGTTATGGTTCACTTATCATTGTAGTTCATGGCACAGTCAGCTTTTTTCAAAGAATATTCTATCATTTTAACATTGCACAAGCAACAACAGCAAAAGCAGTTTCTTTAGTTTTGATGTTGGAGAGAAGAAATAGTGAGAAACTTGTTTACAGCCACATTATACAAATGTCTTATGGCCTCAACAAATAATGTTGTTCTTTTTTCATGCAGCACATGAAATGATAGTGTCATATTTTAGGAAGTATTCATTCTTATTGACAAAGCTATGACATATGGATGGTGGTTATTGCTTTGCTTATTTGGTAATGCTAGCTCTCTTGATGAGGTACTGTTCTGATCAAAATTACGTTAACATTTGTTTTGACCTGCATAATAATCTCTATCAACTGGAACAACTTCCAAAGCCACCTGTCCATCCATTTAGTAAGCCATACTGTCCATCTTGTCAGACTGTTTTGTCCTTCATTTACAACTGTGTTCATTCCACTAATGCAAGCATGTTCTTTTTAATGAGCTGCCATTTTAATTATTAATGTTGATTGGCTGCTACTTATTGTCAGTGACAGCTGGCCCAAGCAAACTTTCTGGCCCAAGTGTGGATTTGTGCCAGGTTTTTAGGAGAAAACAATAAGTTACGTCAAGTTTTGGCCATTGGAGTGCACAGAAAATGGAACTTTTTGAAAACTGGTTCTTGAGTGGAACAGTTTTGAAACTCCCAGCCTCCATTCTGTGTAAATGGGGAAACTGGTTAAATGGGATGTACCCAAGTGACAACCCTCTGTGAGATCACCCATTAGTTTGTGTTTGTTGCCTTTTTTGATCCAGAAGAAACTATTTAGTTGTAAAAGGAGGGTGGGGAGGGTAATGGCCAGGTATAATTCTATGTCTATGCAGGCACCCACAGACTGAATTGGAGGTCAGGCATCTTAATGTTGAATATCTACTTAATATCATATTTTAGGATGGACTTTATCTTTTGACACCACACTCTTTTGTTGGAATTAAACATTAGTGTTATTTTGTCGTTAGAATTAAATAAAGAGTAACTTAACTTTTCAGCCCAGACTACATCCATCATTTGTATACAGTCAAGAGATTTAGATATACTCAATACTTCCACATGTTGACTTTGGTTGTAGTCAGCATCACACAAACCATATTCCCAATTAGTGTCCTGGCTTGGAAACAACAGCTTTTTCAATGTTTTACGTGTTGGGTTGGTCTTGTGTAAATGAGGTGTTGAAATTCCTTAACCATAAATTAGGGGGAAAAAAAGTAATGGTCTCCTGGAGCATCAGGATCCCTTTAAATTATTGTGGAATCCTTTGACATATCAGGCAGAGTAGTCAATACCTACATTTTATATGAAAAAAAAAACAAAAAAACAAATTACAAAATAAAAACTTTTATTCTTACGGACCTTCTCATAAGACTATGCAAGAAGTGTCCTCAAATGATTCCCCTCCCCTCTTTTGATATAAGCGGTTTTGATAAATTCTGCAGCGAATTTGTCAACTTTCGCTAAACTTTGCAACATCAAAGCAAACATTTTTGATGCATATTGATGCAGACGCTGCTGCTATATTTGCTGCAGTCCATCTGAATGTGATTTAACTGTCTCCCACACCATAATGTTATTATCTTCACTTAAAAAAAAAAGAAGCTAACCTGAATACATTCACATCAATCCTGCAATAAAAACAGTGCTGTCTGCAGAATGTTAATGCCTGAAGTGCCTGCTGAAGTTAATTGGGTGCGTAGAATAAAGTGAAGTAGCACATTCACAATGAACCACAATAATCATGTTATATGCTCGGCGCGTTCCTTGTTATGATTCTGCAACCTATACAGAGTGATGACTTCTTTTTAATTAAATGCAAAATGCAAATGAGGAGCAGCAGGACAGATATGGAATACATTACTACTTCCTGAATGCCCCGTGCAAGAACTATAAAGTTGTACACTGGCGTGTGTTTGTTGTCATAACTAATGTATTCCCAGTGGAGATTCTTATTTTGAACAAATAAATGAACACAAAACACTGGCTTATACCAGATTTATCAGTTTCTGCTCCACAGCGACGTTGTCGTAGTTGTACAGTAAAGCTTTGACTGACAGCAAAAGTGCTCCCATCCTCCTCTGGGAGATGTTGCTCTGGCAAACGGCGGATGAGTTTGAGGCGGTTATGCCTGCTCTGAACGCTGATTAGTTGGCTCCAGGCTCTCGCTCCATGAATTATGCTCTTTGTGCCGCTATCCCCTCCTGGACGGTAATGGCTTTGTCAGCAAAGATGTTTCTTGGGTCAAAGTTCAAAGATCAAAAGTTCAGGCCTCGCCCATATCTCCTTTTTTTGATAGATGGAGCATAGCTCTGAATGGGAGGATGAGGAGTCAGGTTGTTTTAATTTCAAAACATTCCCTTAAAGCCACAAGAATGAGAGTTTAAACCTTTGCCCTTTGAAGTATTTGAGTCCGGCTTTGTTCTCTGACCCCCATTTGGAGCTTTATCTCTATTCTCTCTATAGTTTTCCACACATATAAGCTTCCATTCACCCTTTCTTATTCACACAGAATCATAACAGCACTCTAATCACAATTACTGACATCAATTTCATGTCTACAATTAAAATCAGTTGCGATGCAGAGCACAATTTCACGGCCTCACCGCCTCGCTGGAGTTTCACAGCTTCACTGCAACACTCTGCAATGAATGATTAAGCTCAACACCGACCGTGTCTCGAGCCGGACCCTCCTGAGCACCTCTGTGACCTACCAGCAGAGCGGTGAGCAGTAACCGTGCACAGCTATTCGCCTCTGCAGGTGCTTTTATAGAGGAGGCTTCACTTTCATCTCTGCTTTACACACCCCTTCTGCACTCACACACACACACACACACACACACACACACACACACACACACACACACACACACACACAACTATCCAGGATTGGCCCGATTACATCTTGCAAAACTGAAAGTTCTCAGCAGAGAAACTCAGGAGTGTATTTTCTTCGAGTCTATTCCTGCATCAACTACAGTTTCAAGTGCTATGTGCCCCACAAAACTTACTAAACTACCTACTTTTGGCTTAAAAATACCAATTCCATCCATGGTTCGATCAATATCCCTGAGAAAAAAAAAACAAACAAAAAAAAAAAAACATAACGATTAAACACTCTGGTCTGTTGTTCTTTACTCCAGGAGCTGAAGTCCATTTATTATTGTTGCAAATTTGACTTGGAGACAAACAAGGCAACTCACGCTGGAACAATATCATGTAGAGTCTTTTTGACAGGCTGTAATGGAAAGAGATAAACCTGTCAGTGCGAGTGAATAATTTGATTCTCTTGACATCTGCTATGAGATTTGGGGTGCTGGTGTTGTTTGTTGCAGCCTTGGGAATAGTTAGCAGTGGAGATTACATCTATCGGATCGAAAGCACGAGATAAATAAAGCACAGTGGCACTTGGGCAGAAGAAACGGCCGCTGATGTGCATGATTGTCCAAGCTGAAAATTAAGGCCAACTGCTTTTCTCTGCAGTCCACTTTTGAAAAGGAGGAAACTGCGAAAATATCTCCACCATAAGCAAAGATGAACATAGCTCCCAGTTGGGTTTTTGGGTATAATAAAATGAGACAATCCAAGCATGCATTTCATAGCGGATCTTCTAAAAGTGGAAGACATCTCATTTTTAGTTCTGCTCTCCTTTTTTTTTCTCCTTTTTTTTCCTGCTTTGTACCATAGCCAAAACTATGAGGCATTTCTTTGACTTGTCAGATTTATGAATTTTAATATTATATTTATATTCTATTATGGCTGTGCTGGAGCAGATGGGAAAGCTAAATGGAAAAAAAAAGATAAATGAATTGCTATGCTTCGCTTTCCAGTCACCATGGAGAGCAGCGGAGAGGAGGTGACGCTCATCTGCAAAGTTTTGATATGACAAGAATCAAATTATGCACAGAAGTCTGTTTGCTTTCCCGGGATTTCCAACACAAGGCAAAGCGTACATATTCACTTCGGTGAACACTGAACACGGATTTAAAAAAAAAAAACAAGAACAAAAGCAAGGGATAGTCTGGTTGTCTGGGTTGTAGAAGGGGAAGATACAATTGAAGCGAAGCCCTATAAAATATATAAAACATAAAAAGTTCCCTGACAAATGTCATATTGTGATTCAAATCACATAAAGATGACATATATACACAAGTCACTTTTAAGTGCTTTAGTCCATATATTTGAGTATCTGGAGGGCTTCCCCAACTCATAAATATCAGTTTTGACAACAAATTCAATGCTAACTAAATTGCTGTTGTCTATTAATTTGTACGGTGGTGTGGTGGTTAGCACTGTTGCCTCACAGCAAGAAGGCCCTGGGTTTGAATCCCGTTTCAAATTGAGGCTGGGGACTTTCTGTGTGGAGTTTGCATGTTCTCCCTGTGCCTGCGCGGGTTCTCTCCGGGTACTCCGGCTTCCTCCCACAGCCCAAACACATGCACGATTGGGGATTAGGCTAATTGGAAACTCGAATTTGCCCATAGGTGCGAATGTGAGAGTGAATGGTTGTTTGTCTCTGTGTTAGCCCTGCGATTGACTGGCGTCCAGTCCAGGGTGTAACCTGCCTCCGACCATTGTGCTGGGATAGGCTCCAGTCCCCTCGTGACCCTCAGTGGAGGAAGAAAGCGCGTGAGTAGTCCATTTTGTACTTCTACCCTACAGTGACAACAGTTGGGGTGATTTGAATAATCCTGGCCTGGCACTGGGTAGCTGCTCCATACAACCACAGCTACCTGCAAGGATCCACCTATGTGAATCTGTCCTCGTGTCTTCTCCCCAAAAAGTGTCTGTTGGCAGAGCAAAGACCGTCTGTGGGTGGAGCTCACATTAGCTCATTAGGATTTAGAGCACAGGTGTCAAACCAGTTCCACAAAGGGCCGTGTGGCTGCAGGTTTTTGTTCCAACCCAGCAGCGGCACACCAGACTGGACTCATTTAATCAACTGATCTGAGTCTTCAGACAGATGATTGGTCAAACTGTGTGTGCTTGACTGGTTGGAGCAAAAACCTGCAGCCACACGGCTCTTTGTGCAACCGGTTTGACACCCCTGATTTAGAGGGAAGGGCAGTCAAACCAGCTGTTCTGAGCAGGGTGGTGAAACTGGAGAGTCCAGCTCTACTCAATCCTTTGGGGTTTTTTTTCGACCAAAGAATATTAATAAAATTTTATTTAAACATCAAGGAACCATGTTAATTTGCAGAAAAGGAGGATAATATGTCACCTTTCATATGGGCACCTTTAATAATTTCCCTTTCATCCTTTAGAAGGGAGTTATCTGGGCACAGTCAGGAGGCAACTAATCAACCATTAATTTAGGTGCAGCATGTTCACTCTGTCCCCTCAGTGTCCATATAATTTCTTAACCATAAGTGAAATATTAAAAACACACGGAATTTGAATAAATACCTAAATTCATCACCATTTGGTGTCGGTTATTATCCAAACAGCAGACCTGGTATGCTCTCCTTTGGAGTATAAATTGCCAAGAAAAAGACCTCATTCCTGCTCTACTGGCCGGAGGCAGTCTGTGTTACGCCCAGCGCGGAGGGCCACGGGGGCGCAGCTAAGCCGTCGTGTGATAACTTATAAGCTCCTTGCAGTGGAATGGCGTGTGAAATATGGACACCGTCCTTACCGCGTTTCGACTCGGCAGCAAGTCAATTGACCTCGAAGGCCACTTAAGATTTGAGCGTGTAATATTTCATCTGATTGAATCTGCATTAAAGCGCCACTTTTCTGCCCTCCTTGTCATTTATTTGTGTTAAAATACATGAGCGGGGCTTTCTAGCCTATGCTGGGCCGTGTCCTGACCATGCTTTAGTTTGAATTTCTTTCAGATTTGATATATGGCTGTCTGGCCGTAAAGGTAAATTAGAAATCGCCGCATAATCGAATTTTGAAAGCAGCTTCTCTCAAGGCCTTTGTAATCATTTTCAGAAAGAAGAACAGGAAGATGGAGTATTAAAAGGCAAAAAAAGCTGCATCTTTGGTGGGAGGGGTGTTACTGATTTATCCCTTAGAACTACTTTGAGATGAAGTGAAGAGAAATGAAACACACAGAAAATGATATGCATAGTTTAGCCTCTTATATGTGACATCTGAGAGCCCATTGGCTAAACGAAATCTAATTTAGTTTGGAGTAAACCACATTATTGCCTCATTACTGTTAATTGACCTCTTGGAGACCTGTTACTGGAACACTGGAGAGGATGCACTGCATACTGACAGAAACATTAAGAGGTTATGTTGAGATGACTGCAAGGAAGTGAATAGAAAGCACATTAGAAGAAGACATTACACCATTCAACACACACACACACAGACACGCACACACACACACACACACACATTCACCCCCCCTGGAGGAGTCTTCTCACTTTTTTCCATTTGGAGCTGAGACTATCAAGGATCTGATAAAGCAGTTAATAAATACTGTAAGAAACCAGTGTAAAAGTGGGTTGTTCTGATATCAAAGCCTAGCTGGAGATGCTAATTTTCCTTTGCCGCAGATTGCCTGGAGCGTGCCTCTGAAACCATCTCACTTTTCGACCGAGGATGAATCAGGAGATTTCGTGAAGGTACAATCTTATCTGACAAAGGTATTTTTTTTATACATATATATTTTTCCCCCTTCTACATTGTGGTCAAACTGTTGGTATAAAAAAGCCCAGGTTGGGGTTGCAGGCACCTCTCCAGGAGTGTAATTCCTTTGTAAACACATGAAGAAACTGTTGCAGAACCCATAAAGAAGGTATCCAACTCAAAACAGCAAAGAAGGTGGAATCTCCCTAAAAAACCTCTCACATCAATAGGCCCCCGTAGCTTCAGGCGCGCTCGTTCTTGCTTCATTAAATTCTCACGCAGCTTTCATCAAAACACATCTTTCATCTAGTCAGTGTGTTTGTTGCGTCGAGACCAGACTGCATCGCCGCCGATAAGTATTCCATCCACGCGCGTTTTGGATGGACTCTTGCTGGTAGCACAGTGGGCAGTTTGGGGTTTTTTTTTTTTTAAATGTCTCCTTGAGTAAAAAAGGATCCGTAAAGATGCGTGGTACCTTTATTCTTTCAGCAGCAGCTGGCGTCGACATGGACTTCCACTGAAGTGTCAGCTGTGAACCAACAGAGTCAATATACACAACGGACAAGGACGGCAGCAGATGTTCATCAAGACAAAACTCGCGTTTTAATTCATTCACACGAAAAGTAAATAAATAAATAAAAAAAGGCAATCATCTGAAGCAGGCCTTTGTCTTTGGAACTTTTACCAAATACAACTTGTTTTGTTCACTGAAGCCATCTGTAAGCCATTCGGGGGTGCTTTATATTTCACTTCATCCAGCTCTGGTGAACTTTCTGAGGTCATCAGCTACAAACACAGAACCGATGCACAATCAGATTCAAACATTTGAGTAGAAGAGTTGAAGGAAATCCAACATTCTGTCCTCTGACATTCATGCTGTATTCACATATTCAGACAGTCGAGGCAGAGCCTCCATTCAACTTATACGTGTGGGTTTTTTTAAAATAAAAATCACTGAATTTTGAAAATACAGCATGGTGCCAGCAATGGATCCAACCTTGGATTGCGCAATCCCTCACAAACTGTACTGTCATACCGAATACTTTTGGAGCTGATTTATATAAAGCGTATACAAAAAGTGTTTCGTGTACTCAGCGATCTTACAACAGCAGTGAAGATGCACCCAGTGAGGCAGGCAGTTCGCTAGATATTCACTGTGATAATGCTAATGAGAGGCACATTTATTGGTTGCAGGAAGGCCAGTACATACACACACGTAAAGACAAGGAAATTGTAAAGACCGAAAATTGAAGACAGGGCATTAAAAAGGGAAAAAGTCAGAATATCCAGATAATGTTAGATTCTGACTATGAACACACACACTCACTCGCATTGTTCTCGTAGCCGCTCAGCTCACTGGAAGTCCCTCAGAAACCACAACTATAATAAAATTCTAGTTTATACTGGTCCTGTTGAGCACCTAGAGATAGTCCCATTAGCAGTTATCTGCTGTCTGCATCATAATTTCACAATAAACCATAATCTTACACAATTGTTGACGTATCATCTCATCTTCGCCTGGTATTGTCCAAAATTAGTGAAACATTCAGGCACACAATGTTTAAGAGCTGGGAGAGTCGCAGGAACGTTACTAATAAAAATATACATTTAGTCCACAGGTCCCTGGTATTTAAGCCCGCCGATGCAAGGACACTGAAAACAATCCTATGTTGATTTTGGCAACAGAGAGCAGAGCAGTAGACGCGGGAGCGACGTTTAGGCATCTTTCACACAACCCCGTCATTAATGGCGGTGTCGCGGCGAGCTGAGCGGGTGATTTCAGACGGTGGGAGAGAGGTGCATTTATGGTAATAGCCTCCTGTGGCGATGGCATAAGTGTAGCAGAATTGAAACCTTGTGTTTGTGGGGGGGGTGGTTCTGGTGGTTGGTTAGAACAAAGAGTCCAAATAAAAAATAAAAGATCTGCCACTTTCAGACTCCAAATTTTCAAGTTTCAACTGTGGTCCCACACTGATATGCACGTTAAACAAGGAAAAGTGTGATTTCAAGGAGATGCATGTGTTAAGAATTCTGATATAAGATATGAATCCTAACTCTTAATGTGTGTATCATCTCCTCTGTTGGTTTCATACATTTGTAAATCTGATTCTGATAGAGTCGGTGCCTCCCCAGCCATGAACCTCAGCACGCACCACTGGTTGAGACTCCACATTTGCAATTACAGTCGACATTAAGATTTCAGGTGCAGTGTGCTCACACAACTTCATTATGTAATTCCTCAAAAACAGCACAGCGAGGCAACATAATTGCAGCCCTTTCAGCACTCTTTAGGAGTTTTGGCGATGCCAGGAGAAGGGAGCACACTCTCAGGTGACATCATTTCAGGACGTATAAATCGCTTCCAGCCTCTGAGAAACCATCTCACCAGCTTCCTTGCAAACATTGGAAGATGACAGTAGCTATTCCGGCACACTTTAATGCGGAATGACAACTTGATTAGTTAGTGTGGTGCACCTCAGGTACACCCTTGGTTAATTAAGTGAATAATTCTCCGAAACCATGCGTCTCTTTCGCATAATGAAGTGAAATTGGGCTCGCCACGCCCAACTCCAATGCTACAGAGCAGCGATGCCTCAAATCATTTTGAGGTTTTTTGTTTTTTTTCCGACTCTGTTTAACGAATCCATAAACGCCTACCACCAAATGCGCGTCTTTGGACTGTGAGAGGAAGCTGGAGTACCCAGGGAAAACCCACGCAGACTAAGAGAGAACAGGCCAACTCCACACATGAAAGCCCCCCGAGCCCCGAGGGGCTTCCAACGGGAAACCTTCACGCTGTGAGGCGACAGTGCTAATTTTCAACTGCAGAGCATAGGCCAGATATTTAAGACTCAATAAAATTCTCAGTTCTTACAGTTCTTACATTATGAAGCCACCCAGCCCTTTTGGGAAATAAGTGTTCACTTTGTTAGTGTAACGAGGGGAAACGCAGTGTTTTATAAAATATAAATTGTATAACCTGCTCCCCATCACCTCACTGAGGGACCTCCAAGGTCACCCTTTGCGTCCTTCCTCTCCACTCCCCCACCACAAGACACTAGACTGTGACATCTTCCCACCTTCAATTCATGCCTAAAACCACATCTGCATTGATGTTAATTAATTTATTTTAATAGTTACATGGGTATGTTTTAATGTCTCATCTAGGTTTGTTAAAAGCGGTTTAAAAGTGTCCACGCTCAAGGTCATATGCTTGGAAACCTTATGTGGCTTTTACTCCCAACATATTTCTTTAGTTTTGTCCATTTAGACATTTTTTTTTATAGAGGGCATGTTTTTGAGTTTTGCACTTCTGCTGTATTTAGAAGAATCCATTAAGATGTTATGAATGCTTGAATGGCCACTCTCAGAGTGTCTGTAAAAACTCTCACGTATAACGATATTCAGCCGACATTTTAGGTATTTTTGTCTTTTTGAATAAGTCTGAATGTGTGACACTGGAGTGCATTACTACCCACCACCCGGCCATCCCTATCCGAAATATTCGTTGTTCTGTCCTACACAGAAACGTCGGAGACAAACACTTGGTGTTTTAACGAGTTGTCAAGACCTAAACGAGATCAGAGCTGATCCCACAGACAAATGATGTTCTATAACAGTCCAAATCAAAGCAAACTCCAGCTTTTCAAACTCAATTCACAGAGACGCACATATGCTGAAGCTGGTCAACAGGCAAGAGACGTTGACCCCAGAACAGTGTTCGGAACGAGACCTTAAACAGTCGAGGGAAGAGGAGCTGACAATTAGACACAGGCAGAAGACATGAGGCTAATTAGGTCAGGCAGCGGATTGGGAAGGAGAAACCAATGCAGATAAGAACGGGGGAGCCACGAGACAACCTGAATAAAAACCAAACGCAGACCTGGCCGATACTGACTCAGTGCATCCATCTTCATCTGCTTACCTGGAGTCTGTTCACAGGGCAGGTAGCCTGGCCAGTTTCTCTAGCTCCTCTGGAAGGATCCCACAGAGTTTCCAGGCCAGCTGGGAGACACCGTGTGTGTGTTTTAGTGTGATGACATCCAAATCAGAGGAGCATGGGATGGATCAGACCTCCCGATATTATTCAAAAGAGCTTGATTAATTGACTGACTGATGACTGTTATCCTGATCCATTTTCCTTATAGCATGTTGGGAATGATGTTAATGATGTTAAAAGTCGGTAAAAAGTGACATTAGAGAGGTACCTATGAAGTCAGTGATATGAAGCCTAACGAAGCTTCATTTTTATATAAGGAGTAAGAAAGATGCTTGTCATACCTGCAAAATGAGCATTGGTGTGTTTTTTCTTCAATATGTAAAGTTTTATAATGCTAATTTAAGCATTACAAACCACATTTAAAACCCATTATACTGAATAAATACAGCAAATATGTTATTTAATCGCCCTTGCTATTTTCAGATATATAGTAAATGTTATTTTGTATGACTATTTTTTCCAATTCCCTTATTTTTTATAATAAATCTCTTTCCTGTGCAATTCTTCATCTCACATCTGCTTGTCTTCCTCTTGTGTGCATAAAAACCCAATTTTCTTTGCCTTTCTTTTAGAAAGTGAGGAGAATTGTTTTCTATTTATTATTATGACCACTGAGGTGCAAGCCATTTAAAAATGTACTGAAGGAGGCAATCTTAGACGCATTGCTCAATTTTAATGATCAACTTAATCTTATACAAGAGCAGAATATGCTTCAGCCTTCTTCCTCTCCTAAACGAAACAGAACAAAAAGTCTGCACAGCCAATCTAATAATGATTGAACCAAGTGAAGTTCAAGTCTCTTCACACAGTTTGGGTGCATGTCATGGTTTTAATATTCAGACTTTAATCATCCTAATGATGTCTCCTCGAACAGCTTTGTGTATCAAACTCCCTCATTCCTCATCCTAAACCATGCATTTCAGGCATTTTTTAAAATAATTTTACTTTTTTCAAATCGCGAAATGATCCTTCTGCCATCCACAACATATTCTGCACCATTTTCATAATAAGTCCATTTGATTTGCATATAATGTTAATGGCAGGATTGAGCCCAGTCCCCTCCACTACAGCGCTAAAGAGACCCCAGCATGCACCCACGGAGCGTTATTTATTTATTTATTTTCCATCCCTCTTCATCATCGCGGGAGACAAAAATGGAGTCTCCACATGAAACAGGCGCGGGGTGTGGGGCTCACATGGACGTCTCTATTTACACCATAATGAGGAGCGCTCAAAGTTTCCAAAGGAAACGCCGAGCCACTCTGATCTAAATGGATCCTTCTGAAAGTCTCTTTTCTGCTTTTGTTTGTCCATTAAAGCTGGAAACATTAGAGTGGAATCAACTGTTGGTAGTGAACTGTATTTTGCTCTCATAAATCACAACTTTGGTCTGATTTCTGTTTTTCCATTTTCTTGCATGTGTGTGTCTTGCCCATGATGCCCAGTTAGCACAGATTACTGGTCAGTGGTTAATTAAAACACCAGTAAGTCTCATGTAGAGGGGTAAAGCAAATTTAGACTTGTGTCCCTTTAACAAGAGACAGTCATCGCTGACATTTGGAGTAGCAATTTACTACCACAGCACCTCATCTGGTCAGTGCTCGTTTATAAAATGTCTTGTATATTTTAAGATACCATTAAAGTCTTGCTTTAATGCGACACCTCCAAGAGGTCTTGAAAAGGATGTGCAGGCATAAACATTAACGGATGCTACTGCAGACAAAAACGCTGCTTAATTTCACACTATGCTGGTCCTAAGTAAAGACTCCTGTGCCATCGCCTCACCTCTATGGCTGCTAAATAGAGCTGCATTTTATTTTTTCCATGAAAAGCAAATCAATTGTCATTTTAATTGAAAAGGGAACAATGAGATTTGGGGAAGGTGCTTCAGGATAAGTATTGTGCTTGTGAAATGTTATTTATCATAGAATTTTCCCGACCGTCCATCTTGCGCACCTTTAAACTGATATCTGTCCCATTGTACGTAATTAAATGCGGTGGATGGGCCATGGACATGAGACAAATCAATGGTACAGATAACGTGACAGCTGCAGTCCTCCTGATTAAATGTTAATTGTTTCATATTTGTTAATGGCCCTGCTGACCTCATTCACCCGTGCCTATCTTTTCAAAGCTTCTATTTCAGCCGCCTGGTAGCAGAGGGCAGTGTGGGGTTGGGTTGGTAGCATGTGTTGAGGGCCAAGGTGTGACCAATTAGCCCATTTAGTAGCTGGGCCTGTAATCAGTTTCCTTTCTGGTGTCACCTGGGCCCAATAGAATAAATTCAAGTGTTTTCTGTCTGTCTGTCTGTCCCTCCCTCCTTTTTTGTGGTTGTACCTATTTCAGCGCACTATCCGTAAACTCTTTACACTAATTCCCTGACATTCATGTCTTGTTCCTTTTAATGCTCAATGCCTATTTCATTACACTTTGGTTCATTCTATGCTTGTCGGGTTCACCTGTTTGACAATCAGATAGGAGAACAATACAAATAAAGGCAACAGGAGTATAACAATCATGTGGTAGAGGTTAGGTGAACATGGCTGTGAAATATAGCAGCTCTAGAACATTCAGTATATTAGGGCTATGAAGTTAAGGTATGTAATGGGATTTTAAAGATGCCGTTGCCTATTACACACATGAAATGGTAAAGGTCGCATTCCAAACTGCAATGAAATTCCTTCAAGTATTCTTTTGATCTTCTGTTTGTTACATGTAAAACTGTAACTAAAATGGATTCTGAACAAAATGCATGTTAATTTGTTTTTTCTTTTCCATTTAAAAAAAAAAGAAAGGCAGACTTCACAGATGTTTTAGTGAACATTTACATTATTAGCTGTGCTTCTGCCCTCTTTTCTACTTTTCTGATGCTGACCCTCACCTTTGACCTTAGGATATCCATTAAAGTTCTTATTCATCCAGGTCATAGTAGGTCTAGTAGGTTCCATGAAGGTCTAATGAAGTGTCCGAAGTCCAGACTTGACTCTTCACTAGACCTTTAATAGCTTACTAGTTACTGTGAGGCTGATTGTCATGGTGATCATGTAGATTGCAGTACAAGCTCAGAACAGAATCATTAAAAAAAAAAAATCCAAAATTATGAAATACATTAATAAAGTCTTACTTGCAGTCTTGTAGATTTGGCCCTAGAAGGATACTCCAAGAACATGCAATGATAGCTGTTACAGATTTTATGTCTTGTCTCTAAGAATAATTTAATTTAAAATACTGTATACTTAAAATCCAAACAAAGACTCAGCATGCATTGCTGGAACAAAAAGGTGAGAAAAAAAGTCAAATGTTCGGCTGAGACCAAGAATTGTCTTGGGGAGCAGTGGTCTCTCAACAGACATGCCCGAAATCTCCACAAAACACTAAATCTACTTTCAGATGCAGTATTTTCATGTCGTACAGTCTGCCTCATCAACGGTAAAGACGAGATATTGCAGTCACAGCAACCCTGCGCATCAGGCCAGGTCGATAATATTTCTCGAAAACCATTACTGTTGTGTACTCCCCCGAGGACAGTCCTCCGGCAGAGAAAATAGAAGCAGTCGAATGATGATATCAAGTGATCTAATCACTTCTGGAGCAAAAGCAGATAATGGAAAGTGATTTCTTGTTCTCTATGTGTCAGTATGCCAGATACACGATGGAACAAAGATAGTACTAATGAATTCCTGACATTCAAAAATTCGTAATTTCAGTTTCGGAATGTGGCTGGTTAAGTGTGGCTCTCATTTCAGTGTGTCTGTGAACAAAATGATCTGCAAGTGCTTGGGCACATACAGTACAAGCGGCACACCGTATGAAGAAGTAATCAAATGCTACTTATCTTCATCCTCATTATAATAAACAGACATCACACTCGCATATGTTTCTGGTAGACAATAGCCACAGATGGGTGATTAGATGAAGTGTTCTGAAGGCCACGCTGTTCTCACGTCAATTGATGCTGAAGCTCCCTGAATAAAATGAGGACTGTAATCACAGATCCTTCAGAGCCATAACTCACAACTGGGAAGCTTTTTCTTGCCCCCCTCCTCCCTTTTTTTTTTTCAAAGAAATGTAATGCATCTAAAATGGCAGATTTGCATATATCAAAAACTTATGTGACTACTCGTGTTTCTTCTGTGATTTTAATAAATTCATGTGACTTCAAAGACGCTGTAAAAACGTTTTTAAGATTGAGAATCCATTACCTTAGATGTAGCTGGCTGTGTTCCTAATGAATCACTTTGGTTGATAGCATTCCTTCCACGTTAATATGGAGTGCAAGCATACCTGTATCTGGTATCATAAAATGCAACTTAAGGTAGCTTTCCCATGATGCAACTGGATGGGGTATTAATGGTTGTGTGACTTTTGTGATGATTAGGTCTAGGTGGAATGGACAGCGAGCATTAATCATGTGTTTTGATGGTGTGGGTTTTAAGAGTCTCTCAGCACTCAGCTCAGAGAACCCTGTGAAGGTCACTAATTGGAGGAGGTATGTGTGTGTGTGTGTGTGTGTGTGTGTGTGTGTGTGTGTGTGTGTTTGTGTGTGTGGGGGGGGCTGGAATGTGTGGTCCTCTAACCTGAATCTATGAGATTTGTCGATGAGTCCCGAGATATGTATTGCTCATGAGCACCCATGCAAAAGACCTCGCTCTGACCTTAACCAATATTATGAAGGTCAGACTACAGAAGGATCTGTTCATTTTTTTTCTTTTTTTTTGTATGCTAAACTAATAAACTATTAAATCAATGGGCTTTAGACTTTTGTCATATAAAGGATATACTGGTAATGGCTCATCTAAAAAAAATACAGAACGAATGTGCTGTCATACCAAGATTTATAGCCCAGTGTGCAGTGGCGGAAATGAGCACCTTAAAGTCGTTGTTGCATTGTTATTTTTGAAAAAATAAAGAAAATATGATCTTAAAATAGGGTGAACATATTAGTATGCATTGTATGCCTGAATACATTTCCTAATGATCAGATTATTTCCAAAGTAAATTTCTGTGCCAGGAGCAGGGAATTAGTCCTACACTCTCTGCCCAGCCCTTGGTGAGGTATTCCACCAGTTTACAGTCCTAAATAAAGTCAGTGCACTTCCTGTGGAGTGTAATCTATAACTGTCTGCACGGGACAGTGATTCATGGGTGTTTTTAAAGCCTGCACTATTTTAAGAGTAAATCCACTAAATAAGTCGGTAATTACCTAATTGCTTTGACCTCCCTTGGAACTCCCAGCTTCTCACACCAAGGATCTTGCCTTAAGATGGACAGGTCCAACGCATACACGTGTATCATGCATACTGAGCTTTTATATGCTATATATCATTTTGATGTACCACTCTGCTTCTATACCAAGTAAATTACGATTCTTTCCATGAGTTATTTGGCAGTATTTATGATGAGGCGTACAAACATTCAAATCTGCAGACCTGTTTGATCAATCTTCCTGCACTGTAGTGTAGAAATTACTATTTTAACACACACGAAATGGGCGCCCTGCACGAACATACAACAACCATCCTAGGGAGTAAGCTGTTCTTAACAGGAAATCCTCAAGTTCACCTCGGCAGGGGTTTGCAAGTTTCCATCAACCCAGATGCCAGTTTTCTTCACCAATGTAGACATCTCCCTGAAACCCTTCTACTCTGAGCTCAGTCACCCCAGAGTGAATTACAGCTGCTATGAGAAAAGTGCAGCGTCCCTGGATGGGCCTGAACCACCAACCTTTCAGTTAACAGCCGAATGCGATAGCCGATTGCGCCACAGAGACACATGCTGGCTCAAATCTAGCGGCCAGATGCTAGCTCTGGGTCACCATCCATATCATAGGTATGGACCTAGCTTGACTTTCCATCATACACTATGTTCTGGATATCATGGGGCTTTTTTCATGCTCCAGATTAAGCACAAATCACTTCAACATACAAGGAACAAGATGAAAGCTACACCTTTATCCCGCCCTCACTTCCTGCTCACGGGCACCTCAACATGTCGATTTTCTGTCCTACTCTCTTGGATATAAGATAATGGGAATACCATCTCTGTATGGTAGGCCTCGACAGATCTCTTTTAACAAGAAAAGCGCGGATGTAAACATTCTTATGGCAAATACGCAGCGACAGCAACGAACAGCAGGAGGTGCATACCCAGAGGGAGCTGATGGAATCACATAGGATTATCACTGCTAACACCAGCAGATGACTCTAAATCCTAAAAATAGCTAATCTGAAATCCGCAACGATAAACAGAAATGTCAACAAAATATATGTGAAGTGCTACAAGCTGGCTGGCAATACGCTTCTCATTATATGGAAAAAATGCCCCAATGACTTCTACACTGTCAATAGTATTAATATAACTCATGTATTAATGCACTGAACCAGAGACTTGGGTCTGCTCTTTTCTGCTGAATCGATTCGTCAGTTTTTCTTCTAGTAGTCTGCGATTATAATTGGTTGATTGTATTGCCTATAGTTGTATTATATGATAAATAAATGAACTTTTCTCATTATTGGCCTTTGGATGACCAGGCAGACACTCAACTTTAGAAAAAAACTGGAAAAAGTCAAAAGCAAGGTTGCAGGTAAATGGATGCAGTCGCAATACACCCTTTCTGTTAATGACACTGGTCTGAAGAGACATCCCTGGTTATTACCTGTCCTTTTATTGAAGTCTTTCCTGGCTGAAAACAATAAGACAGATCTTCCTGTTCCTGACAAGAGCTTTTTCTGACACCAAACCATTTTAGATGACACCCATTCAGGTTTCAACAGAGCTGGATAAATATAATAACTCCATCTATTTACCGGCTGCCTTTGTCTCTATTACTTCATTTTTTTTTCCTTTGTTCCAGTGTGTGATAACAACATACAAAATTACACAAGAATGCACTCCCATAGCTCCTCAAAGGCTGTTCGACTGTGGAGTTGCCTGAAAGAAACGTCCCTGGGTGGGCTCGAAACACCAACCTTCTGGTTAACAGCTGAATGTGCTAACCAATTACACCACAGAGACTGAAATGCACACAAAATACCACCTCAGTAACCTATGGCTCCAATAGGTGGCCAAAGCAACTTTAATGAGCTTCATAGCACATTTCTCTGGAACATAAATGCAGGTGTAGGTTGCCATCTCACCTCCTAAAATAAAGATCAGCGATTGAGCCCGTCTCTCTTAGTTATTACTTGTAGTTCTGCTCTTTTGTGAGTGGTTTTCATTTTCTCAGTTTGGTCGTTGTGTTCTTCTTACTCTAATTACCCTCATATGATTCACCGGTGTCTAATCATTCCTGCTTTCAGCCTGGTTCCCCTCCCCTCCTGTGCCAGACAGTCTTTTGTAAAAACCTCCAGCATACCCACTGTGTCTCGTTTGGATTATCTGTCTTTTGGATAATATTGCTTGCAGCTCTGACCTGATTTTGTTTGACGAATTGAAGTGTTCTTACCTGGAAAGTCTTACAGTACTAACTTGCGACATAACCATTTGAATTTCCTAAACCGGCCATAATTTATTCAATATGTCTTTGTAGTCCTACTTAATGTGGTCCTTAATAATTTGCAGCTCTGTCCCTTTTTTCTGTTATTTCCCTCCTTCATTACCCAGTAGGAGGGTCCATATAAGCCTGGTCCTGCTCAAGGTTTCTTCCTGTTAAGCCCCTAGAGACAATTTTGATTGTAATAGATGCTATATAAATAAAGCTGAATTGAATTGTTTTAAACCACAATGATAGTCTTACTGCTGTCCTAGCTGATAAAGAAAATTCTATTTTGATGGTTTTAGCATGTCCAAATTTGATTTATGTGTTCCATGCAGTGTTTTATGAATGAAATCATCGGCCCACGTCACTGGTGAGCACTTTAATCTTGTTTCTTTAATCTGCCATTGCAGAACAGTCCTGAGGGATCTGGCCTGGCAACCGTCAGGAGAGTCGATTAATGTTGTCAAAGATGGACTTGAAAGTAAAACCTGACAATCAACATCAACCTCCAATTAGCTCTTCCTCTTCTTCTTCTTATAAATCCAGGTCTACCTCAAAAAAAAAAAAAAGAAGTGTTTCAGAACTAACCTTTTCTGCAGTGCAGCAGATTATTTTCAACCTCAGTTCAGAGAAAAAGGGAAAACGCGGGTAAGCCTCGTAGAATTTAAAGGAAGCAATTTGAGGCCAGGTGAGGACACATTTTGGAAATAAGTAACTGACAAAAGTTATTTTGTGCAAATAAATGTTTTTTTTTTAATGGATTAATAAATTGCCTGATCTGGATTTTAAACTTGTATCACTGAAGACATGTGGATGTGACCTAAGTAATGCCGCAATAATAGAATGAAAATTACTCTGCCACTATTCCCATCACCCGGTGGAAGGTAATGCATCAGCACAGTCTATAATCTGGGCCTTTTCTGATTTTTCTTTCACTAAAGCTGCCATATTTCCTGCATTATTTGTCACGCGTCAAAAAGTCCAGTTGTATTCTGCACAATGACTATAAAGCCTCTATCTCCAAAAAGAGTACCGAAATATCCGGCTTGGTCAGGCCTGGTGAGGTATGACTTCATCTTTCAATGCAGAAGCTGCCTCTGAGATATGGCTGTAAACGATTTAAAGCTCCAGAGAGAGTTAACTTGCAGAGTTTCTGCAAAATCTTCTGATAGTGGTTCCACGTAATCAGACTGGATCTGGTCTTCGGAGTCCAGGACAACAGCCTGTAAGGAAGAGTGTCACCGTGATCGTCCTGAACTCGTGGCCTGTTACTGCCTCAACTGTCGTTAGTACTGCATGAAACTCCGGGGAAGACTTGAGTTGACTTGCCCGACTCCTGGCAAACCTGACTGCCTTCTGTTCTCCTGCCTGAACTCACCCTGACATTCATGGGGTTCCCTGTCCACCTCGGTCTCCCAACTTTTCCGCATTGTGTTGTTCAATAAAGCCGAATTTGATCCACTAACTGTGCTGTTCTTGGATCCTTGTCTGACTTCTGGAACATCAGTGTTCATTTCCTTTATGTATAAGTCAGCAGACTTAACAGCACATCATGTAAATGAAGGGTAGTGTGTACTCAAAATGAGACACACCTACACACTGTATAATGTGTTATCTTCAAAAGGACATCACAATTTACACGTGCACATACATGGTTGCAAAGACTCTTGTTGACGTGATGCATTCCCTAACCCCTAACCTTAACTATGAAATGCCTACCTCTGCTCCTCGCCTTGTTCCAATTGTACCCATAACCCTAAAAAACAGGTCTAAACCTTTAAATCTTACTTTGGACTGGTCTAATGTCCCCACTTTAACAGTGAATTGCTTATTGTGGTCCATACAATACAAGAACACACACATGCACACTCCCAGCCAGGGATTTAGTCTTCAGTTCATTTTAAAAATCAAACACCCATAAGCAGGCCTTGAACCAGGTCAGAGGCAAGAACACCATAACTATTTCTCAAGAGGATTTTTATTATTATCATCATTTCTTTTTTTCATTGTGTTGACTCAGTTGTGCTTTTCAAGTCCAGCTTTTCTGCTGCTCGCCGGAGCCACTGGGTTCAGCCATACATTCAGTTCTGATCTCACCATCAGCTTTAATGAGGGGATTTTAATTGAAAGGGCAGTTAAATCCTTGAAAGCAGTGGGGGGCATGGTGCATCCCTGCAAGACACAGGTCTGGAATAACCTTCAAGTTCCGAAGCAATAAGCACTTTAATGTGGATTATATGGTTTCTGTCTGAAACGCCAATTAAATTAGGATCCAGTTTTATTTCTTTGACAGGATGATCCTCTGATTGGCCCAAATAGCTTTCCCGCAACAACAACAAAGAGTACATCATCTGGGCAACTATGTAAGGATTATCCTGCAAGATGGGATAATTATGTCTACAGAAGACAGTTACTTTGGACAGTATACAATAAAGGACAGTTCATGTGATTTATGATTATTTATGTGATGGATGTAATGCAAATATCTAACATGCTAGGCATGTTCTATAACCATTCATGAATATTTATTTCATTTTATTCCACCCACTAGCCATTACCTATTGATCTCTGCTGCTAATGTGAATATATAGTATTATGAACTTCCCTATTATTAGCACTTTGTAAAGCTGCATTATTAATTATTCTATGCAGACTCAACCAATCAAACCTCGCTGTCATGGACTGAGTTACTAAGAGATGTTTACACATGTTTTCTTTGACAGCTGCTGGACTAGAAGCATGCTTTTGTCTCATATTTCCACTGCAGTTTCAAGCAAATGCCTGTAACACAGCTGGAGAAAAAGAGAGAGAGAGAAAAGAGACAAATAGATGATGTCAGATGGACAGATGCCTTTTTGTGGGGCCCTAGCCCAATTTGGACTCAGAATAAGGTTCTGCTGCTTTGAGTTTCATTTGCCAGATTTGACTCTGGATTTTTATTTATATTATTCTGCATCTTGCTTCCCCTGGGCTAAACTCTGTTTCATCTTTGTCTTTATTTCACACCTTTAAAAGTGTATTAACACAATTGTTGTTCATTGAATAAGAATTAGTGATTTATATTTTACAGAAGCAGCTGCCCAAATCATGCTGCCCTGAATGGAAAGGTGACTGTCAAACACGTTGTTTAGTTCTCATAATTGCAGAAATATCAGCTTGGAACCAGTCACCATGGCTACTGAAACTCCAGAAACTCCTGAAACATAGAACAGCAGGAGATCAACATGTTCTATTCAATTCAACTTAATTTTTATAACATGACTTACAATCAATATTGCTTCGACTTTCTTTATAGAAGTCCTATAGAAGAAGAAGAGGAAGAAACCTTGAGCAGGACCTGGGAGAGAGGCAGAAGATGACACAATAAAAAGGTGTGACTGCATTCATTACATGAGGAAGAGAGGAGAGAAAGAGGGAGGGGGCATGTATTAGCTTGGCTAGAATCATGACTGTACCATTTGAGTTTCTGACTGTCAGTTTTATCAAAGAAGGTTTTTGGTCATAATCTTAAAAGTAGGGAATGGACTGCCTTTTATACCTGGACAGAAAGCTAGTTCCACATCAAGGGGGCACGGTGGGTTGACCAAAAAAGGTTGACCACCCATCCTACTATTAAAGAACCAGCGCTCTGACTGTAAAACACACTTTCATTAGGGACACTGTAAAGCTTCCATTCAACACAATCCCACAGCTGAGGGGTCATTTCCAAAAGCCAGCCCTGGTAATCCACATGAGCAGGCTGCAAGCTTCTGGGGTTTTACAGTTAAAAAAAAAAAAAAAAAAAAAAAAAATCTGTGAATGTTACAATATATTTGAGAAAAGCAATTTCTCAAATTTATTCTGTAATTAAGACATTGTTCATGTAATAGTGTGTTATTGTTCCTGTGGTAATAAAAGAGTTGCCAGCCATGGATGGTGAGCATTCAGTTAATTTGACCCAACAATAATCCTTCAGATGAGTGTCTTTGTGCGTCTTTGTGGCTCTACAGTGGGCCCACAGTTGAGGGCTTAATAGTGGAAGCACAATGGCCGTACAAACACACGCACGGCCCATCAGCTGGGAGCTGGATGAAAGTGTACCGTGACATTGAGAGAGTGCGAACGCCTAAGTGGCACGGGACACCACAGTGATACCCCACATTGAGGGTTTTGCACTTCAAACGCAGTGTGACGCTGATGCGAACTTGGGTCAGAGGGAGGTGAAAGGGAGACGCTCGAGTGTGTGAAAACTGGTGAGGAAGACAATCGTTTCTCACTTTGCAACTTGGCGAATGGTGAGTGAGTGACAACTGTGGCGGTGGCTGAAGCAGAGTGCTGCTTCCTTTCCAGCCCGACGCGCAGAATCCGTCGATAAGAGCGGAGCGTTTACCCCCGCCATCGTTTTTCTTTTTTTTTTTTCCAAAACAACAGAAACCTTCGGCTAAGCAGAACAAAGTATTCCTTAGATTTCTCTCTGAACACTGTCAGTTTCCTCTCTTTATTGCACCAGAGTCAGCTCCTATATTTGACAAAGGCTGCAAAAGTACAAAAATTGCTGATGTCAGTAATCTCAGTGAATTCTCTCCCTTCAACCGAAACACTAGCATTAAACTTAACCCCCCCCTTCCTCTTCCCTGAAAGATTAATTACCCAGTGAGAGAACCTTTTATGTGTGAGCTTTATCACAGGGCCGGAGTCCTGCCTGGGATTCTTTTATTTCACTGAGAGGGCATTATTGGAAAAGAGAGACTGTTGTTCATGATTTCCACCACTTATCCAATCAGTGACCAATCCAGGCAAAGATCTTAGGAGCCCAGAGGAAATTGGTGATAGTTATCAGTCATCTCAGCCCAACAAGACACAGAGGCGCTGAGAGAGGTTTTTTTTTCTGGGATGTGCTATGAGAGCAACCAAAATAAGGGACCATTTGTGTACGTGGGTGGGCAGCTATAGTTATGAGATGGGTGCCAGGTTTATGGTTACGCTCCAGCGCTTCTTCCAGCCTACTTCTCCGGTGTTTATTTCATTAGCAGGACAAAAGTAGCAGAGAAGAGCGGCTCCGCATTCCTTTGGATATGAATAGGGTGCATCCATGAGCCATTTTGGGATCATTTTTGAGGTCAGTGACCTGATGTAAGGTCAGTTACACCCGCTATCCGGTCTATCTTTTCATTTGATACCTGAGAATATTATTGATGGAAAAGGGATTTTAATTTGAAAACTTCCAGGAAGACCAAGGACTGTTGTAAAATATATCTGCTAGTTCACTAGTCTCCCTGTCAGGGGGGGTCATACTGTGAAATGGTATGTATCACTTACTAAAGAGATTCTTTTTTTTTTTTAAATTCAAGGAGTAAGGTAACATATATGTTTTTTTAATTCTCTTTTAGACATTTTCAGATTATCGTATATTTAAAAAATCAAATTAAAAATTGCTTTGATCCACAAAGAAATGTTCTTCAACAAATACGATCAAGGGAAAAGAATGCAACAAATGTGGGTGCAGAATTTCTTTTATTATTTATTGTCAAAATCGCGGCTGAGCTCACGACATTAAACATTTAACTAGCATAATAATGATGACGTGTTCAGAGTCAACTTTAATTTACGAGTTCTGCAGTAGGCTGTCCTTGAAGTGATAATTAAAGTATCAAATCTGCAAGCAGAGGAAGCGAGCTGTGGCCCTTTAGAGATGATTCAAACAGGATTTTTGGCTGCTTTTTCCCAACACACTGCACAACTCAGCAAGAGGCCATTTTTTCTATCTTGCAAAGCAAAGAGGTTAACAGCTTTGATTTCAGACACACTCCCGTGCTGGTATTTGTTCAGCATTAGCATATTATGAGATAGATATTGATTCTTCTCCACAGGAGAATTCCACAAGCTCAGGTATCCCACCAACAGCCGTAAAAAGAAAAAAAAAAATATGATTCTGCCTGTAGCTGCATGATCTGAAGTCATTTAAAGACTTTCAAAAGTTAAAACTTCGTTCAATTGAATTAATCCATTATTGTGCGGTTGGTGGCTCCAGAAAAAATGGTAATTTGCGGAACAAATGGAAAAGCTGCAATTCGATTTAGGAAAAAAAGAAGGTCTGTCAATTCCTATCAGGAGAGGTCACAAGCTCAGTGATCTCCATCTACGGCTTCCAGGCGAGTTATGATCTTTCACATGCATTACAACATAAAAAGACGGTCAGGTTTTGGGCATAATTAAGTTAAAGTGGCTCTAACATGCAGGTAGGCATATGGCGTTATTTCAGCTCAATCTTCATGATTGCACACTGAAATCGTTTTTCTACTTTGACAGACATTCATCGGCGCTTGAGTGCAGCCAGAATCAGCTTTATACCAGCTGTTAGCCGGCGTGATAATTGACGTGTAGTTTTGCATAAGGTGACATAGGATTAACGTCAAGATGGATACCTGTGCCTCGCCTCGCGTGTCTGTGAATGCAGGTGAGCGCCAAGGTATTGAGAGACAGGAGGGGACCAGAGTTCAGAGCGAGAGCTCCGTGGTTGACAGATGTGTGGTCCCGCGCTCTTTCTTACGCCTTCTTCAAATTGTTAAAGCACCTGCATCTGAGTTGTGGTGTCCTCTGGAGAACGATCTCTTTGTTCGTTTCCTCATTGTGTCAGCGATTGCCAATTCGGATTCTGAAATAAAACAAAGCACAAAGCAATTAAATCTATGTTCATAGCGTGTGTGCGCTCGTGTGGGTTTTTGTGTGTGTGTGTCTCAGTGAAAAGCTAAAAGAAGAAAAGAATACCCTTGGTATTTTTTGCTTTGGCCATGCATCCCCCACAGAGATTTTTGCTAAAAAAAAAAAAAAAAAAGCCCTGAAGGTCATTAAGTCTAATAAAGAAAATAAATTAATTAATTAAAATGTGCATAATTGGACATTTGCGTTCAGGCAACTAATTATGAGGGTTTGTTTTACATTTGTTTAATTCATGAAGGATGATTTGTTCAATTACTGCTGCAGTGAAATGGGGAAAGTGTTGTAATCCAGAAACATGAAAGAGTTTATTTGTTCCAATCACGACACACTGCTGTATGGAAAACATCGGGAATCTCAAGCAGAGCACGGAGCATTTGCAAAATGCTCATTACCCGAATAAAAAAACCTGCAATTGCAGACTGTTTTTGTGACCTCAGAACAGTCCCGATTTCACCGCATCCGCAGGCATCTTAGCAAGAAGGTTTTGGGTTTGGATCTCCTGGGGGCAGGAGGCTTTTTGAGTGCATGTTCTCCCCCCATCCATGCGGGATCTTTCCAGGTCCTCCGGCTTCCTCCCACAGTCCAAAGACGTTCGCGGGTGAATTGATGAGATGACCTTTGGTGTGAGTGTCATCGCGAACTGTTGTCAGTTCCTATATGTTCCCCCTCCGATGAGCTGACGACGTGTCCAGGGTGTGCCGCGCCTCTAACCCCGAGGCAGATGGGATAGACTCCAGCGCTCTAAAAGACCCCACTCAGGGATAAAGCAGTAGATGATGGATGGATGGATGGTGCACTTCTGAGACCCAATCCTCGTAGCACCACAACATTAAACCCTCTCAGCGAGATTAGCATCATCAGCTCTCTACTAACTTCAGTGTCCAGATAAATTCAAACAACACGTACCTTGATGATTATTCATAGCTTTTTTTTTTTACCATAGATTAGCACCGCTGATGGATTATGGGGTGGAATTTGATTTTAAACATAAATATTTATGCACTCCCACACATTACACTGAGGCGTTTGCAGTTGCTGCGAAGATTGTTTTCCAATTTTTCATTGGACCTCGGCACCACAGTTAACTCTCAGATGGTAATTAATTACCTTTAATGAGCCAACACACGTGGATTGTACCTCCCCGACAACAATTAAGAGCAGCGGAAGCAAACTGAGGGCGGCCATTGCTGGGAACGTGTAAAATATAATTTTTTTTTTTTTTTTGGGGGGGTGGGGTTATCCCGTGGTCAATTATCTTGCACGCCTGAAGCAGAGCAACAGAGAGGAAGGAAATCAGAAAGCAAGGTCACGGAGGTTTCGCACCAAGGAAAATGGGCTGAAAAGTACCATTAGCGGAGCTTTAATGTTTGCCCTTGTTCTCCCAGGAAGGGGTATCATTTTCGGGGTGCTAACTTCCCGTTTTAGCACAAATTGCATAAATGTTTGGTCTCCGTTCGTCCAAAAAAAGAGGAACTCTCATGTCGTTCTGGGAAAATTTAAGGCATCTTTAGGTCAAAGACCTAAATGAATGAGAAGAAGTTGTGAAACGTTTTATAGTTACGAGATAAAATTAATTGAAGATGTGAAACGTTTAAATCTCCTTCTGCATCTCTGATGCCTGAGGTAGATTTTTGCCTGCTGCTGTGAGTACCTACAGTACGCTCACTAGAACAGGCCGAGTGCTCTCTATCTCTCAGCGGCACGTCCATTTCGAGCTAAGCCCCATGCGGCCGAGCCAATTCCGTGCGCCTGACCTCCGGGACAAGTTGATCCACTGACATTAACAATAATGCCGTTTTCCAGCCCGCGCATGTTCCGGCCTTTTGATCCCCACCGTGAGGTCCGCCTCCATCCGAGGCCCGAGCCGTCGGGACAACACGCGTACACTCAAAGAAAATGACTGCGCGGCTGGGGAGGGTCTCCGGTTCATGGCGCTCGCGCGGCGGGATCAGCAGGCTAGTGAGGGCACGCTTTTCCCTCTCAGCCACTCCTGAAATATTTACAACAACACAACCCATCATCGCTTGATCAATTACACACCCGCCATGGGCACGGTGTTCATTATTAATGCGTATCCAATAAGCACCTAACCCATTGATTTTTGTCACTCCTTCAGGATGGATTTACTACATGGAACTTTCTCTCCATTGTCTTTTAATCTCTCTAAACAAACATCTGCATATGAAAGAAAGGAAAAAAAATACCCAATTTTTTTTTTTGCTTACAACCAAATCACCTTTAAGTGGGCTCTGGTTGGATGCACCAAGAGGCAGAAGCAATCTTTGACACCATCTGACAACGGGGCTTTTATTAAAATTATGCATTCATGTGTTAATATTCCTTTTGTAGAGATTAGCATAATTACTGTCGGCTGATAGCTGAGAGGAGCTGACATTTCTAATTGGACTGTAAACTATAACTGGTGCATGTCCCGTGTTTGAAATCAGCTGAAATCCTGTAAATGGCAGCAGTTGACCCAGAGGCCGAATCAATAAAAGTGCTGAAAGGGGTTAGCGCCAACTACAACACCGCCGTGTGAGGACGGCTGCTGTTTAGAGCCTACTGTCGAATATGCGGTGTACTGCAAAAGAAAGACTCTAATTTTCACTGGTGTGCATAAAACCTGTATTTTATAGTGGCAAGTATGGGGTGGTCCACTGTTTTTTTGAAAGGTCTCTGAATATTCAGATGCAGTTTTTTTATTGTTGTGATGATAGAGTTTTTGCTCAGTGTACTTTGAAAAACAATGCATCAGTTCCCCTGCCAGGAAAATTATTTTTATTAACCTTTAGAACCACTAATATTTTAGAAATAAAACAAAAAGTACAAATGCATGGGTGGATTTTAGATCTGCTGGGTATTTTAGTCCATAAAATGTTTAGTATGGATTCAGTAGTGTCTTTAGTTTCATAACTATAAGCATTAGTGGATTCACAACAGTAATTTATTTCTACTTTTGGACTTGTTTAGTGAACATTAGAGTCTAAACTTAAAGCAACACTCAAAAGTGCTGTTTTATTATCTTTTATAGTGAGTTATTATGGATGTAATTTTTCTTAGCCCATGGGTAGGGCAGTGGGGCTTAAGGTGTTAAATTATCAATATTAGAAGCAATAACCTTTAATTTATTCAAAACTGATGGCAGAGTATCTCACACCAGTTTTGACCTTTGTTCCTTTGGAAACAAATGTTACCAGCCAACCCGACCAAAAATAACACACGCCCACGCGCATGTGTTGCTCACGGCAATTGCATTTGCACTTGAGGGGAACCACGGAAACAAAAGTCTCTTGTGCATCAAGGTGCCAGCCACAAGTGCCTGAGGGGACATTAATAGGCCAAGAGCTGCTGTGACAAAACATCTCAATGTACAGCCTGGCCTGGGTTCACACTAGTTCCAAATGCAACATTGATGTTCCAAGCTGAGTCGCAGCAGTTTCAATGTGGGTTGAGTATTTTAAACCCAGGTGTCTGCCTAGTCACACCTCAGATGCAGGTTACAAACCCTCAATGTGCACAAGCCTTGTGTACATATTTGTAGCACTCATTTCATTGCACATGTACAGTTGGTCCAGTTTTCACAGGAGACAACCTCTCCATCAACACAATTCAACATACATCACAGACACGGATGTTGTATACTCAAAAAGAACAACATTTTGTTCTGAAATTACAATAATTTGTATATCACATTGTTTAAGACACCTTAAGAGGTGCAAGCAAATGGATAATAATTCTTGGAAGCAGGAGCTTGGATGTTGGTCACTAAGGATAGCTTGTGGGACTGTCCTTCCAGGGATTTCCAGGAGGTCTGCACTATGAAGTATGAAATGCCAGAACTAATTTTTGTTCTTGGTACTACCTCAAAAATGAATGAAATTAACAGATTAGTATGTAACAGGCTTTAACTCCAAGTATTAAAATGTAAAATAGAATTGTTATTTTCTGAATTTCCCCATGAAACTATTTTTGACCTATACTGGTTGGCCAACATTATTTATACAGAAATAAAATACTGTCTGCCTGATGTTATTGTTATGTTATTGTTAATATTTCAACTGCTGAATTTACATACTAATAGGTTAGCAAGCCCCAAACTGTCAATAAAAATGCAAGATTAATATCAAAACACAGATATAGATGTTATGTTGCTTCATGTCCTGTGTATTTCTATTAGCGGGCGGCATCAAACGACTCAGGGAACTATTTATTAGTTCTTCTAGTGTGGGTGTGGGTGTGCTTTAGTGATAAATCTGTGAATGAATTGCCTGTATTGAGGACAGTCATTTTAACTGAATTCTCAAGTATATATAATGTATATTCTATAAACCAGTGATACATATTTGAAGTAGTTTATTAAAACATTAATTTGTCATTTAGTTGCAGCATGGAAGCAGACTTGTCACATACATTTTATCACTTTATGGCTCCTGCAATTTCAATTTTCTGTCTGTTTAGTCTGGCGTTTCATTCCTCTACTTCCACCCTCCCAAACACCTCGTCACCTACTTACGATGTTCCACGCAGTGCCAAGGCTAACATATGCTGGGTGCCACTCAGAGTTGAAGAGAGAAATTGAAATGTTGCCTCCTTCAATGCCAAAGCTTCCAGTCTTCGACAGACTTCCCCTGCCAACGGAAGATTGATTGCAGGCAAGATTGAGTATGAAAGTTGGTTTTCACCGTGGATAAGGAACTCAAGATTACTTTTCAAAATAGTGTGTAGATGTATCTGGATCTGGCAGGAGAAAGGTTTGGACAGAGACCAACCTAATTTCTGTGCTGTTCCCTCTTCTCTCAACTGTGAAACACCTCACAAAAGATCTCAATTTTTGATGAATTCCACGGTCTTATGGTTTTGTTTCGTAAATACCATTTCACAGTCAAATGCTGCTGCACTTTCTGCTGACTTCAAAGAGGTCTAAACATGCCGAATAGTCTTGTGCTTCCTCCCCCCAAACATGCACATGATTTTGCCTTTTTTGGGCTTGTGAGAATTTATTTTCCTCTAATGTCTAATCCATCAACATCAGGAAAAACAAGTCGTTGGACTTCCGACCAACTCCAGACATCAAGACTTGTCCACGAGGCATACTGAAAAGATCAAAGACTAAGAGATTAATAGCTATGCCAGGATGGAAAAAAATAGAGTAATTAATGAGGAGCTTAAGTGCAAATTAAATAGTCGGCAATGCAATTATGGAGCTGAGTGTTGATCAATAACCTTGAGTAGTAGCCTCTGGGATGCTGCATCATACAATATTTGGTCCTTGGTAGAAAATGTCCAGGTCTCTGTGTGAAAAAGCAAGTGGATTCATGTTCATGTGAGTTGGTCCTCATGTGACTGTGTGACTGTTAATGTCAAAGACACAGAGTATTCCAGAACAAACTGCAGCCAGCTAATCAGCAGCATGCAATGAAGTCATTTTTCTTGCATTAATTTGATTAATGCAGATCATTGATTAGCCTTCTCACTGGTATTTATATTCATTATAAGATCAGTGGCATTGGCCTTATGACCCTATAGAAATGATCATTAAACTGGTTAATGAGAGTGTATTTTAAATTTGCATTCTACAGCAGCAGGTGAGACTAATTGGGTTCAAAAATATCCTTTAACAAAGGCTGCATCTGACTTTTGGGGTATTTCAAGAACAAATTTGAAAGAAGTTTCTTGTTCTGGTTATTCTCGCTGTGAAAAACAAATAATGATTATATACCCAGCTGAGAGTAAGAAGTAGAAGGGAGGAAAAGAAAATTCACAATATGGGTTTATTTTAATCGTAGAGCTCCCAGTGGCACTTACTTCAAAGGGATTTCTTGTTTTATTTTTAAAAAGGTTCCCCGCCAACAAACACAGTTTTATGAACATTGAAAGCGTTTCTTCAACATGGCTTCTACGCATCCTAACGGCTCGGGAAAACACCGTGTCTTTTCTGCTGAATAAAACATTTGCAGTACAGTTTTAATGCGTTGAACACTGACACTAAAGGCCACATTCACATTTCCCTCCACTGGCTGAAAGCCATTAGGGCAAATTAGCACCACTGGCGCTGTAAGTATGTGTATCGTGAATGGATGGGATGGATTTTTAAGATGGTGCTCAGTCATTTGAATGGAAATAGCTTGCTGAGCACATAAGCCAAACAAGACTGCTTGCTCTTTGCTGCCACATTGGCTGCATCTCATTAGTCATCACTGGCCTTCGGGGGATTCCCCCACCGCCGCCATCATCACCGCTGCCATTCTAGTATAAAATAATGAAGTAGATGAAACCAACCCACAGATGAGCTTAGCAACCAAGTATACAACAACCATCACCCCAAGGAATATTCCACCCATACTGCTTTGCACATATATCCAGTGTGATGTGGTACTAAAGTCTGCAAAACATATTTTTAGATGTTTGATTTGAAGATGGATTGGAACATTTCCATGGGAGTGCATGGTCTTATTGTTATTATTAGTTGTAGTAGCAGCAGTAGCAATACTATTAATATTGTCTTCTACTCCTTTATCCCTCAGTGAGGTTGAAGGGGTGACTGAACAATTTGTCAGCTGTTTGCAGGATAAACATAGAAACAGAGAACCATTGACACTCCCACAGCAGACGCGACAAGAACTTACACCACACAGAAAAGCCCCTGGTATCAGAGGGATTTGAACCCAGGAGCTTCTTGCTGTGACACGAGATGACTTCATTGAAGATAAGACAAAGCAAGAGTTGGACAGTGGTCCAACACCTTGGATCACTTGGCCACATGACTCAAATTGTCTAATTTTTCTGTTTCTGATTCAGATTGTTAAAGACAGAAGGAGGGAGTGGAGTGGAGCCTGGGGAAGAGCTGACACAGGTAGCTAGAACTTAGAGACTTCTCAGAACAGGAGGGCGATTAAAAGTTCGACACAGAGAAGTCCCAGACCTCAGGCAGAGTTAAATACCTGACCTTTTTGTTGTAAACAAAGGTCAAGTGTGATGAAACACTATGTGAGTTAAGATGAAGAGAATGGTGGGATTCAAACCCACACCATTAAAATTGACTGGAGCCTAAATGCAGACCTTAGACCTCTTGGCCACACTACAAAAAAAAAAAGAAAAAGTGAGCAACTTCCCTTCAACTACAACCACTCTGGGGGAGCATTGCTTATGGGATATATGCTCACCGGTCACTTTGTTAGGTACACCTTTCTAGTAAAAGATGAACCCTATTTTGCCTTTAGAACTGCTTTAGTTCTTGGTGCCACAGTCTCAGCAAGGGGTTAGAAATATTGTTCAGGGATTTTGAGTCTGGGGGATATACTAACATAGCTATGATAGTCACCATATATCATAAAGATATGCATAGTTTCTACAGTTTCTTTATATCTCAATGGGGACCTGGACATATTGTTTTATAGACAAAAGGCAGGAGTGTTGGCTTTGAATATGAGTCTGGGCCTACGAACTCACCTGAGTGAGCAGTGTTCGTGAGATATAGTTGTATTGCTCAAGAGAAGTTGAACCTATGACCTCTTTCTAATGTATCCTGTGCTGAAACATTATGTGAGCTAGGATGAGATGTTTGACAGGCCATA